>CM073734.1:47359984-48559984 GCA_037113605.1 Calophaca sinica | reverse complement strand
CGTAAATTTTTACTAAAAGACTACTTAATTTTTATTATTCCTAATCAATTTGAAGGTTGGAGAACATCTATTTTAGATGATAGAAACCAAACACCTATTTTTTATACTAAAATCATGTTTGTCATGGAGGCAAAATCAATTCTGATACAATCCACCATAAAAGTAGTGACCTAGGATGGAAGTATTATGTGCCAAGCAAGACTTTGCTCAAATAGACTTGCCCTTTTTAAAAAATTTAAGGTGTAAGTCTATCATTTTACCTTTATATCATAAGTTTTTTTTTAGGCTTGACTCGATGTTTTTGAAAGTTTGGCTAAGCATGTCAGGCTATGTAAAATTGTACTTCATAATAAGGTTAAAACCTTTAAGTAGGTCGGTCAATCTATTTTGTGTTTGCATTCGCTTTTGGGAGTGACAAAAGTGATTATAGAGACATAGAATTGATTTTCATATGTTTGATTCTTCTAGAGTAGAATTGATTTTGCATCTAGAATTGATTGTAATTTGAGGCTAGGATTTAGAGCTTTTGCGACCAAAAGTATTTTGCCTGTTAAATTTATTGTTCAACTCACTTTTACGTGAATGTATCCAAACATAAATCACTTTACGTTCAACTTACTTTAAGCTAAAATCAATTTAACAAAATCAATTCATTAAAAATAATTTTTGCCACCGTAGAACTAAACACACACTATATCTAATTAGATTAAACGACCAACATGTCGGCAATGACAAACACTCTATGTATAATAAACTACGTACAAATAATTAGAAAATTAAACTATTATTGCTTAAGAGCATGAGACTTAACGGTGGAAATAGATTAAGTGCATATTTGGTCCCATGACAAGAAGCTGCTTTCTCGCGTCCCGAGGCACGTTAACTAAGAAGCTACAACTTCTAGCTTCAAATCCACCGCACGTTGCTTACCGGCCACCCATGGCAGTGACGGAGCTAGAATAAATTCTTTGAGGGGGCTAAATCGCTAAGGAATATATTTATTAATATTTAGTCATTATTAAAATATGCGCACAGATCTAAAATAGATAAGAAAAAGCTAAAAAATGCTAATATTGGATTCGATCCCAGGTTCTGCCACTTGCAAAAACTCGTTGAACCACTAAACCAATGCAAACAATTGAAATATAATATGTATATATATATATATATATATATATATAGACACACACATATAACCTTCCATGTGTGCGTGTGTATATATTTATATATATGCATATTCTTAAATTTATTTTAATTTTTGGGGTAGCCATGGCTACCTCACCCCAATGAGAGGAGCCGCCCCTACACCGAGGTATCAAATACCCACAAAGTTGTGCTAATCTTGGTAAGACTCAGGTCTGTATTGTTTATTTGATATAATCCTTTTTTAAGGTCTAATGTAACTTTTCTAAAAGTTTAAGTTTATATTTTCAAAGGCGTATTTTGCGAGCTAAAGAATTGAATTAAAATGAAAAGGCCTAAGTGAAGCTTAAGATGTGCCACAGTAGGAGAAATAACAAAGTCAGCAATACATAGCAAAAGCACAAAGCAACAATGAAAATAAAATATCAGTAGAACATCATAACACCCAAAACCAATGTACTCCCGTTATTAATAAACTTTTGTTTATCAAAAAAAAAAAAATAGGAAAACCAAAATTGATGTAGAACCGCAATTGATTATGCAGAATGAAATAGGAAACCACAAAAATTATGTAGAACTGCATCTGTTACTCGCCACTAAACATTGTTTCTCATTTCCCTCTTCTCTAAACTCGTGACACCTCATCAAACTAAAAATAAAAATTTAAAACATCTTGAGTGCATGTTTGCATTCACTTTAATTTGGGAAAGTCAAAAGTAACTCTAGAAACATAAAACTGATTTTGACAGGGTTCTTCGGTAGAATCGGTTTTACATCTAAAATTGATTTTAACTTGAAGCTATGATTTGAAACTTTTAGCTCCAAACGTGATTTTTACTATCAATTTTATTGTTAAACTCACTTTTACGTTAATGTATCCAAATATAAATCATTCTACATTCAACTCACTTATAAATAAAATCAATTTTACAATGTCATTGTTTGTCTTATACTTAGGTGTAGGCGACTTGTAGAATTAATGTTGATTTAGAATGATGTATTGGTGGTACAACTTTTGGGACATATGATAACTTGTGTTCCGGTGTGGTGGATTTGGCTCAACATGAGCCTATTCACTGTTAGTAATAAAATTCTTTTTGACTATTAAAAAATAAAAGGTAAAATTGCTTTGTAGGTCCTTAACTTATTTTTTGGTAACGAATCAGTTCTTTATCTTTTTTTTCCCCGAATAGGTCTTTTATCTTTTTTTCCCCCAAAAAGTCCTTCAAGTTTTTAATATCTTTCAAAAACGTCCTTCGAGTTTTTAGTTTATTTCAAAAAGATCCTTCAATAAATAGACATGTAGGACTGTTTTTAGTATGTTTTTCAAACCTAAAGGACCTATTCGGGAACAAAGAAAAATAAAGGACTGATTCGAAAATATTTTAAAACATAAACGACCTATTCGAGAAAAAAAAAGGTAAATGACTTATTCGTTACCAAAAAATAAGTTAAGGGACCTACACAATAATTTTGCCTTAAAAAAATCAATTAGTGTTTGTTGTGCTTTTCATCTAAATAGAAGTCTATTTGACTTTAAGGTTAGTTCTTTCATTATGTAATAAATATGTGGGCACCTATTATTAGTAAGAGGAATGCTACAGACACTCTCTTTGACACTCTCTCTTAAACACTCTCTCAATGATTGGGCCACGTCACACTTTTTTTTTTCAAAATTAACCATTGGATTGAAAGTTACTATTATGTAGATCATATCTGTAAATTTTAACATTAATTTATGATCATTTGCTATGTTATCAAGATGCGTCAAATTAACGTTAACGGTGTAATTACAAATAACATTAATCTTGACACATCTTGATGACATAGCAAATGATCATAAATTAATGTTAAAATTTACAGATATGATCTATATGATAGTAACTTTCAATCCAATGGTTGATTTTGGGAAAAAAAAAGTGTGACGTGGCCCAATCATTGAGAGAGTGTTCAAAAGAGAGTGTTAGAGAGATTGTCCGTAGCATTCCTCTTATCAGTAAATATGATGTACCTTTCCGAAAAAAAAATTACAAAATCAATTGAGTAAAATTTCGCCGGCATAAAACCAAACACAGGCTGATGAAATATTTTGGAACCATCCCAGTGTTATTTGCAACTTAACATTGTAAATCTTATGCTAACCGTTATAGATAATGAGGGAACATGTTTGCTTCTTTAGGAAGAAGAATTAGCCTAATGGGACAAGTGGCATTAAAAGTAAGGGTGCTTTTAAGGTAGAGAAATGGACTAATTTTCCCATTGTGGGCAAATGTGTGTGTGACCTGTGATAAGCAGTACTTCCCGGTTTTCCACTTTTTTAACTTTCCTCCCCAGAACTCCATGTAATTTCAAGTTATGCCCCATGTTTATTTTTGCCCCACATATTGTCACACCCATGTTTTCCACTTATTCCACTTTTGTGCCCCATGTTTTCTTATCTTTATTTTCAACGGGAGTGGCTTGGTAGAGTTTAGTGCCCTAAACCCACACAGTAAAGTAGGTAAGTGTTGGAAATAAATTTCACCATCTTTAACTGAAATTGATCATCCCCTTCCATACCTCCAACCAAACGAGTTCTGCGTAAGTAGACATGGCATCCTCAAGTATCAGTGGCTCAGACCATCGTTGTTAGTCTACAAAAAACGCTACTGCAACTGTCGACTTGTGTCAGAGATCAAGGTTTTGGAGACGAGGAGAAATCTGGGAAAATTGTTCCACTACAACAGATTTGTAGAAAAATGGCGCCCCCTTAACTAGTATTATCCACTGAAAGCGCTAGCTAAAAAAATTTCGGAACTCATCGCTACCGCTTCTTTAGAAAAACGCTAGGTTTAGTCAACCAAATAGCTAGAGATTTTCTTGAAAAACGCTGGTGATTGTGTAATGGCACCTCCGCTAGCGCTTTTTCAGAAAAGCGTTGTCCATGTTTCTCCTTCACTAGCGCTTTCCCAGGAAAGCGCTGTCTTGGTTGCATCATCACTAGCGCTTTTGAAAAAAATTGCTACCTATTATCTGAATTAAAATCCTGTATATCCTCTTGTTACAATTCATTTCTCTTACGCGTGATATGTCTTCTCTCTCTTTTGTCTAAAGAACAGAATAGTGCCTTCGTCATCTCTGTCTCTTCTCCGTCTCTGTCTATCCTCCGTCACTGTGTCGCACCTCCGTCTCAGTCCCTCAGTTCCGCTGCTCTCTCCCTCTCGACCCATAGCGCAAGTTCATCTGCTTTTAAGGTTCTCCACCCGCTGTTCCTCCTTCTTCGTCGTCGTGGTGGCGCTTTAAGGTTCTCCACCGCGTCGTTCCTTCTTTTTCGTCATCACCACTGTGCGGTTGTACCCCATCTCTTCTTCCTCGTTAAGCCGCAGCTCAGGTAAATCTCCTTCCCGCTTTGCTCTCTCTACCCTAACTTTATTGCTTCCCTTGCTCTTTCGCTTTGCTACTGGAGTTTTCAGTTTTTATTGCTAAATAAATGCTAATGCATATATGGGATTGAGTTCCTAGTCTAGCTTGTGCATTGACTTTCTTGGTTTCAGTTTTCAGGTAGAACTTGTTAGATTGAGCAGAGATTGTGATGGTTAATTAGAACTTGTTAGATTTTTAGTTTTGGTTTGTTGCCCAATCCTAGTTTTGGTTTGTGCATTGACTTCATTGTGCATTTTCATTGTCAATGACTGGATGACATTTATACTGATGATAAAAACCAAATGCGTCTCAACTCAAGCATGCTCTATTTCTCCACACATCCTAAGCCTAAAAAATTGTTTTTTTTCATTGCCATTAATTATTAAGCTTTTTTTAGATGATACTAGTTTTTGTTCTGTGGCCTGTAGCAATCTTGCTGAAACATGAAACTTACTCAAATCTTGTGAGATCCTTACTGCTGCTATGCACTATTTCTTCTGGTTTGGCTGTGTTTTGAGCTTGCTGTGATACATAGGTGCATGAATCAGATTAGATAACAGCTGAAAAGTGGGTAATTATTGAAAATACAAATAAGTCATGGCAAAATTTTGATAAAATATGTAAAAATTGCAGATACATGGCTAATTCCGGACATGATAGTGATGCTCATGAGAGTGATGCTACAGCGGCCCAAACTATGAACCGCCGTCCCCGTGGAGCGATATACAAAAAGAATATCATCCGAGCTAGGAGTAGAGGAGATATACAAGCGGTAAGATAGTTACTAATTAATATAATTTGTTGTTTTTATCTATTTATTATCTAATGTTGTATACTTAATTTTTTTTTTTAGGTTTCATGGAATGCTAGAGGTCAACCCTTAGGCAAAGGTGGAAGAGATTTGAAAAGTTTCATTGGAACTCAAGTGTGAATGACGATTCCATGTATGTTTAGTCATTGGTTACAGAAAAATAATGTAGTTTAGGATAGATGCAAAGAGGAGCTTTGGGCTGAGATAAAGGTATATTCAGTTGTGTAAATATACTTACCCTACCATTTTGTTTATAATGTATTTGCAGAAAATATTTGATGTTGACGACAGCCGTAAGGACATCATAATGAAGATTGCCAGAAAATCTCATCGGACTTTCCGAGCATGGTTGTCTAAGCGGGTGAGAGATTGAAAAGGGAATATTAGCCCTAATCCTCCATCATTGTATGCATCAGTCATAGGTGTGGACATCTGGATTGATTTTGTAGCAAAACACACCAGAGGTCCTAAATTTCTGGTATATTTATAAATGTCCCTACTTGTATACCTGTATATATATGTCAATACTTGTATATTTAATTGTTGTCGTTTCTAATCACATTTATATGTTTGTCTATATAGAGAACAAGTAACGCAAATCGGTAGAGAGCATCAGATCCTTATTACCCATACAGAGGAGGGGTTGAGGGGTATTCGGGCATTGAGCAAGATCTGGTATGCAAAGTAACATTAAATTATATGTACAACTCATGAATTTGAGCATGTCTGTAGAGTAACGTAATTAACATTGATGAGTTTCACTTTTTTTTAATATGTATAGATGAAGTAAGCAGGAGAAGAGGATTATGCAACCTCAAAATTAATCGATCGCCATGTCTTGTGGATAGAAGCCCGCCGAAACAAGGATGGTGAGATTGAAGACCCCCAACTGCGGAAGTGTATGAAAAAATTGTAAGTATGATAGATTAAATAACATTTTCATTTGCAATTTTCTTATGAAAGTGACAATACTTAACAATCTTTGTGAATAATATTTGTGTCTCAGGATGCCCTAACACTGGAGGGTATGTCACAGGGGGTGAGACAGACATCCTTTCCCAATTCATCCCCGTTAAAGAGTATCCAGGACGTGTAAGGGGTGTGGGATTTGGGATCTCACAGAAAGCTATCTTTGGTCCACCGAAGCGCACAAGAAAAGATAAAAATGAAGACTTGAGGAGGATGGTAGCCAAACTCTATCAGGAGGTACAAGAATTGAAAAAGGGGCAGCATCGGGACAAGGGACCGATAGGGGAGCATCAGGATAAGGGACCGATAGGGGAGCATCAGGATGGTAGCACCAAAGATAGTTGCACTCTAAAGTCACACAAGGTAATAAATCAAATTACTTCAAAGGCAGAGTTTGGTAGATTAATTAGTATTTGTGAAATGTTAATTAGCATTACATGAAAACTTGTATATGTTGAAATTGAAACTTGTATCATGCATGCTGAACTTTTGCTTATATAATTTGGTGTTAGAGTATATCATGACTTGTATAGTGACTTGGGCTGGCTGGTATATGGTAATTTTTTGTTGTTACAGGTATTAGACAAATTTTGGAATGTCCATATTTTAGGGGAGACTCTACCAGAATTTTGTTAGAAATTCAAATTGAAGTATTCAAATATTCTAATGTAATAGTATTGTGGATCTTGATTACTTAAGGAACCGGTGGAGGTAATGGAACCGGTGGAGGTGCACGAGCCTAGTTTACCCATGGATGGATGCACTCTTAAGTCACTCGAAGTAATAAATAATTAGAAAATTGTCGTTACTTGTATGTATTGCATCAATGGTTTATCATATTAATATTTTGTTTATCATTGGTTTAGGACTTCAAAGAGTGTACGCTATATTTGTTAAGCCCGTCTCGAGCGGTTGGTAAGGGGATTTGCTTCACTGATTTAAGTGCCACATTGGACAAGCAGCAAACATTTGGGTCTTGTACATCCCCAGTAAAGCATGTGGACAAATCTCAGCAATCCCCTCTTGAAGCAAAATTCTTTAATTATCTGAAAGTTCATACTGAAACAAGGATGACAATAACTGGAGAACAAATCCAAATTACAATGGAAAAAAATATTTTCGGTTATGAATCTCTATTGTTTCTCCGTGCTAAGGATGAACTGGCAGAAGTTTTTACTAATGGAGCGTGGGTCAGTCAAACTGTAGTTAGTGCATATATCAGGTACAACATCCAACTTTAAAGTACACATTTTTTTTATTCTTTCACCAAATATTGAAGTTATTGTTAATCCATTAATTTGTATACGTTTTAATTATATTCAAGGTACTTGTATGATGCGATACTGATCCTAGAAGAACGGACCGAGAGGTTTGTGTTCTTATGTCCAGAGGAAAAAAATTCAATATAAATCTGAAAATATGGTGGACTATATATATGAACGCTTGGCAGAAGCGACAAAGTCAGGTGTTGACACCTTGTTTTCATCACCGATTAATGTGATATCCTGATTTTCAAAACAATATTAGGAAAAATAATTAGGACGATAATTAAGTGATAAACGGGAATTAGAAACTTCAATTAGGGATGAAATAGGCTTGGAAAATACTTAGAAACCCTTAGAAGAGAAAGGAATAACATAGGATCCTCTAGAAGGACAAAAAACTAGAATCTTCTGGATAAGGATGGTCGCAATGTGATGGAGATTATGAAGGATCCCATCACGACGCGATCATGTCGGTAGTTAAGTCGGTGGGTATGTAGGTGGAACGGAGCGTGGGATAGCTGACACGTGTCCCTCATCGCGACACGATCGCCTTTGTGCCTGATGACCATCGCGACGCGATGGACCCAAAATGGCTATAAATACCACCCTTCACCCTCCATTCTCCTCACCTTCTTCAAAGGCATTCATGGGAGCGCATGGAGGAGCTTTGGAGGCACGACGGGACGCGGGAATGGGACACAGGCGGCATCGATCTTCTAAGCCAGGTAAGGGGAAAGATACCTTAATCACAAGGGAAAATAGGTAGTAGAATATTACTGTTAGCATGTGTAGGGGACCTTAACCCTACTAGGGGTTCATAACAGTAGCACCTCAGGATAGGGGCTGTGACCTGTGATAGCTGAGGACTGTTGTCAGAGATCTATCAACAATAGGAATAATCTATTAAAGTTTACGGATGGATGCTGATTGTTGAAATGCTTGATATGATTAGTTTACGATTGTGTGATTGTTGATGTACTGATTGATAACATGTTAGTAGTAGGTCGCCTGAACGACACTAGGGTTGACCCTTATATTGATTAAGGATGGTTGCTAATCTGATTAATATGTTGATATTTATGTATTGGCTCGATGTATAAATCTAGGGTACTGCCCACTAGTTAGAGGATTGTGAATCCCCAGACGGTAATAACAAATATTACCGTAGATACTCTGTATGATGTGATAGTCGGGTCGGTGTACCCGAGGTTGCTGTACCTTAGGTATCGACGGAATGGTCTTGAGATAGTCGGAAGCCTGGAGGGGTATGGACTCGGCCATGCCCTTGAGGGGTATGGACTCGGTTTTTCTGACTTGGCTCCCCATGTCCGTGGTACCGAAGGTACAGACTAGTTTGGAGATAGTCGGTGGCCTTGAGGGGTATGGACTCGGTCATCCGAACGAGTCTCCAGAACTCTACGTTTGACAGGTGGACAATCTTGGCCATTCTCTGTATAGGGAATGTTGTCCTTGTGCACGGGACAGTACCTTACTCCGGTAATTGGGTATAGTATTCTTATGGGGACACTGTAACCGGTGATCGGAGATGGTAGTGTATCAGGATATATTCCCGGGAGAAACAACTTGTGCTTCATTCTTGTACCCTGAGACTGGTGATCGGTCTAGGGAGGAGGGTGTGAATGACCCACAATAATCAGTGATGCTTTGGGTCAGTAGGAATGGTAATGAGCCTAAAATCTCTGGAACAGTAGGGCTGGTAATTCAGCCTAAAAAGACCAGCGGTCTGGGTCAGTAGGGCCGGTAATGGGCCTAAAAGACCAGTGACGTGTGATTTTCAGAGTATGATGTGTTCCGTGACTGTGTGGTCAGGATTGTCTGTATGACGTATCAGTATGATCTGGTCTGTGACCGTGTGCTCCAACGTTTGAATGTGGTATATGTGTTAACAGTCATGTTAATAATTATTGTGATTTGCCGCCATTATGGTGTGCTTGACAGCAGTTGCTCTGCTATGCGGTTTTCCTGCTTATTAATGATTGATGAGTGTCTTACCCCTTTGTTTTCTGGTGTGTTTCCATTATACGATGATAAATAACAGATGGACATGAAAATCAAGTACTTAGAGCCTGGGAAGCAGTGTTGCATCATGGCCAGTGCATCTTGTTGCGTACTCAGATTTTGAGTTGAAAATGCATTGTTGATGAGTCAGGATAAAATGACGCCCCGCTATCAGAGCAGTTCGGTCCTAACTGGACTGTGGGGAGTGTCGAGTTACTAGCCGTGTTTAGAGTCTAGTTGTCTCCACATCGGATGACAACTGTGTTGGGATTGGGTAGAGAGTTTGGCACCAGAAAACTTGTCCTAGAAGAATAACATATTTTGAATTTTTGGGGACGAAAATTCTTTAAAGGGGCTGTAATGTGACGTCCTGATTTTCAAAACAATATTAGGAAAATAATTAGGATGGTAATTAAGTGGTAAACGGGAATTATAAACCTTAATTAGGGATGAAATAGGCTTAGAAAATACTTAGAAACCCTTAGAAGAGCATGGAGTAACCAAGGATCATCTAGACGGATGAAAAACTTGAATTTTCTAGATAAGGACGGTCGCGACGCGACAGAGATTATGAAGGATCGCATCGCAACGCTATCATATCGGTAGTTAAGTCAGTGGGTATGTCGGTGGAACAGAGCGTGGGATTGCAGACACGTGTCCCTCATTGCGACACGATGGCCTTTCTGCCAGATGACGATCGCGATGGACCCAAAATGGCTATAAATGCCACCCTTCACCCTCCATTCTCCTCACATTCTTCCAAGGCATTCTTGGGAGCGCGTGGAGGAGCTTTGGAGGCACGACAGGATGCGGGAATGGGACATAGGCGGCAGCGGTCTTCTAATCTAGGTTAGGGGGAAGATAAATCACTAGGGAAAATAGGTAGCAGAATAGTACTGTTGGCATGTGCAGGGGACCTTAACCCTACTACGGGTTGGTAACAGCAGCACCTCAGGAGAGGGCTTATGACCTGTGATAGCTGAGGACAATTGTCAGAGGTCTATCAACCATAGGAATAATCTATTGAAGTTTATGGATGGATGCTGATTATTGAAATGCTTGGTATGATTGCTTTACGATTGTGTGATTATTGATGTACTGATTGATAACATGTCAGTAGTAGGTCGCCAAAGCGACACTAGGGATGATCCTTTTGTTGATTAATGATGGTTGATAATCTGATTAATATGTTGATATTTATGTACTGGCTGTATATGATATTTGTGAGTTCGATGTATGAGTCAAGGGGGCAGCCCTCGAGTTAGAGGAATGCGAATCCCTAAACAGTAATAACAAATATTACCGTAGATACTCTGCATGAGGTGATAGCCGTGTCAGTGTACCCGAGGTTGGTAAACCTGAGGCATCGACGGAATGATCTTGAGATTGTCAGTGGCCTCGAGGGGTATGGACTCGGCCAAGACCTTGAGGGGTATGGAATAGGTCTTTCCGACTTAGCTCTCCTTGTCCGTGGCACCGAAGGTGTGGAGTAGTTTGGAGATAGTCGGTGACCTTGAGGGGTATGAACTCGGTCATCCGAACGAGTCTCCAGAACTCCACATGTGACAGGTGGACAATCTTGGTCATTCTCTGTCCAGGGAATCCCGTCTATGTGCACGGGAAAATGCTTTACTCCGATAATTGGGTATAGTGTTCTTATGGGGGACACTGTAACCAATGATCGGAGATGGTACCGTATCAGGATATGTTCCCAGGACAACCAACTTATATTTCATTCTTGTACCCTGAGACTGGTGATCGGTCTAGGGAGGAGGGTGTGAATGGCCCGCAATAATCAGTGATGCTTTGGGTTAGTAGGGCTGGTAATGAGCCTGAAATCTCTGGGACAATAGGGCTAGTAATTGAACCTGAAAATTCCAATGGTCTGGGTAGTAGGGTCGGTAATGGGCCTGAAAGTCCAGTGACATGTGGTTTTCAGAGTATGATGTAATCCGTGACCGAGTGATCAGGAATGTCATTATGACGTATCGGTATGGTCTGGTCTATGACCGTGTGCTCCAAAGTTTGAATGTGGTATCTGTGTTAACAATCATGTTAATAATTGCTGTGATATGCTGCCATTATGGTGTGCATGATAGCAGTTGCTCTGCTATGTTGTTTTCCTACTTATTAGTGATTGATGAGTGTCTTACCCCTTTGTTTTCTGGTGTATTTCTATTATATGATGATAAATAACAGATGGACATGAAAATCAAGTACTTAGAGCCTGGGAAGCAGTGTTGCATCACGGCTAGTGCGTTCTGTTGCGTACTCTGATTTTGAGTTGAAAATGCATTGTTGATGAGTCAGGATAAAATGACGCCCCGCTATCAGAGCAGTTCGGTTCTAACCGGACTGTGGGGAGGGTCGAGTTACTAGTCGTGTTTAGAGTCTAGTTATCTCCACATCGGATGACAACTGTGTGGGGATTGGGTAGAGAGTTTGACACCAAAAAACCTGTCCTAGAAGAATAACATATTTTGAAGTTTTGGGGACGAAAATTCTTTAAGGGGACAGTAATGTGACATCCTGGTTTTCAAAACAATATTATGAAAATAATTAGGACGGTAATTATGTGGTAAACGGGAATTAGAAACATTAATTAGGGATGAAACAGGCTTGGAAAATACTTAGAAACCCTTAGAAGAGAATGGAATTACCTAGGATCTTCTAGAAGGATGAAAAACTAGAATTTTCTGGATAAGGACGGTCACGACACGACAAAGATTATGAAGGATCCCATCGTGACGCGATCATGTCCGTAGTTAAGTGGATGGGCAAGTCGGTGGAATGGAGCGCGAGATTGCTAACACGTGTCCCTCGTCGCGACACGATGGCCATTGTGCCTGATGACCATCGCGATGCGATGGACCCAAAATGGCTGTAAATACCACCCTTCACCTCCATTCTCCTCACATTCTTCTAAGGAATTCTTGGGAGCGCGTGGAGAAGCTTTGGAGGCACGACAGGAAGCAAGAATGGGACACAGGTGACAGCGGTCTTCTAAGCCAGGTAAGGGGAAGATACCATAATCACTAGGGATAATAGATAGTAGAATAGTACTGTTAGCATGTGTAGGGGACCTTAACCCAACTACGGGTTGATAACAGCAGCACCCAGGAGAGGGGCTGTGACCTGTGATAGCTTAGGACAGTTGTCAGAGGTCTATCAACCATAGGAATAATCTATTGAAGTTTATGGATGGATGCAGATTGTTGAAATGCTTGATATGATTGCATTATGATTGTGTGATTGTTGATGTACTGATTGATAACTTGTCAGTAGTAGGTCTCCTGAGCGACACTAGGGTTGATCCTTATGTTGGTTAAGGATGGTTGATAATCTGATTGATATGTTGATATTTATGTACCGGCTGTATGAGTCAAGGGTGTTACACTCTAGTTAGAGGATTGTGAATCCCTAAACAGTAATAGCAAATATTACCGTCGATACTCTGTATGAGGTGATAGTCGGGTCGGTGTACCCGAGGTTGGTGTACCAGAGGTGTCGACGGAATGGTCTTGAGATAGCCGGTCGGTAGTAAGGAGGGGTATGGACTCGGCCAAAACCTTGAGCGGTACGGACTCGGTCTTTCCGAGTCGGCTCTCCATGTCCGTGGTACCGAAGGTACGAAGTAGTTTGAGATAGTCGGTGACCATGAAGGGTATGGATTCGGTCATCCGGACGAGTATCCAGAACTCCACATCTGACGGGTGGACAATCTTGGCCATTCTCTGTCTAGGGAATGTCGTCCTTGTGCACGAGAAGGTGCCTTACTCCGCTAATTGGATATAGTGTTCTTATGGGGGACACTATAAACAGTGATCGGATATGGTAGCGTATCAGAATTTGTTCCCGGGACAACCAACTTATGTTTCATTCTTGTACCCTGAGACTGGTGATCGGTCTAGGAAGGAGGGCGTGAATGGCCCGCAGTAATCAGTGATGCTTTGGGTCAGTAGGGCTGGTAATGAGCCTGAAATCTCTGGGACAGTAGGGCTAGTAATTGAACCTGAAAAATCTAGTGGTCTTGCTAGTAGGGTCGGTAATGGGCCTGAAAGACCAGTGACGTGTGGTTTTCAGAGTATGATGTGACCCGTGACCGAGTGGTAAGGAATGTCATTATGACGTATTAGTATGGTCTGGTCTGTGACCGTGTGCTCCAAAGTTTGAATGCGGTATCTGTGTTAACAGCCACGTTAATAATTGTTAAGATATGCTGCCATTATGGTGTGCATGATAGCAGTTGCTCTGCTAAGCTGTTTTCCCACTTATTAGTGATTGATGAGTGTCTTACCCCTTTGTTTTCTGGTGTGTTTCTATTATATGATGATAAATAACAGATGGACATGAAAATCGAGTACTTAGAGCCTGGGTAGCAGTGTTGCATCACGGCTAGTGCGTCCGGTTGCGTACTCTGATTTTGAGTTGAAAATGCATTGTTGATGAGTCAGGATAAAATGACGCCCTTGCTATCATAACAGTTCGGTTCTAACCAGGCTGTGGGGAGGGTCGAGTTACTGGTCGTAGTTGTCTCCACATCGGATGACAACAGTGTTGGGATTGGGTAGAGAGTTTGACACCAGAAAACCTGTCCTAGAAGAATAACATCTTTTGAATTTTTGGGGACGAAAATTCTTTAAGGGGACAGTAATGTGACATCCTGATTTTCATAACAATATTAGGAAAATAATTAGGACGGTAATTAAGTGGTAAATGGGAATTAGAAACCTTAATTAGGGATTAAATAGGCTTGGAAAATTCTTAGAAACCCATAGAAGATAATGGAATAACCTAGGATCTTCTAGAAGGACGAAAAACTGGAATTTTTTGGATAAGGATGGTCGCGAAGCAATGGAGATTATGATGGATCCCATCGCGACGCGATCATGTCGGTAGTTAAGTCGGTGGGTTAGTCGGTGGAATGGAGCGTGGGATTGCTGACACGTGTCCCTCATGGTGACATGTTGGCCTTTGTGACTGATGACAATCGCGACGCGATGGACCCAAAATGGCGATAAATGCAACCATTCACCCTCCATTCTCCTCACACTCTTCCAAGGCATTCTTTGGAGTGCGTGGTGGAGTTTTAGAGGCAAGACGGGACGCGAAAATGGGACATTGGCGGCAGCGGTCTTCTAAGCTAGGTAAGGGGGAAGATACCATAATCACTAGGGAAAATAGGTAGTAGAATAGTACTGTTAGCATGTGTAGGGGACCTTAACCCAACTACGGGTTGATAACAGCAGCACCTCAGGAGAGGGGCTGTGACCTGTGATAACTGAGGACAGTTGTCAGAGGTCTATCAACCATGGGAATAATCTATTGAAGTTTATGGATGGATGCAGATTGTTGAAATGCTTGATATGATTGCATTATGATTGTGTGATTGTTGATGTACTGATTGATAACTTGTCAGTAGTAGGTCGCCTGAGCGACACTAGGGTTGATCCTTATGTTGGTTAAGGATGGTTGATAATCTGATTGATATGTTGATATTTATGTACCGGCTGTATATGATATTTGTGAGTTCGATGTATGAGTCAAGGGTGTTACACTCTAGTTAGAGGATTGTGAATCCCTAAACAGTAATAGCAAATAATACCGTCGATACTCTGTATGAGGTGATAGTCGGGTCGGTGTACCCGAGGTTGGTGTACCAGAGGTATCGACGGAATGGTCTTGAGATAGCCGGTCGGTAGCATGGAAGGGTATGGACTCGGCCAAAACCTTGAGCGGTACGGACTCGGTCTTTCCGAGTCGGCTCTCCATGTCCGTGGTACCGAAGGTACGGAGTAGTTTGGAGATAGTCGGTGACATTGAGGGGTATGGATTCGGTCATCCGGACGAGTATCCAGAACTCCACATCTGACGGGTGGACAATCTTGGCCATTCTCTGTCTAGGGAATGTCGTCCTTGTGCACGAGAAGGTGCCTTACTCCGCTAATTGGATATAGTGTTCTTATGGGGGACACTGTAAACAGTGATCGGATATGGTAGCATATCAGAATATGTTCCCGGGACAACCAACTTATGTTTCATTCTTGTACCCTGAGACTGGTGATCGGTCTAGGAAGGAGGGCGTGAATGGCCCGCAGTAATCAGTGATGCTTTGGGTCAGTAGGGCTGGTAATGAGCCTGAAATCTCTGGGACAGTAGGGCTAGTAATTGAACCTGAAAAATCTAGTGGTCTTGGTAGTAGGGTCAGTAATGGCCCTGAAAGACCAGTGACGTGTGGTTTTCAGAGTATGATGTGACCCGTGACCGAGTGGTAAGGAATATCATTATGACGTATTAGTATGGTCTAGTCTGTGACCGTGTGCTCCAAAGTTTGAATGCGGTATCTGTGTTAACAGCCACGTTAATAATTGTTAAGATATGCTGCCATTATGGTGTGCATGATAGCAGTTGCTCTGCTAAGCTGTTTTCCCACTTATTAGTGAATGATGAGTGTCTTACCCCTTTGTTTTCTGGTGTGTTTCTATTATATGATGATAAATAACAGATGGACATGAAAATCGAGTACTTAGAGCCTGGGTAGCAGTGTTGCATCACGGCTAGTGCGTCCGGTTGCGTACTCTGATTTTGAGTTGAAAATGCATTGTTGATGAGTCAGGATAAAATGACGCCCTTGCTATCAGAGCAGTTCGGTTCTAACCGGACTGTGGGGAGGGTCGAGTTACTGGCCGTAGTTGTCTCCACATCGGATGACAACAGTGTTGGGATTGGGTAGAGAGTTTGACACCAGAAAACCTGTCCTAGAAGAATAACATCTTTTGAATTTTTGGGGACGAAAATTCTTTAAGGGGACAGTAATGTGACATCCTGATTTTCAAAACAATATTAGGAAAATAATTAGGACGGTAATTAAGTGGTAAATGGGAATTAGAAACCTTAATTAGGGATTAAATAGGCTTGGAAAATTCTTAGAAACCCATAGAAGATAATGGAATAACCTAGGATCTTCTAGAAGGACGAAAGCGGAATTTTTTGTATAAGGATGGTCGCGAAGCAATGGAGATTATGATGGATCCCATCGCGACGCGATCATGTCGGTAGTTAAGTCGGTGCGTTAGTCGGTGGAATGGAGCGTGGGATTGCTGACACGTGTCCCTCATCGTGACATGTTGGCCTTTGTGACTGATGACGGTCGCGACGCGATGGACCCAAAATGGCGATAAATGCAACCATTCACCCTCCATTCTCCTCACACTCTTCCAAGGCATTCTTTGGAGTGCGTGGTGGAGTTTTAGAGGCAATACGGGATGCGAAAATGGGACATTGGCGGCAGCGGTCTTCTAAGCTAGGTAAGGGGGAAGATACCATAATCACTAGGGATAATAGATAGTAGAATAGTACTGTTAGCATGTGTAGGGGACCTTAACCCAACTACGGGTTGATAACAGCAGCACCTCAGGAGAGGGGCTGTGACCTGTGATAGCTTAGGACAGTTGTCAGAGGTCTATCAACCATAGGAATAATCTATTGAAGTTCATGGATGGATGCAGATTGTTGAAATGCTTGATATGATTGCATTATGATTGTGTGATTGTTGATGTACTGATTGATAACTTGTCAGTAGTAGGTCGCCTGAGCGACACTAGGGTTGATCCTTATGTTGGTTAAGGATGGTTGATAATCTGATTGATATGTTGATATTTATGTACCGGCTGTATATGATATTTGTGAGTTCGATGTATGAGTCAAGGGTGTTACACTCTAGTTAGAGGATTGTGAATCCCTAAACAGTAATAGCAAATATTACCGTCGATACTCTGTATGAGGTGATAGTCGGGTCGGTGTACCCGAGGTTGGTGTACCAGAGGTATCGACGGAATGGTCTTGAGATAGCCGGTCGGTAGCCTGGAAGGGTATGGACTCGGCCAAAACCTTGAGCGGTACGGACTCGGTCTTTCCGAGTCGGCTCTCCATATCCGTGGTACCGAAGGTACGGAGTAGTTTGGAGATAGTCGGTGACATTGAGGGGTATGGATTCGGTCATTCGGACGAGTATCCAGAACTCCACATCTGACGGGTGGACAATCTTGGCCATTCTCTGTCTAGGGAATGTCGTCCTTGTGCACGAGAAGGTGCCTTACTCCGCTAATTGGATATAGTGTTCTTATGGGGGACACTGTAAACAGTGATCGGATATGGTAGCATATCAGAATATGTTCCCGGGACAACCAACTTATGTTTCATTCTTGTACCCTGAGACTGGTGATCGGTCTAGGAAGGAGGGCGTGAATGGCCCGCAGTAATCAGTGATGCTTTGGGTCAGTAGGGCTGGTAATGAGCCTGAAATCTCTGGGACAGTAGGGCTAGTAATTGAACCTGAAAAATCTAGTGGTCGTGGTAGTAGGGTCGATGTGGCCTGAAAGACCCGATGGCGTGTGGTTTTCAGAGTATGATGTGACCCGTGACCGAGTGGTAAGGAATGTCATTATGACGTATTAGTATGGTCTGGTCTGTGACCGTGTGCTCCAAAGTTTGAATGCGGTATCTGTGTTAACATCCACGTTAATAATTGTTAAGATATGCTGCCATTATGGTGTGCATGATAGCAGTTGCTCTGCTAAGCTGTTTTCCCACTTATTAGCGATTGATGAGTGTCTTACCCCTTTGTTTTCTGGTGTGTTTCTACTATATGATGATAAATAACAGATGGACATGAAAATCGAGTACTTAGAGCCTGGGTAGCAGTGTTGCATCACGGCTAGTGCGTCTGGTTGCGTACTCTGATTTTGAGTTGAAAATGCATTGTTGATGAGTCAGGATAAAATGACGCCCTTGCTATCAGAGCAGTTCGGTTCTAACCGGACTGTGGGGAGGGTCGAGTTACTGGCCGTGTTTAGAGTCTAGTTGTCTCCACATCGGATGACAACAGTGTTGGGATTGGGTAGAGAGTTTGACACCAGAAAACCTGTCCTAGAAGAATAACATCTTTTGAATTTTAGGGGACGAAAATTCTTTAAGGGGACAGTAATGTGACATCCTGATTTTCAAAACAATATTAGGAAAATAATTAGGACGGTAATTAAGTGGTAAATGGGAATTAGAAACCTTAATTAGGGATTAAATAGGCTTGGAAAATTCTTAGAAACCCATAGAAGATAATGGAATAACCTAGGATCTTTTAGAAGGACGAAAAACTGGAATTTTTTGGATAAGGATGGTCGCGAAGCAATGGAGATTATGATGGATCCCATCGCGACGCGATCATGTTGGTAGTTAAGTCGGTGGGTAAGTCGGTGGAATGAAGCGTTGGATTGCTGACACATGTCCCTCATCGCGACAGGATGGCCTTTGTGCCTAATGACGATCGCGACGCGATGGACCCAAAATGGCTATAAATGCCACCCTTCACCCTCCGTTCTCCTCACATTCTTCTAAGGCATTCTTGGGATTGCGTGGAGGAGCTTTGGAGGCATGACAGGACGCAGAAATGGGACATAGGCGGCAGCGGTCTTCTAAGCTAGGTAAGGGGGAAGATACCTTAATTGCTAGGGAAAATAGGTAGTAGAATGGAACTGTTAGCATGTGTAGGGGACCTTAACCCTACTACGGGTTGATAACACCAGCACCTCAGGAAAGGGCTATGATCTGTAATAGCTGAGGACAGTTGTCGGAGGTCTATCAACCATAGGAATAATCTATTGAAGTTTATGGATGGAAGCTGATTGTTGAAATGCTTGATATGATTAGTTTACGATTGTGTGATTGTTGATGTACTGATTGATAACATGTCAGTAGTAGGTCGCCTGAGCGACACTAGGGTTGATCCTTATGTTAATTAAGGATGGTTGATAATCTGATTAATATGTTGATATTTATGTACCGGCTGTATATGATATTTGTGAGTTCGATGTATGAGTCAAGGGTGATGCACTCTAGTTAGAATATTACGAATCCCTAAATAGTAATAGCAAATATAATCGTCGATACTCTGTATAAGGTGATAGCCGGGTCGGTGTACCCGAGGTTGGTGTACCTGGGTTACCGACGGAATGGTCTCGAGATAGTCGGTGGCCTGGAGGGGTATGGACTCGGCCGAAACCTTAAGTGGTACAGACTCGGTCTTTCCGACTCGGCTCTCCATATCCGTGGTACCGAAGATACGAAGTAGTTTGGAGATAGTCGATGACCTTGACGGGTATGGACTCGGTCATCTGGATGAGTCTCCGGAACTCCACGTCTGACGGGTGGACAATCTTGGCCATTCTCTGTATAGGGAATGCCGTGCTTGTGCACGGTACGGTGCGTTAATCCGGTAATTGGGTATAGTGATCTTATGGGGGACATTGTAACCGATGATCGGAGATGGTAGCGTATCAGGATATATTCCCAGGACAACCAACTTATGTTTCATTCTTATACCTTGAGACTGGTGATCGGTCTAGGGAGGAGGGCATGAATGGCCCGCAATAATTAGTGATGCTTTGGGTCAGTAGGGATGGTAATGAGCCTAAAATCTCTGGGATAGTAGGGCTGGTAATTATGCCTGAAAAGTCCAGTGGTAGGGTCAGTGGGGCCGGTAAAGGGCCTGAAAGACCAGTGACGTGTGGTTTTCAGAGTATGATGTGTTTCGTGACCGTGTGGTCAGGATTGTCTGTATGACATATCAGCATGGTCTGGTCTGTGACCTGTGCTCCAATGTTTGAATGTGGTATCTTTGGTAACAGTCATGTTAATAATTGTTGTGATATGCTGCCATTATGGTGTGCATGATAGCAGTTGCTCTGCTATGCTGTTTTCCGACTTATTAGTGGTTGATGAGTGTCTTACCCCTTTGTTTTCTGGTGTGTTTCTATTATATGATGATAAATAACAGATGGACATGAAAATCAAGTACTTTGAGCCTGGGAAGCAGTGTTGCATCACGGCCAGTGCGTCCTGTTACGTACTCTGATATTGAGTTGAAAATGCATTGTTGATGAGTCAGGATAAAATGACGCCCTGTTTCGGTGGGGTGTTAAATTAGTGGTATCAGAGCCGTTCGGTTCTAGCTGGACTGTAGGGAGGGTCGAGTTACTGGCCGTGTTTAGAGTCTTGTTGTCTCCACATCGGATGACAACCGTGTTGGGATCGGGTAGAGAGTTTGACACCAGAAAACTGGTCCTAGAAGAATAACATCTTTTGAATTTTTGGGGACGAAAATTGTTTAAGGGGACAGTAATGTGACATCCTGATTTTCAAAACAATATTAGGAAAATAATTAGGATGGTAATTAAGTGATAAACGGGAATTAGAAGCCTTAGTCAGGGATGAAATAGGCTTGGAAAATACTTAGAAACCCTTAGAAGAGCATGTAATAACCTAGGATCCTCTAGAAGGAGGAAAAACTAGAATTTTTTGGATAAGGACGGTCGCGACACGACGGAGATTATGAAGGGTCCCATCGCGATGCGATCATGTCGGTAGTAACGTCGGTGGACCCAAAATGGCTATAATTGAGCCTGAAAAGTACAGTGGTCTGGGTCAGTAGGGTTGGTAATGGGCTTGAAAGACCAGTGACGTGTGGTATTCAGAGTATGATATGATCTGTGACCGTGTGGTCAGGATTGTCAGTATGACATATTAGTATGGCCTGGTAGGTGACCGTGTGCTCCAAAGTTTGAATGTGGTATCTATGGTAACAATTATGTTAATAATTGTTGTGATATGCTGCCATTATGGTATTCATGATCACAATTGCTCTGCTATGCTGTTTTCCTACTTATTAGTGATTGATGAGTGTCTTACCCCTTTGTTTTCTGGTGTGTTTTTATTATATGATGATAAATAACAGATGGACAAGAAAATCAAGTACTTAGAGCCTGGGAAGCAGTGTTGCATCACGGCCAGTGCGTCCTGTTGCGTACTCTGATATTGAGTTGACAATGTATTGTTGATGAGTCAGGATAAAAAGACGCCCTGTCTCGGCAGGGTGTTACAGTTAACCTAGGGTGAGTCATTTATTTAATTTAACCATATATATATATATATGTGTGTGTGTGTGTGTGTGTGTGAGTCATTTATTTTATTTAATCATATATACACACACACACACACATAACGATACTAAATTTTGTAAAATGTGATTACCTGCTAATTTTGTGCTCTTTGTGTACTCCTTTGAGCAACCCCAAATAAATGACAGATACGTTCAATCGGTAAGTATATATATGCATGTATTGGAACGAGTTCTGAATGTGAAATTGAGGTTAAAAATTTATGCACTAATTATTATATCTAATTGTGTGTTATTATGACTCAGGGCTTTGGCAGTTCATCAAGAACATCAGACATTACACAAGTTGCGATTTTCTAAATCATCCTAGACAACGACTAAGTGGATTCCTTTAGAGGTATTATCAAAATTGTTATGCAATTATTTAGTTTAAAAAATTAAAATTATTTATTTCTAATATTTTTGGTTTTTCAGTACTCTCGCCAACCAACTCCAATGATTGTGGCTATTAAGTTATGAAGTTTATGAAGGATATTGTTGTTCATAACAAAATGCAAATCCCAAAGAAGGTTGTAATTTCTGTTCTAATTTATATAAAATACTTGCTCTTTCATTTGACCATTTGCATGCTTAAACTTTAATGGGATTTATTTATCATTTCGCAATATATTCCTGAATGTAAATACGATTCGTATTCTGATGTTCAAATTGCCCAACTCAAAGAAGAGTGGTGCAAATATGTGGCTGAGAAATTTGTTTTAAGTATATGATCATTGTGCATACACATTATTATATTATTAGTTAGATGTATGTTGTTGCCCCATGTGAGGTATTAATTTTGGTTGACATTGTTTGTTGAATTGTTGGTTAGCATTGTTGTATTGTTTATTTTGGTTTGCATCATTGTAAAATACTGCAACTGTAAATAAAATTAAATAAAAAGAGAATAGCTAGCGCTTCCTTGAAAAAACGCTAATAGCTAGCGCTTTTTTAAGGAAGCGCTATCTACACTAATAATAATAGATAGCGCTTTCTTGAAAAAGCGCTACCTATTATAGAATATAGATGACGCTTTCTCAAATAAGCACTAGCGATTCCAGTTATCATAGTGCTTTTAAAACGCTGTCTTTAAGAACCCAGATCACTAATGGCCGAATAAATAGCGCTTTGAAGTGCAAGCGAAGGCAAAAAATAAGCGCTATCTATTTCGTTTTATGTTGTAGTGACCCTTGTACAGAAGTAAATTGTGGATTTTTTGATTTCTTTTTGGCCTGTGTCAAATTAAATGCCGACTACCAACATCACCAACAATGAAGTCGCCACCGCTGAAATTAAGTGCAGGGAAGTCCACAGTGTCATCGACGACATCAAGAAGCAGATAAAGGCTTTTGAACAAGGGATGGGGTCTTTCAGGTTGTTAATGTCGGCCATGGCTTGAAATTATTAAAGGCTTTTCATCTCTTTAATAATAAATTTTATGAATTGAAATTATATTCATATCATCGGCTACATTTTTCGGTGTTTAGATTCAACTTTTCATTGGGTTAGTGCAATATCCTTGGGTTACAAATGTTTGTAGCCATTCCTGCCCTATTCTACATTAATTGAACGGATTTCATTTATAATTATTAATTTAAATAACATTTGTAACATTAATATTTTACACTGCGCCTAAACCAACAAAATTGAATTATAAGGAGTATAGTATAAGGTTCACCATAGAAGTTAAAACATAATTATATTTATAATATATATTAACATAAATTAACGCAGTCAACCATTCAAATAAAATGATGTTCAGTATTGATTCCCAAAGCAACAAAAAACCGAAAATGTGAAGTTTCATTATTAACAAACGTAAAAATATAACATATTACAGGGACATCTTACCAAATACATGTTCCCAACTACACCATAGTATAAGGACCTAAAGGAAAATAACTTTTTAGAACAAACAAAACTTTCCAGCAAGTTACCCTTCGTCAATCTGGTTCGCTGAATTTTGTAAGAATATATTAACGATTGCCAACTCATTTGCCCACAATGGAAAAATTAGTCTATTTCCCTACCTTTAAAAGCATAACTTTCTACAACTTCTATGCAACGTTATGGAAGTGACAACCAGCTTTTTCAGCAAAGTTAGTGTTGCTTTGCAAGTATCTCATTAAAGCATACAAAACCCTTGTAAAGAGGCTACAAAATTAGCAGTGGAGGGGTCTAACTAAATTGAAAACAGTAACCCAAAAGAAATGTTAGTTGTTACAAAGGACAAAAGAAAGCCAACGAAATTTAAAGATATCTGAATTCTGCTATCACTGAGAAGTATTTACATACATGTGTGTACTAGAAAGTGATGTCTGAGGAGTCAAATCAACTATGTGATACCCAGATTTGTGTACATGAACTTTCCTTTACATATTATCTAAACTCCAGACCTAAATTGAAAGCAATATAGTAATATAGTAATATGAAGTTTATTCTTTTAACCAAAGGAAAAATTGATTTTATTAATTGGTCAAATTTATTTTGGATAGAGTACGAATTCGGACTAATTAACTTATTTTGGACTAATTAACTTATTTCGTAGACGAGTCAATACTAACCCCAATGCAACTTCTTGTGTCCTACGAGGTGTTCACCATAGCCGATGCTTTACCTTTTTATTAGATGCGACTTTTCCTCTGAAGTATGATATACTATTGCTAGCCAGTTGGGGTGGCAATTTTTGCTACCTCCAGAGTCTAGACCTCTTCTTTTGTATCTGTTGTTTTACCCCTATGGGGTGCGGTCTCATAGCAAACATGAGTTAGCTTTGATTTGGCAGGCAGTGCTATGAGTGGTGTGGCATGAGCAAAATGGTTTTATTTTCTGAGGTAGGGTACTGGATGTTGCCCGGTCGGTAGATTGTATCAAAGCGGTTGTCCTTGAGGTGGTTCTTAGTGATGGTTAAGAGTGGTCCATGTCTTTTCTACGAGCGGTTTATTGACCCAGTTGACTGTATTTGTAAAAAGTAGCTCTGTATGACCTATGTATGTTTCATGAATGTGGAGTTTTGTTGCTTGTATATGCTAGGTTAAATGGTGGTTTCCTTATTCGGGTGTAGTGCTCCTCTTATATCAATGTTTTCATTTTTGTATTGAGTTCGAGTACCCTTACTACTCATTTTAATTTAACATATTTTTTGCTGTTAAAAAAAGTTCTACTAATTACTCACTCCAAAAACATAAAGTAGATATCTTTTATTGGCTTAGATAAACACATCACGATTTCTGTTGCGATTAAAATGGCGGACCTAAGACCTTGTGTCAGCGGGTGCATCAAGTTTTTAAATCACTGAAATTATAATAAGAGCACTTGTACTTGTATTTTATAAAAAATAATAAGAGAAAATATTTACTCTTTTTACAAAATAATAAGAGCAAGATTTCCGATAATACAAAACAACTTTTCAGACTTAAAAAAATAGAAAAGTTTCAAAATTAAAAAAAAAATTGCAAGAGTAAATAACAAAACAAAATAGATTGAATTAACAAAGACCTAATTACAACAGAAAAAATTACAAGAGAAAATTAATAGAAGGACCAGATTAGGGTTTTAATCTAAATTGAGACAAATCTGAACCTAGTAAAAGAAGGAAACAAAGACCGAAAATGACACTCGGGAATGAGAAGGAGAGTGGGTCGAGATGTGAGATAGTGAGAGTTGTGTTTTGAGTTTTGAGAGAGAGATGACTGGTCAGACTAAATGAGATGAAAGAAGTGACTAAGTGAGGGTATTGGGTGTAAATTATTATACTTAAAATATAAATTTTATAAAAAGTAAATAGTATTTTTAATTTTTCAAGGGATGCAAATGTACAACCAGAAATACACATAGGTTCGCCTAGATTTTCATTGCTCTTTTGAGACATGGCGGCAGCTAGGTTGACCGAGCTTTTATTCGGACCTATACCGCAAATATAGCAACTTGAGTTTTATATAGGAAATCGCAGTTTCTCTTAGCATAGAGCAGTTAGACCAAAAGACCTCCCTAGACAAAACGACAAAATCGCCTGAAAAACGAGAGAAATAAATGAATCAAGATACTCCCTCTGTCCCATTTTATATGTCATTTAAAGTTATGCACAAGAATTAAGTAGTATAATTAATATTATAGAATTTAGAAAAAATAGTATTTGATTTCCTAATATACCCTTATTAATTAGGTCTACATTACAACTATTTTCACTCTTTTCCATGATAACACATTAAACTAGTAAAGGGAAAAAGAGGAAAAAAATATTTAATGATTCATTGAAATCGTAAAACATTAAATTAAACTGGGACAAGGCTATTTTACTAAAACGACATATAAAATGGGATGGAGGGAGTATTCATAAACCCTTACGAGGAAAATTAATGGTGGATGATTGAACCTCAAACATCAAAATATCATTTTCAAAGTCTCAAAAGACTTAGAGCAGTGCAAGTTAATCTCCAACTAGTCTTCTTGTTTATTTAAAGTGACAAAAAAGGTTATAAATGTTTGATTGGAATTCAAAGAGAATTTTTGTGGTTTGATGGTAATGGCGAGCAAAAAATTGTACTCCCTCCATTACAATATATAAGCAAAAGTCAACTCATATAATATGTTACAAAATATAAACAAAATCAATCACTTTTCATAGCATTTAATGATGATATCCCTAGAATGCCTCTCATTTATTTTAAAATTTATTTCCAATGATCCTAAGTTCCTATGCAATTAATGAGGGATAATTTAGGCAATCAAGTGGAAATTTTAAATGAGATTAACAATATTTATTGTGAATAACTACTTTTCTTAATAAATGTGAAAGTAGTCAAATTTGTTTATATATTGTAACGGAGTAGTATGAGTAAGTTGGGAAAATCTGCATCAACCTGAGCATTACCGTGGTTTGGAGAATAAACATTTTGAGAATATTCAATTTGAATATTTTAGCTAAGCCGAGGTGGCGAGTTTTTGTCGGATAAAGGGGCTTTTTGGGCAAAGTTGCTTGCTTATAAATACTCTCTCTGGTCTTGATTATTAGCAACAAAAAAAAAGCACGCTAACTAAGAAAGTCATTTAATTTTGTTAATCTCAATTAGAGAATGAAATTCTTTCCAAAATTACCCCTAATCATCATTTATTGCATTAACTTCCAAATGCACATAGAAACCAACATGTGAGTTTAATAGAGGTAATTTAAGAATGTTAGTATTAAATAAGGTAAAATTAGTCAAATTTGCTTATATTTGAGACCACAATGCATGAGGTTTTTGTTGCTTATAATTGAGAATAGAGGGAGTATTGTTTAGATTATAAATGTTGTCACATGAGGGGCCAAAATTCATGTTCTATTTGGCGGAGGGATCATTAATTGTTCTATTGATGGAGTTTTTATTGCTCCTCCATTATGATTTTCATATGCAATGTTTATAAAGGTCAAGAATAGCAAACGAGGAAAGTTTTGGCATGACTTAGGGATTGTCAACCGAAAATATAAATTCAGACGAAAAATATAATTTTTTTTTTGGGAATAAAGAGGGTCGAAGCCCAGAAACAAACTACAAAGAAACTAGCCGAGGAGTAGAAACTCCAACTACATCAGCAAAAAGCGCAGATCTTAGGCGAACCAGATGGCTCTCATACCGAATAATCTCCAGATCTTGCTCACACCCCAAATTAGCAAGGATATCTGCACACTGATTTGCCTCGCAGAAAGCATGACAAACTTTGATATCTCAATCCATCTGAATAAGCCTTCTAATCTCCTGCACCAGGCGCCTACCCATTGGGCTCACACTAGCCGTCCTAAGCACATGTTGAACCACAATTTGAGAATCAACACTAATCTCCACCTTATCAAACCCAAGCTCTCTCGTAATCTTCAACCCTTCTAACACACCCCAAAGCTCTGCTATATAAGTAGTACAGGACCCCAAAAACATGGAAAATCCACAAATCCAATTACCGTCGTCTCCCCGAATCAAGCCACCACAACCTGCTCTATACAAGCTATGTTTTTATGCACCATTAGTATTAAGCTTCTTCCAACCAACCTCAGGCGGTCGCCATAAAACATAATGTAAAACTTTTGGTTTCCTCTCAATAACATTGCCAAGCAGTTTTGCACTAAAGTAGTGCTCAATAGCCTGAAGCACGCACTTCCAAGGTTGATACGGCCTCACAAAACTACTATCATGCAACTCCTTATTCCTCCACTGCCACAAGTAATGGCACGCCACTGCCCAAGTAGCGGCCCAATTCTTCTCTACATTCCACCCGAAATCACTATGCAGATTACTGAATATCCAATTATCCAAGGAACTATCAAAAAATTGATCTCTAACCTCAAGCCTTACCACATTAAGCCACACAGCCATGGCCTTGGGGCAATCTCTGAGCACATGGATTGTTGTTTCAACCACATTACCACAATGTCTACAAAAAGGTTCACCAATGTGCATCTTGGCCTTCCTAAAATTAGTCATCAAACGATCATGCCACATCAACTACAAGAAATGTCTCACTCTCTCAGGCACATCTAGCCTCCATATTCTCTTCCAGTTTTTGTCCACACTAACATTAAGGAAACCACAAAGCAGATGATAAGTCATATAGACCGAATATCTACCTTGGTTGTTGTCAGGCCACAAGCAAGAATTGCCACCAGTAGATGAATCAGGGGGACATACAGCCAGCATCTTGAGCATAATCTCATTAGGCAACCAATCAACCAACATCTCCATATTCCAGCTATCCGAATTAGAGACAAAATCCGCAACCGAGAGATGAGCAAGAATAGGAGGGACCATTAAGTTTAAATCTGAAATTTTAAGACCCGGTTCAATCCAACTAGATGACCATGCATTATGCTAGGTGCCATCACCAACCGACCAAAACTCAAACTTAGAGAAATTAAGCCATAATCTCACCAAGTTCTTCCAAAGGCTCGAGTCTGAAGCCTTGGCCATAGCTCCACCCAAATCAATACTGTTTCTGGCATACTTCCTGCGTATAACTTCACACTAGAAGGAGCCATTTCCACACCGAATTTCCAACCAAGCTTCATAAGACAAGCTGAGTTCATCTTATGAAGCCTACGAAGACCAAGACCACCCAAATGCTTAGGCTAAGTCACCACTTCCTAGTTCACTGCATGCACTCTTCTAGCCCTATCATCATCTCCCCAA
The DNA here is from genome assembly GCA_037113605.1 of Calophaca sinica. Classification (NCBI taxonomy): domain Eukaryota; kingdom Viridiplantae; phylum Streptophyta; class Magnoliopsida; order Fabales; family Fabaceae; genus Calophaca; species Calophaca sinica. The sequence goes on along the minus strand of CM073734.1, from coordinate 48,531,226 downwards.
GTAAAGGCACGTTGAAGCTTTTGAATTTCATTGAGGCAACTGTTAGGGATAGCTGCTGTAACATCCCAATTTTTATGAAAATTATTCTATAGTTTCTGATTACATGAAAATAAATCATGGAGATTGATCACCTCAATGATTTGTTAAAAGTACGAAGAATTACAAAGATTGTCGTAAACAATTCGTGATTTTGATGATTAATTCAGATTAACAGACAGTGTAGACATATACTGTTTTAATATGAATTAATCTTGAAAAATGTGAAAAATTTTGTTTGATTAAAGAAAATTATTTTATTGAAAGAGAAATAATTTTCAGGATTTAATAGATATTTTTAAGTCACAATTTGAATTTTCATTGTTTAGTTATTGTATTAATTGTCTATTTTACATCATATTTAATATGACTATTATTTTAAAGAATTTGTCTTGATAATTTTATTGTTTGAATAATATCTATATGATAATAGAAATTGGAATTAGTGATTCTCACTAATTTATAGTTTTTATTATGCTGCGAGAATTCTATTGAGTTTTCCGCAACTAGGCTATTGGGCGAGTTTCAAACTAAAACATGGCCAAATGTAATCCAAATTTTATAAAATTTGAGATCTTAGCATTTTTCAATATTTAGAATTTATTGAAATTTTTCTGGAATTTTTGGGCATCAGAAAATATTTAGTGTATTGTCTACACCTAGAACTGTATTACGGCAGCGTTTTAGCTCGTAAATCGAGAAAGAGACATACATAGAAATACTTCTAATATTGTTATGGACATTTTGATTTATTAATAATTTTTGATTATAGAATAATTTATTAGATTTATTTTTGGAGTTTTTGTTTCAAAAACCCTAATATATGCGTAACACCGCGCACCCCATTAAGCGAGAACGCGAAGAAATGAAATATCTTGATATTTTGGGGCAAGTGGCAGTTGAGACAAGACTAGGGGAACTGAACTTGATGATTGGAAGCCTCCATGACATGTTTTGGATTATGTTTGGTTAAGTTGTAAATTATAGGTAGTTAGTTAAGTTGGTTTTTAACTAGTTTGGTTGATTCCTAACTAAATGATCAAATTTTCTTCCCATATTCTCCCCATCAATTTCGTGACCTCTCTTCCTCATTTGGACTTCAGCTCCTTCATTCTCCATTGTTGGTCAAAGAAAGAAAATTTTCTTGAGAGAAAAACTTGTGATCTTGAAGAACTTAGTGATTAAACCTTGTAATCTCCACTCCTTTCTTCTCCTTCTTGTTCAGTCATCATCATCCATGATTGGTAAGTTTCTTAACCCATACTTTTTCCTTTTTGCTGCCATGGAAGGATTTGCTTGGATTTAGAGTTGTTTTTGCTTAGAAATTGTTAGAACTTGTTAGATTAGTTTGATTAACCTTTAGAACCACCATTTTCCTTCAAGAATAAGCTTGTTTGATGAATTAAAAATTCTGAAATCCCTAGATCTTGTTCTGGCCTAATGCATAGGGTTATTAGGGGGTTTGATCTTGACTTTATTTTGGCGGTTTTGGAATTAGATCTTTGAGGGTTTTGGCTTAGTATGCTTAAAACTAGTCATGTATGCATGTAGAACAAGTTTTGAGAAATTAAATTTTTTGATTTTTAGGGGCTAGAACCGTGGCTCATGAGCATGATTTAGGGGATGTTTTAATTTGTTTTTAAAGTGTTAAAGTGTGTAAAAAGTTGGTTTTTGGTTAGGGCTTTAGATATACAAAGATTGGTATATTTAAAGCTTTGAAAAGTGGGTTGAAACAAAATAAATTTGGGGCTGTATTGGAGTTGCAAAAACAGTGGCTTATGAACATTATTTGGGTGAGTTTTAACTTAGTTTTAGTTGTATTAAAGTGGGAAAGAAGTTGTCTTATGATAAGAAGTTTTGATCAAGCAAAGTTTGTAAGATTTTGATGTTTAAAGATTTGAAAACATGGAGTTGTTTTGGAAGCTTGAGATCGTGGGCCTTATGGTGTTTTAGAACATGATATTAAATTTGTTTTATGCCTAAATTAGTTGTAAAAAAATGGTTGATGATTTGATTTAGCAAAGCTTTTCAAAGAAACATAATTTTGGGAAAAGATTTAGTGTATGTTTCAAGAATTGTTTTGAACTTGTAAAGAAATTGTCTCTAAAATTTTGTGGCATGTTAGATGCTTTAAAAAGTGGTTCAAAGTTGGGAAAACACTATTCAATGTGGTAAAACACTATTCCAATTGGTAAATTTTGTGTTATACATTTTTCTAAGTGTGTAGTGTTTGTAACAGTTTCAAAACTTGCATGATTTGAATATGTGTCATGGCATATGGCTAGATAGAACCAATTAGAGATTAAGTTGAGTAATTCCTTGGTTTAGGGAACCCTAAACCCGTGGCTGGCCTAGGGGCTTAAAACTTGAGTTTTTAGTTCTAATTGATTGAAACTTGCATTGTTAAGGTTTGTGCGAGGAACGACTTGATGATAGTTTAAAATTACCTTGCTTCGATTGTTAAAGCGCCCATGGTAAGGAAAATTCTTACATAATGAGTTTGGGCTTTTCGCCTTGTGTGTTGATTGATTGTTTGATTGATTGCGTGGTAGTACTTGTAGTATTACTATATGCTGTTTGAAATGTTGTAGCATGTTGTAGAATACTGAATTGTTATATGCTGTCTGAAATGTTGTAGCATGTTCTTGGTCCTATGTGGCATTATGATTTGTGTTGTTTTCCTTAAATCATGTTGGATTTAATTGGAGGTTGGAATTCATCTAGAATATGAAAAATATTGTTGATGATAATGGATTAATTAATAATGCGTTGATCGACTGTTATTAGTTTGACGACTTACAACGGTAAGTCTAATGCGATTCCATGTACCGAGAAGTGTTTTCGAGGTAAACTAAAGGTATCTTCTAAAATAAGTCGGTGTACAAACACGCTTTATGGATAGAGGGTTAAAAGTTGTTTAAGAGGTTCTTTTAAAAAGAAAACATTGTAAATTTTGAAAACGGTTGAGTTAAGTAATGTGGTTGGGAATTATCCTAGCGTATTCTTTAGCACAATTAGGGTTTCAATGACCTAGAGCTAAAAAGTATTTTTTTGATATAGTAGTGCATAATAGAGACACAAGAACTAATAAAGAGATTTTCAAAGATACCAAATATCCAGATTTCTAAAGAAGTAGATATAGGGAACTTAGTGTTCCTATTGAGCATATGGGCCATGTGTCCTGTGCTGGGACTTAATGTCTTGTTTGCGTGCACATTTTCTTGATTTAGGGTTGGACCTAGTGTTCCGTATGGCGTGCCTAGTATCTCAACCTAGAAAATTGAGCCTAGCGTTCCGCATTACGTGCCTAAAGTTCTGATCTGAGATTGAGACTCGCGTTCGCAATTGAACACCCGGACCTTTGTCCTGTGTTTGAACTCTTAGTAAATCGGGGTTCAAAATTCACTAAATTGTGTGAATTGAGGTTTATTCGATCCGCATTGATTAATTAAACATTACTCAGGCGCTCCCTACGGTGAGCAAGCCAAATTAAAAGAAATATGTCGGAAGTTTTCTCCGATGATCTGAAAGGTTTGGATTTATGCATAATAACCATGGAGCATTGATATTAATGTATTGCCGAAAGTTTTCTCCGATGCCGAAAGTTTTCTCCGATGTCTTATTGTTTCCCCAAGTTGGGCCGCAATGTATATACACAAGGATTTTATATGCACTGGCATGCATACTAACCACATTATAACATGTGATGATTGATGGTTGATTTACTGATTGCATTGTTTGGTCACATGCAAATGTTTGATATTGTGGACCTGATCATTGATCTGTTATTAGAATTGTCTGCTCACATGCAATTATTAGATATTTTGGTGACTTGATTGTTGATCCGTTGGTTGATTTGTTTGCTCACATGCAATGCTTGATATACCATGATGATGCATGCGGTCTATTAAGTATGTATATGTATATAAAGACATGTTGTTGTATTATATATATATATATATATATATATATATATATATATATTGTTTGCATGCGACATAGCCTATGATAAACTCGTGGACAAAGAATTTACCCTTGCACTATCGTTGGATTGGACATTCTTATGAATGTCACTTCTAGATGGAGCTCCATAGCTGCTGCTTCGTCTTTCCAGGAGCATTAAAGATTGAGCCAGTGGAGAAAGATTCCTCTGAGTGCTTCGTGTTTTGAACTTGCTAAGCTGTTTCTCAGTAAGAGTTATATTCATTGGCCAGCTTAGCTTAGGGTATTGTCATTGTTATTTGAGTGATTACCCATTGTTTTTAATTACTCTATTCAGAAAACCTCGCCTCAGTGCAAAACAATTATGTTATGTTTTATGTTATGTGAAGTATTGATTGTGATGCATTATACTCTGATATTTGCAAAAGACTGATTTTGCATTATTTAGAAAATTGTCGTACTCTTTATGTCTCATTTTTTAAAAGCATTTCAAAGGGAAAAAAAGAAAAAAAAATTACTCCTATTTTCCATTGTGAAATACATAAGAGTACTTTTTAACTGAAAGCATACAAGCATTAAATGCTTTCAGCATTAGATTGGGTTACACCGTAGCGCTCCAAAAACGGGGTGTTACAATAGTGGTATCAGAGCAGTTCAGTTCTAACCGGACCGCTTTGGGTTAAGCTGGCCTAGATAGTTGGGAATAGATGGGTTTAAGTTTGTTATGCCTAGGTTATGTGAATCTTGTTTGTGATTGTCTGTAATGTTTCCTAATTGAAGCATATGTGACATTGTGTGAAATTGTGTGCAATCATCCTAGATGATTGATCTTGTTGTGGGGTTCTGCTTAGTTTACTTTGTAGAAACTCTTTGCCTTTGAGACGAACGAGTCTTTCTGTTAGAGCTAGTAATTTAGACATGAATCACGTAATCCGAGTGATAGTCAGGATAGCAACTACTGTCGCACAACAGATCGCCGCGGAGAATCAACATTATTTGCTGAGACAACAAAGGGAGGAGCGAGCTATTGGAGTGCCAGTTAGGCCAGATTGTCAGGGCAAAGGACAAAGAGGAAGACAACAACAAGCAGCACCTTATTTTCATCCTTAGGGAAATGACCGCAATCAAGATCTTCTTGAGGCACAGGCTATTGGGAATAGCCAGAAGGATAAGTGGCACTATTAACACTAAGGAAGCAAGGAACACTTAGCCGATAAATGCTCATCAAATGACCGACTGTGCTTCAACTGCAAGAATCCAGGACTCTTTTCTAAGGACTGTCAGTTGCCAAAGGTGGGATCAACTCAAATGCTGCGAAGTTTGCACACCTAGCTATTGGAAGATGTGCCTATATGATACACAGAAGAGGGAATCACAAGCATCGACAGTCGCAGACGCACTGCTTTAACGGTGGAGATGAAGAGCACAACGTTAACCAGTATCCAACCAAGGAAAGATTGTGTTTTAACTGCAAGGAACTGGGACATCTGTCCAGAGTCTGCGAAGTACCATGAGTTGAGTCTGCTGTCAACAATGTTGGAGCTGCAAGATCAACCATTAAGGGACGTGTTTACACACTAAGCAGAGCAGAGAACTTATCATCTAAAGACTTCATCCCAGGGAACGCAACACAAAGGAGTTATGAGTGGACTGGGATTTGCGACAGAGATTATCTGTAGGAAGCACTATAATTATCTTATTATATGTATTATGATGTGTGCGTGGTTCTAAGTATAGACCACATAAGTGTCTTGACTCTGTAACGTATTTGTGAGTGATGTTGTTGATCTTGTGGTTAATAATTTTTAGAATTTTTCTTTCCTTTTGATATCATAAAATCGTGGGTTTTTGAAGATTTGTGGGTGAGTATTTCAAATTACTTAAGTTTTTGATTTTGTGTTGTCTTAAATTATTTTGTTGGTGGCTTTGGAAAACTTTTCTTTTCTTTTGTTGTACGAAAACCGTGAGTTATTTCATGATTTTTTTCTAGTTGAATTGTTATGGATTTTGTTATTGTTGTGGTTTAGGAGTTGTTGAGGAGATTTTGTATTGATCTTTTGTTAACAAGCTTTTGGGTGCGAGTAGAATGATTTTGAGAAATGGATTTGAGTATATATGTGCAAGCCGTGAGGCTCTTTGAGAAAACTAAAATTATTCCATGTTTTAATACTTGGTTTTTAGTGATTTTATTGTTGATAGTGTTTGATGCAAGTTTTAGTTTTTGATTTAATTAGTGTCTTGATGATTTTAAGGCAATGAAAAGAACCTAATCTCAAAAGAACCATAGTGTTCTTGAGAATGGTTGAGTCTTGAAGAGATCAAGTTTTGTTTTATGCAAATCAATTCTTGCTTTGTGTTATCTTTAGAACTTAGAAGTTTTAAAAATAAAAGATATTTGATTTTGGGTTTCGTGATTAAAACATGGTTGTGTGGGTATGTTTGTGATAGTGAAGTTTCGTTGGCATTATCATGTAACCGTAACTCAGTAGTCGTCTTGACCGTGTTCGTGATCGTGATGGAGTAGAGATCGTAGTTGGACTAAGGCGTCGTTTGCAAGGACTTCTTCGATATGGATGCGTAGTATTATGTTTGTAGATGTTTAAGTTGATGATGTAGTGTTTTAACTTGTTACTGATATATGAATAAAACGTATGATTTAGTGTTTGCCTGTTTGAGTGTAATAATTATTATGTTGTATCGAATTTCAAAGTCTAAATTTATGATGATTTTAGTGTTCAGTTATGACTTTTCAGATTTTTGATTTTGTTTTGGTTTATAAGTTAATTTTCGGGGACGAAATTTTTTTTTAGGTGGGTGGTAATGTAACATCCCAATTTTTATGAAAATTATTTTATAGTTTGTGACTACTTGAAAATAAATCATGGAGATTGATCACCTTAATGGTTTGTTAAAAGTACGAAGAATTACAAAGAATGTCGTACACAATTAGTAACTTTGAAGATTAATTCAGATTAATAGACAGTGTAGATGTATACTGTTTTAATATAAATTAATCTTGAAAAATGTGAAAAATTATTGTTTGATTGAATAAAATTATTTTATTGAAAGAGAAATAATTTTTAGGATTTAATAGATATTTTTAAGTCATAGTTTGAATTTTCATTGTTTAGTTATTGTATTAATTGTCTGTTTTATATCATATTTAATATGACTATTATTTTAAAGATTTTGTCTTGATAATTTTATTGTTTGAATAATATCTATATGATAAGAGAAATTGGAATTAGAGATCCTCACTAATTTACAGTTTTTATTATGCTCCGAGAATTCTATTGAGTTCTGTCGCAACTGGGCTATAAGGCGAGCTTTTAACTGAAACATGGCCAAATGTGATCTAAATTTTATAAAATTTGAGATCTTAGCATTTTCTAATATTTAGAATTTATTGGAATTTTTCTGGAATTTTTGGGCATCAAAAAATATTTAGTGTATTGTCTACGCCTAGAACTGTATTACAGCAGTGTTTTAGCTCGTAAATCGAGAAAGCGACATTCATATAAATGCTTCTAATATTTTTAGGGACATTTTGTTTGATTAATAATTTTTGATTATAGAATAATTTATTAGATTTATTTTTAGAGTTTTTGGTTCAAAAACCCTAATATACACGTAACACCCCGCACTTGATTAAGCGAGAACGCGACGAAATGAAATATCTTGATATTTTGGGGCAAGTGTCAGTTGAGATAAGACTAGGGGAGCTGAACTTGATGATTGGAAGCTTCCATGACATGTGTTGGATTATGTTTGGTTAAGTTGTAAATTATAGGTAGTTAGTTAAGCTGGTTTTTAACTAGTTTAGTTAATTCCTAACTAAATGATCAAATTTTCTTCCCATCTTCTCCCCATCAATTTCGTGACCCCTCTTCCTCATTTGGACTTCAGCTCCTTCATTCTCCATTTTTGGTTAGATAAAGAAAATTTTCTTGAGAGAGAAACTTGTGATCATGAAGAACTTAGTGATTAAACCTTGTAATCTTCACTCCTTTCTTCTCCTTCTTGCTCAGTCATCATCATCCTTGATTGGTAAGTTTCATAACCCATACATTTTCCTCTTTGCTTCCATGGAAGGATTTGCTTGGATTTAGAATTGTTTTTACTTAGAAATTGTTATAACTTGTTAGATTAGTTAGATTAACCTTTAGATCCACCATTTTCCTTCAAGATTAAGCTTGTTTGATGAATTAAAATTTCTGAAATCCCTAGATCTTGTTCTGGCCGAATGCATAGGGTTATTAGGGGGTTTGATCTTGAATTTATTTTGGTGGTTTTGGAGTTAGATCTTTGAGGGTTTTGGCTTAGTATGATTAAAACTAGTCATGTATGCATGTAGAACAAGTTCTGAGAAATTAAATTGTTTGGTTTTTTTAGGGGCTGGAACTATGGCTCATGAGCATGATTTAGGGGATGTTTTAATTTGTTTTTAAAGTGCTAAAGTGTGTAAAAAGTTTGTTTTTGGTTAGGGCTTTAGATATACAAAGATTGGTATGTTTAAAGCTTTGAAAAGTGGGTTGAAACAAAATAAATTTAGGGCTATTTTGGGGTTACAAAAACAGTGTTTAATGAATATTATATGGGTGAGTTTAACTTAGTTTTAATTGTATTAAAGTGGCAAAGAAGTTGACTTATGATAAGAAGTTTTGATCAAGCAAAGTTTGTAAGATTTTGATGTTTAAAGATTTGAAAACTTGGAGTTGTTTTGGAAGCTTGAGACCGTGGGCCTTATGGTGTTTTGGAACATGATATTAAATTTGTTTTATGCCCAAAATAGTTGTAAAAAAGTGGTTGATGATTTGATTTAGCAAAGCTTTTCAGAGAAACATAATTTTGGGAAAAGATTTGGTGTATGTTTCAAGAATTATTTTGAACTTGTAATGAAATTGTCTCTAAAATTTTGTGGCATGTTAGATGCTTTAAAAAGTGGTTCAAAGTTAGGAAAACACTATTCAATGTGGAACATAAACCTTTTGTGGCATGTTAGATGCTTTAAAAAGTGGTTCATAGAGAATTCCAAAACCAAGCCTAATATTAAAAATAAACACTGGCAACATGGAACATAAACCTTTAAATACCTACGCCTCAGGGAGCCAAAAAATCAGAATTTCATCTGCCGATACACCTCCTGACAGGACATGGTATTTGGTAAGCAATCCAACTGATTATCCGCTACAGCTACTGCTTCCTTCTCTGTTCGCATCATACCATCTAGTCCCACTGGATCTGTTTAGTACCTTCAAAGAAATAGTGCAAAAGTAAACAACTAGAAATTCAAGAGCAAGTAAGCCAATATTCTTCTTTGATTACTATGTTTGCTTCTTGATAACTGTAACACCCCGTTTTCGGAGCGCTACTGTGCAACCCAATCTAATGCTGAAAACATTTAATGCTTGTATGCTTTCAGTTAGATAGTACTCTTATGTATTTTGCAATGGAAAAATAGGAGTAAATTTTTTTCTTTTCATATTCTTTCCTTTGAAACCCTTTTCAAAATGAGACATAGAGTACTACAATTTTCTAAATGATGCCAATTCAAACTTTTGCAATTATCAGAGTATAATGCATCACAAAATAATATTTCACATAACATAATCATTTCGTACTAAGGCGAGGCTTTCTGAAAAGAGTGATTACAAAACAACAAATGCAAAACCCTAAGCTAAGCTGGCCAACAACTACAACCCTTACTGAGAAACAGCTCAGTAAGATCAAACATGAGGTACTCAGAGGAATTTTCCTCCACTGGCTCAATCTTCAATGCTCCTGAAAGACGAAGCTGCAACAGCTACCGAACTCCATCTGGAAGTGACATTCATAAGGACATCCAATCCAACAATAGTGCAAGGGTAAATCCTTTTTCCACGAGTTTATCATAGGCTATGTCGCATGCAAACAATATATACATATATAATACAACAACATGCTTTTATATACATATACATACTTAATAGACCGCACGCATCATCATGGTATATCAAGCATTGCATGCAAGCAACAAAAACAACCAACAGATTAACAATCAAGTTACTACAATATCAAACTGTTGCATGTGAGCAACCAAAACAACCAACAGATCAACAATCAAGTCACTACAATATCAAACTATTGCATGTGAGCAGGCAAATCTATCAACAGATAAGTGATCAAGTCATCACAATATCCAATTCATCACATATCATAAATACGGTTAGCTATGCATGTCAATGCAGTATGGCAAGTTGTGTATACACCTGCAGCCTTAATAGGTCAGCAGTATGACGGGGACTACTTTTCCAACGTTCGAATAAAATAGCCTCTGCTTAGGCTTGCCACTACTTTGGCGTGCCTCTACTTAGGCAATGCAGTGTCAACTCGCCTTTTGAAGTCTGTACGACCAATCAAACGCTACGAGTGACATGACAACTCGTCTTTTAAAGTCTTTAAGACCAATCAAATGCTCCGAGTGTCGATGCTCAATGGTTAGTACGCATCCAAACAAATTCAACAATATGGCATGCTCACCGTAGTGAACGCCCGAATAATATCCAACAAATTCAACAATATGGCATGTTCACCGTAGTGAAAGCCCGAGTGATATCCAACAAATTCAACAATGTGGCGTGCTCACCGTAGTGAACGCCCGAGTGATATCCAAACAAATTCTACAATGTGGCGTGCTCACCGTAGTGAGTGCCCGAGTAATGCTTTAATTATTCAATGTGGATCGACGAATCCTCACTCACTCAACTTAGTGGGTTTCCAAATTTCAATTAACTAAGAGTTCAACACAGGACACAAGGTCCGGGTGTTCAATTGCGGAACGCTAGTCCCAATCTTAGATCAGAACTCTAGGCATGTAATGCGAAACACTAGGCTCAACTTTTAGGTTAAGATACTAGGCACGCCATACGGAACACTAAGTCCAATCCTTAATCAAGAAAATGTGCATGCAAGCAGGACATTAAGTCCCAGCACAGGACACATGGCCCATATGCTCAATAGGAACACAAGGTTCACTATGTTTTATTCTTTCAAAATCCCGATCTTTGAAATCTCTTTCCCAGTTCTTGTATCACTCCTATGTATCTGAAAATACATTTTAGTTCTAGGTCGTTGAAACCCTAGTTGTGCTAAATAACACACTGGAAGAATTCCCAGGAAAGATAGGTGGTGCGAACACTCTTAATTACCAAGTCTTTCCTAGCCAGAATTTTACAGGCGCATCTCTTAACTCAACCGTTTTCGCAAATTGTACTATTTATTTCAAATTCTTTTCTCTACTATCATTCCATTGAAATTTTCTTGCAAGCTTTGGCTAGTTGTACTAAAACCCTCACGCTTACTTTTAACTCAAAATGCCCTTAACAATTTGCTTACGAAATCAGAATTCGGCTTGTGGAATTGCATCAGATTTACCGATGTAAATCGTCAACCAATAGCAGTCGATCAACGCATTGTTAATTAATCCATTACAACAATAATCTTTTTTTATATTCCAAATCAATACCAAGTTCCAATGAAATCCAAGGTGATTCAAGGAAAACAATACAACTCATAATGCCACACAGGGCCAAGGACATACTACATATTATCGTCAATATCAAGTCCAATTAAATCAACCAAGTATGATTAAAGTCACACAATACTATTCAGTCTTGCCACACAGGGCCAAATCAATACACAACATTTCATGCTACAACATCTCAACAGCACATAGTAATACTACAAGTACTACCACACAATCAATCAACAATCAAACAACAACACACAAGGCGAAAAGCCCAAACTCATTATATAAGAATTTCCCTTACCTTGGGCGCTTTAACAATCCAGCAAGGTAAATTCGAAACCATCGTCAAGTCGCACCTCGCGCGTACCCTAAGTACGAACCTTAACAACACAAACTTAACAAAATTAGAACCAAAAACCCAAGTCCTATGACTCTAGGGCAGCCACGTTTTAGTCCTAAAAAGCGCCTAAAATCTTTCCAACTTAACCTATTTGGATCACACTTAGTCATATGTGATGGAACAATTTCAAACCATGCAAGTTTTCAAGCTTTTACAAAAGCTACACATTTAGAAAATAGCTAAACCAAAATTTACCAATTGGAATAGTATTTTTACCAAATGAATAGTGTTTTGCCAACTTTGAACCATTTTTCAAAGCACTAAAACATGTCACAAAATTTTCGAAACAATTCTATTACAAGTTCAAAACAATTCTTGAAACATAAACTCAAACTTTTCTCAAAATCATACTTCTTTGAATTGTTTTGCTAAATCAAATCATCAACCACTTTTACAACTATTTTTAAGCATAAACGCAAGTCAAGAACAAGTCACAAAATCTCTTTGAGGGCCACGGTTTCAAGGCCTCAAAACAACTTCAAGTTTTTCAACCATTAACTCCTAAATCATACAAACTTTGCTTAAATCAAAACTTCTTATCAAAACCAAACTTCTTTACCACTTTAATACAATTAAAAACAAGTTAGAACTCACCCAAAATTTAATCATAAGCCACTGTTTTGGAAGCCCCAAAACAGCCCCAAATTCATCTTGTTTCAAACAATTTTTCAAAGCTTCAAGCATACAAACCTTTATAGATTTAAAGTTCTAACCAAAAACCAACTTCTTAAACACTTAACACGCTTTAAAACCAAATCAAAACATCATCAAAATCATGACCAAGTGCCACGGTTTTGGTTACCCAAGAACAACCCAAAATTTTCAATTTTTCATTTCCAAAACAAAGCATTTCACCATCCTTAATTTCTTGAATCTTAAACTCACTTCCTCAACACTTAAAACACCTTGAAATCAATTTAAAACATCCCCCTAAATCATCATTAAGGCCACGGTTCCAGCCCTCAAAATTCCTAAATTAATTTCTCAAAACTTTGTTAAACATGCATATATGACTAGTTTAAGCATACTAAGCAAAAACCCTCAAAGATCTAACTCCAAAACCACCAAATCAAGTCAAGATTAAACCCCCTAATAACCCTATGCATTCGGCCAGAACAAGGTCTAGGGATTTTAGAGTTTTAAATTTATCAAACAAGCTTAATCTTGAAGGAAAATGGTGGACCTAAAGGTTAATCAAACTAATCTAACAAGTTCTAACAATTTCTAAGCAAAAACAACTCTAAATCCAACCAGATCCATCCATGACAGCAAAGAGGAAAAATTATGGGTTATGAAGCTTACCAATCAATGATGATAATGATTGAACAAGAAGGAAGGAGAAAGGATGAAGATTAAGCTTCCAAAATACTAGTTTATGAACCAAACTCACTTTCTCTCTCAAGAACTCTTTCTCCAACCTAAGAAACAATGGAAGAATGAAGGAGATGATGTCTAGATGAGGAAGTGACCCACGAAATTCAGATGGGACAAGGATGGAAATAAAAATGTTTAATTGGTTGGATCTTAACCAATTTGTTAGAAATCAACTTACAAAACTAACTACAAATTACCACTTAGCCAAACATAATACAACACTTGTCATGGAATGTTCTAAGACTCAAGGTTCAGCTTCCCTAGCCTTATCTCAACTGCCACCTGCCCCAAAATATCTAGATATCTTGTTTCGTCGCGTTCTCGCTCAATCGGGTGCACGACGTTACGCGTATATTAGGTTTTAATACTAAAAACTCCCAAAAATAATTCTAATTACAACCCCACATCCAAAAATCACAAATGTTCCTCGCGGCATAAGAAAAGTACCCATGTATCTTGTTTTCTCGAAATACGAACCGAAACATCGCAATTAGGCAGTCTCTGGCCACAGAAAATACACTAAATATTTTCTAATGCCCAAAAATTCTAGAAAAATTACAATAAATCCTAAATATTGGAAAATGCTAAGATCTCAAATTTTATAAAATTTGGATCAAATTTGGGCATGTTTCAGTTAGAAACACACACAATAGCCTAGTTATGGCAGAATTCGTTAGAATTCTTGCAGTGTAATAAAAACTGTAAATTAGTGAGGATCACTAATTTCAATTTCTTTTATCATATAGATATTATTCAAACAATAAAATTATCAAGACAAAATCTTTAAAATAATAGTCATATTAAATATGACATAAAACAGACAATTAATACAATAACTAAACCCTGAAAAATCAAACTATGACTTGAAAATATTTATTAAATCCTGAAAATTATTTCTCTTTAAATAAAATAATTTTCTTTAATCAAACAACAATCTTTCACATTTTTCGGGATTAATTCATATTAAAAACAATATACGTCTACACTGTCTCTTAATCTGAATTAATTGTTAAAACAGTAAATTATTTACAATAAATCTTTGTATTATTTACAATAAATTTTTGTTGTTCTTCGTACTTTTAACAAACCATTGAGGTGATCAATCTCCATGATTTATTTTCAAGTAATCGGAAATTTAAAATAATTTTCATAAAATTTGGGATGCTACATTACCACCCTCCTTAAAAAAATTTCGTCCCCGAAAATTCATTTACAAACCAAAACAAAAATCAAAATTATGAAAAGTCATAACTTAATACTAAACATATCATAAGTATGAACCTTGAAATTTAATACAACATAATTATTTTTCGCTCAAACAATCAAACACAAAGTATACATTTTATTCATATATACTTACTAAAGTAAGACTGTACATCTATTAACTTAAAGTCTACAAATACAATACTCCGCATCCATGTCAAAGAAGTCCTCACGAACAACGCCTTATTCCAACGACGATCACTACTCCATCACGGTCACAAACACGATCACAACAACACTGAGTCGCGGCGACATGCTAATAACAATAAAACCGCACTAACACAAATACACCTACACAACCACGTTTTAACACAAAAACCAACATCGAATTTCTTCTATTTTTAAAACATCTAATTTCTAAAAATAACCCCAAGCAAGAATTACTTTTCTTAAAACCCATTTGATATCTTCAAGACTCAACCCTCTCAAGAACACTATGATTATTTTGAGATTAGGTTTTTCATTGTCTTAAAATCATCAAGACACACTTAATTCAAAGTCTAAAATTTAAATCAAACACCAACAAAACAAAATTACTACGAACAGTTTATTAAACTTGAAATCTAGCCTCACACATATAAAACTTGGTTTTCCAAAAGAAAACAAGTTCAAAAGCATTTTCCCACAAGACAAGATGGACTAAAAATTTTGAATTTTATTTTACAACAAAAGAAAACAAAATCTTTTCAAACTTCTACTACTAAATCATAGTTTTAATAAATACCAATTAAAACGTAAACCAGATCATTAACAAAGACACAAAAGTGAAAAGCAAAAGAACTATGACATTAAAAGAAGGAAAATTCTAAAAATCATTAACCACAAAATCAACAACAGCATAAATCACAAATAATTATACAAGAATTATAAGAACATACATCGTAATACCAAAAGTATATTGAAAATTTGGATTTTGGAATCTAGTATAATAATAAAATACGTCACAGAGTTAAAACACTTATGTGGTCTATATTTAGAACCATGCACACACCATAATACATATAGTACGATAATTATAGCGTCACCTACGGATAATCTCTCTCGTAAATCTCAGCCCGCTCAGCTCCATTGTGTCGCATTTCCTGAGACGAAGTCTTTAGATGATGAGTTCTCTGCTCTACTTGGAGTGTAGACACGTTCCTCAGTGGTTGGTCTTGTAGTTTCAACATTGTCGACAATAGACTCAGCTCGTGGTTCTTTGCAGTCTCTGGACAGATATCCCAATTCCTTGCAGTTAAAGCATAATCTTTCCTTGGTTGGTTACTGTTACCATTGTGCTCCTCATCTTCACCGTTGAAGTAATGCGTCTTCGGCTATCGATACTTGTGATTCCCTCTTTTGTCTACCATGTAGACATATCCTTCAGTAGTTGGGCACGCAACCTTCGCAGTATCTGCAGTTGATCCACATCTGGCAATTGATAGTCCTTAGAAAATATCCTGGCTTCTTGTAGTTACAACATAGTCGGTTCTTCGATGAGCATTCTTCAGCTAATTGTTCCTTGCTTCCACATTGATGACAGTTCCACTTCAACTACTGGCCATTCCCAATAGCCAACGCCACAGGACAATCCTGATTGCGGTCATTTCCCTGAGGATGGAAATAAGGCGCTCCTTGTTGATGTCTTCATCTTTGTCCTTTGTCCTTGGTTCAGATAATCTGGCCAAACTGACCCTCCAATAGCTCGCTCCTCCGTTCGTTTACTTAGTCAATCGTGTTGATTCTCTGCGGCAATCTGTTGTGCGATAGTTGCTATCCAGACTATCACTCGAATTACGTGATTCACATCTGAGTTACTAGCTCTAGCAAAAGACTCGTTCGCCCCGAAGGCATCGAATTTCTACAAGGTAAACTAACCAAAATCCCCACAACAAATTCAATCATCTGAGATGATCGCACACAATTTCACACAATATCATACCTGTTTCAGCTAGGAAACATCACAGACAATCACAACCAAGTCCACATAACCTAGGCATAACAGACTTATACCCGACAATTCCCCACAATCTAGGCCAGCTTAACCCAAAGCGATCCGGTTAGAACCGAACTGCTCTGATACCACCATTGTAACACCCCGTTTTCGGAGCGCTACTGTGCAACCCAATCTAATGCTGAAAACATTTAATACTTGTATGCTTTCAGTTAGAGAGTACTCTTATGTATTTCGCAATGGAAAAATAGGAGTACATTTTTTTCTTTTCATATTCTTTCCTTTGAAACCCTTTTCGAAATGAGACATAGAGTACTACTATTTTCTAAATGATGCCAATTCAAACTTTTGCAATTATCAGAGTATAATGCATCACAAAATAATATTTCACATAACATAATCATTTCGTACTAAGGCGAGGCTTTCTGAAAAGAGTGATTACAAAACAACAAATGCAAAACCCTAAGCTAAGCTGGCCAACAACCACAACCCTTCCTGAGAAACAACTCAGTAAGATCAAACATGAGGTACTCAGAGGAATCTTCCTCCACTGGCTCAATCTTCAATGCTCCTGAAAGACGAAGCTGCAATAGCTACCGAACTCCAACTGGAAGTGACATCCATAAGGACATCCAATCCAACAATAGTGCAAGGGTAAATCCTTTGTCCACGAGTTTATCATAGGCTATGTCGCATGCAAACAATATATACATATATAATACAACAACATGCTTTTATATACATATACATACTTAATAGACTGCACGCATCATCATGGTATATCAAGCATTGCATGTGAGCAACCAAAACAACCAACAGATTAATAATCAAGTCACTACAATATCAAACTATTGCATGTGAGCAACCAAAACAACCAACAGATCAACAATCAAGTCACTACAATATCAAACTATTGCATGTGAGCAGGCAAATCTATCAACAGATAAGTGATCAAGTCATCACAATATCCAATTCATCAAACAATTCATCACATATCATAAATGCGGTTAGCTATGCATGTCAATGCAGTATGGCAAGTTGTGTATACACCGGCCTTTAATAGGTCAAGAAGATGACGGGGACTACTTTCCCAACGTCCGAACAAAATAGCCTCTGCTTAGGCTTGCCACTACTTTGGCTGGCCACTACTTTGGCATGCCTCTACTTAGGCAATGCAGTGTCAACTCGCCTTTTGAAGTCTGTACGACCAATCAAACGCTACGAGTGACATGATAACTCGTCTTTTAAAGTCTTTAGGACCAATCAAACGCTCCGAGTGTCGATGCTCAATGGTTTGTATGCATCCAAACAAATTCAACAATATGGCATGCTCACCGTAGTGAACGCCCGAATGATATCCAACAAATTCAACAATATGGCATGTTCACCGTAGTGAACGCCCGAGTGATATCCAAACAAATTCTACAATGTGGCGTGCTCACCGTAGTGAGTGCCCGAGTAATGCTTTAATTAATCAATGCGGATCGACAAACCCTCACTCACTCAACTTAGTGGGTTTCCAAATTTCAATTAACTAAAAGTTCAACACAGGACACAAGGTCCGGGTGTTCAATTGCGGAACGCTAGTCCCAATCTTAGATTAGAACTCTAGGCACGTAATGCGGAACACTAGGTTCAACTTTTAGGTTAAGATACTAGGCACGCCATACGAAACACTAAGTCCAATCCTTAATCAAGAAAATGCGCACGCAAGCAGGACATTAAGTCCCAGCACAGGACACATGGCCCATATGCTCAATAGGAACACTAGGTTCCCTATGTTTTATTCTTTCAAAATCCCGATCTTTGAAATCTCTTTCTCAGTTCTTGTATCACTCCTATGTATCAGAAAATACTTTTTAGTTCTAGGTCGTTGAAACCCTAGTTGTGCTAAATAACACACTGGAAGAATTCCCAGGAAAGATAGGTGGTGCGAACACTCTTAATTACCAAGTCTTTCCTAGCCAGAATTTTCCAGGCGCATCATTTAACTCAACCGTTTTCGCAAATTGTACTATTTATTTCAAATTCTTTTCTCTACTATCATTCCATTGAAATTTCCTTGCAAGCTTTGGCTAGTTGTACTAACACCCTCACGCTTACTTTTAACTCAAAATGCCCTTAACAATTTGCTTACGAAATCAGAATTCGGCTTGTGGAATCACATCAGATTTACCGATGTAAATCGTCAACCAATAGCAGTCGATCAACGCATTGTTAATTAATCCATTACAACAATAATCTTTTTTTATATTCCAAATCAATACCAAGTTCCAATGAAATCCGAGGTGATTCAAGGAAAACAATACAACTCATAATGCCACACAGGGCCAAGGACATACTACATATTATCGTCAATATCAAGTCCAATTAAATCAACCAAGTATGATTAAAGTCACACAATACTATTCAGTCTTGCCACACAGGGCCAAATCAGTACACAACATT
Organism: Calophaca sinica; assembly: GCA_037113605.1. NCBI lineage: Eukaryota > Viridiplantae > Streptophyta > Magnoliopsida > Fabales > Fabaceae > Calophaca > Calophaca sinica. The sequence continues at coordinate 48,512,323 of CM073734.1, read as the reverse complement.
TCATGCTACAACATCTCAACAGCACATAGTAATACTACAAGTACTACCACACAATCAATCAACAATCAAACAACAACACACAAGGCAAAAAGCCCAAACTCATTATATAAGAATTTCCCTTACCTTGGGCGCTTTAACAATCCAAAGAAGGTAAATTGAAACCATCGTCAAGTCGCACCTCGCGCGTACCCTAAGTACGAACCTTAACAACACAAACTTAACAAAATTAGAACGAAAAACCCAAGTCCTATGACTCTAGGGCAGCCACGTTTTAGTCCTAAAAAGCGCCTAAAATCTTTCCAACTTAACATATTTGGATCACACTTAGTCATATGTGATGGAACAATTTCAAACCATGCAAGTTTTCAAGCTTTTACAAAAGCTACACATTTAGAAAATAGCTAAACCAAAATTTACCAATTGGAATAGTATTTTTACCAAATGAATAGTGTTTTGCCAACTTTGAACCATTTTTCAAAGCACTAAAACATGTCACAAAATTTTCGAAACAATTCTATTACAAGTTCAAAACAATTCTTGAAACATAAACTCAAACTTTTCTCAAAATCATACTTCTTTGAATTGTTTTGCTAAATCAAATCATCAACCACTTTTACAACTATTTTTAAGCATAAACGCAAGTCAAGAACAAGTCACAAAATCCCTTTGAGGGCCACGGTTTCAAGGCTTCAAAACAACTTCAAGATTTTCAACCATTAACTCCTAAATCATACAAACTTTGCTTGTTTCAAACAATTTTTCAAAGCTTCAAGCATACAAACCTTTATAGATTTAAAGTTCTAACCAAAAACCAACTTCTTAAACACTTAACACGCTTTAAAACCAAATCAAAACATCATCAAAATCATGACCAAGTGCCACGGTTTTGGTTACCCAAGAACAACCCAAAATTTTCAATTTTTCATTTCCAAAACAAAGCATTTCACCATCCTTAATTTCTTGAATCTTAAACTCACTTCCTCAACACTTAAAACACCTTGAAATCAATTTAAAACATCCCCCTAAATCATCATTAAGGCCACGGTTCCAGCCCTCAAAATTCCTAAATTAATTTCTCAAAACTTTGTTAAACATGCATATATGACTAGTTTAAGCATACTAAGCAAAAACCCTCAAAGATCTAACTCCAAAACCACCAAATCAAGTCAAGATTAAACCCCCTAATAACCCTATGCATTCGGCCAGAACAAGGTCTAGGGATTTTAGAGTTTTAAATTTATCAAACAAGCTTAATCTTGAAGGAAAATGGTGGACCTAAAGGTTAATCAAACTAATATTAGTTTGATTAACCTTTAGATTAATCTAACAAGTTCTAACAATTTCTAAGCAAAAACAACTCTAAATCCAACCAAATCCATCCATGGCAGCAAAGAGGAAAAATTATGGGTTATGAAGCTTACCAATCAATGATGATAATGATTGAACAAGAAGGAAGGAGAAAGGATGAAGATTAAGCTTCCAAAATACTAGTTTATGAACCAAACTCACTTTCTCTCTCAAGAACTCTTTCTCCAACCTAAGCAACAATGGAAGAATGAAGGAGATGATGTCTAGATGAGGAAGTGACCCACGAAATTCAGATGGGACAAGGATGGAAATAAAAATGTTTAATTGGTTGGATCTTAACCAATTTGTTAGAAATCAACTTACAAAACTAACTACAAATTACCACTTAGCCAAACATAATACAACACTTGTCAAGGAATGTTCTAAGACTCAAGGTTCAGCTTCCCTAGCCTTATCTCAACTGCCACCTGCCCCAAAATATCTAGATATCTCGTTTCGTCGCGTTCTCGCTCAATCGGGTGCACGACGTTACGCGTATATTAGGTTTTAATACTAAAAACTCCCAAAAATAATTCTAATTACAACCCCACATCCAAAAATCACAAATGTCCCTCGCGGCATAAGAAAAGTACCCATGTATCTCGTTTTCTCGAAATGCGAACCGAAACGTCGCAATTAGGCAGTCTCTGGCCATAGAAAATACACTAAATATTTTCTGATGCCCAAAAATTCTAGCAAAATTACAATAAATCCTAAATATTGGAAAATACTAAGATCTCAAATTTTATAAAATTTGGATCACATTTGGGCATGTTTCAGTTAGAAACACACATAATAGCCTAGTTACGGCAGAATTCGATAGAATTCTTGCAACGTAATAAAAACTGTAAATTAGTGAGGATCACTAATTTCAATTTCTTTTATCATATAGATATGATTCAAACAATAAAATTATCAAGACAAAATCTTTAAAATATTAGTCATATTAAATATGACATAAAACAGACAATTAATACAATAACTAAACCATGAAAAATCAAACTATGACTTGAAAATATTTATTAAATCCTGAAAATTATTTCTCTTTCAATAAAATAATTTTCTTTAATCAAACAACAATTTTTCACATTTTTCGGGATTAATTGATATTAAAAACAGTATACGTCTACACTGTCTCTTAATCTGAATTAATTGTTAAAACAGTAAATTATTTATAATAAATCCTTGTTGTTCTTCGTACTTTTAACAAACCATTGAGGTGATCTATCTCCATGATTTATTTTCAAGTAATCGAAAACTATAAAATAATTTTTATAAAAATTGGGATGCTACAATAACAGTATGTCTTAGCCCCAAACCCAATAAAAAAAGGGAAATTAGGGATGAACAACAAACCAAAATGACCAAAATGCAAATAATTCAAATCACAAGTTTTCCAATAATCAAAACATTAATCTTTTGTCAACAAGAAAATCAACCTAAAAATAACAACAAAGCAACCTTTTGACCCTCCTCAGCTCAAATGATTGTGAGACCAATGCGTTGGTTCACATCGGGTACCTCTTCACCATAATGACTCCCTACCAATGAAGTGAACAAAGAATGAGCAAAAGACGAGTAAACAACAAGGAAGCTGTATTCAATAGTAATAAAAGAAAAACAAGAACAAATGCAAAATAAGGAAATAATTAGAAACAAAAAAACAAAAGAACAAGAAGTAGAAAGTGAAATAGATTGAGAGGGTAAGCTTCCCTATTAATATTAACACTACCATGGAATACATGATTGAGTTTAGTGTTGATTCTGGAGAAGGGTGTGACACTACTGATGGAGAGAAAATAATAGCAAAGTAACATGGCTGCAGGGTATTATTGTAGCAAGCCATTAATCCAAGTTTCAGTAGCAGCAACTATAAGAAAAGAATGCAAAATTTTACTGGTTTAGCAAACTTAGAGACATAGTGTAGTAATAAATGCTTGTAGTCAATATTTGCATTTTAAATTAGTCCAAAATCAGTTTCAGGACCCTAATCATATAATTTGCCTTAATTCTTAAAGAGAACCAAGTTTAGAAATGAACAAATACTTAAATTTCTTTATTTTTGTTTCAGTGGTATTTTAGGAAACTTGTTAAGGAAAAAGATAACAATTAGATTGCCAAGAAGAACAAGTCCACTTATGTAAATTAGATTATAATTTCTTAAGGAAAAAGAAATCTCATGGACTCACTTACCGTATGAGCCTCACATATAAAATCATCGTCACTGGCATGCCCTAGTAGAGATGGAACAAAACAAGATTTTGCTACCTGCAATGCCAACAAATAATGAATGAATAAGATGGAGAAATACTGGTTCTGTTACAAGTAAACATTCTTAAAAATATAATCTTTTTATAGCAAGATATGAAATTTAGAAATACGTCCTCAAGGCCTTGGCCAGAAGATTAGATGCCTAGAAGAGGATATAACCATATGCCTTCAACTACACTAGTTCCCTGATAAATGAAACTTAGAATTAGTATTGGTACTTTGATTTGAAGTAAGCTGCATTTTTACAGGAATGCAAGCCAGGGTATCATTCTCTTACCCTATTATTTGTTAATATAACATAGACTTTCTCAGGGTCCCATAATCTACTGCGTTGTTCGGGGTTTACAAATGGGACACCAGATTTCTGATATGACTAATACAAGATCAATGACGCTTGCTACAACGAGCACCAAAATAAATTTGCAACCACAGTACACAACATTTACATGCAACTATAAACTCCCAATAGCATCCAATTTCCTTCAACCCCAATAAAACTAATCAATTAGCACACTCAACACCTGGACTTTTAAATGGTGTAGATAATGTGTCGATTTTATTGAGCACCGAGGCAAGCATACAACTACTAGCACCATCGGTTTGTCACGGTTCACTTGAATATTCCAAATGGCCTAATTTAGGACATCATGCGTACCCTTGTCCTGTCACAAAACTCTGTTCTAGTTGCTCCACATTCTTCCAGCCTCTGCACCACACTAAAACCACTAAACAAAATTTGTGACCTACTCACCTATGCCTGATACCAGTGTATGCTCCAAGACACCTGACAGGGTTTTGTAACCACTGTGTTACTGAGTAATTAATTTAACTAAAACTAAAAGTAATTTTACTATTGGTTCAAGTACACTCATGGATCTCTACTTTTAAAAGACTTTAACTTCTTCCACTCAAAATAGTAATATGGCTTATGTCTCCAACATCATGAGCAATAATGTGTTTAATCAAAATAGACAAGATAGTTGCAAACCAGTGTATAGCAAAAAAGGGGGATACATAAAAATATAAATGTCTGTCACCAACACATCTGTACAAATACACTATATAAGTTTAAAAAGTGAATTCAACTCTATATCATTACCACCGACACAAATAAACAAAACCAAACAATGATTACAACAATAATAATAAATAATGGTTAAATAGAAAAGGAAGAGGAGCCTACGCACCTCCAGATCGACCCTGAAGCGCTATCTTGCAGATTGTAGTGAACCTCCATCTCCGTAATCATCCGCTGTCAAAACAAAGAAAGAAAAGAGTCAAATAAAGGGGAAAAAGGGATAGATAGAAGGGAGACCGAGAGAGAGAGAGATGTGGAGAGGAGTGATAGAGAGAGAGTGGTCCCCCGCGTGTAGTGCAGCCAACAAGAAGTTGTTGAGTCACTTTGCCATGGCCCTGCAGTGTTTCTCCGCCGGCCTGAAGCACCGACGCGTACTTGAGATTTCTTCTCCCTCATCGCGCAACCCCCAGTCCTTTTGTCTCTCATCGCTACTACTAACAGCGATTTTCTCATTTCTAGATCTCCACCGTCGCCACAAACAGTGTGCCATTGTGGCATTTTCCAGTGTTTGCTGCCGCCGCCGCCAGCCAAGGGGGCTCACAGAGAAACCCTATTCTCCTTTGCCAGCCAGATTTGAGATTGGGATTTTGCACATTTCAACAGCTAGGGTTAAGTGATAAAAGGTGTCGAGACTATGAAATGAAATGAACGTGGGGGGTATGAAAAGCCTGAAATGTTAGGAATTATAGAAAGCGCGCATGCGACTTAATTTTGGGTCGTGAAAAAGTAAAAAATGGTGGTCCAGACCACCATAGTTTGCTAACATATTACGGAGGTTATAAAAACCGACGTATTACTATGTATAGAATAGCGGTTCACTATAACCACCCTTTTAAAACCGCCAGTATTTACGTATTTTTTTGTAGTGTCTCTTGGGCCCTTAATCAACATTCATAGGAGCCCATAAAACCCAATAATAGCCTCCAAGTCCATTTAGACTTAGCAACCACATGCAGCTAATTACATTGCGGTGTTGCATCGGTGATTCTGCGTCGACTAATTACGTGTCCGCTGAGTGCATCGGTGGCGTAATCGTTTGCCTATCTAAGCTGAGTAGCTGTGTTTGGCTCACCTGATCTCAATAAGCTGACTTTTGATTTAGCTGATCTTGACTTAGTCGATCTTGAGTTAGTCGATCATGATTTAGCTGATATGGATGCAGCAGATTAAAACTCAGTTGTTCAGCGAATACTTGCTCTTTATCCGAGTGACTAATACTTGATCTGGTCAACTATTTTTTTTGGTGTAAACATATGACACCTGCATCTTTTAGCTGACGACAGTAAGAGGAAGCTGGAACATGTATTATGTCAGCCGAACTTGTTTTCGCCTACCGCTCTTTCTTATGACTAATACGACTTTGTTGCATACAGAAACTTAATCTTGGAACAACTAGGTTCTCAGATAGTAGACTCACAATGTCAGAATGACACAGCTAGATGCCCGCAGCTTTATATGATCCAGTCGTTCTAGGAACCTTCAACATTACAAAGACATCGGGTTTGCAGATAGCATAGTCTTGTATTGTCAAATTGGTACAACTACATGTCCTCCCATTTTCTTCATTCAATTGGTTTGCCCTTTTTTCCATTGCTTATGCATCAACTATTTTCATTTATCCTTTGATGTAGGAAATGGTAAGTCGAACACCAAAACCATATTAGAGAATGTAGCCAGGAATAATACTATATCAGTCATCTTTTTAGCTACACCATTATCAGCTAGCATATTCCTCAAGATTTTGGTTGCCATGACATTAGTTACCTAATCACCATGGTAATCAGATGCATCCTCAGACACATAATAATCGTCCATAGGGACTATTTCCCAGTTAGATCCCTCCTTCTTCTTCTCAAGAATGAAACATTTGACCATCGAAGCTTTGGTCGTCAGCTGACTCAAGTCTAAAAATTCAAAGGAGATCAACTCTCCTTGCATATATGAGAGCATGTTATCCCCAACTATTGCAGTATATTATGCTTCTGGAAGCTGTCTTGCACACTTGCTACTCAGCTTCCTAAATCTTTCTATGAAGTCAGCAGCCGTCTAATTCTCTTATTGTTTCAAATTCATCGAGTCAGCTGTTGTCATTTCAAGTTAAGTTTTATAAAACCTATCATGGAAGCACCTTTCCATGTCTGCCCAGTTCACCACAGAATTAGGAAGCAAGGAGGAATATCAAATGAAGGTTGTCCCTGTCAGTGACATAGGAAATAATTATAACTTATAATACTCATTCTAATTAGCCTCTCCACACTGAGCAGTAAATCTGCTAATGTGTTGAATGGTAGACATGCCATCTTTTCCTGAGAAAGTTATGAAATTCAGGGTCTCAAACCCAATTGGTAATGGCATTATTTTGTCAACCCATTCTGGAAACGGCCTTCCATACATAGGCCTACATAAAGGCCTTACTTGTACGTTGAGGTGTCTTTGCATAACCTCAGCTATCATGTTAGGATCGATTAACAAAGGGACAACTAGTCTACTCTCAACCATTATCGGCTGGATAAAATTTGGTACTAAGGTTAGAGTTGGACCATGTTGTATTGTTGTCATTGTTGCCTCTTGAAGTGACATTTGGTACATTTGTTTTGGTGTGTTTGGAATCATTGTTTGACTAGCCGCAGTAGGTGGAATTTGTATTCGTTGCTGCTCTGCTGCATAATCACCAAGATTCTCATATTGAGTCCTATGAATGACTGATTATTCAAGAAAGATGGAACGGTATTCCATGGCTGCTCTCTGTTATAATCCTCAGCTGTTCTATAAATAATCCTATAAGGGGGATTTGAACCCACTTAATTAGCCTTAGGGAGGCATTTCTGGACATACTGGTAGAATGGCAGATTAACCAAGGTAGGTGAAATATTATTCCATGGTTGCTGCCTCATATAATCACCAGGTGGTTGCATCTGCATTCCAGAGCCCAATGCCTAATAAACAGCAAGTCCTTGATTGGTAGCCTGTAGAGTCGTGCCATAAGCCAGAGCAGTTTCCATAACAAATGACACTCCAATTTGTCCTACTGCATTATCAACCATGTCGTTCGCTAGTATCTGCCCCTTAGGTTAATAGTAGCAAACATATTCGGAAGACCATGTGGTAAAGGTCCTGCCTGAATAAAGTTCAGCTAAACATGTGGTAAAACGTTAGGTTACCCGTGGTAAAGGTTCTACCTAAACATGTGGTTGCTTATGTTGTGGTACTCCAAAGTTGAACAAGGTGTTCACCTTCATGGTCCCACCGGAAATGCCAATTTGTTGAAGGCGTTGTGCGAATTTGGTACTTAACAGATCAGTCGTTGGCTTAGTTGACTAGTCGTTTGCTCAGCTGATTAGATGATATGTCAACTATCTCACACTGCTAACAATGATCCCCATTTTGATCAGGCGATTATACTGAGAAAGGGACTTTGTACCTCAGCTACGAGTTCCTAGACTACTCCAGACTTCTAGCCCTTGGAACCAGAGAGTGTGAGAACATGTTGTAAATAATTATTGCCATTCCTTTCAGATTAGAAGACTTCATTTTGGAGTATGGCTCGATGAGAGTCTTCTTGAGGACAATGCTCTTACTAACACTAGCATCAGTATACCAATTTTCTCCAAAAATCCTTTTACTTTGGTTGGAAATTTCTAGTGCCTCAGAAGTACTATCCTCATTCCTTTTAATCTACTCATAATTTCTAATTTTTCCATACAAATTGAGGAAGCAACATAGAAACTTCTTACCACTATCATATGCACGAGCTCATCAATGGTGAGAAATCCTTCCCATTTTTGTCTTCTTATGAAGGTCAACTTCCAAGCCTTTGTTCAGGATGATGTCAAACTTAAAGATTCTTCCAGGGGAAATGGTCCTCTTTTCTCATTTTTCTTTGAAGACTCCGATGAGTTCCTTTCCATCCTGTAAAGGGACATGTTTCTGCTTCTGTATTCCCTTATCCTTCTTTGTCTTATTCTCCTCCGTTTTGCTCAAGTTTTTCTTTTCAGAAGGTGACTCAGCAATTTCTTTTCCCTTTACTATAGGATCATCAATGATCGCATCATCATGGTTAGTAATGACAAAGGGGTTGTCTTCTGTGTGGGTTTCTTTCTTTGATCCTATTGCTACAACCCCAGACATATCTTTGCAGATCTTCTACTAGGAATTGAGGAAGTTTTAGCAGAGGATTTAGAAGTGTTGGAAGTAGTGGGTTGGGATTTTGGAGAAGAAACAGGGGAATGTGATGGAGAAGAAGATAGAGCTTTGATCTTCTTGTTTGTTCGTCAACATTTTCTTGCTTTGTTGGTCTCGTTTAGCATAAACCTTGGTTCTCATAGAGGAGAGTTGAAGAAAGAATTTCAGATTAATGAACAAAAGATGAAGAACATCCAACATGCATCATTAGTATAGGTATAATAGTATGAGGGTAGCATAGACCTTGCTTCGTGTTGTGCCTGCATGAATATACTATTATACCTATACTAATGATGGATGTTGAACATTCTTCTTATTTTATTCGTTAATTTGAAATTCTTTCTCTAATCTCATGTATTCTAGGTATGTGGGGGTATTGGACTGGTCTTGCATGAGTTAGTGGGAAAAAGGGGTAGCATGATCATATTTGCATGCTTGTTTGATGAAAAGTGATTGATTTTTATGGTAGATTGAGTAGATGTTACCCTCTGTAATGTTACATGCCTCTGTATATAAGGAATGTATGTTAAATGTACGTTTGTTTACTTGAACGAATTGTCTGAAGATTTAATTGTAGAACTCGTAGCCATACCCTCTGTTTCTACCATTTTTGTGAAACTCGAAGGTTAATCGATTAAGTTATGAATTTGTAAATTAAGATATGAATTTGTAACCGATTAAGCACTGAAATAATGGACTTAACTGATTAAGAATAAGCCCTACCCGATTAAGACAGTGTTATAACCGATTAAGCTTAGTAATTTAACAGATTAGGTGTAGAAGAATAGCCTAACCGATTAACCAATAGAGGTTAATCGATTAAGTGGAATAAAACAGAACCCAAGGAAACGAGGATGTGATTTGGACAGTAGGTAAGTGTTATTGAAAACTCTTGGTTGGACTAATTAGGATCTAATCCTAACCTTTCCAAGGAATACTAGTCACTTAATTGTTAGAATAAGATCAAATCATTACTGAGGAAGGCCTTGATAACCTGCATCAATTCTGTGGAAAATCCTGTAAGTAGTGTTAATCGATTAAAAGGCCAACTGTTAACCGGTTAGGAAATCAGATAAGAGTTTAAACGATTAAAGATAATGGATAATCGATTAGACCCTCTCTATAACCAATTAGACTTAAGAGATAACCAATTACATTGTACTTAGAACCCTATTCCAGGACTATTAATCGAATAATAGGTATTGGTTAACTGATTAGAGGAAGCTTTATGACTTAACCAATTATCACTAGTGTAACCAATTATCACTAGTGTGTTGACTGATTAACCTATTAAGTTAACTGATTAAAGAATGGTTTAATCAACTAGAAACCGAAAAAAAATCTAGGTTACGCTATATCCATGTATTTTATGTTACGCGGTTCGTTCGAATGAAGGTGATTGGATGCGGTTGGAAGTGGTGATCATGCATCGTGAGGTTGATCTGACTGATGGGGGAAAGCAACGTTGAAACGTTGTAGTGGGGGCCATAGTAGGCTCAGACCCGGTGTAGGGGATCATGATCGGGTGACGGGGGCCTTATGCAAAGGCAGGAGCTAGCTACTCATTACTGGGGACTCGTCAACAGGGTCATCCCGACAAGCCACTTCGTGTTCTCATGAGTGGTGAGAGTATTTCGGTGAAGGTCACAGAGACGACCCCACCCCATTTATTTATTAAATGAGACGAGCACGGCCCAATTTTATTTAATTAATTTTTATAAGCAAGATTTATTACATGAGCACCAATACAAATAGTCAGAGTGCGCAATGCGTGAGTGTGTGTGTAAGTGACCACCGGCTGACTACTGCTTTTGATGCTTGCTTTCCCTGCATAAAGTGATAGTGTGATTGTGCAAAAGAAAACAAAACAGGAGATCAGAATACTCTATACGCACTAATAAATGGAAATAACAGTAATTAGAACTCATGTTAGAATAGGCCAAATTATTATTGTATCTCGTCTTATGTTAACCATGCAGTGCACCCTAGGTTTATATACCTACGTGGTCACACAGCTTAGTACAGCAATAGCAATGACCCCACCTTAGCCTTTATAATTAACAGCTCAGCTAGTCAGTTGTCCATTCCTATATCCCGCTCATAATACCCCTAAGAGTGTATCCTTGCTCCCCAATTACAGCTGATAGGAACAGATGTCAGGGTGGCACTCGGGATCGGCACTATGGACAGTGATACAAGAGTACCCATTAGGATGACTAGGCTACCCGACGTCCCGACATGATGGTCGCGAGTCATCCGTCACCTGTGGACTTATCGGACCCAAACTATCCTCAAGGACCAACATGTCCTGTACTGACTGCATCGTACCCGCACTCTGGTACCTGACCTCGTACACAGCGTATGTGCACGGCGGAGGATTACAGAACAGCTATACATATAATGCTCATGCTTCTTTTATTTGTTTTATTCATCTCAGTAGCTATCAGCTTATCATCTTACTCATGCAACAACTTTATCAAGGTTTATCTTATTCTTCTATTATCATTAAGGGTTTCATTATATGAATCATGCTCACACCTATGCCAAGTGTATCAGCATAACATTCATGGAGAACACCCACAACACACAAACATACATAACAATAAAGTACTACTCATCAGCATGTAGGATACACACAACATATAAACACACTAAACATATTAACAGAGTATATCATTATTAATTTTCCTAGTGTCGTAGAGCGACCTACTACCAAATTGTTATCACATGGCCTAAGCTACATGACCTATGGGTTGACAGACTAGTGGTGGTTCCCATCGACCATCGCAGATCATAACCCCTCTCCTGAGGTGTTGTTATCATCCACCCTCTAGTAGGGCTAAGGGGCACCCTACACCTATTCTACATTATTCTAATACTATTATTTCGTAGTGGATAGAGTTCTGTCTCCCTTACGTGACTAGAAGAACTGTGCCTTCCTTCACGCTCTCCTTCGCTCCTACGCCTGGCTACCCGTAGCCCTAGACAGCTAACACTATAGTAGAGAAGGGATATGGAGGGTTTGGATTGGTTGTGAAGGGTGGTAGGACCACCTATTTATAGGCGAGGAGATGGCACCATCGCGTTGCGCTGTGATGGTCGCGTCGCGTGGCACAAATCAGCTTTACACGTGTCAATGCAAGTGTGGAAGAGTTCTAATCTGGTCTATCGCGTCACGAGCAGCCCTAGGCTAAACTCATCGCGTCGCGATGCTAGCTAGAATTAAATTTTATTTTAATTGGGTTCTGGATCTCTCAACGAGCTTCCAGACCCAAATCCTATTTTTATTTATTGAAATCAGTTTTATTTATTAGTTTAATATTATTTATAAGTTTAATGTTATTATTATTAACATCTATAACTACTTTTTTTTATTTAACACTTAACTTTAACATCTTAACACTTACTTAATAAATCTAACTTACTCATTATTTATTATTGTTTATCATTTATTAGTATTTTTATTATTACTAGCATTTTATAAACTACCTATTTTATCTAATACATAACACTTATTTTTATTTCATACCATACTTATTTAATTTCTCCTTACTTAGTGGTGCTTATCCCAAAATTTCCTGGGGCTGATACCATCGATAATTATAGACCAATAGCTTTGGCAAATTTCCAATTCAAGATTATCACCAAAGTTTTGGCGGATAGATTAGCAACTATTGCTCCCAAAATTGTCTCTGAAAATCAAAGAGGTTTCCTCCGAGGAAGACAGATTACGGAATGTATTGGTATTACCTCTGAAGCAATTAACATGCTGGACAAGAAGATTTTTGGTGGCAATCTGGCCATTAAAGTTGACATTAAAAAGGCGTTTGATACTATGGATTGGGAATTCCTTCTAAAAGTTCTCCAGTCATTTGGTTTTGATAGCAAGTTTTGTATTTAGGTGAAAATTATTCTTGAATCAGCCAAATTATCTATCTCAGTTAATGGCCACTCGGTGGGTTATTTCAATTGTAAGAGAGGCGTTCGTCAAGGTGACCCTCTTTCCCTTCTTCTTTTTTGCATAGCGGAGGACGTTCTAATGTGGCTATTTCCATGTCGTCCAATCTGGTGAGGTCTTATCCATGGCCTGCCCCCGGGGTTCCCAAACTCCTAGTCATGTGCTTTATGCGGATGACATTATGATCTTTTGTAGAGGCACCCAAAGAAACTTACATGCTCTTAAGAATTTGTTCCAGGCATATGGGGATGTCTCAGGCCAGCTCATTAGTCCTGCTAAGTGCAAGTTTTACTCTGGTAACATTCCCCATTGGAGGTCAACCGCTAGCCAATATCCTTGGATTCTCGGAAGGAATGCTCCCATTCTCTTATCTTGGTGTCCCTATTTTCAAAGGAAAGCCGAGGTCGACTCATCTCAAATCTATTGCATCGTATTAAATCGGTCGCCACTTGGAAGGGATCTCTCTTCTCAATAATGGGGAGGGTCCAATTGGTAAAATCCATCATTCATGGTATGATCGTTTATAGTTTCCATATTTATTCCTGGCCTAAATCTTTGTTGGACTCAGTTGACGCTTGGATTAGGAATTTCATTTGGTCGGGGGACATTAATTGCAGGAAAATAGTAACTGTTGCCTGGCATAAAATTTGCACTCCCTTTGATGAGGGTGGCCTTGGTTTGAGATCAGTGAGGCAAATCAATGAAGCAGCATCTCTAAAGTTTTGCTGGGAGTTCTTATCTTCACGTGCTCAATGGGCTAGCTTTCTCAGGGCCCGTTTTCTAAAGAATCAAGCTCCCATTACCTATTATGTGAGTTCTTCTATTTGGCCTGCAATAAAAGAAAAAATTCAAATTGTTCATGCCAATGTGGCTTGGCAGCTTGGAGATGGAAAATCAATTAACTTTTGGCGTGACCCTTGGCTGTCCCAAATGGTTGTAGACATGATCTGACTCACGACCATCTGCATCAATACCTCCTCTGCACGGTTAGTGATTTTATTATTAATCGAGCTTGGTCGTTCCCTTCTGTTTTGAAGAACAGATATCCGGGTCTGATAAACATAATCCAGTAGGTTCATATTCCTTTTGAGCCGTCTCAAGATCAATTGTGTTGGGCCAAGGCAGACTCGGGAATTCTATCTCTCAAAGCAGCTTATCAATTCCTTCACCCTCCTTCTCAAGTCCACAATTGGTGTAAGTTGATTTGGCAGCCTTGTATTCCTCCATCTCGCTCATTCCTATTTTGGAGATTAATGCATGATAAGTTGCCAACTGATGAGAAGGTGATGGCCCGTCGCATCCCTACTGTTTCAATGTGCAGTCTTTGCTCTAATGCTATTGAGACCTCTCATCATCTTTTCTTATCCTGTCCTTTTGCCTCTTCAATCTGGTCTTGGGTTGCTAATACGCTGGATTGTGTCATTGACTCATCTTCTTATATTTCTTTGCTTGCTATTTGTGACCGAGGCTGGAGTAGGCAGGTTGAAGACACAATTCTGGCGCTAATTATTAACTCCACTTGGATGATTTGGAGTTGTAGAAACAAGGTTAGATTTAATAATCATCAATTGCGCCTGCAGTCTGCTTATAATGATATCTCAGCAGCTGTTTCCTTGGCTGGGAATCTATCTAAGGGTAACATGAATTCTTCAATGCATGAATGCTCCATTTTAAAAGCTTTCCGGGTTAATGGTCATGCCACCAGTGCTCCGTTGATCAAAGAAGTGCTTTGGACCCCACCTGCTTGTAATTGGATTAAGTGTAACTCTGATGGTGCTTCTAGAGGCAACCCGAGCTGGTCCGCTTGTGGAGGCATTTTTCGTGATTATAGGGCTGCAGCTGTTGGTAGTTTTGCAGTCAACCTTGGCATTACTTTTTCGCTACATGCGGAGCTAATAGGTGCCATGACGGCAATCGAACAAGCATATTTGAAAGGGTGGACAAATTTGTGGCTGGAATGTGATTCTCAATTGGTGGTTGCGGCTTTTTCCTCGAATAAAGGAGTTCCGTGGAAGCTTAGGAATAGATGGAACAATTGTATAGCTCTCACTAGAAAAATGCATTTTGCTATTTCTCACATTCTTAGGGAAGGAAATTCTTGTGCAGATAAGTTGGCTTCCCATGGGCTTAATATTCATGGCTCTATGTGGTGGAACACCATCCCGGATTTCATTAGGGAAGACTTTTTTAGGAATAGATATAGTCTGCCTTATTACAGGTTTAGATGACTCGTCCTTCAAGGGTTAGGTTTGGTCCCCCCATGTCTATCTTGTTCTTCCTTTTTATTTTTTAATAAATTTTGGTGTGCTGCAGATGATTGGTAGTTTCAGGGGTGCCAACATAGTTGGGATTCCTACAGCTACAGTGATGCCATTGCATGCCTCTCTGTTTTGTTAAAAAAAAAAATTAATTTCTCCTTACTTAGTATTATTTAGCACTTGATAATATTATTGTTTTTATTCCCTTCTTTTATATCTTTTAATAATATTTTTGTGTCATATACATTATTTATTTATTTAAATTTTATGATTAAAATTATTTTCTATTTTAAAAATTCTTGGGATGTCACATTACCACCCTCTTAAAATAATTTTCGTCCTCGAAAATTCAAGAGTTAGTGTTGGTATATATCTTTCTTATTTCTTTTCTCTCTTGATTATTTCCATTAACTCTCCTTATATTGTGATTTATTAATCTCCTTATCATACTGAATCATACCTTATGATTAGGTTATTTTCAGAATATTAAGGTCCTAAATTCTAGTCCTTTTATTAATTTAAAACCGAAATTTTAATTTCTAAATTTAATTACCATTGCGTCGCGATGGATATCAGTTAATTTTCTGTCGCGTCGCGACGAACTTATGACAGGTGCAATAAAACTCGCGGCCAGACGCCACTTTGAGCATTGTTCACGCAAGAATACTAAGGATGTATCCTATTTAATCTTTCTCTTCATTTTTCTTGGACCAAGATAAGCCTAAATCCTATTTTCTCAAGTTTTCATATTCTTAATTTTTTTGGGTTTTCATAGAGAAATCTTAAGATTAGGGACTTCCTTTGGATGTTTTAGGATTTGTTCTTGGTTATAGATTATTGGTAGTTGATGGATTTGTATCATTGTTGTATCTTGGTTTGATTTGGGTTGATTTAGAGTTAGGATTGAAATAGATTTGTTAGTGTTTGGGTTGTGCCTTCAAGGTGTTTGTAAAAAGTCCCAAATGAACTTAGAATTTATTTTAAGTTGTAGACATTCCCTCATAGCTAAATTTATTATAGGTAGTTCTAACACTTGTCCTAGGGATGAAATTTATTTAGAATATTTTTGTTAGTATCTCAAGATTGGTCTTATAGTTTGTTCTCTCCTGTCTTGAAGTAAGAAATATTAATCTCCTGTGTTTTAGTTTCTAATTACTTGGAAAATAATTCTTTTTGGCTTTAGTATTTTCATTATTAAAGATTAGTTCCTGAAGAAGTTTTGAAATGAGGAAATAGTTGCATGTGGTTAAAAAAAAAATCCTTTTTAAGACTATTGGATTAGTAGGAATGTTTTAGTTTCAGGATGGAATACTTAGGTATTTAGAAAAATCCCAATATTTGACTTTCAGGAATTTCTTATTCTAAGTTGTTGGTTACTGAGAATTTTAAGAACATTATCCCCTTTTCAAATTTTTTAGTGTTAGGAAATCAAGTTTATTATTAAAAGCTATATTAAAGTCTTGCATATTAGTAAAATATTTTATGTCTGCTGTGAAGTAGAATTTTATAGAATTGTAAATATTTTGAATGTTGGAAAAATTAGTGCACAGGGATTTTCTATTATCATTCTCATTATTTCTATTAAACAGAAGATTTTTATGATTAAAGGTTGAGTTTTGAATCTTACCTGATTTTCTTTGCAGGATATCTCGTCGTAATGTTAAGAGAGTACGCACAGGGTCCACCTCTGAGGAAAATTGTACTATTCTTACTTTGAGACTCGTGATATCTACAACGAGAGAGTTTTCAGGCTGGAGCCAGATGAATATCCTGAGATTACGGTAGAATTTCATGATAGGCAGTGGCAGAGCTTACTGGGTCTTATAGGGAGATACAGTGTGGAGGCAGTTCGCGAATTCTATGCGAATGCTTGCCTTCCTATTGGTACACCTACGACCTATAGGAGTTATGTGAGGGGAAGAGAAATTGATTTCAGTGCGAGCTCCATTAGTACTCAGTTGGAAATTCCCCTGGTTGAGAACTGCTACTATAGGGAGAGGTCAAACCATCATACTGATCCAACTGTTATGGAAGAGGCACTGTGCAAGCCTGGGATACATGGTCTGTAGAGGGAGTGCTGCTTAGGTTTAATGTCCAACACCTTACGTGGCTGGCTAAAGCTTGACTCTATTTATGCACTACACCCTCCTTTCCAGTTCTAACAAGAGTGATCTGACAGCTGCGAAGGCGGAGTTGGTCTACTCTATCTTGGAGGATGACCGTGTTGACATCTGTAGTGTGCTTGCAGATGACATTCACCGTGCTGCTAAGAACAAGAATTGTCTGGGTCATCCTGTCCTGATTTGTCGACTCTGCCAATCTCAGGGGGTAGACATACAGGCTATGGATTCTATGGGCCGGATTGTGAAACCTATCATTAAAGCTGTTATTGATGATTTTACTACTGGGCCTATAGAAGTAGAGCAGCCAGAGCAGCAGCTGTCGCCTCAGCCACAGTAGGTTGGAGGTATTCCTTCGGTGGGGTCAGGATCTAACCAGATATTGACTCAGTTGTTGGAAAACCAATCTAGGCTGGAGGCATTATTCTTACAGGGTAAGGATGAGATTAGGGCGGACATACTCCAGAATAAGGCAGACATAGCCCAGAATAGTGCTGACATAGCCCGGGTGTATGAGAAGGTTAACAAGCTGGAGCAGGATGTGGCGGTTTGGGTTAACCCTCCAGACGTTGGTATGTGATTGCCTTTGGTTTTTATGGACTTTTTTTTTTATGCTTTGGATTTCTGGGGTAGGTTCTTACCCCTTGGTTTGTAAGACATTATTTATCTGTGTTTTAAATTTTTCTTTACTTTCCGCTTTAATCGCATAATCAAAAATATCAACGCAACACATATTTCACTTAGCACAGATTATAAAGTTCAATCACGTCTTTAGATTTTCATAAAAACATAGGGACAAAACATACTAGTATTTTACAGAGCATTTTTCATAAACCTACAAACAAACAAACACACACACACACACACACATATACAGAGAAATTCACAGGTTATCACGCATGCCCACACACTACTCTATCTCGAGGAAAGCCATCGGTTGTTCCCCCATCCTTTCGATTTCCTCATGAAGTGGGGCGGCTTCAACTGTGGGTGAGGTAATAGATGACAATGGGGTGGTGGATGTGGGTGGATTTTGTAACATCCCAATTTTTAAGAAAAATTGTTTTAGCGATAAAATCCTAAATACTTGAATGTAAGTCGTAGAGATTGATCACTTCAATTATTTACTTAGAGTACGAGGAATTATTTTGACTTATTTTCAATAATTTATTCATCATAGATAATTATTATTCATGATGTCAATTCAAATTAATAGACAGCGTAGACGCATGTTGTTTTTAAGGTGAATTGATCAATTAAATTGATTATAAGTTTTCTGTTTGACGTGGTAACACGTATTTTTTTTTGTTGACTAAGAAAGTGATTGAATTAAATCAAGATAAAATTAAATTTAAGAATTAATATTTAATATTAATTAATGATTCAAAAATCGTCGGAAAACTTTAACGAAGTTTCGCCGTATTTTGAATCGCCGGGTAATTTTTTACTCGAACTCTGATTTCGTTGAAAATCGAAATGTAACTTATTCTGATGATGCTTGAATGTTTTCAATTGTTTTTATTATTTATGATAAATTATTTTCACGCAGTGAATTAATTTCTCGGTAAATTAATTTTCGCGAATTATCGACAAAGAATTAATCGGTAACGCGATTACTCGACGTCGTGTTTTTAGTACACTTAAGACTCTAGGATTAGAGGGTAATCATGAGAGAAGAGGGATTAGATAGTTAGACTTGTTGATTTGATTAGCATCTAGGCTTTTTTAGTGTTTAGGTGTCACTCTTTTGGTGTTTATTATTTGGTGCCTTTTCTAATCCATTATTAACCAAGTAAAATATTTTTTTATTTTTTTTTCCTCCTCCTGTTGTGCCTCATCAGGCCGTGACTTGCCCTCCCACATTCTAACTCCATTTTCATTTCTTTTCTCTTATTTTTAGTAGAGAAACACCAAGTAAAATGTTTGTTATATATTAATCTTTTTTTTTCTCCTCCCTTTTTAAGCCATCAGGCATGTCCCCCCTTTTTCTATCCCAAATTTCTTTTGCTTCTCTTCTTCTGGTTCAAGTGGAGAAAAGCAAGCAAGCAAGATAAGTTTCCATGGCTTCCATTCTTCTACCTCTTGACATTTTCTCATCTCCAATCCTTAACCCAATTTTTTCCTAGTTCCTTCTTCTTCTTGCTATCACCTATCCCCTCATTTAAGTAAGCTTGAGAGCCAAATTTTCCTCCTCCATTTCAGCCCTCAAGGCCGTGAGCTTCACATAGGTGAAGGAGGTGGTTCTTTTGCTTCATTCTTTGATTATTTGGTGATTGTTTTGCTTGATCATGATCAAGGAAGAAAGGAACATGTAAATCCCCAATATTATGAAAACCTAGGGCACAAGACCTAGAGGATTAGGGGGTTGTGTGATTTTCCTTGTGAATCACTAAATTAGTTAAGAGTTATTGGTTATTAGCGATAGTTGTTGAAGTTGTAGTTGTTAGTTTTGATTAAAAACAAGGTTCTAGAAGAGTTTGGTGAAACCCTTGATTTTTGGTGAAGTTGTGATTTGTTCTTAGACTTGATTAATGTTTGTTTTGGTAAGAAAATTGTTGTTTTGTGAAGGAAATAAATTGATTGAATGGTGTTGTTGATTTGAGTAGAGTGTTAGAACCTAAACGATTGAGAAGTTTAGACCCTCATTAATTTGGATGATAAAAAAATATTTCTCAAGAGAACAATTTATCTTCTAACATATCTTTGAGTGTACAGGTATCAAAGGCTTCATTTATATATGTACAAGTCACTCAAAAAAGAAGAAGAAATATACAAAAGAATTGAATACAATCCACTAGTGTCAGCATCCGAACCCACTTCAGCGTCTTGTTAACAGCAAGCGTCCAGCAGTGTGACTTCTTGACACGTGGAACACTCAATTGCTACGAGCGTCTGTCCTCTGTTCTGAGCGAGCATCTGATCTCTTTAATGAAGCACATGATGATCACGTTTTTGTTCTTAGCCTCAGACTGTTCTGGAACGGAATTCGAATTTGATTTTATGCGCTCATTTTGATGTACGAGGAAGCAAAGGTGACACCTTTAGCAAAAGACAAAAATTGTACAAGGCAATTGCAAATAGCAGATAGTACGAAAACGGTAATGTGTACTATTCTGACATTCTATGGAAAGGAAGAAAAGGACTACATTTCAAATTACCTCACTCAATGAAATGGAGATATTTTTACTGCAACGGTAATACCCTTGAAGACTCCTATAAATACCCCAAGGTATTCATTGAAGAGAGGTTGAGAAAAACTGTGAAGAAACTTCATTCTAAAAGCAATATTACTCAAGTGAGCAATCAAGTTTCGTGCCAAGTTTCTGGTCTATAAAGAACTGAACTCAGCGTCTTATACTTTCTTTTAGAAAGCTATTCTGTTTTGAGCTTAATCTTTTCATCCTCTCTGTGAGAGATATTTTGATTGTATTCAAAAGTATAATCTCTTTTGTAAACTGTATTTGGCCTAGTTAAGGCTTTGTTCCTCAAAGGCTCGACTGCACTGAGTCGTTTTGAGAAGTTGAGAGTATTGTCAAGTTTGTGACAGTAGAATACTCTTGAGGAAAATTGTAATCAGTTGATTATAGTGAAAAATCCTTCAGGAACGAAGGGACTAGACGTAGCTACCAGTTGGTGGTGAACTAGTATAAATCTCTATGTCTCTTCTTTTACTGCTTTACATTTATCTTTACACTGCTCAGTAAAACAAGTGAGCGAGCGTCTGATCTCTTTAATGAAGCACGTGGTGATCACGTTTTTGCTCTCAGCCTCAGACTGCTCTGGAACGGAATTCGAATTTGATTTTGTGCGCTCATTTTGATGTACGAGGAAGCAAAGGTGACACCTTTAGCATAAGACAAAAATCGTACAAGGCAATTGCAAATTGCAGATAGTACGAAAACGGTAATGTGTACTATTCTGATATTCTCTGGAAATGATGAAAAGGACTACATTTCAAATTACCTCACTCAATAGCAAGGAGATATTTTTACTACAACGGTAATACCCTTGAAGACTCCTATAAATACCCCAAGGTATTCATTGAAGAAGTGTTAGAAAGTGTGAAGAAACTTCATTCTGAAAGCAATATTGCTCAAGTGTGCAATCAAGCTACGTGCCAAGTTTCTGGTCTACATTGAACTGAACTCAGCGTCTTAAACTTTCTTTTAGAAAGCTATTCTGTTTTGAGCTTAATCTTTTCATCCTCTCTGTAAGAGTTATTTTGATTGTTATCAAAATCATAATCTCTTTTGTAAAACTGTATTTGGCCTAGTTAAGGCTCTGTTCCTCAAAGGCTCGACTGTACTGAGTCGTTTTGAGAAGTTGAGAGTATTGTCAAGTTTGTGACAGAAGAATACTCTTGAGGAAATTGTAATCACTTGATTATAGTAGAAAATCCTTCAGGAACGAAGGGACTAGACGTAGCTACCAGTTGGTGGTGAACTAGTATAAATCTCTGAGTCTCATCCTCATCGCTTTACATTATTTATCTTTACCTTGCTCAAGAAACAAGTTTTTATAAACTGTTTAAATTTCTGCATCCGGTCCTGTTTAATTCTCTGCATCCGATATACAAAACAGTTTTGAACAACTTATTTTGAAGTTTTTACGCATAGTTTGCGAAAAGTTTTTAACACAATTCAACCCCCCTTCTTGTGTTCACGTTCATAGAGTTTAGCAATTTTTTTTGAAAAAGGGGAGGTATGGCTGCAAGCTCCTTAGAGCTTTGGAGGCATGATTTTGATAAGCTTTGGTTTATAATAGTTGTATTTAGTATGTTTAAGAATTGTGTGAGCTTTGGAAAAATTTTAGAAAGGATTGGATTGGATTGATAGTTGTTTGAAAACTCTGAGGCTATGAAACACTTAAGGTGAAATGGACTCTTTGAGATCTTAGACACCAAGTGGAGCCTTGATTAAGCATTTTGAGAAAAAGTTTAAAACTTAGTATTGTTTCATGTCTCAAGTTTTGGAGTAAGTAAGCTTTGTAATGGAAATGTTTGGAAAGGAATGTCAATTGAAATTGAATTGGTTTCGAAATGTAAGGCTATGATACATTAAGGCGTAAGGGATTTTATAATCCTAAAACCTAGTAGAGCCTTGAATCCAATGTTGCCACTAATAGGATTGGAATTTTAAGTTATGATTTCATGGCTCAAGTTTTATAAGAAAAGGTGTTTTTGTTTTCAAATGTTTGTTATTATTTCTTCTACCTTAGGAATTAGTTCTAAGTAAGTGTGTTGATCAATAATTAATATTATGAAGTTGATTATGGGGTTGTTTCATGTTTTAAGTTGGAAAGAAAATAAGTCTTAGTCGTTAAAATCTTATCCTTCTAATTGTTTGTTAATTTCCAAGTGTATGTGATTCTTTAAAAATAAGTATTTCAAATTTGAGCATTCAAGTGTAAATGTTTTGGTTATCTAAGAGGTTTTTGGGTTTTGAGAACCTTGGAGTTAGAACTAAGTTCCTATGATTGTGCTAAGTTTGTATTGTGGTGTTAGGAACCAAAGATTCCGAGTTCGTGCTGCGTGAGACCAGGACGTGTGTTGACACGCTATCTGACGATTTGTGTAAGGGCACTTCACATTATATATTTGATATTGTGTGATTTCGTGAGGGCTACTTCTAGACAAGCTTAGGACTTAAAATTTTATTTTGTATATCAAAGAAGTCTAAGAACCTCAGGGTTCGAAGTGAGGGTCTCGTATCTCTTCAATTTTATTATTTTAAGCTTTATATAAGAATATTTAGTGGGTTTGTCTGCAAGAGGTTGGCGACTGCCCCCAACCCCCACACTTGTTTGACTTCCTCTTTGCTAACTCCACCAAGTTACAAAGGGACAAACTTGATTGATGTTGTTGTTTATTGTGTTGTTAGTTTGTCACGTATTGATGGATTGTTGTGCGTGGTTGAATTGAAAAGCATTGTGGTGTGTGTATGCTTAAAACATGATTAAGATATATGCTGTGGATTTTTATTGGATAATTGATGTTATTGATTATGCCATGATTGAAATATCAAATGTGGTGATATGTTCATTGAGGTTGGTTAAAGGCATTGTTGCGTCGTGTCTTCTGATAACGTCGACCTGTCTATCCTGGGTAGTGGAAATGCCCATGGCTAAAGGAATTCAGGAACATCGTTAAATTTTACCATCGCAGGGAAAAATGTCGGTCTAGTACGTACAGCCTGATATGCTTCTGGCATATTGATTCCGAAACTAAAACTGCACTAGCATATAGTTGGATCAATAGGATCTTGGGTGCATCCTTATTGATTGTTTTGTTGCTATTGATATGGTAGTTATATGCATTAGAGATTTGAGGCTTTATATTATATTATGTCTGTATAATATAAATGGCTGTCGTATTTGCCATTCTGTACTACTTGTTCTATTTTAAGAAGCTGACTTTTGCCAGTGGTTCTTTCAATTAATGAATGTAACCCAGATGACGAAGGAAGCGGAGTGTTCGGGACTGCAGAGAAGCGTTGCTGAGGATAGCCGGTCCGACTTCCTACTTGTATTTCTGTTGCAACTTATTAGAGGACTAGTAAGCATTGTAGTGCTCCAACCAGCTATAGTGTGTCAGATGCTTTAATTACAATGTTGTAATAAATGCTTTATGTTTCAAGATTTGAATTGTTTTATGTGTATGTTTTAAATAAATTTCCTTGTATGGTTTTGTGAGTTGTACCTGGTATCTTATTGATTCACTGCCTTCGAAAATGTTGCAATACTCTGATTGCCAAATTCTTAAAAGAAGCTGAAAAGAAAAAAAAAATTAGACTCACATTTTTGAAAACCATGCAGCAGCGTGTTCCATCTTCAAAAGTATTTGAAATGCCGACAGTAATAACTAGTTTAGTAGCGCTTTGGAAACGGAGTGTTACAATAGTGATATCAGAGCGGTTCGGTTCTAACTGGACTGTGAGTTAGGAAACTATAGTTGGTCAAGTGTCGGGTTGTGTAGAGAGCAGATTGTTAGGGGTCAAACTGTGTTTTATTGTGAGTCAAATTATGCTTGTGTACTTGTTCTTCAAGTAGAGTAGCTCTACTTGTACATGTTTGAAATTGTTTCTTAGTTGAGACAAGGTGTGTGGACACACGAAATTGTTGTGGGGTTCTAATGAGGTTGTAAAACTTTGTGGGAATCCAATATCTCAGAAACGAGTAATTCCTTTTGTTGGAACTGATGATAGTTCAAGAGATGGACCCGAGGATCCAGATAACCAAGATGTAGCAGGAACAGTAGTTGCTATTGCTCAACGAACTACTATGGAGAATCAATGTGAACTGCTAGGACAGCAGTGAGAGGAGCAAGTTGCAGAGACCAAGGATTTGGTTGACTTTTGTCACCATGAACCTCTTAAATTCCTTAAGGGAAATAAGAGATGAGAATTCAGGGACCGACTATAAGAGACTCTATTAATATTATTGTTTAGTGTTATCTTTGGTGTATTAGTGATCCTAGATATAGATCACATAAGTGATTGATGTTTGAAGTATTTTGATATGTATCACATTCGAAAGTCAAAAATATTTTATGATTTTGTGAGTGTGACATGTTTGCCACTAACATCTGTGTTTTCACAGTAGTCTACCTTTATACTACTGTAAATATATGTGATTGATTGTGTGATTGTTTATCATTGTGAGCGTATTCATATTTTCCAAGGAAAATATTATACTCAATTATTTTCTAGCAAGTGTTAATTAAATGTCTTGTGACAATTTAATTTATGCAAGACCCATTTGACTCAGTTAAATGGAAGCTTAAGTGATAGTGAGAGTTGTTAGTGGGAGATATAATGTGGTTTAGTGCATGACGAGTTGTCCACCTTTCATGGGGTAGTACCTAAGATTTTACCAAGTCTTATCTTCACCTTACCTTAAGGAATAACCTTTTTCCTTGATTTAAGACTAGCCAGACAAACTTGAGGGAATTATTGTCCTTCCTTTTATTCCCTTGGCCGGCCACTTTAAAGAGAAAGTGGGAGAGAATAGTTGTATCATTGGTGTTAGTGTCGAGATAACCTAGTTCCCTTCTTTCTTTTCCTCTTGTGTGTGCCGCGAATAAATTCAGCCTGGAGACCCCCATTCTTCTTCAATTCTTCCTTTGGTGATACCAAATCGTGTAGTGATTGGGGTGTGTGAGAAACCTTAAGAAGCTTGGAGAGTTTCGAGAGTTGCTTTTCCTTCCAATTTTCTCTTTGGAAGCTGTGAATATTAGGATGATTTTGGAGGAAGATTCCCTTTTATTTTCTTGCTATTTGTTGATGTGGGTGCTGTTATTAATGTTAATAATTTTGAAAATTTTGATGTTCTGCTTCTGTTGATGACTTAACATCGTGAGTTCTTGGAGGAGCTCTATGTGAGTATTTTAATCCTTTTGCTTTCGATTTCTGTATTGCTATTAGTAATCTCATTGAAGATGGTTTTGGGTTTTTAAATGATTTTTGTTAAATTATGATTTAGTAGTAAAAGTTGGGAAGGTTTTATTATTAATCCTTTTGTTAAAAACTTATGTGTGACTAGTTGCTGTTTTATGTTTTGTTCAAGAAAAATATTTAGTTTTGCTCTCCTAGAGTTTGATTCAAGCTATGATTTGGAGAAAAGTTTTAGAAAACTCTATTTTTAAAATTCTTGCTTGATTTCTTAGAAGTTTATAAGTGAGTTTTAGTATTTTGCTATTTAAGTTTGTTGGAAAAAAATTAAATATTTTTCCCTAACACTTTTGATGAAGTCGTGAGCTTCAAGAGGGTAAAAGGAGAAAATTTTAGTGTTTTAACCTTTGATCCTTTCATAGTTAGTTTTGTTGAAGTTTAGTAGTTTAGAAAACAACATGAGATTTGAATTAAGGTTGTTTAAAGTGTCGTTTAGTTGAATAAGGCTATGAAACACCTAATGTTTAAAGGAATCTTTGTGGTTCCTAAACAAGGTGGAGTCTTAGAAAATTAAGTGTTTAAAATCTTTGATTTTAGTGTGAGTTTTATGATTGCAGAAACTTTGGAAAAAGAATTCTTAGATACTATTTTGTTGTTGAAACCGGGGGAGTATTTGAGGTCCTGGTAGTATTTTAAAATTTTACTTGATTATTAGAGTTGTCAATTGCTTGGTTTCGAAAGAAAGGTGAATTTTCTAGTGTTTAGACTTAAAAGTTTAGTTATAAAAATTTTGAGTAAGTTGTAACGTGTTTAAAGATATAATTTTAACACTTAGTGGTTAGTAATTTGATTGTTGTTGGTGTATTTGATTTAAGAGAAGTTTAAAGAAAGGGAGTTGTTGATTTAAAATTTGAGAGTTACTTTTAATCTTTAATTAAAGTGTGATTGATGATTTTGAGACGATGAGTACCTAATCTCAAAGCAACTTTAGTGTCCATGAGAATGGTTGAGTCTTAAGAGGAAAAAAAATTGTGCTTTATTAGTCCTTTGTTTTGGCGATGGCGATGCTCTTAAGAGTTGTAAAAAAAAATCTTTTTTTTTAGGAAAAATGTTTGATTTGAGAAAAGACTTTCAATTTATTTCAAGTTTTAAGAGAGTTTTGTGAATTTGATGTGTATAATCATGGCCAGGTATGTGTGGTGTAATAATATTTTCGGTGATAGCATGTAACCGTAGTCGTGTTCATGTTCATGTTCGTGCTCGTGAATATGCAGAGAGCGTCGCCCTGGAATAAAGCATCAGTAGACCGTAAGGACTTCTTCGTCTAGTAAATTATATTACATACTTAATTATGTATGATATATATGCTTAGTGTCGCTGAGTGTGATTGTTATTGTTGCATGCTATGCTATGATTGCTATATTCCGTAGCTATAAATATTATAGTATTATATATACATATATATATATATATATTATGAATCTCCATGTGTTGCAAATTATTTTATGGATTTCAATAAAGTAATTTCCGTATTTTAATATCCACGTAGTTTCAAGGACGAAACTATTTTAAGGGGAATAGTAATGTAGCATCCCAATTTTTAAGAAAAATTGTTTTAGCGATAAAATCCTAAATACTTGAATGTAAGTCGTAGAGATTGATCACCTCCATGATTTACTGAGAGTACGAGAAATTATTTTGACTTATTTTAAATTATTTATTCATCATAAATAATTATTATTCATGATGTCAATTCAAATTAATAAACAGTGTAGATGTATGCTGCTTTTAAGGTGAATTGATCAATTAAATTTATTATAAGTTTTCTGTTTGACGCGGTAACACGTATTTTTTTGTTGACTAAGAAAGTGATTGAATTAAATCAAGATAAAATTAAATTTAAGAATTAATATTTAATATTAATTCATGATTCAAAAATCGTCAGAAAACTTTAACGAAGTTTCGCCGTATTTTGAATCCCCGGGTAATTTTTACCCGAACTCTGATTTCGTTGAAAATCGAAATGTAACTTATTGTGATGATGCTTGAATGTTTTCAATTGTTTTTATTATTTATGATAAATTATTTTCACGCGGTGAATTAATTTCTCGGTAAATTAATTTTCGCGAATTATCGGCAAAGAATTAATCGGTAACGCGATTACTCGACGCCGTGTTTTTAGTACACTTAAGACTCTAGGATTAGAGGGTAATCATGAGAGCCGAGGGATTAGATGGTTAGACTTGTTGATTTGATTAGCATCTAGCTTTTTTTAGTGTTTAGGTGTCACACTTTTGGTGTCTATTATTTGGTGCCTTTTCTAATCCATTATTAACCAAGTAAAATCTTTTTTTAATTTTTTTTCCTCCTCCTGTTGTGCCTCATCAGGCCGTGACTTGCCCTCCCGCATTCCCACTCCATTTTTATTTCTTTTCTCTTATTTTTAGTAGAGAAACACCAAGTAAAATGTTTGTTATATATTAATCTTTTTTTTTCTCCTCCCTTTTTAAGCCATCAGGCGTGACCCCCCTTTTTCTATCCCTCATTTCTTTTGCTTCTCTTCTTCTGGTTCAAGTGGAGAAAAGCAAGCAAGCAAGATAAGTTTCCATGGCTTCCATTCTTCTATTTCTTGACATTTTCTCATCTCCAATCCTTTACCCAATTTGTTCCTAGTTCCTTCTTCTTCTTACTATCACCTATCCCCTCATTTAAGCAAGCTTGAGAGCCAAATTTTCCTCCTCCATTTCAGCCCTCAAGGCCGTGAGCTTCACATAGGTGAAGGAGGTGGTTCTTTTGCTTCATTCTTTGATTATTTGGTGATTGTTTTGCTTGATCATGATCAAGGAAGAAAGGAACATGTAAATCCCCAATATTATGGAAACCTAGGGCACAAGACCTAGAGGATTAGGGGGTTGTGTGATTTTCTTTAGGAATTACTATATTAGTTAAGGGTTATTGGTTATTAGTGATAGTTGTTGTAGTTGTAGCTGTTAGTTTTGATTAAAAACAAGGTTCTAGAAGATTTTGATGAAACCCTTGATTTTTGGTGAAGTTGTGATTTGTTCTTAGACTTGATTAATGTTTGTTTTGGTAAGCAAATTGTTGTTTTGCGAAGGAAATAAATTGATTGAATGGTGTTGTTGATTTGAGTAGAGTTTTGCAGATTTTTTTGAAAAAGGGGAGGTATGGCCGCAAGCTCCATAGAGCTTTGGAGGCATGATTTTGATAAGCTTTGGTTTATAATAGTTGTATTTAGTATGTTTAAGAATTGTGTGAGCTTTGGAAAAAATTTAGAAAGGACTGGATTGGATTGGTAGTTGTTTGAAAACTCTGAGGCTACGAAACTGTTAAGGTGAAATAGACTCTTTGAGATCCTAGACCTTGATTAAGCATTTTGAGAAAAAGTATAAAGCTTAGTATTGATTCATGTCTCATGTTTTGGAGTAAGTAAGCTTAGTAATTGAAAATGGTTGGAAAGGAATGTCGATTGAAATTGAATTGGTTTGGAAATGTAAGGCTATGATACATTAAGGTATAAGGGATTTTATAATTCTAAAATCTAGTAGAGCCTTGAATCCAATGCTGCCACTAATAGGACTAGATTTTTAAGTTATGATTTCATGGCTCAAGTTTTTTAAAGAAAAGGCGTTTTTGTTTTCAAATGTTTGTTATTGTTTCTTTTACCTTAGGAATTAGTTCTAAGTAAGTGTGTTGATCAATAATTAATATGATGAAATTGATTATGGGGTTGTTTCATGTTTTAAGTTGGAAAGAAAGTAAGTCTTAGTCTTTAAAACCTTATCCTTTTAATTGTTTGTTAATTTCCAAGTGTATGTGATTCTTTAAAAACATGTATTTCAAATTTGAGCATTCAAGTGTAAATGTTTTGGTTATCTAAGAGGTTTTTGGGTTTTGAGAGCCTAGGAGTTAGAACTAAGTTCCTAGGATTGTACTAAGCTTGTATTGTGGTGTTAGGAACCAAAGAATCCGAGTTCGTGCTGCATGAGACCAGGACGTGCATTGACACGCGATCTGACCATTTGTGTAAGGGCACTTCACATTATATATTTGATATTGTGTGATTTCGTAAGTGCTACTTCTAGACAAGCTTAGGACTTAAAATTTTATTTTGTATATCAAAGAAGTCTAAGAACCTCAGGGTTCGAAGTGAGGGTCTCATACCTCTTCGATTTTATTGTTTTAAGCTTTATATATGAATATTTAGTGGGTTTGTCTGCAAGAGGTTGGCGACTGTCCCCAACCCCCCACACTTGTTTGACATCCTCTTTGCTAACTCCACCGAGTTGCAAACGAAATTGATTGATGTTGTTGTTTGTTATGTTGTTGGTTTGTCACGTATTGATGGATTGTTGTGCGTGGTTGAATTGAAAAGCATTGTGGTGTGTGTATGCTTAAAACATGATTAAGATATATGCTGTGGATTTTTATTGGATAATTGATGTTATTGATTATGCCATGATTGAAATATCAAATGTGGTGGTATGTTCATTGAGGGTGGTTAAAGGCATTGTTGTGTCGTGTCTTGTGGTAACGTCGACCTGTCTATCCTGGGTAGTGGAAATGCCCATGGCCAAAGGAATTTAGGAACGTCGTTAAATTTTACCATCGCAGGGAAAAGTGTCGGTCTAGTACGTACAGCCCGATATGCCTCTGGCGTATGGATTCCGGAATTAAAACTGCATTAGCATATAGTTGCATCAATAAGATCTTGGGTGCATCCTTATTGATTGTTCTGTTGCTATTGATATGGTTGTTATATGCGTTAGAGATTTGTGGCTTTATATTATATTATATATGTATAATATAAATGGTTATCGTATTTGCTGTTCTGTACTACTTGTTCTATTTGAAGAAGTTGAACCTTGCCAGTGGTTCTTTCAATTAATGAATGTAACCCAGATGAGGAAGAAAGCAGAGTGTTCGGGACTGCAGAGAAGCGTTGCTGAGGATAGCCGGTCCTACTTCCTACTTGTGTTTCTGTTGCAACTTACTAGAGGACTAGTAAGCGTTGCAGTGCTCCGACCAACTATAGGGTGTCAGATGCTTTAATTACAATGTTGTAATAAATGCTTTATGTTTCAAGACTTGAATTGTTTTATGTGTATGTTTTAAATAAATTTCCTTGTATGGTTTTGTGAGTTGTACGTGGTATCATATTGATTCACTGCCTTCGAATATACTGCAATACTCTGATTGCCAATTTCTTAAAAGAAGCTGAAAAGAAAAAAAATTAGGCTCACATTTTTGGAAACCATGCAGCAGCGTGTTCCATTTTTGGAAGTATTTTAAATGCCGACTGTAATATCTAGTTTAGTAGCCTTCGAAAACGGGGTGTTACATATTTATTACTTGGTTTTGGTTTCTTTTTCTTGGACGAAGGTTGGGCCTTCTTCGTCTAGAGGGAAGGTTAGGGTCACACTCTCCTGGTTCGTGAGTAGGGTCTCCACACATATAATAGCCATTTCCATTTTCCTTACAATAACAGTGTAGTGGTTCCCTCCACAGTTAAAACAATAATGGTTAATTGGGTAAGGACAGTTTCTAATGAGGTGTGGTCTAGAATAGTTATAGCATCTCCTTCTTTTTGAACTTTCTAATGACTTGTTGAATAGTCTTCTTCGAATGTGGAGTAGGGGTACAACATCTGGTTTCCCTCGGCTAAAGGACACTATAAATATCTGAAAAGAAAAATCACGTCAAAATACACACACAAAAGCAAATGGAATGCTATGCTCCTATGTTGCTAACCCTAGTCTAGATGAATTACTTATCAAACACCTTCCCCAGTGATTTTGGGGTGGTTGAATTCGGTGGGAATTCAACATTCGTTAGCCGATGAAGACACTATGGATCTCACAGTCTGAATAGAACCGAACTGCTCAGATACCACCCAAATGAGATGACCCCCCCCCATTTATTTATTAAATGAGACGAGCATGCCCCACATTTATTTAATTAATTTTTACATGCATGATTTAATACATGAGCAGAAATACAAATAGTCAGAGTGCGCAATGCATGAGTGAGTGTGTAAGTGACCACCGGCTGACTTCTGCTTCTGATGCTTGCTTTCCCTGCATAAAGTGATAGTGTGATTATGCAAAAGAAAACAAAACAGGAGATCAGAACACTCTATACGCACGAATAAATGGAAATAACAGTAATTAGAACTCATGTCAGAATAGGCCAAATTATTATTGTATCTTGTCTTATGTTAACCATGCAGTGCACCCTAGGTCTATATGCCTATGTGGCCACACAGCTTAGTACAGTAGTAGCGGCGGCCCCACTTAGCCTTTATAATTAACAGCTCAGCTAGTCAGTTGTCCATCCCCATATCCCGCTCATCGTATCCCTAAGAGTGCATCCCTGCTCCCCAACTACAGCTGATAAGAACAGGTGTCGGGGTAGTACTCGGGATCGGCACTATGAACAGCGATACAACAATACCCCATCAGGAAGACCAAGCTACCCGATGTCCCGACAGGATGGTGGCGCGTCATCCATCACATGTGGACTTGTCTGACCCAGACTATCCTCAAGGACCAGTGTGTCTGTCTTGATCGATCGTATCGCACTGACTGCACGACCTGCACACAGCCTATGTGTACGGCGGCGGATTACAACACAGCTATGCATATGATGCTTATAATTCTTTTATTTGTTTTATTCATCTCAGCAGCTATCAGCTTATCATCTTACTCATGCAACAACTTTATCAAGGTTTGTCTTATTCTTCTATTATCATTTAGGGTTTCATTATATAAATCATGCTCACACCTATACCAAGTGTATCAGCATAACATTCATGGAGAACACCCACAACACACAAACATACATAACGATAAAGTACCACTGATCAGCACGTAGGATACACACAGCACATAAACAAACTAAACATATTAACAGAGTATGTCATTATCAATTTTCCTAGTGTCGCTACAGTGACCTACTGCCAAATTATTATCACGTGCCCTAAGCTACATGACCTAAGGGTTGACAGAATAGCGGTGGTCCCCATCGACCATCGCAGATCACAACCCCTCTCCTGAGGTGTTGTTATCATCAACCCTTTAGTAGGGCTAAGGGGCACCCTACACCTTTTCTACATTTATTCTAATTCTATTATTTCCTAGTGGAAAGGGTTCTATCTCCCTTACCTGACTAGAAGAACCGCGCCTTCCTTCACGCTCTCCTTCGCTCCTACGCCCGGCTACCCGCAACCCTAGAGAGCTAGCACTATAGCAGAGAAGGGATTTGGAGGGTTTGGATTGGTTATGAAGGATGGTAGGACCACCTATTTATAGATGAGGATATGGCACCATCGCGTCGCGCTGCGATGGTCGCGTCGCATGGCACAGATCAACTTTACACGTGTCAACGCGCGTGTGGAAGAGTTTTGACAGGGTCCATCGCGTCGGAGCCCTAGGCTAAACTCATCATGTCAAGATGCTAGCTAGAATTAAATTTTATTTTATTTGGGTTTTTTTGGATCTCTCCACGAGATTCCAGACCCAAACCCTATTTTTATTTAGGGTTAATACCCCTTTTGATCCCTGTTATTTGACCGAAATTTGGTTTTAGTCCCTGTAAAAAATTTTGTTTCGATTTAGTTCCTGTAATTTAAGTTTCTTTCACTTTTAGTCACTGCCGTCAAATCCCTATTAAAAACGTTGAGTTTTTCTTCCACTTTTTGTCTCTGTAATTTTAAGATTCTTTCACTTTTAGTCCCTGTAATTTAACAGGGATTTGACGGCAGAGACTAAAAGTTTAAGAATCTTAAAATTACAGGAACTAAATCGAAACAAAAATTTTTACAGGGACTAAAACCGAATTTCACTCAAATTACAGGGACCAAAAGGGGTAAAGGGGTATTAACCCTTTTATTTATTGAAATCAGTTTTATTTATTAGTTTAATATTATTTATAAGTTGAATATTATTATTATTAATATCTATAACTACTTTTATTTATTTAACACTTAACCTTAACATTTTAACACTTACTTAATTAATCTAACTTACTCATTATTTATTATTGTTTATCATTTATTAGTATTTTTATTATTACTAGCATTTTATAAACTTCCTATTTTATCTAATACATAACACTTATTTTTATTTCATACCATACTTATTTAATTTCTCATTACTTAGTATTATTTAGAACTTAATAATATTATTGTATATTATTATTATTATTATTAATATCTATAACTACTTTTATTTATTTAACACTTAACTTTAACATTTTAACACTTACTTAATTAATCTAACTTACTCATTATTTATTATTGTTTATC
Source organism: Calophaca sinica (assembly GCA_037113605.1). NCBI lineage: Eukaryota > Viridiplantae > Streptophyta > Magnoliopsida > Fabales > Fabaceae > Calophaca > Calophaca sinica. The sequence continues at coordinate 48,478,399 of CM073734.1, read as the reverse complement.
ATTTATTAGTATTTTTATTATTACTAGCATTTTATAAACTTCCTATTTTATCTAATACATAACACTTATTTTTATTTCATACCATACTTATTTAATTTCTCATTACTTAGTATTATTTAGAACTTAATAATATTATTGTTTTTATTCCCTTCTTTTATATCTTTTAATTATATTTTTGTGTCATATACATTATTTATTTATTTATAAATTTTATGATTAAAATTATTTTCTATTTTTAAAATTCTTGGGATGTCACAGTCACCTGTGTGGTGTACTCTTGGGGCAAGATAGATATGTACTCCCATTCGTCTTTCCCGAGTAGTAGTTGAGTTATGGATCCACATTGTATATGGTGTAGTATGGAGTTAGCGTGCATTGGCATATTCATGAATTCATCCGTGATTTGATACTTGTGTTGTATTTATAATGTTAATTGGATTGCTTACATGTTTTATGTTTTCTCTTATTCCCTTTATTTCATATATTACTTGTCTTGTACTCACCCATACTTGCTCACGTGCTTTCAAGTAGAGGAGAAGATGATGGTTAGTGAGTCTGTGATGGACGAGCTCATAGTCGAGGTGTGACGACATAGATCCTCCGACCACTTTTATGATGCGATTGTTATTTATCAATGTCTTAGTTAGAGTTTATGCTCTAATTAGATGTGACATTGGGGATTTTGTTAGTCACGTTTTTATGGATCTTCTTCCACGCGTTTCATTATTTGAGGAAGTATTTTGCCTCACGGATTTTCTCATATTTTGATCATGTAACGCACACTATCTTTTGTATATAAGGATATTCAATTATTTCTAGTTTCCTTTGTTAAATGTTTTTCTTTTAAGTATTTTCTTCCGCATGCTAAGTGTTAATTATGTATGAGGGGTAGTGGGTGTCACAACTATGACCAAAATCTTTAGGCATTTTAAGATTCCATTTGATGATGAGGACTATGAGATGAGTAGGACCTTCTTCAAGGAGAAGAACCTGATTCAGATGAATCTCAATGGCCCTAAATAGAAGGAACTGTGTTTAGTGGCCAAAGTTCAAAGAAAAATTGATGAAAATTTCCAAGAGGATGATGACACCAAAACTAAGAGATTAATGGTCATGAGGCAGGTTCTAAGGTAATGGAACCAGAAAAGAAAACTAAGGTAATGGAACCAGAAAAGAAAGGAAAAGGGAAGAGGAACAAGGAATAGAAAAAGGCAGGAAAAGTTAGCAAGAAGACTAAAAAGGGAAAGAAGCCACTGGCTATTAGTGAATCTGATCAGATGGATCAAGCACAGGGGGAGCAAGGTAAGGAAGATGTCCCCATGATAGAAGCTGGTGAGCAACAAACTCCGAAGGCTGTTGAAAAGGAACCAATTATGGGAATTGAATTTAAGGAGGAACTGAGACAGGAGGATGTTCCAAAAAAGGAACATATCCTAGAGGATATTCCAGAGGTAAGGGAAACTTTGGAGGATGTTCCTGAGAAGGAAGGAATTCTAGAGGATGATTCCATGGTGGAACCCCAACAAGAGAACGGTGGTCAAGCTTTTGAGAAAAAGACATCTCCTATCACAAACATTTCTCCCAAGGAAGTTAAAGCTACCATTTCCCTCACATTGGTGAAAATTTAGGAGGATATTGATCTCAATTCTCTTTTTATCCCTCCTTCACCACCAAAAATTCCCATGCATGAATCAATTGTTGTGGCCACAACACCAACTGCTGAGGTAGTAGAACCATCAGAAGGGGCTGCTAACTTTCCCCTGCAACTGAAGATGTCAATCTAGGTAAACTATTCACCCTAGTTAAGACTTCCACCTTTGATACTGAAAATCTAATGCTATTCACTCAATCTCCTCCTCCCATATTTGACTCCTCTGCTCCTCAAATACCACATGCACAACCAATTCAAAATTTGCCATCAAAACTACCCTCACACATAGGATCTCTTGAATACTTCTTCAACAAATCTATTGCTGAATTGCAGGCGTCCTCTCACAAAAGGCTTTTAAGAGCTCCCCAAGCAAGCCTTCTGTGGAATCTCCTAAATCTGATAGCAGCAGGCTTGACAGGAAGATAGAGAAACTAAAGGCTGATCAGAAGAAGATGTTCAAAGGAATGGAACTGCTACATCAAGTTCAGCAACCTCAAGTGCAGGAGAATTACATTCTCAACAAATGGTTGTTTGAGCATTTTGTTCCCGCCCTAACTCCAAATCTCATTCCGCCAGAAGTTAAGCCTCCTCAATTTGAGGAAATTCCCAAACCTTCACTTTCTACTTTCTCTGATGATACCAACAACTAGTAGTAGTGTTCTAATGTCTCAGACCTTGCCCCTTCTTTTGATAAGATGACAAAAGAGGGAGTAGAATAGATCAGTTGTCTACTACTGTTGGGTACTACGTTATTTTGCTTTTACTTAGAGGGTGGTTATTTTAGGATTTTTAGGAATCAGTTTTTTCATCTTTGAAGGAATTTTCCATGATGATTCAATCCCAAGGTTTGGTGATTCAATCCCAAGCCATCTCAAGTGCCGGTTCAATCATTCGATTCTACCGATTCGTTCATTGCCGTTCGTGCTTTCTAGGGTTTATCTCCAAGCGAGGTTTTTCCAAGGTAAACCTAAGCACTCAATGTTCTATTCCTCCATTTCATTCTGATTTTGTGATTAGAATTCAAGGTTCTCCAGCTTAACCCTAATCAGACTATGTTTTGGACCCCGGTTGAGCCATATGGGTACCAAACAAGCTAGGGTTTTGCCGAAACTCCCGGAGGGGTTTTTGAACGTGAACACAAGAAAGGGGGGGTTGAATTGTGTTAAAAACTTTTCGCAAACTTTACGTAAAAAACGCTTCAACACAGATTTTTCAAAACTGTTTGTATAACGGATGCAGAGAAATAAACCGGATGCAGAAAATGAAACCGTTTATGAAAACTTGTTTTACTGAGCAGTGTAAAGATAAATGTAAAGCAGTAAAAGAAGAGACACAGAGATTTATACTAGTTCACCACCAACTGGTAGCTACGTCTAGTCCCTTCGTTCCTAAAGGATTTTTCACTATAATCAACTGATTACAATTTTCCTCAAGAGTATTCTACTTTCACAAACTTGACAATACTCTCAACTTCTCAAAACGACTCAGTGCAGTCGAGCCTTTGAGGAACAAAGCCTTAACTAGGCCAAATACAGTTTACAAAAGAGATTATACTTTTGAATACAATCAAAATATCTCTCACAGAGAGGATGAAAAGATTAAGCTCAAAATAGAATAGCTTTCTAAAAGAAAGTATAAGACGCTGAGTTCAGTTCTTTATAGACCAGAAACTTGGCACGAAACTTGATTTCTCACTTGAGTAATATTACTTTTAGAATGAAGTTTCTTCACAGTTTTTCTCAACCTCTCTTCAATGAATACCTTGGGGTATTTATAGGAGTATTCAAGGGTATTACCATTGCAGTAAAAATATCTCCTTTTCATTGAGTGAGGTAATTTGAAATGTAGTCCTTTTCTTCCTTTCCAGAGAATGTCAGAATAGTACACATTACCGTTTTTGTACTATCTGCTATTTGCAATTGCCTTGTACGATTTTTGTCTTTTGTTAAAGGTGTCACCTTTGCTTCCTCGTACATCAAAATGAGCGCATAAAATCAAATTCGAATTAGTTCGAGCGATGCGAGGCTAAGAGCAAAAACGTGATCATCACGTGCTTCATTAAAGAGATCAGACGCTCGCTCAGAACAGAGGATGGACGCTCGCAGCAATTGAGTATTCCACGTGTCAAAGAGTAACACTACTGGACACTTGCTATTAGCAAGACGCTGAAGTGAGTTCGGATGCTGACACTAGTGAATTGTATTCAATTCTTTTGTAAATTTCTTCTTCTTCCTTGAATGTTTTGTACATATATATGATGTTTTGATACCTGTACACTCAAAGATATGTTAAAAGATAAATTGTTCTCTTGAAAAATACTTTGTTATCATCAAAATTAATGAGGGTCTAAACTTCTCAATCGTTTAGGTTCCAACAGTTTCCATATGTCATGAAATAGAGGGGAACACCCTTGTTCTCAGTGAATATGTTGGAGATTTCGTGGACCCTGGTTAATGCTTATAGTCCCTAATTAACTATTCTTCGTATTTTAGGGTTTCGGTGCTAGTGCGAGTACTGAACATCCGAGAAATCTTGTCAGATGCTGGAATTGGATAAGTATTGTTCTTTGAAACCTCTGGATAGGGGCTAGCCGAACTATGTTTGGTATTTTATCAATTCCATAGTTTACCCTGATTCTAATCTGAGTGCATTTCTGTGTTTTCGGTGAAATATGGACCGTGTGGGTGTGCTCGGCGGAATTATTGAACAACCCTTGATAATTTAATTACAAGGGGAAAAACCTAGGCTTGTTAAGAAGGGAGGAATAAAGTGCTTGTGTGTCCGTGGTTGAGGCCTTAGGAGTTTGTGGAATGCTGAGTTAACGCTTTGGAATCCAGGTGGGAGTAAGAATACATTTTTAATGGGATTGCTAGTGTAGAATAATATACATTGTATGGGTAGTGTACCTAAGCCCTACTAGAGGTTGAGGTCAGTAACGCCTAACGATAGGGGTTACAGTTTACGGTATCTGAGGATAGGTATCGGAAACCTATCAACCAACATAGGAACAATATTGTGTTTTGGGTCTTGTGTTTAACCTACTCAGTGCATGATAGTGAATTTATGTGTTGTGTGATATTAGGAATTTGTGTAGGAATATGAGGTATATGCATATGCGATAAAAGGCCAAGTGTGATACTCTATGTGCATAATATGTGGTGTTAAGTGTTGTGATACTATTAAATGACTAAGTGATTAAGAATATGACTAATGTGAGCTGCAACATGCGTAATGTGAAGAGTGAATAAAGTGAATATATGTGCTATATGTCTTAGTAGAAACATGCTTAAGAAAATATGATATGTGCTTATATAACAGTGTGTAAGTATGTCTAAGTCATATGCTCTATGTGTCATGTTTGCTATGCTAATTATTATAGTCCTGTATGATGCTCTAGGATATTGTGACTTCAGTGAGATGATTATATGCATGATATGAAAGGTGAATAAAGTGATTACAACGATAATTTGTGTATAGTAACATATGAGTGGTAAGAATGCATATAGTGTTTGTGTTGGTGCTATGTCACAACCATGTGTGGTGCACGAGTTCATGAGATACTCGAGCACGAGTACGAAGTAGCAGTGCAGGTCGTGTGGACCTTGGGGGTGTATATCATGGTGTCTAGAAGTATTCCACAGGGGGCCGATAGTTTGGCCGCTATTGTGTCGTGGTTTCATTTGTGCCTGTTTACCCCGATGAGTGCTCTGAACTTCACGTCCTTAGTGAAAACGATCCCGAGTGCAGGCCTTGATACCCAACCCTAATTGATAGGGGGTATGGGGAAGTGCTCTTATAGGTCACGACGAGCGGGATATGTTTTTTGGACCACTGACTAGTACTTGGAATGGGACGAGTACGTCATGACATAGGTTCGTACTATGAATGATAGGGAGTACGGCAAGCTGTAAGTAGTTTGTGGCCACGATTCTAGATAACTTATGTATAACTGTTAGGTGGAATTATACGTGAATATGTGAATACCATGTTTATGTGCTAGCAGTGTACTTTGTATTGCGTTCTACAGCTATTTTCCCATTTTATGGTGATTATGTTGTTCTTATCTCCCTGTATACATGTTCGGTGAGTATGTGTTATGTGAATGTTAGACACAGATATCAAAGAGGCTACTATTGAGGATGACGTACTTCCTATACCCGGCAGTGAAGATGGACTCAAAGTTTTCCCTTTGGAGGGATTTTGTGCTAGACAACACTTTTATACTTTTATTAGTAGTTCAGGATCACAGAGTAGGAGCTCTCGAATCCTAGTAGTGTACCTATGGCCAGGAGTCTTGTTTTGCTTCCGTTTAATGTTAACTCTTTCGATGAGGCACGTGTTAGCCTCAAGTTGATATTTTGGGGTAACTGTATGTTTGCTATGCTTCTGTGATGTGATAGCTACTCTGATGTAGGTGAGTCCTTGGAGGGGCCACAGACCTTATATTATTTCTATAGTGTAAATTATGTTTGTTACTTTCCGCTGTGTTTTAAAGTTTAAATTCCTACGTATTTTCCGCTATATTTATTAACGATAAGCTAAACGATTAAGGCTAATTAATTAAGGGTTACTATGATGGGACGAGGGTTGTCTCAGTTCATCTTGCAATCCCTAATAACATGTCCTTGTTTCCCACACCTATAACAGACTCTTTGATAAGCCTATTGGCAGTCCCGTACTAAGTGATAACCTCCACACTGGAAACAAGGTAAAATCCCATCAGGGCGTCGGGGAGCATATTGCTTGAATTCTGTTTGATTCTTCCCATGTTGTGCATATGGATTTCCCCGATTTTTCAGGTTTCTTCGTCCTTTCTGTGATGGTCCATTATTCCTAAAGGGTCCCCTACTTTTAGGTTGTTCCAGTCTTGGTTCCACATTCTCCAATTCCAAACACCGCTCAACCATATCCGAAAAATTTGTCAATCTTAAAGGTAAGATTGACCTTCGAAGTTCAGCTCTAAGTCCATCGATAAATCAACTACAAATCCATTCCTCATTGGGGTTAAGTCGATAGTAATCGGAATACTTGACAAGGGCTTCGAACCTCGTAACATATTCTCCTACCCTCATACTTCCTTGAATCAATGAACTGAATTCCCGTTCCTTCTATTGTCGTACTATACATGGAAAATACTTCTCTAGAAAATATTCTCGAAACACTTCCTAAGTAACAGCCCTTCCTTCTGCTTCCAGTACCCTTCTCTTTCCCTGCCACCAGCTTCCTACCTTTTATACTAGCAGAAATGCAGCATAATCTTCTTTCCGTTCTTCTCGGCACTGCATTGCTGCGAAGATCTTTTCCATCTCTTAGAACCACTTCTCAGCACCTTCCGGATCGTATTCTCCTTTAAACTGTGGCGGATTTTCTTTGAGAAAAGTCACCAGATCCTTATCAGTTTCATTTTCCCGTTGCGGCCGTGATACGATTCGAATTAACTCAGCGTTCTATTGGGTTAGTTGTAACACAACCATAACTAGGTCTTGAAGAATCCAGGTCTCAAGGTTTCCTTGATCCTGCCTTACATTCCAAGTCCAGATGCCTCAGGTCTAGAGTCTTTTGATTCAATAATCCCTCCGTTCATGTTTCTGGTTCGCAACATGGTTTTTCCTGAAAGTCTGAAATTCATTCATAAGATAAATCTTACAAATAGTTAGTAGTAATCATCTATATCTACTCCCTCAAATAAGATAATTGCTAATCGACCTCTCACTCCCCCCTTTTAGTCGGTGTTCGGTGGGAACTCCAACTAGGATGTGGGCCAGATTTTATCACCCCTAATGACTCATAGTCCAGTTAGGACCGAACTGCTCTAATACCACCCAAACGAGACACCCCATGTCACATTTATAATATTACATTTAATTACCCATAAAAAATTGAATAATATATCAGAATACAGCAAAAGAAAAGCATATATATATTACAATATAAAGTGTTTTGATACAAACAGGGTTTCTTCATAGGAACCACCAAAAGAATAATATACAAATATACATGAACTCGTGAGGGTATACAAAAATCATCATCCAACAAAAGTACATCAAACACCTAACGAGAGTCCTCCTACAACTGGCGTGGCCTATGGAACTTAACGTGCGGTCATGGCGGTAAATAGGAATCCCCAACTGAAGTGCGTCTCTGGAGCCTGGAGGAGTAGATCCTCAAAGGCTTTACCAAGGGTGCTACAGGATATGAGGGGACAGTCGTCTCAGACCTACGACACACTTCTCAATCTCCAACGGTATCTCTAGCCATACTATATGAAGCTGAAGAAGAAGGAGCATCAAAATAGCAGTGACTAGTCCTAGGCTCCTGCCACATACGGTTAAAGGGTAACCGCTGCGCTATCTTAAAGTAACCTATGAAAGAGGCTCTCAGCGATCCTAACAGATGAAAGAAAACACTAACTAGACCAGTATAAATCATGACATGACGCCCTTAATCTATCTCCCAGCAATCGCCGTCCATGTCGTGGTAATAGACCTCGAAAGTCACCACAAACTGGGATGCTCGGCTCCTCCAGCATCGACGGGTGGAAATAGTGTGACATCTTCAATGCCTTGGGACTTTTCAAAATCTAATCATATAAAGAATAACAAAAAGAAAGAAACAAGACAAGACAAAACAAGGGAGATGAGAACACACCATACACCATACAAACGGGAAAACAAGTTAATAGAATATGTGAAGAAATAGGCACACGCATCCTTGAACAACGGTTGGGATTATCACCTAGCTACCCCTATTTATGCAACCTAGAACTATATGCCTACGTAGCCATACAGTTGGTACGACAGAAGCGGCTCCACCTTAGCCTTTGTAGTTACAGCTACCTCCCACCAGCCTGTGATGGGCAGGTTAAGTCAGTTGTCCATCCATATATCCCACTCATCGTACCGCTAATAGTGCATCCCTGCTCCCCAATTTTGGCTGATAGGAACAGGTGTCAGGACTACACTCGGGATCTTTACTATGGACAGTGATACAACAGTACCCCATCAAGATGACCAGGCACTCCGACGTCCCGACGCAATGGCGGCCAAACCATTGGTCACCTGTGGACTTTTGTCGGACCCAGATTATCCTCAAGGACCGGCGTGTCCTGTGCTGACTGTATCGTATCCGTACTCTGGTACCTGACCTCGTACGACAGCCTTTGCGTACATCGGTGGATTATACAGCTATGCATATGAAATCTCACCCAACATCTTATTTCAGCATTTATCATCTCGTGACAAATAAATAGCTCAGTCATTCATCATACTCCCACATACAACAATATTCAGTCAGACAGTACAAGATCAGCATAATTATAACTACCAGCATACACAGCACATCATCAACCATCAATCATCCTCGATCAACATATGGATTAACCTTAGTGTCGCTTAGGCGACCTGCTACTGACATGTTATCAATCAGCACACTAGCAATCACACACACAACCATAAAGCAATCATAAGTCATCTATCCTAAGGTTTTCCACACATCAGATAAATTATTCTTATGGTTGATAGACAAACGATGACTATCCTTAGCGGTCATAGTCTCAACACCCCTCCTAGGGTGTTGGGATATCAACCCCTAGTAGGGCTTGGGCCACCCTACTTCCCTATTCTACACCTATCCTACTCCTACCATCCGTAGTGTATAGGGTTCAGATCTCCCTATACCTGACTAGATGACTGTCGTCACCTGTACCCCCAGCTTGCCTTCGGAGTTACTCCCCACGTCCTCCAAGTAAAGCTTGGAGAGAAGGTGGTTTGAGGGAAGGGAAATGGCGCTATTTATAGGCAAAATTTGGTCCATCGCGTTGCGATGGGCTCCTCTCACAGGTACCATCGCGTCACGACCGTACCTTCTCCTTTACACGTGTCAGTGGACCAATGCTGACGTTGGCAGAAGGGGTTTAGCGTCGTGATGGCCCTCTCTCTTGGGTTCGTCGCGTCTTAAGGAAGGTTTTCCAAAAATATCTAGATTTTTATTTTCTAGGACTTTCTAGAGTTTCCTTACCTTTCCTAGGGGCATTTTTATCCTTTTAAATCCTTGTTAGTCTATTTTAATCATATTAGGACTTTCCTAAATATTTCTTTACCGACTTTATTTCCTTGGAATATTACATTCATTGTCTTAAAAACATCAAAACATATTTTGAACAAAAAATCAAAATTAGATCTACAACTTAAATCAACAAAATCACTTCTTTTAGGAAAATCTTTTGGATTCAAAACTTTCTCTACAACTCTTTAACAACAACAACAACAAAAAAATTACCCAGAATCTAAGTGTAAATTTTTTGAAATCATCTTCCTTTTTCCCCTAAGTGCTCACGGTTTTGAATAAAAAATATAGGGAGGAAAAACTTCAAAACTTTGCTACTTGATCTAGTTAATCATATAAGAAAAAAATGGAAGAAAACTAGTTAGAAAATCTTACCCAAACTCTCTCACAAAATCACGCCTATAAGGAGAAGGAAAATGGCTTCCAACACCAACACCTTTTCTCACAAATTCTAGAGCACTTAACACTTGGTTTTTCGAAGGATAAAACAATGAAGATGGAGGAGAAACTGAGGGAGATGGTTGCGACTTACAAGGGAAAAGAAGGAAAGGAATTTTGCTCACAAACTAGGTTTCATAACAAGGCTAGGCTAATACCATAACTCATCATGTTTCACCATACTTAAAGTACCACCACCATGCTTTCTCAACCACTGTCCCACCAACTAGATTCCTTAGTTGACCCTAAGTCAGCATCGCAAAATCGCGGCATCGGGTGATCGTGTTATCGATTGTTCGCTCGACGATTAATTGCGTAAATTAATTTAAAGAGAAATTAATTCAACGCGTGACTAAGAAATTATCCGCGAATAATTTGTTTGCCAACATATCATAAACTACACTACAACAAATTCTAAAAAAGATGGCGCTACTTTAAGCAGCGCTAAAAATAAAAAACGCTGCTTTATGTTATATATAAACAATAAACAGCGCTTACAACATTAAGCGCTACTGTTTAGTTTTCACAATAATCAGCGCTTAGTCCTTTAAGCGCTGTTTTATCTTTAAATACTAAAAACTGAACTGGCACAATAATCAGCGCTTCAAACATCAAGCGTTGTTTTTGATCATACGAACAATAAACAGCGCTTTATAGTAGTAAGCGCTGTTTTTGGTGATACAATAAACAGCGATTTTAGACTTAAGCGCTGTTTTTGTGAAACAATAATCAGCGCTTTTTTATTAAGCGCTGTTTTTGGTCAATTTATTAAATATATTTCCCTCCTCTCTCATTTCGCGGAATCGTTTCTCTCTCGTCTCTCAACTCTCTTCGCAAGCTCATCTGCGAGACCTCCGTCGTCCCTCTCGCCTCCATCTCCCAAGTCCCGGCGTGCTTCTTCCTCAACGAGATCGTGTGCTTCCCCTCACCTGAAATCGGACCTCGTCGTCCTCCAAAAGCTGGTGGCGGCCTTTCGGCCTCAGATCCTCCCCTCGCCTCCATCTCCCAACTCTGTTTGCGTCCATTTCAGGTATCGCCCTTGTCTCCATTTTGTATCTCGATTCCACATTGGTTTCTGTTGGTGGTTCGTTAGTTTTTGGTCTCTGTTCGATTTTGTTTGATTTTGTTCACTGTTGTCCAGTTTGAAATCAGAAGTGTTTGATTTTGTTTGATTTTGTTCACTGTTGTCCAGAGATAAATTAGAAGTGTTAAAGATGCTTGGAATCAGTTTGTTAAAATGTACTGATTAGTAAATATATATGCATATCGGATGGGAATCAATGGAAAAATGACCAATGAATTTTTTTGTGGAACCTGATTTTGGTTTTTTTGTTTTGAACAATGAATTTTGGAATGTTCATGGTGTATTGTATATATTTTGGAATGTCCATATTTTAGGGGAGACTCTGCCAAAATTTTGTTAGAATTTTGATCTAGTCTGTGTGTTGATTTTAAGAGCAGTGATAGTTTTAGTCTTGCTTTATTTAAATGGGCTTTTTCTGTTGTTTTACCTCTCAATCCATAGGTAAAATATGGATCGAAATTGGATGTCTGCCAATCGTTTGTCGAAGGAATATAAGGATAGAGTGAAAGATTTTATTGGGTTTGTAGTTGGGCATACAACAGACCATAGTAGAATCATATGTCCTTGTTTAAGTTGTTGTTATACAAACAAAATTAGTGTTCGGGAATTGGAATGGCATTTAGTGAGCAATGGGATTGATCAAACTTATACCTGTTGGACAAAGCACGGTGAGACAAGAGGTGAATCTTCTAATATGGGGAATAGTGGGAGATATGCGTCAGAGGACACCGCTACAAATACATATGATGGTGACCGTTTTGAAGATATGGCAAATGCGATTGAAGAAGATCTTCGTGATTGTCCTCAAATGTTTGAGAAGTTGATGAGTGATGCGGAGAAACCGTTATATGAGGGTTGTACTAAATTCACAAGATTGTCGGCAATGTTAAAGTTGTTTAACTTGAAGTCGGGCAATGGATGGACTGATAAGAGTTTTACGGACTTACTGACACTATTGAAAGATATGTTGCCTAATGATAATGTGCTTCCTAGTAGGACATATGAGGCTAAACAAATGTTACGCTCTATTGGCATGAGCTATGAGAAGATACATGCTTGTCGTAACGATTGCATTTTATTTCGTAATGAATATGCATCGTTAAAATCGTGTCCAAAATGTGAAGCCTCACGGTATAAGAAGGAAAATTCGGCTCCAGAGAAGGTATTGTGGTATTTTCCTATAATTCCCAGATTCAGGCGAATGTACCGTAGTTCAGAAGATACAAAAAACCTGACATGGCATAAGGATGAAAGGATTCAAGATGGCAAGCTACGGCACCTGTCAATGTCTATGTCAGATTTGTCTGGTCAAGACATCCTTTCCCAAGCCATACCCATCAAGGAGTATCCTGGTCGGGTAAGAGGCGTGGGATTTGGCGTCTCCCAGGGCGCTATCTTTGGATCACAGAAGCGCGTAAGACGCCATGCTGATGCTAGTGAAACAGAAGAATTGAGGAGAATGGTAACTCAGCTATACCAAAAAGTTCAGGAATTGGAAGATAGCAAGAAGGATAAAGATGAAGTGGAGAGGAATGAGCATCAGTCACCTATCCCTAACCCAAAGAGTGTTAGAGATAGTTGCACTATTGTGAGTCCCGAGGTAATAATCGTTACATTTCTTTTTATACTTTCTCACCTAAGTATTCAAAGATTTAACATATTAATATTTCGTTTATCATTGGTTTAGGGCATTTATGAGTGCAGTCTATATTTGACAAGTCCAATGCAACGAATGGTTGGTAAGGGAATGTTGTATAATGAACTGTGTGTGTCACTACACAACCTACCCTTACCTCCTAATCATGTAAAGGTTAGAGTTGACGTTGCATTTGAGGGGGATGCACCATTGCCTGTACCACTGGAGGCGACAGATGTGATGACAGTGGAATAGGCAATAGGTACCTATATGGCATGGCCAAACCACCTCGTAGTTACAAGTGATATGGTACGTATATGTTAAATTATATGCTTCACTATCATATATCGCATATATTTATTAAATTAGGTGATCACTCACTAACTAATCAATATGTTGGAATGCAAAATATGTAGGTATCTCCAACATCCAAAGCCAAGGAAAAAGGCAAGGGCAAGCTGCCTATAGCTAGCAAGAGTGTTGGCAAGCAGCCAACAAATGGGTCATTCACATCTCCATGAAGAAGGTCATGGTATCTCGACCTCCTACACCCCTCGCATGATTTTACAATTTATCTTAGAGTCCATGCGGCAACAAAGATGGAGGCGAGATACCATTAAAGTACCAATGGATGAATCAATTTTGGGTTATGAGCACGACCTAAGAGCTGGTGTTGATGGTGCACTTCAAGAAATTCTTAATGACAACCTATGGTTAAGTGAAAGCATTATTAGTGTATATCTCAGTAATCGCATTAAATTTTAAAGTATCCAATGTTTTTATTTTTTCAACTAAATATTTATGTTATTGTTAATGCATTAATTTGTATGCATGTTTTAATTTAAGGTACTTGTATCAAGAGATATTGATCCCACAAGAACAAACTCAAAGGTTTGTATTTTTGTGCCCACAGCGGACACATATGGGATCATGGAATCTTTGACATGTGCAGTATGTGATTCACCGCTTGACATTAGCAAATCCTGACTTTGAGACTCTGTTTTTGTCACCTTGCAATGTAGTGTAAGTCATTTAATTTAATCAATATTACTAAATTTATTGAAATGTGTTTACTTTCTTATATTTTTTTGTCCAACATTTTTGTAGGGATCATTGGTTATTGTTAGCGATTAACTTGAATCAAAACGTTGTGTACTATCTTGATCCATTGCGTGTACATATCAACATGCGCAAAACAATGAAAGAGAAGTACAATCAGTAAGTGTGTATAAATCATAGATATGTATATATATATATATGTATGCAATTTCTTAAACGTTTAAGTTACTTGTAATATTGAAGTGTTTATTTGTTTATGTTTGGCCTACGTGACATCTTGTGCTGGCTGGTATGATATTTTCTGTTGTTACAGGTGTTTTATAAATTTTGGAATGTCCATATTTTAGGGGAGACTCTGCCAAAATTTTGTTAGAAATTTGATATAGTCTATGTGTTGATGTTAAGTGTAACACCTGAGGACGAGATCGACATCGTATTAGGACAACGTATCGAGACCTCGACCAAGACCTTGTGTCGAGATCCCGTGCCTAGATCGTTTGCCGAGGTCATTTGCCGAGCTGATGAGACCGCGTGCACTAGCTGCTGAGCTGAGGAGGTCGGGTGTCGAGTTGATGAGATCGCATGTCGAGCTGAGGAGGCCGCGTTCACGAACTCGTGTTAGAACCTTGTACGCTTGCACGAGCACCCTAGTCGACATCGTGTCGAGATGATACCTCGTATTCTTTCGAACGTTATTCAGCGCTATTATTATATTGTTTGTAATAATTATAGTGTCGGCTTGACCGTTCTCGACGTGTGTCTAGACCGTTGACCGACAGAGTAGAGAGTAATTATGAGAGGAACGATTAAACGGGTAGATGATTGATGGGATTGGCATCTTATAGCTGGAGTTACGATTATACCCCTTTCTCACCAGCTGTATACCACGACCGATTCCCTCACACTCATTCTTTCTCTTTTCTTCTTTCTTCTTTCTTCTTTCTTCTTCCTTCCTTCTGCTCTGAGTTTCGTTGTTTTCTTCAAAAACTTCCATCGACGAAACCGTGAGTTCCATCGAGATTCTGCACAAGCTTTCTTCATCAATTTTGTTCATCATCATCTTCTCGACATATCTCGTCTGCTCGATCACCGTTGAGGTATGAAGAACAAATTTTTCTTTTTCTCTCGTACTCTTAGCGCTATTTCTTCTTCCATTTTTAGCCAGTTTTATGCTTCCAAATCATGTCAAATTGATGGGTTTTCTTCTTCACAATATTACCTATCTTTTTAACCGATTAATTGGGCTTGTAAAACAAATTTCTTTCTCTGATTTCTGCAATCGGCAGTGCCCAGAAACCTCCATTTTTGGTTTGTTTCGATTTCTTGTTTTTCGTTCGTTGCTTCTGGTTATTGTTGTTGTCGATCTATCTGTTGAAGCATCAGATAACTTTTTCATGAACTTTTGATCGAAATCCCTAACTTTGTGTTAGAGGAAAAATATATTTCAGTTCTTGAGTTTTATATTTTTCTGGGTTGTGGTTGAGTTTGGGAAGAGAGAGCTAAGTGTATTAGAACCCATAGATCGATCTGAGTTGTGTTTGTTTTAGGAAGTCGATTCAGAGATCGAGTGATTTCGAATCAAGGTGTACGGAAAGCGAATCCAAGGGCGTGGAAGCAATGGAATCCAGATCGAAGCTATGCGTGTCGAGGTCGACTGAGAAGCGTACGTGTCGAGGTCGATTGAGGACGGTACGTGTCGAAGTCGTTGTCGAGCTCGTTGAAGACAGCCGTGTCGAAGTTCTACGGTGAGCCAAATCCAGATAAAGCTGATCTTTGGATGCAAGAGATCGAGAAGATCTTCGAGGCACTCCATTGCCCGGACAACGTGAAGGTCGACTATGCCACCTACTTACTGCTAGGAGACGCAGAGTATTGGTGGAGAGGAGTGAAGCAAACGTTTATAGCGGAACATCGCGAGATGACCTGGGAGCTTTTTCGTGAAAGGTTCTTGGACAAGTACTTCAGGATCTTGCGAGCCGAGAAGGAACAAGAATTTCTTCAATTGCAGCAAGGCAACTCGACAGTGTCCGAGTATGCGGCCAAGTTCGAGTCGTTGGCGAGGTATTTCAGTCCATTTCGTGATCGAGTTGACCAGAGATGGTTGAGTGAGAGATTCCAACGGGGATTGAGATTCGACATTCAGAAGTCAGTGGTGTCGTTGAGGATCCGAAATCTCCAAGAGCTGATTGATCGATGTGTCGAGGTAGAAGGAGTGAGGAGCCACAAGAAGAAGACTGTTGTAGGCGGACCGGTGAGACCCCAGAGTGCGGGGCAGAGATTTTCACAGAAAGGAAAACAACCGCAGAAGAAGCCTTACGACCGACCACAGGGGAACGACAACAGGGGACAATATCGTCCGATGACCCAGGTACCGAGAAGCGGAGGATAGACCGGTGTCGAGGTGACTTGTTTCCGTTGTGGAAAGACGGGACATTACGCCAATAACTGTACTCAGAAGGAGGAAGATGTCGCCAAAACAGCTTTCAGACTAGATACGGTCACTACGAGTACTTGGTGATGCCGTTTGGAGTGACGAATGCGCCAGCTGTGTTTATGGACTACATGAACAGGATTTTCCATTCGTTCTTGGATCAGTTCGTTGTAGTGTTCATCGACGACATATTGATTTACTCGAGGAACCGAGAAGAGCACGCAGAACACTTATGTCGAGTACTACAGATATTACGAGATAAGCAACTCTATGCCAACCTGTCGAAGTGTGAATTTTGGCTTGAAGAGGTGAATTTTCTTGGTCACGTGATTTCCAAAGAAGGGATAGCTGTGGATCCAACTAAGATTGAAGGCGTGTTAGCGTGGGAACGACCTAAGGCGATTCACGAGATCGAAGTTTTGTCGGCTTATTTGGATATTACCGAAGATTCATTGAAGGTTTCTCGAAGATTGTCGCGCCTCTTACACGATCGACGAGGAAGGACCAACCTTTGCCTGGACCGAGGAGTGTGAAGCCGATTTTCAACGGCGAAGGAGCTTTTGACGGCGGCGCTGTGTTGATTTTGCCTCAACCAGAAGAGCCTTACGAGGTGTATTGTGATGCGTCACACCAGGGATTGGGATGCGTGCTGATGCAACATCGGAAGGTGGTCGCGTATGCTTCAAGACAGCTTAAGATTCACGAGAGGAACTACCCTACTCACGACTTAGAGCTGGCAGCAGTAGTTTTTGCGCTGAAGATATGGAGGCACTACCTTTATGGGAGCACTCTTACTGTTTTCAGCGATCACAAGAGTTTGAAGTACCTGTTCGACCAGAAAGAACTCAACATGCGTCAGCGTAGATGGACAGAATTTCTCAAGGACTACGACTTTACGTTGGAATACCATCCCGGTAAGGCTAACGTAGTAGCAGATGCGTTGAGTAGGAAGAGCGTTTTAACCTCGGCGATGATGATCAAGGAGTTGGAGATGCTCGAGAAGTTCCGAGACTTGAAGTTGAGTGTCGAAGTTTCACCGGGGAAGCTGAGATTTGGTATGCTTACCATTTCTAACAGATTGTTGGACGAGATCCGAGACCAGCAAGGTCATGACGAGCCGCAAGAGAAGATTCGATTGATAAGCGCAAGGGAAGGCGCGAATTTGGTGTCGGAGCGGACGACATCTTGAGGTGCAATGGCCGAGTGTGCGTACCTAACGTATCCGAGCTGAGAAAGTTGATTCTCGACGAAGCGCATAAGAGCAACTTTAGTATTCATCCCGGAGTTACGAAGATGTATCAAGACTTGAAGAAGCATTTTTGGTGGTCCGGAATGAAGAAGCAAGTGGCCGAGTACGTAGCTACGTGTTTGACGTGTCGGCGAAGGTGGAGCACCAACGACCTGCGGGAATGCTACAATCGCTGACGCGTGCGATGGAAATGGGACAGTATTTCCATGGATTTCGTTGTAGGTTTGCCGAAGACGCAGAAGAAGAATGATTCAATTTGGGTGATCGTCGACCGATTGACCAAATCCGCTCATTTCTTACGGTGAGGTCGACATACAACGTGGAAAAGGCGACCGAGATCTACATCGCGGAGATAGTACGACTTCATGGAATACCCTCTTCGATCGTGTCGGACCGAGATCAAGTTCACATCTCATTTTGGAGGGAATTGCAAGGAGCGATGGGAACCGAAGCTCGAGCTTAGCTCGGCATATCATCCACGCATCGACGGTCGATCGAGAGAATGATCCAATCGCTTGAAGATTTGTTGCGAGCTTATGCGTTAGATCACCGAGGAAGTTGGGACGACGTCTTACCATTGGTGGAGTTCACCTACAATAACGACTTCCATGCGAGTATTGGAATGGCACCTTTTGAAGCACCGTATGGACGGAAATGTCGACGCCTCTTTGTTGGTACCAGGACGGCGAGCGAACCGTTGTAGGACCAGATATGATCCAAACAGACTCACCGAGAAGATCCGTTTGATCGAGATCGGATGCGAACATCTCAAAGTCGGAAGAGTTATGCAGACCGACGGCGTCGACCACTCGAGTTCGAGGAAGGAGAACATGTATTTCTTAGAGTCACCCCCACTCATCGAGTTGGTCGAGCGATCAAATCCAAGAAACTTACCCTAAATTTATTGGACCTTACCAGATTCTTCGTCAGATTGGTCGGTGGCATATCGATTGCCTTATCCCCATTCTTGTCGAACATCCACGGCGTCTTCCACGTCTCACAATTACGGAAGTATGTTTCGACCCTCTCATGTCATCGAGCGGATGTGATTCAAGCGAAGGGCGACCTATCTTTTGAAGCATTACCAGCAAGAATCGTTGATCGGAAAGCCAAGCGATTCGCGGAACAAAGAGATTCAACTTGTCAAAGTTGTGTGGGTTCGAAGGCGGGAGATGCAACTGGGAGCTGGAGGAGAAGATGAAGACTCAAGACTGAACTTTTCTGAGGTAAGAATCTTATTTGTAATTTCGAGGACGAAATTTTTTTAGAGGGAGAGATTGTAACACCTGAGGACGAGATCGACATCGTATTAGGACGACGTATCGAGACCTCGACCAAGACCTTGTGTCGAGATCCCGTGCCTAGATCGTTTGCCGAGGTCATTTGCCGAGCTGATGAGACCGCGTGCACTAGCTGCTGAGCTGAGGAGGTCGGGTGTCGAGTTGATGAGATCGCATGTCGAGCTGAGGAGGCCGCGTTCACGAACTCGTGTTAGAACCTTGTACGCTTGCACGAGCACCCTAGTCGACATCGTGTCGAGATGATACCTCGTATTCTTTCGAACGTTATTCAGCGCTATTATTATATTGTTTGTAATAATTATAGTGTCGGCTTGACCGTTCTCGACGTGTGTCTAGACCGTTGACCGACAGAGTAGAGAGTAATTATGAGAGGAACGATTAAACGGGTAGATGATTGATGGGATTGGCATCTTATAGCTGGAGTTACGATTATACCCCTTTCTCACCAGCTGTATACCACGACCGATTCCCTCACACTCATTCTTTCTCTTTTCTTCTTTCTTCTTTCTTCTTTCTTCTTCCTTCCTTCTGCTCTGAGTTTCGTTGTTTTCTTCAAAAACTTCCATCGACGAAACCGTGAGTTCCATCGAGATTCTGCACAAGCTTTCTTCATCAATTTTGTTCATCATCATCTTCTCGACATATCTCGCCTGCTCGATCACCGTTGAGGTATGAAGAACAGATTTTTCTTTTTCTCTGTGCTACTGTTTAGCGCTATTTCTTCTTCCATTTTTAGCCAGTTTTATGCTTCCAAATCATGTCAAATTGATGGGTTTTCTTCTTCACAATATTACCTATCTTTTTAACCGATTAATTGGGCTTGTAAAACAAATTTCTTTCTCTGATTTCTGCAATCGGCAGTGCCCAGAAACCTCCATTTTTGGTTTGTTTCGATTTCTTGTTTTTCGTTCGTTGCTTCTGGTTATTGTTGTTGTCGATCTATCTGTTGAAGCATCAGATAACTTTTTCATGAACTTTTGATCGAAATCCCTAACTTTGTGTTAGAGGAAAAATATATTTCAGTTCTTGAGTTTTATATTTTTACGGTTGTGGTTGAGTTTGGGAAGAGAGCTAAGTGTATTAGAACCCATAGATCGATCCGAGTTGTGTTTGTTTTAGGAAGTCGATTCAGAGATCGAGTGATTTCAATCAAGGTGTACGGAAAGCTTAATCCAAGGACGTGGAAGCAGCCGGAATCCAGATCGAGAATCAGTGACGTGTCGAGGTCGATCCGAGAAGCGTACGTGTCGAGGTCGATTGAGGACGGTACGTGTCGAAGTCGTTGTCGAGCTCGTTGAAGACAGCCGTGTCGAGATCGAGTAAGAGAAGTCGTTGTCGAGCTCTTTGAAGACAGCTGTGTCGAGGTCGTTATCGAGCAGCATTAACTTGGAGTTCGGTAAGGGCAACTTCTAGATATCTCTAAGACTTTATTTTTATTGTTATATTTATGTATGGACTCCTTGATTGGTGTCGAGATTGGAATGTTGTGATATGATTGAGTTTTTGCATGTATTTGATATGTGATTGAATATATGTTGTGAATGGTGTATTGCTGTCGAATTTCGTTTCTTCATGCAGAATGTTTTATTACTTAAATGTCGAATTGTGTTTTCTTCATGTTAAGCATGCTCTCTTTATTTGATATGTGATCAAGTAAGTTGTGTTACTCTTTGACATGCGGCGAGCTAATCATCGAGTGAGAGAGAGCTAGGGAGTCGTATGGCGTTTTGAGCAGGACCCAGATAGCGAGGGTGCTAGGTCCCTTTTTGTTTATGGTGGATTGGCTAGGCGTCGCATTATCGGTTTGGGGTTGGACACTTGATTAATGCATGGTATCGGTTTGGGGTTGGACCTGCCGTTTACCTATTACGTCAGTTTGGGGATGGACCTGCTGACGATATTCCGGAATAAGAGTCGTGTCGAGTCTAGAGTGAGATGGTCGAGTCACGTGTGGTGTTTGAGATATATTATTGTGTTGCTTATTTCTATATGTCGAGCTTATCTTGTATTGTTGAGAAGTTGACCCTTTCCCGTGGTGCCTTCAATCCATGACGGTTACCCAGGCGATGTCGAAGCGCGAGGAACTCGACAGTAGATGATGCCGAGGAGGAGCTCGACGAGGACCCGAGTGATGACCTCTATCTGTCGTGATTGTTTGTTTGTTGGATGTTTGTTTTTCTGAGGACTGTACTTCGTTTTTCTTTTGTGTTCAAGGTCGTGACCAGTTTGGGCAGTATTGTTTTGTTGCTACAGGGTAGACTGGTGGTCTTACTTTTGGAGCAGCCCCCTGCGTGGGAGTCTGCCGGAAGTACCCCCAGGGTATGATTGCTCTTTTGAAGTCGTCGTACCTTAGGTGTATTTTCTTTATACATTGCTACTCTGTATTTTGTATACATTATTATTTCGAGTGATATATATATGTGTGTTATGCATGTATGTTTTATTAGAATTTAAGTCTTGTGTCTTAGTTGCACCATGTTTCGAAAAGCTGTAATTACTCTGATGTGCACGAGTTGGTTTTAAAAAAAAAATAAATATATCGTATTTTTAAAAGGCACAAGAGTTTCGTTTTAAAAAACATCTCATATAGGTTTATGTTGAGCTTGGTGTGTTGAGCTCGGTAACTCGAGCTCGGTATATTGAGCTCGGTAGCGGTCCGGAAGCGGTCGTTACATTGTTGGTATCGAGCGATTCGTTCGACCAGAGCCGTGCATAGGAGATTTGGGTAGTCACCGTGTCGGGTTATGTGTGTTGGGTACCTAGTTGTATTATGTTGATTCTTTGTTTGATTAAGTGAAACACTTATTGCTTGAGAAATTGTTTGAACTGTTTCTTGATTGAAGCGGTGTGTTTTAACACATCCTTGTTGTGAGATTCGATAGGGTTTTAAACTTTGTGGAATCTAATGCCACCTCGTAGGAATACGACATCCGCAACCGAGAACGTCGACATGGAACGAGCTATTCAAGCTATGGCCGAGATGGCGGCGACCATGGCTCAACAATCACCGCTGCAACTCAACAGGCTAACGCGATGGCTCAACAGACGGCGGCGTTAACTCGGCAGAACTTGCGGCGACAGCAGCGAGCGAAATCTTTGGCGAGAGGATTGGCGGACTTCAGAAGCATGATCCACAGAAGTTCTCACGGTGAGCCAAATCAGGATAAAGGCGATCTTTGGATGCAAGAGATCGAGAAGATCTTCGAGGCACTCCATTGCGGGACAACGTGAAGGTCGACTATGCCACCTACTTACCGCTAGGAGACGCAGAGTATTGGTGGAGAGGAGTGAAGCAAGCGTTTATAGCGGAACATCGCGAGATGACACGGGAGCTTTTTCGTGAAAGGTTCTTGGACAAGTACTTCCGGATCTTTGCGAGCGAGAAGGAACAGGGAATTTCTTCAATTGCGGCAAAGCAACTCGGCGGTGTCCAAGTATGCGGCCAAGTTCGAGTCGTTGGCGAGGTATTTCAGTCCATTTCGTGATCGAGTTGACCAGAGATGGTTGAGTGAGAGATTCCAAGCGGGGATTGAGATTCGACATTCAAGTCAGTGGTGTCGTTGAGGAGCCGAAATCTCCAAGAGCTGATTGATCGATGTGTCGAGGGAGAAGGAGTGAGGTGCTACAAGAAGAATGGTGTTGTAGGCCGACCGGGGAGACCCAGAGTGCGGGGCGTAGATTTTCACGAAAGGAAAACAACCGCAGAAGAAGCCTTACGGCCGACCTCGGGGAGCGACAGCGAGGGGACAATATCGTCCGATGACCCAGGTACCGAGAAGCGGAGGACAGACCGGTGTCGAGGTGACTTGTTTCCGTTGTGGAAAGACGGGACATTACGCCAATAATTGTACTCAGAAGGAGGAAGATGTCGCCAAAACAGCTTTCAGGACTAGATACGGTCACTACGAGTACTTGGTGATGCCGTTTGGAGTGACGAATGCGCCAGCTGTGTTTATGGACTACATGAACAGGATTTTCCATTCGTTCTTGGATCAGTTCGTTGTAGTGTTCATCGACGACATATTGATTTACTCGAGGAACCGAGAAGAGCACGCAGAACACTTATGTCGAGTACTACAGATATTACGAGATAAGCAACTCTATGCCAACCTGTCGAAGTGTGAATTTTGGCTTGAAGAGGTGAATTTTCTTGGTCACGTGATTTCCAAAGAAGGGATAGCTGTGGATCCAACTAAGATTGAAGCTGTGTTAGCGTGGGAGCGACCTAAGGCGATTCTGAGATCAGAAGTTTTGTGGGCTTAGCTGGATATTACCGAAGATTCATTGAAGGTTTCTCGAAGATTGTCGCGCCTCTTACACGACTGACGAGGAAGGACCAACCTTTTGCCTGGACCGAGGAGTGTGAAGCCAGTTTTCAACGTTGAAGGAGCTTTTGGCGGCGGCGCTGTGTTGATTTTGCCTCAACGGAAGAGCCTTACGAGGTGTATTGTGATGCGTCACACCAGGGATTGGGATGCGTCTTTGATGCAACATCGGAAGGTGGTCGCGTATGCTTCAAGACGACTTAAGATTCACGAGAGGAACTACCTACTCACGACTTAGAGTGGCGTGATAGTTTTTCTTGGCCGAAGATATGGAGGCACTACCTTTATGGGAGCACTCTTCTGTTTTCAGCGATCACAAGAGTTTGAAGTACTGTTCGACCGAAAGAACTCAACATGCGTCGGCGTAGATGGACGAATTTCTCAAGGACTACGACTTTACGTTGGAATACCATCCGGTAAGGCTAACGTAGTAGCAGATCGTTGAGTAGGAAGAGCGTTTTAACCTCGGCGATGATGATCAAGGAGTTGGAGATGCTCGAGAAGTTCAGAGACTTGAAGTTGAGTGTCGAAGTTTCACCGGGAAGCCGAGATTTGGTATGCTTACCATTTCTAACAGATTGTTGGGCGAGATCCGAGACCAGCAAGTTCATGACGAGCTTACGCAAGAGAAGATTGATTGATAAGCGCAAGGGAAGGCGGCGAATTTGGTCGGAGCGACGACATCTTGAGGTGCAATGGCCGAGTGTGCGTACCTAACGATCCGAGCCGAGGAAGTTGATTCTCGGCGAAGCGCGCATAAGAGCAACTTTAGTATTCATCCCGAGTTACGAAGATGTATCAAGACTTGAAGAAGCATTTTTGGTGGTCAGGAATGAAGAAGCAAGTGGTCGTCACGTAGGCCGTGTTTGGCGTGTCGAAGCGAAGGTGGAGCACCAACGACTGCGGGAATGCTACAATCAGCGTGCGGTATGGAAATGGGACAGTATTTCCATGGATTTCGTTGTAGGTTTGCGAAGACGCAGAAGAAGAATGATTCAATTTGGGTGATCGTCGACCGATTGACCAAATCGCTCATTTCTTACCGGTGAGGTCGACATACAACGTGGAAAAGGCGACCGAGATCTACATCGCGGAGATAGTGCGACTTCATGGAATACCTCTTCGATCGTGTCGGACCGAGATCCGAAGTTCACATCTCATTTTTGGAGGGAATTGCAAGGAGCGATGGGAACCGAGCTCGAAGCTTAGCTCGGCATATCATCCACAGATCGACGGTCGATCGAGAGAACGATCCAATCGCTTGAAGATTTGTTGCGAGCTTATGCGTTAGATCACCGAGGAAGTTGGGACGACGTCTTACCATTGGTGGAGTTCACCTACAATAACGACTTCCATGCGAGTATTGGAATGGCACCTTTTGAAGCCTTGTATGGGCGGAAATGTCGACGCCTCTTTGTTGGTACCAGGGCGGCGAGCTGTTGTAGGACGGATATGATCCAGCCAGACTCACCGAGAAGATCCGTTTGATCGAGATCGGATGCGAACATCTCAAAGTCGGCTGTAAGAGTTATGCAGGCCGACGGCGTCGACCACTCGAGTTCGAGGAAGGAGAACATGTATTTCTTAGAGTCACCCCCACCATGGAGTTGGTCGAGCGATCAAATCCAAGAAACTTACCCTAAATTTATTGGACCTTACCACCTTCTTCGTCGTATTGGTCCAGTGGCCTCTCAGATTGCCTTACCCCCATTCTTGTCGAACATCCACGACGTCTTCCACGTCTCACAATTACGGAAGTATGTTGACCCTCTCATGTCATCGAGCGGATGTGATTCAAGCGAAGGGCGACCTATCTTTTGAAGCATTACCAAGAATCGTTGATCGGAAAGCCAAGCGATTCTGGAACAAAGAGATTCAACTTGTCAAAGTTGTGTGGGTTCGAAGGCGGGAGATGCAACAGGAGGCTGGAGGAGAAGATGAAGACTTCGGTACCTGAACTTTTACGAGGTAAGAATCTTATTTGTAATTTCGAGGACGAAATTTTTTAGAGGAGAGATTGTAACACCTGAGGACGAGATCGACATCGTATTAGGACGACGTATCGAGACCTCGACCAAGACCTTGTGTCGAGATCCCGTGCCTAGATCGTTTGCCGAGGTCATTTGCCGAGCTGATGAGACCGCGTGCACTAGCTGCTGTGCTGAGGAGGTCGGGTGTCGAGTTGATGAGATCGCATGTCGAGCTGAGGAGGCCGCGTTCACGAACTCGTGTTAGAACCTTGTGCGCATGCACGAGCACCCTTGTCGACATCATGTCGAGATGACACCTCGTATTCTTTCGAACGTTATTCAGCGCTATTATTATATTGTTTGTAATAATTATATTGTCGGCTTGACCGTTCTCGTCGCGTGTCTAGACGGATTGGCCAAGCAGTAGAGTAATTATGAGAGGAACGATTAAACGGGTAGATGATTGATGGGATTGGCATCTTATAGCTGGAGTTACGATTATACCCCTTTCTCACCAGCTGTATACCACGACCGATTCCCTCACACTCATTCTTTCTCTTTTCTTCTTTCTTCTTTCTTCTTTCTTCTTCCTTCCTTCTGCTCTGAGTTTCGTTGTTTTCTTCAAAAACTTCCATCGACGAAACCGTGAGTTCCATCGAGATTCTGCACAAGCTTTCTTCATCAATTTTGTTCATCATCATCTTCTCGACATATCTCGTCTGCTCGATCACCGTTGAGGTATGAAGAACAGATTTTTCTTTTTCTCTGTGCTACTGTTTAGCGCTATTTCTTCTTCCATTTTTAGCCAGTTTTATGCTTCCAAATCATGTCAAATTGATGGGTTTTCTTCTTCACAATATTACCTATCTTTTTAACCGATTAATTGGGCTTGTAAAACAAATTTCTTTCTCTGATTTCTGCAATCGGCAGTGCCCAGAAACCTCCATTTTTGGTTTGTTTCGATTTCTTGTTTTTCGTTCGTTGCTTCTGGTTATTGTTGTTGTCGATCTATCATTGAAGCATCGGATAACTTTTTCATGAACTTTTGATCGAAATCCCTAACTTTGTGTTAGAGGAAAAATATATTTCGATTCTTGAGTTTTATATTTTTACGGGTTGTGGTTGAGTTTGGGAAGAGAGCTAAGTGTATTAGAACCCATAGATCGATCCGAGTTGTGTTTGTTTTAGGAAGTCGATTCAGAGATCGAGTGATTTCGAATCAAGGTGTGCGGAAAGCGAATCCAAGGGCGTGGAAGCGGCGGAATCGGATCGAGGCTATGCGTGTCGAGTCGTCGAGAAGCGTGCGTGTCGAGGTCGATTGAGGGCGATGCGTGTCGAAGTCGTTGTCGAGCTCGTTGAAGACACCGTGTCGAGATCGAGTAAGAGAAGTCGTTGTCGAGCTCATTTGAAGACAGTGTCGAGGTCGTTGTCGAGCAGCATTAACTTGGAGTTCGGTAAGGGCAACTTCTAGATATCTCTAAGACTTTATTTTTATTGTTATATTTATGTATGGACTCCTTGATTGGTGTCGAGATTGGAATGTTGTGATATGATTGAGTTTTTGCATGTATTTGATATGTGATTGAATATATGTTGTGAATGGTGTATTGCTGTCGAATTTCGTTTCTTCATGCAGAATGTTTTATTACTTAAATGTCGAATTGTGTTTTCTTCATGTTAAGCATGCTCTCTTTATTTGATATGTGATCAAGTAAGTTGTGTTACTCTTTGACATGCGGCGAGCTAATCATCGAGTGAGAGAGCTAGGGAGTCGTATGACGTTTTGAGCGGACCCGGATAATCGAGGGTGCTAGGTCCCCTTTTTGTTTATGGTGGATTGGCTAGGCGTCGCATTATCAGTTTGGGGTTGGACCTGCTGATTAATGCATGGTATCGGTTTGGGGTTGGACCTGCCGTTTACCTATTACGTCAGTTTGGGGATGGACCTGCTGACGATATTCCGGAATAAGAGTCGTGTCGAGTCTAGAGTGAGATGGTCGAGTCACGTGTGGTGTTTGAGATATATTATTGTGTTGCTTATTTCTATATGTCGAGCTTATCTTGTATTGTTGAGAAGTTGACCCTTTCCCGTGGTGCCTTCAATCCATGACGGTTACCCAGGCGATGTCGAGGCGCGAGGAACTCGGCGATAGATGATGCCGAGGAGGAGCTCGACGAGGACCCGAGTGACGACCTCTATCTGTCGTGATTGTTTGTTTGTTGGATGTTTGTTTTTCTGAGGACTGTACTTCGTTTTTCTTTTGTGTTCAAGGTCGTGACCAGTTTGGGCAGTATTGTTTTGTTGCTACAGGGTAGACTGGTGGTCTTACTTTTGGAGCAGCCCCCTGCGTGGGAGTCTGCCGGAAGTACCCCCAGGGTATGATTGCTCTTTTGAAGTCGTCGTACCTTAGGTGTATTTTCTTTATACATTGCTACTCTGTATTTTGTATACATTATTATTTCGAGTGATATATATATGTGTGTTATGCATGTATGTTTTATTAGAATTTAAGTCTTGTGTCTTAGTTGCACCATGTTTCGAAAAGCTGTAATTACTCTGATGTGCACGAGTTGGTTTTATAAAAAAAAAAATATATCGTATTTTTAAAAGGCACAAGAGTTTTGTTTTTAAAACACATCTCATATAGGTTTATGTTGAGCTTGGTGTGTTGAGCTCGGTAACTCGAGCTCGGTATATTGAGCTCGGTAGCGGTCCGGAAACGGGTCGTTACATTAAGAGAAGTGGTTATGAATGTATTGGAATGATATTTTTTGGTAGGTAGAAATTATTATGAGTGTGGTTCTAGATATTGAATGATTTTGTTTGATTTTGCACTTAGGGCAATCCTACTTTATCGAAGAAAGAAGTCTCAATTTTCTAAATTTACTCCACCTAAATGGATACCGATAAAGGTATTTATATCAAATTTTTGAAGTTTCTCAAGGATATTGTCGTTCATAATCAAACAGAAATTCCAACAGAGGTATGTATGTAATAATTTCAAAGTTTATATAATTTTTTTTCTTTTACGCATACCATTTGAATGCTTATGTTCAATTCTAACTTCATTTAATTTTCATTTCGTGATCTTATCACGATTGTCAATTCGACACATATTGATCATACAGAACTCAAAGAAGAGTGGTGTCGATATTTTACTACAAATTTTATCATTTATAAGCGAGATAGAAGAAGATTAATATTAATGTTTACGTGAGTTTTTGTTAAATTTGGTTTTTAGTTTAGCATACTTGAATTGGAAAGGTTCACATGAATTTAGGAATAAAATTCCTTTTTATGTTGGCTAATATTTTATATATTTTATGTTGGCTGGCTGGTATGGTATCTTATGTTGTTACAGGTATTTTATATATTTTAGAATGTCCATATTTTAAGGAAAACTCTGCCAAAATTTTGTTAGAATTTTGATCTTGTATGCATGTTTAGTTGCAGTGACAGAAGAAAAAGATATTACTATTTAGGTAGTATTTGTAGCATGACATGTGCAATATTTTAGTGATCTATTCTGTATAATTGTGAATTTGACTGAGAAATATATTGTAATTTATGTTAATGTAAGGATATGTAGGAATCTATGAAAAAATTACATTATAATGTTAAATTTTAATGTTGATACAATTGGGTGTTGATGACAATTTTGGTTGCATTTTGTGTTATCACAATATTATGCAACAGATATAATGTAAATGTGAGAGAATTAAATTAAAAAAAGGAGAATAAACAGCGCTTCAATAACGAAGCGGCGCTTGTATAAAAGACAGCGCTTCAAAGGAAAGCGGCGCTATTGTTCACAATAAACAGCTTTATTATTGGTATTGTTTATTGTCAGAACAATAAATAGCGCTTCCTAATTGAAGCGCTGTTTATTATCCATTTTCAGCAGCGCTTCATAAACGCTGATTTTATGAAATACAATCAGCAGCGGCTTAATTTTCAGCGCCTTTAAGCGCTGTTTTAGGCTAAAAATAAGCGATATTTATTGCTAAAACTTGTTGTAGTGCTAGCTCTAAATCAATCACATATATTCACACCAAGCTACGATTTGAATTTTATCGAAATCGGAATTCGTTAGAATTTTCTCTCGGGTAAAAATTACCCGCGACTCAAAGCACGATGAAACTTCGTTAGAATTTTTCGCCGAGATTTGAACTATGAATTAATAATAAATATTATTTCTCAAATATAATTTCATCTTGATGAAATTCATTCACTTGATTAACAACAAAAGTACACTTCACCGCGTCAACCGAAAAATCTACAGAAAAATCTGCCGGTGATTTCATATTAAAAGCATCATACATCTACACTGTCTATTAATATGAATTGATACCGAAATAGAAATCGTTGAAAATAAATTTACATTGTTCTTCGTACTCTCCGAAAGTCATCGAGGTGATCAGTCTCTAAAACTTACCTTTAAGTATTCAGGACTTTATTGATAAAACAATTTTCATAAAAATTGGGGTGTTACAAAAATGATTCATATGCAAGAGTTTCATGCGTCGCTATGAGCCATTACCACCAAAGTGGGACCGCTTGTATTGATTCATGAAAATTTCTTTGTAGTTTCAAGAATGCTTTTGATCATTGCATGTGATTACCTGCCCAAAGGGGGTTATTGTTTATTGTGATTGAACGTTGATTGGAGATGGAGTTATTGGGGAATGCATTGGGCTAAAGGATTTATCTGCCGGAGGGGGACAACTTTTTGAATATACTCATGGATTAACCCATTTGAGGTTTTGACCATGGATGTTGAAACGACCCGTTTCCGGACCGCTACCGAGCTCAATATACCGAGCTCGAGTTACCGAGCTCAACACACCGAGCTCAACTAAACCTGTATGAGATGTGTTTTAAAACGAAACTCTTGTGCCTTTTAAAAAGTACGGTCTATTTTTTTTTTATAAAACCAACTCGTGCACATCAGAGTAATTTCAGTCTTTCGAACCATGGTGCAACTAAGACACAAGACTTAAATTCTAATAAAACATACATGCATAACATACATATATATATCACTCGAAATAATAATGTATACAAAATACAGAGTAGCAAATGTGCAAAGAAAATACACCTAAGGTACGACGACTTCAAAAGAGCAATCATACCTGGGGTACTTCCGGCAGACTCCCACGCAGGGTCGCTCCAAAAGTAAGACCACCAGTCTACCTCAGAGCGACAAAACATAACCGGCCCAAACTGGTCACGACCTCAGAACACAAAAGGAAAACGAAGTACAGTCATCAGAAAAACAAACATCCAACAAACATAAACAATCACGACAAGTAGAGGTCGTCACTCGGGTCCTCGTCGAGCTCCTCCTCGGCATCATCTGCTGTCGAGTTCTCTGCACCCTCGACATCGCCTGGGTAACCGTCATGGATTGAAGGCACCACGGGAAAGGGTCAACTTCTCAACAATACAAGATAAGCACGGCATAAAGAAATAAGCAACACAATAATGTATCTCAATCACCACACGTGACTCGACCATCTCACTCTAGACTCGACTCGACTCTTATTAGAATATCGTCGGCGAGTCCATCCCCAAACCGACGTAATAGGTAAACGGCAGTCCATCCCCAAACCGAATTCCATGCATTAATCGGCGAGTCCATCCCCAAACTGATAATGCTACAACGCCTAGCCAATCCACCATAAACAAAAAGGGGACCTAGCACCCTCAATTATCTGGGTCCGGCTCAAAAACGTCATACGACTCCCTAGCTCTCTCACTCGATGATTAGCTCGCCGCATGTCAAAGAGTAACACAACTTACTTGATCACATATCAAATAAAGAGAGCATGCTTAACATGAAGAAAACGCAATTCGACATTTAAGCAATAAAACATTCTGCATGAAGAAACGCAATTCGACAGCAATACACCATTCACAACATATATTCAATCACATATCAAATACATGCAAAAACCCAATCATATCACAACATTCCAATCTCGACACCAATCAAGGAGTCCATACATAAATATAACAATAAAAATAAAGTCTTAATAATGTCTAAGAGTTGCCCTTACCGAACTCCAAGCTAATGCTGTTCGACAACGACCTCGACACGGCTGTCTTCAAACGAGCTCGACAACGACTTCTCTTACTCGATCTCGACACGGCTGTCTTCAACGAGCTCGACAACGACTTCGACACGTACCGTCCTCAATCGACCTCGACACGTACGCTTCTCAGTCGACCTCGACACGTACAGTTCTCGATCTGGATTCCGCTGCTTCCACGTCCTCGGATTCGCTCTCCCGTACACCTCGAATCGGAAATCACACAATCTCGGGAATCAGACTTCCTAAAACAAGCACAACTCAGTTCGATCTATGGGTTCTAATACACTTAGCTCTCATCCCAAACTTAACCACAACCCAGAAAATATAAAAACTCAAGAACTTAAATATATTTTTCCTCTAACACAAAGTTAGGGTTTTCGATCAAAAGTTCATGAAAAAGGTTATCTGATGCTTCAACAGATAGATCGACAACAACAACAACTAGAAGCAACGATCGACAAACTAAAATAAGAAATCGAAACAAACCAAAAAATGAAGGGTTTCTGGGCACTGCCCATTTCAGAAATCAGAGAAAGAAATTTGTTTTTCAAGCTCAAATAATCGGTTAGAAAGATAGGTAATATCATGAAGAAGAAAACCCATCATTTTGACATGATTTGGAAGCATAAAGCGGCTAAAATGGAAAGAAGAAATGGCGCTAAGCGATGAAATGCGAAGGAAGAAAAATCTGTTCTTCCATACCTCGGATGATGGTCGGCGAGCGAGATATAGGTCGAGAAGATGATGATGAACAAGATTGATGAAGAAAATTTGTGCAGAGTCTCGATGGAACTCAAGGTTTCGTCGATGGAAGTTACGGAGAAAAACAAGGAACTTCAGAGCGAAGGAAGGAAGAAGAAAGAAGAAAAGAGAAATGAGTATCCGAGGGAACCGTCGTGGTATATGGTGGTGAGAGAAGGGTATTATCGTAACTCCAGCTATAAGATGCCAATCCCATCAATCATTCTACCCGTCTAATCGCCTCTCTCATGATTACCCTACTCGCTTGGTCAACGATCTAGACATCGCTGACGAAGCGGCAAGCCGACAATATAATTATTACAAACAATATAAAAATAACGCTGAATAACGTTCGAAAGAATACGAGTTATCATCTCGACACGATGTCGACTAGGGTGCTCGTGCAAGCGCACAAGGCTCTAACACGAGTTCGTGCAAGCGGCCTTCTCAGTTCGACATGCGACTTCATCAACTCGACACCTGACCTCCTCAGCTCAGCAGCTAGTGCACGCGGTCTCCTCATCTCAAGAATCGATCTAAAACGATCTTGGCACGGGATCTCGACACAAGGTCTTGGTCGAGGTCTCGATCCGACGCCCTAATACGATGTCGATCTCGCCCTCAGGTGTTACAATCTCTCCTCTAAAAAATTTCGTCCTCGAAATTGCAAATAAGATTCTTACCTCGAGAAAAGTTGAGTCTCGAGTCTTCATCTTCTCCTCCAGCTCCCAAGTCGCATCTCCCGTCTTCTGATCCCACACAACTTTGACAAGTTGAATTTCTTTGTTCCGCAACTGTTTGGCTTTCCGATCAACGATCCTTGCTGGTGACGCTTCGAAAGATAAGTCGTCCCTCAGTTGAATCGCATCCGGTTCGATGACATGAGAGGGGTCGGAAACATACTTCCGCAACTGTGAGACGTGGAAGACGTCGTGGATGTTCGACAAGAATGGTGGCAAGGCAATCTGATATGCCACTGGGCCGACACGACGAAGAATCTGGTAAGGTCCAATAAATTTAGGGGTGAGTTTCTTGTATTTGATCGCTCGACCAACTCCAGTAGTGGGGGTGACTCTAAGAAATACATGTTCTCCTTCCTCGAACTCGAGTGGTCGACGTCGTTGGTCTGTATAACTCTTCTGTCGACTTTGAGATGTTCGCATCCGATCTCTGATCAAACGGATCTTCTCGATGAGTCGCTTTGGATCATATCTGGTCCTACAACGTAACGCCGCCGTCCTGGTACCAACAAAGAGGCGTCTGACATTTCCGTCCATACAGCGCTTCAAAAGGTGCCATTCCAATACTCGCATGGAAATTGTTATTGTAGGTGAACTCCACCAATGGTAAGACGTCGTCCCAACTTCCTCGGTGATCTAACGTACAAGCTCGCAACAAATCTTCAAGCGATTGGATCGTTCTCCGATCGGCCGTCGACCGAGGATGCTATGCGGAGCTAAGCCTGAGCTCGGTTCCCATCGCTCCTTGCAATTCCCTCCAAAAATGAGGCGTGAACTCGGATCTCGGTCCGACACGATCGAAGAGGGTATACCATGAAGTCGTACTATCTCGCGATGTAGATCTCGGTCGACTTTTCCACGTTGTATGTCGACCACCGGCAAGAAATGAGCGATTTGGTCAATCGGTCGACGATCACCCAAATCGAATCATTCTTCTTCGCGTCTTGGCAAACCTACAACGAAATCCATGGAAATACTATCCCATTTCCAACCGCACGTCAGCGATTGTAGCATTCCCGCGGTCGTTGGTGCTCCACCTTCGCACGACACGTTAAACACGGCTACGTGCTCGGCCACTTGCTTCTTCATTAGGACCACCAAAAATGCTTCTTCAAGTCTTGATACATCTTCGTAACTCCTGGGTGAATACTAAAGTTGCTCTTATGCGCTCGTCGAGAATCAACTTTCAGCTCGGATCGTTAGGTACGCATACTCGGCCATTGCATCTCAAGATGTCGCCCGCTCGACTTGGAATTGCCGCCTTCCTTGCGCTTATCAATCGAACCTTCTCTTGCGAGCTCGTCATGAACTTGCTGGTCTCGGATCTCGTCCAACAATCTGTTAGAGATGGTAAGCATACCAAATCTCAGCTTCCCCGGTGAAACTTCGACACTCAACTTCAAGTCTCGGAACTTCTCGAGCATCTCCAACTCCTTCATCATCATCGCCCAGGTTAAAGCGCTCTTCCTCCTCAACGCATCGCTACCACGTTAGCCTTACGGGATGGTATTCCAACGTAAAGTCGTAGTCCTTGAGAAATTACGTCCATCTACGCCGACGCATGTTGAGTTCTTTACGGTCGAACAGTACTTCAAGCTCTTGTGATCGCTGAAAGCGATAAGAGTGCTCCCATAAAGGTAGTGCCTCCATATCTTGACACAAAAACTCTGCGCCCGGCTCCAAGTCGTGAGTAGGGTAGTTCTCTCGTGAATCTTAAAATTTGTCTTGAAGCATACGCGACAACCTTACGATGTTGCATCGACGCATCCCAATCCCTGGTGTGACGCATCACAATACACCTCGTAAGGCTCTTACGGTTGAGGCAAAATCAAAGACAGCGCTGTCGTCAAAAGCTCCTTCGATCTTTGAACCGGCTTCACACTCCTCGGTCCAGGCAAAGGTTGATCCTTCCTCGTCGATCGTGTAAGAGGCGCGACAATCTTCGAGAAACCTTCAATGAATCTTCGGTAATATCCTCGCTAAGCCGACAAAACTCCCGATCTCAGAATCGCCTTCGGTTGTTCCCACGCTAACACAGCCTTCAATCTTAGTTGGATCCACACTATCCCTTCTTTGGAAATCACGTGACCAAGAAAATTCACCTCTTCAAGCCAAAATTCACACTTCGACAGGTTGGCATAGAGTTGCTTATCTCGTAATATCTGCAGTACTCGACATAAGTGTTCTGCGTGCTCTTCTCGGTTCCTCGAGTAGAGCAGGAGGTCGTCGATGAACACTACAACGAACTGATCCAAAAACGAATGGAAAATCCTGTTCATGTAGTCCATAAACACAGCTGGCGCATTCGTCACTCCAAACGGCATCACCAAGTACTCGTAGTGACCGTATCTAGTCCTGAAAGCTGTTTTGGGGATATCTTCCTCCTTCACGCGAATCTGGTGGTAGCCCGACTTCAAGTCTATCTTGGAAAAGATCGCCGCTCCACGAAGTTGATCCATCAAGTCGTCAATACGTGGTAACGGATAACGGTTCTTCACGGTAACCTTGTTGAGCTCGCGATAGTCCACGCACAGCCTTGATCGTCCATCCTTCTTCTTAACCAACAACACTGGAGCTCCCCACGGTGACACGCTCGGTCGTATGAATTGCTTCGACTCCAAGTGTTCGATCTGGGACTTCAGCTCTTTCATCTCGGCAGGAGACATCCTGTATGGCGCTTTGGAGATCGGTCCTGTCCCTGGAATCAGGTCGATGGAGAAC
Organism: Calophaca sinica; assembly: GCA_037113605.1. Lineage (NCBI taxonomy): Eukaryota > Viridiplantae > Streptophyta > Magnoliopsida > Fabales > Fabaceae > Calophaca > Calophaca sinica. The sequence goes on along the minus strand of CM073734.1, from coordinate 48,442,893 downwards.
TCGACCTCTCGTACTGGTGGTAACCCTGGCACGTCTTGAAAACGCGTCCTCAAAGTCACACACCACCGAACATTCTCCATGTCGATCTGCTGGAAAACTTCCGACCAGCCGGATACATGTATTCCCTAGTTCCTTCTTTCAAAGAAACTCCAATACGTTCGGAGAAAGATAATTGGAGACTCAAGGTCTGGAAAAATTACGGTTTACTGGCACAGTCCAAGAGGACATGGTGGTATGACAACCAATCCATCCCGAGAATGACATCTAGGCCCCAAGAGGCAAACAAACCAAATTGACCACAAACTTTCTACTCTGAATAACCACTACACAATTAAGACATGCAGTGTTTGTGACTAAGGTTTTAGCAGCTGGGGTTGTAACTACCAATTTAAACGGTAAGGCAGTCACAATCAAGTTCAAATGGTTCACACAATCAGAAGAAATAAAGGAATGGGTTGCACCCGAATCAAAAAGAACGGATAAGGATTTACCCTCGATTTCACATTCACCTTGGATAAGATCTTCAGCTCGATCTGCTTCCTCGCCACTCATGCAGAAAACTCTGCCTTTAGCCACTTGACGCTTCCCTTTGGCCTTTGCCGCAAGCATCGTCGGTTCAGCTTTAGGTGTAGGACAATCCTTGGCAAAATGCCCTGGCTTCTTACAGTTGTAGCACACCCCCTCCTTCTGAGTACAGTTATTGGCGTAATGTCCCGTCTTTCCACAACGGAAACAAGTCACCTCGACACTGGTCTGTCCTCCGCTTCTCGGTACCTGGGTCATCGGACGATACTGTCCCCTGTTGTCGTTCCCCTGAGGTCGGTCGTAAGGCTTCTTCTGCGGTTGTTTTCCTTTCTGTGCAAATCTCTGCCCCGCACTCTGGGGTCTCACCGGTCCGCCTACAACAGTCTTTTTCTTGTGGCTTCTTACTCCTTCTACCTTGACACAGCGATCTATCAGCTCTTGGAGGTTTCGAATCCTCAACGACACCACTGACTTCTGAATGTCGAATCTCAATCCCCGTTGGAATCTCTCACTCAACCATCTCTGGTCAACTTGATCACGAAATGGACTGAAATACCTCGCCAACGACTCGAACTTGGCTGCATACTCGGACACTGTCGTGCTGCCTTGCTGCAGTTGAAGAAACTCTTGCTCCTTCTCGGCTCGTGCAGTATCTGGGAAGTACTTGTCCAAGAACCTTTCACGAAAAAGCTCCCAGGTCATCTCGCGACGTTCCGCTATAAATGTTTGCTTCACTCCTCTCCACCAATACTCTGCGTCTCCTAGCAGTAAGTAGGTGGCATAGTCGACCTTCACGTTGTCCGGGCAATGAAGTGCCTCGAAGATCTTCTCGATCTCTTGCATCCAAAGATCAGCTTTATCTGGATTTGGCTCACCGTAGAACTTCGGTGGATCATGCTTCCTGAAGTCGGCCAATCCTCTCGCTTGACATTTCGCTCTGCTCGTTCTTTGTTGCCGCAAGTTCTGTGAGTTAACGCCGCCGTCTGTTGAGCCATCGCGTTAGCTGTTGAGTTCTGGCGGTGATTGTTGAGCCATGGCTGCCGCCATCTCGGCCATAGCTTGAATTGCTCGTTCCATGTCGGCGTTCTCGATTCTGGTGTCGTATTCCTACGAGGTGGCATTAGATTCCACAAAGTTCAAAACCTGTCGAATCTCACAACAAGGATGTGTTAAAACACCTTTGCTTCAATCAAGAAACAGTTCAAACAATTTCTCAAGCAATAAGTGCTTCACTTAATCAAACAAAGAATCAACATATTACAACTAGGTACCCAACACACATAACCCGACCACGGTGACCGGTCCAAATTTCCTATGCACGGCTCGGTCGAGCGAATCGCTCACGATACCAACCATGTAACGACCCGTTTAGGACCGCTCACCGAGCTCAATATACCGAGCTCGAGTTACCGAGCTCAACACACCGAGCTCAACTAAACCTAAATGAGATGTGTTTTAAAACGAAACTCTTGTGCCTTTTAAAAAGTACGGTCGAGTTTTTTATAAAACCAACACGTGCACATCGAGTAATTACTGACTTTTGAAACATGGTGCAACTAAGACACAAGACTTAAATTCTAATAAAACATACATGCATAACATACATATATATATCACTCGAAATAATAATGTATACAAAATACAGAGTAGCAAATGTGCAAAGAAAATACACCTAAGGTACGACGACTTCAAAAGAGCAATCATACCCTGGGGGTACTTCCGGCAGACTCCCACGCAGGGGGCTGCTCCAAAAGTAAGACCACCAGTCTACCCTGTAGCGACAAAACATAACCGGCCCAAACTGGTCACGACCTCAGAACACAAAAGGAAAACGAAGTACAGTCATCAGAAAAACAAACATCCAACAAACATAAACAATCACGACAAGTAGAGGTCGTCACTCGGGTCCTCGTCGAGCTCCTCCTCGGCATCATCTGCTGTCGAGTTCTCTGCACCCTCGACATCGCCTGGGTAACCGTCATGGATTGAAGGCACCACGGGAAAGGGTCAACTTCTCAACAATACAAGATAAGCACGGCATAAAGAAATAAGCAACACAATAATGTATCTCAATCACCACACGTGACTCGACCATCTCACTCTAGACTCGACTCGACTCTTATTCCGGAATATCGTCAGCAGGTCCATCCCCAAACTGACGTAATAGGTAAACGGCAGTCCATCCCCAAACCGAATTCCATACATTAATCACAGGTCCATCCCCAAACCGATAATGCTACAACGCTAGCCAATCCACCATAAACAAAAAGGGACCTAGCACCCTCGATTATCCGGGTCCGGCTCAAAAACGTCATACGACTCCTAGCTCTCTCACTCGATGATTAGCTCGCCGCATGTCAAAGAGTAACACAACTTACTTGATCACATATCAAATAAAGAGAGCATGCTTAACATGAAGAAAACGCATAATTCGACATTTAAGCAATAAAACATTTCTGCATGAAGAAACGCAATTCGACAAAGAATACACCATTCACAACATATATTCAATCACATATCAAATACATGCAAAACCCAATCATATCACAACATTCCAATCCCGACACCAATCAAGGAGTCCATACATAAATAAAACAATAAAAATAAAGTCTTAATAATGTCTAAGAGTTGCCCTTACCGAACTCCAAGCTAATTGCTGTTCGTCAACGACCTCGACACGGTTTGTCTTCAAACGAGCTCGACAACGACTTCTCTTACTCGATCTCGACACATTTGTCTTCAACGAGCTCGACAACGACTTCCACCGCGTCATCAGTCCTCAATCGACCTCGACCGCGTCGGCTTCTCGATCGACCTCGACACGTCTGATTCTCGATCACGGATTATTGCTTCCACGTCCTCGGATTCGCTCTCCCGTACACCTCGAATCGGAAATCACACGATCTCGGGAATTAGACTTCCTAAAACAAGCACAACTCAGTTCGATCTATGGGTTCTAATACACTTAGCTCTCATCCCAAACTTAACCACAACCCAGAAAATATAAAAACTCAAGAACTTAAATATATTTTTCCTCTAACACAAAGTTAGGGTTTTCGATCAAAAGTTCATGAAAAAGGTTATCTGATGCTTCAACAGATAGATCGACAACAACAACAACCAGAAGCAACGATCGACAAACTAAAATAAGAAATCGAAACAAACCGAAAATGAAGGGTTTCTGGGCACTGCCCATTTCAGAAATCAGAGAAAGAAATTTGTTTTTCAAGCTCAAATAATCGGTTAGAAAGATAGGTAATATCGTGAAGAAGAAAACCCATCAATTTGACATGATTTGGAAGCATAAAGCGGCTAAAATGGAAAGAAGAAATGGCGCTAAACGATGAGTGCGAAGGAAGAGAAAAATCTGTTCTTCCATACCTCGGATGATGGTCGAGCGAGGCGAGATATAGGTCGAAGATGATGATGAACAAGATTGATGAAGAAAATTTGTGCAGAGTCTCGATGGAACTCAAGGTTTAAATCGATGGAAGTTCTGGAGAAAAACAAGGAACTCAGAGCAGAAGGAAGGAAGAAGAAAGAAGAAAAGAGAAATGAGTATGTGAGGGAACCGGTCGTGGTATACAGCTGGTGAGAGAAGGGGTATTATCGTAACTCCAGCTATAAGATGCCAATCCCATCAATCATTCTACCCGTCTAATCGCTCCTCTCTCATGATTACCCTCTACTCTGTCGGTCAACGATCTAGACACGCGACGAGAACGGCAAGCCGACAATATAATTATTACAAACAATATAATAATAACGCTGAATAACGTTCGAAAGAATACGAGTTATCATCTCGACACGATGTCGACTAGGGTGCTCGTGCAAGCGCACAAGGCTCTAACACGAGTTCGTGCACGCGGCCTCCTCAGTTCGATATGCGACTTCATCAACTCGACACCCGACCTCCTCAGCTCAGCAGCTAGTGCACGCGGTCTCCTCATCTCGGCAACTGACCTCGGCAAACGATCTTGGCACGGGATCTCGACACAAGGTCTTGGTCGAGGTCTCGATCCGACGTCCTAATACGATGTCGATCTCGTCCTCAGGTGTTACAGATGTGACCTTGGTATATGCATCCTGCCCAAAGGGGAATGTGCTACTATACTGGCCTCACAATGATAGCTTGTTTCGTTTTTGAGCTATGCCTTGCCTTGTGAATGTTCTAATGCATTCATGTTTTGTCTTAACAGTGAACCATTGAAAATCGTGATACAAGTATTAATTTTGATTATTGTTAGTTTGATAAATTTTGAATTATTGAAAACTTTTCTTCTAATTTATCAAACATATTTGGATTTATGCTTGAACACGTATGGTTTCATTTTGAACAATTTAACTTATTTGTTGATAAGCAATAAAAGTTGTGTTTAATTATATAAATGTATTTTTTAATGACCTTCTTGTCATTGGTCGTGGCATGCCATATTATTTTCAATGCATGTCATATTATTTTTCATTGATGGTGATCGCTGTCACCATAATTTTTATAAGGATTTGGAAATATAATTTTTGATATATGCTTATTTGTGCTCTCTTTGAGTGGTACAAATTATATAAATTTGGAGATATTTATTGCATGATTAATTCGACAAGTGAATTTATGTGATATAGCATGTGGGGACATTTCAAGTACTTACTCTTGAATTTTGATCTATAGTTTAAATGTGTTTATGGTATATTGTTTGTGTTTTTCACTACACAAATATCTCTATTTGAAAACGATCCAAATATGTGTTATAATTTATTTATTTTCCAGTTGATATTTTATAAATAATATACTGGAAAGAGAATATGCCATGATTTAGATATGTGCATGATGTATATGTGCTTAACTAATGTTATAAAAATTAATACTTTTAGCATATATCATGCGTTTTAAGGTGCCAATTTACTTAATTGAAAGCTCTTATTTTGGTTGTTGTAAGTGCAAAACTTGTAGAATGCTAATGGATTTAAATTCAAGAGCAATGGGGTTGTTTATTTTTAATTCACCTTCTTATGGACTGCATCATGGTTAAGGGCAAAAGATATCGATTCCAACGTAAAAGCATTTCACTGATTATAGTGGAGATTCATGCCAAAGTGGGATTACTCATTATTAATTAGTGGACATTTTTTTATCATTAGAGGAATGCTTCTGATTGTAAATTTATTGCCCAAAGGGGGTTATTGTATGTCATAATTAGAAGCTGATTTGCGATGAAGTTATTAGAGGTACACTAGTCTAGGAGATTTGTCTGCCCAAAGGGGATAGATCTCTAAACCCAATGTGTGCTCATTGAATAACTTTTTATTGATCGACAATGTTGGGTGAAGTTAATGGAGGTGCATTAGTGTAGGTGATTTGTCTACCCGAAGGAGACAATTTTTTGAATCCAACGTGAGCTCATTAATTAACTCATAGGAGGTTATGACCGTGGTTACGACCTTGGTTGCGCATTCTGTCCAAAGGGGAATGTGTTGTTATGTTGGCCTCAAAATAGCTTGATTTAAGCTGAAGTCATGTCTTGCTTTGTTGCTTACTTTAACGCATTTCGTGTTTTGCTCAACGATCATTTATCAATAACAATTGTTTTGCTTAGTTTTTTATGGAGTATGATTATTCCTATTTTTAGGCAGACACATATCTAAAAAAAATATGCTTTCTATCATAAACTTTATAAGAAGGGAAAAATGTTAAGTTGACTTTGTTTTACAACAGATAAGAGACTTTTAATGTTACCAAAATATTATCAACGTTATTGCATTATTTGTAGATCTATGGATCGCAAGAATTTTATTATATGTCTTATCTTGCTTGATTTCCTACTTGAAATTATGATTTACTACCAAATTTATTTCATAAAAATTCGTGATAAGCTTTTAGATGCTAGTGTTATTTTACTATAACTTTTGTAAATTTAATATGGTTGGATCTTCACATCATTGGGAGGATTTTGTCTTTAGTCATTATTTGATGTCAAGAGTGGTAGTAAAAATTATTTATTTATCATTATTTGTTGTGAGTATGGGCACTGTGAGTTTGTATAATATACTTAGTTAGTGAGAGTTTGTGCTTTATGTTATGTTACCTCTCGTATTTTTAACACCTTTGGTGTTTTGATAACATTTCCATTTGACTTGAGAAATTAATTATGAATTGAATTATGTTATTATATATTATTATATATGTACATCAGATGCAAAAAAAAAAGTTTAAGCTCGGTGTCGTATGGACCACTATGCCCGTGGTTCATGACATATCAGATTTGTGGCATGATGGTTTAGTAAACCATAGAGCTTGGCATCGTTGGGACCACTGTGCCCGTGATCGATGCCATGTTGGCGTTGAGGCATGATTGCTAAAATACATGATGCTCGGTGTCGCGAGGACCATTGTTCCTGTGGTCGACACTATGCTGGAGCAGAGGCATTGTAGTTTTGTTAAACCACATAGAGCTTGGTATCATTGGAATCACTGTACCGGTGGTCGACTCCATGTTGGAGCTGAGGCATGATAGTTTCTTGTGAACCATATAATTTCTCTATCTTTAATTCATCTGAGAGAAATTGAAGACTGACAAAGAAAATGACAGTATGGCTGTTAGATCATATTGACATGTCATTTTCTTGCTACACTCCACTTAGATGACTAGTCAACGGAGTTGGTGGTATTTGTAACCATGAAAAGTGTTATATCAATATAGGATGTGATTACCGCCATGATTCGATATTACTTGACTTTTGTTGGATGGAGTCTTAATTAGGTGTTGCATCTTGGGATCATATGTTTAGTGGTCATAGTAAAAAATATGTTATTAGCCCGGGAGTTGTTTTCAAAAAAGAAAATATTTTCTATAAATTAAATCGACACAATTGATTTTGCCTAAGTGGGAGAATGTTAGAATTTTTCCTAATAAATTCTTGTGGGCTACAATCAATTGTGATTTTCGGTTTTCCAAAAACGGGCTAATCACTACTAGAAAAATTGATTTTAGAGAGGGACGTGTATCCTCACTAATAACGACGCATTTAGCGACGGAAAACATGATATCAGGTGGATTTAAGTTGTATCTAGTTTGTGATGGAATTAGTGACGGAAAATCTCCGTCGCTAATTTATCCGTCACAAATTGACTAAAATATATTTAGTGAGAGATTTTTTAGACGGAAAAATACCCTCTCTAACTCATCCATCACAAATATTTTTAAATTAGCGAGGGAAAACTTTTCCCTCACTAATAGCGACGGATTTTGTGAGGTATTTTAAACTCAATGATTAGCGAGGAATATCTTCCGTCACAAATTTTTTTTTTTTGTTGAAATGATTTTTTTTAATGCGCAGATTTTGTTGGGGTTGCGAATACCACTCAGTGTGGTTAACATAGGGTTTGGCATTTCAAACTTCATTTGTTTCCTTCATTCAGAAACCCAACGCCATCTCTCGTTCCCTTCCTCTCTGGCTCAGAAAACCCAATGCCATCTCTCTCATTCTCTCCTCCCCCATTAAGAAGGCGGTCCCCGTCGTTGTCATGAGGGAGGCGCTCTCAATCTCTCCTCTCAATCTTTCATCCATCTGCGTTTCCTTTCTCTTTCTCTTTCTCTTTCTCTTTCTCCTTATCTCACTCCTTTCTTTCCTTCACTCTTACTACAACATTTTAAGTCTATGGCTACGCGTGAAAAGCGTTGCTTTAGATCAAAAAACCGTTTCCGTTTCTTTCGACAACGGTTTTGTACTCGCGGTGTTTGCAAGCGTTGCCTATTCTTTGGGCAACTGTTTTCGCGAACAAAGGCAACGCCAACAAAAAACTGTAATTGTTGAGAGGACAAAGACAACGGTTTTTGCATTCCTCTATGGCAACAGCATAAAACGTTGCAGTCAATGGCAATGGTTTTTCACTTATGCCTAATATAAAACAGTTGTATATCCTCACATATACTACACTTCAAAACTGTTGCCAAAGATAATAAAAAAATTATAGAAACTAGATTTAGAGAGGCGCATTTCATTCAATTTGGTGTGATATCACTCAGATTTAATGACACAATCAATTAATTACACAAATCAACAAATACATGTGTTATACAGGTTTTTCCTACACTAAATTTCTGCTTTCATTTTTGTGAAAGCAGAAAGTTTACTATCATATCCTTATCTCTATTCAAGTTATTGCTTGCCATCTACTCTCCACTGAGACCACTTGAACAACCACTGTGCTTGTGAAATGACCAATTGCAACTAAACACCTTGAGATTGTTGTGCTTCGTCCTTGTGAACTTTCTGCGCAGAAAAAATTAAGAACACTAACCAAAGTATGCTCCAAATATACCACACTCAAAACCCAAGCAATTCTTTGGTTGTTGGATCCATATTAATTTACCAAACAAAATATTTGGGTAAAAGAAAATTCGACCCATATTTGTATAGAGCTTATTAAATATTTCATTTTATTATAAATGCATATTATCTGAGCAATCAATTATCTATTTAAAATATTGAACATCAAGATGCTGCTGCTACATTAATTAGAACAACATTGGAACAATACTGGTAAAAAAAGCTCAAAATCCTAAGAACAAAACAATCACCGTTTCTTATGACAGTTCTACTTCTACCTAGTTTTTCCTTAGTCATGCATTTCTCCAAAGAATATGAAGGATCATAGAGAGTTAGCTCACAAGCATAAAACTTGCTCAAAATGAAGTCAGCCTACAAGAAAATAGCAGTGTATCATAACAAATCAAATTCTCAGGTTTTATTTTTTGTGAATGAAATATGTAAAAAAAAAAACATGAGACGAGAGGCTCAAGATTCATCATCTAACTGAAAATTATGGCAAAAACAATCAAAAGCAGCATTTACTAGCTTAGAGGAATGGAAAAATGCAGGGTAGAGAGGTCATGAGAAAAATGGACGCAGAGAAGTCTAATAGATTGAAAGCTAGAATTTGCAGGAAAGAAAATAGCTCAACTCTGGTTGATGTTGTTGACTCCAATCAACCATTGACCATACAAAATCTGATATTTGCACTGAAAATCTATATTCTTCTAGCATAACGATTTTGGCATTAACAGTCTAATAAATTAACAGATAATTTATTATAAATTGCAATCCAATATTTTAAAAACAAACAATAGTACTAATATACCTTAGAGCAAGGAGCCTGGGTTGTGAAATCAATGAAACGACTAATAACACATTGTTGAATCTCAAGGCTTAATGCATCAAGGGTGATTACTGTGGGGACACTCCTCTCCACCCCAAACTGCAAAGACTAAAAAGGAAAAATAAAAAAAAAAGGAAAAATAAAATCAATGCAGGACTTAACAATTGGATCCTTCAAGACAAATTCATTTCAAAGGGCAAGGGAAAATTCATAGCTTAGGTGAATTTCTCGCCAAGATTTCATATGGCCTTGCATCTTTGATGAAGCTTGTCTCGTTAACTTCATACAATAAAGTGCTACTAAAGCACTCTTCAGATAAAGGAGATTTTGAATGGCAAATCAATATCACCTAGTGATAAAAGAGAATCTAAAATTAAAACCTATAAGGAAAAATTGCTTAATTTTTAGAGCCAGCTTCAAAATATCAACAGTGTATGCAAGGTAGTTGTGGTTTTAGCTGAAACTCTACATGTTCCCACATGGACATACCCCGTAGTAATGACTATATTGTTAATATCATCCGTAATGACTATATTGTTAATATCATCAGTAGGTGAAGAATGAGGAATAAATATAAAAATTCATGCAGAATTTAACATTTAAAACAATTTGAGTATAAACTTTCCCATTAAAGCTAGCCAACTGTGAACTTTTAAAATTAAAAGTAACAAGATTAAGTATTGCATTCAGTCTTGCATAATCAATGTTGCAATTCAACAACGATGGTGGATGTAGTAAACTGGCGCTTAACTGATTCCATTAAGAACTAACGGAGTAAGGATGTCAATGGAAATACAAAAAAAAAAAGGAAAGAAAAAAGTGTAACTTATCATATTTCTCTGTGAGTTCATTATAGTCAAGCAAAACCTCCTCCCTTTCTAATCTTGGCATTCCATTGCGAAGCAAAAAAGCCTTCTGCCAATCCGTTCTCCTTGTTTCCAACTTCCTACATACATAACAGAGGATATTCCTTTCCCTATGGAATGTACTGGTAGTATAACCTGACTAAGAGAACATGAAAAGGAAAAACACAATCAATTAAACTTAAAAATAAACCAAGATACAGAAAAACAGGACACTGCTCCAGCTGGTTTCTTACTTCACCAACAATTGTATAGTTCCATTTAAACTCAGTTCCATATTATCAATTTTCTAATAAGAAGATTCGCTGCTGCTGTCATTGAAATTATAAGAGTTATTTATTGGTTCACAACTCTTTAAATCAAAATATGAATGTATGTATTCTTTTCCCATATTAAACACAGTAGAATATCTTTTTTTTCCGAAAAGGCAAAGAACTTTTATTAAGAATGATGTGAACCATTGCTCAAGATGAGAAAGGATCACCGCAATAGAATATCTGAACAGATTTTAATAAGCCAAACCCTTTAATTCCTGATGCTTGGCTTGAGTATATTAGAACTATAAATTAGAGCACACAGTTAATTCTTTTTAAACATTATTTACATTTACAAAATGAAAATGATAAAGTGACAACCATATGTAAGTTTTGTCAGGAATTTTGGCTTGATGCCTTTCTGCTTTGTTATTTCTTCTATAAATAATGGTTACAGCATTTATAGGTAATTATTGCTAATAATTAAAATTAAAGAGAACAAATCAATTCCTGATTTGTTTAGCCTATTCTAGGAAAGCTAATAATTATAATTAAGTAGACAGATTAATTCCTGATTCACATCCCCTCTCAAATTGATGCGGCTGGTCAAGGAGCATCAATTTGCTAACAAGAAACTGATGGCGCGGGCGAGGGACAGCTTTGGTCAAAATATCTGCAACTTGAAACTGAGTATTGATATGGGGGATGGATATAATATGGTCATCATACAAATAGAATGGCGATTGACTTCAATATGCTTAATACACTCATGGAAAACCGGATTTGCAACAATCTGAATGACACTTGTATTGTCAGCATAGAGAGACGTTGACTCTGTTTGAGGAAATCCAAGTTCAGCCAAAAGACCATGAAGCCAAATTATTTCCGAACATGCAGTAGACATGGCACGATACTCTGATTCAGTAGAGGATTTAGAGACTCTTGCTTGCTTCTTACTTTTCCATGAGACCAACAAAGAACCAAGAAACATGCACCAGTTGGTGACAGATCGCCCAGTGTCATGACACCTGGCCCAATCAGCATCACTATAAACAATCAATTGAGCAGTTATCCCAACGGGAAAGAAGAGACCTCGTTGAGAGGTACCTTTCAAGTAGCGAATTATACGACGAACCGCTGCCAAGTGAAGATGACGAGGAGAGTGAATGAACTGTCAGCAAATGATATGTCAGGCCGGGTAATGGTCAAATAATTAAGACTACCCACGAGCTGTCGATACAATAAGGGATCTATCAACAGGTCACCCTCATCTCGGTGGTATTTAACATTAACCTCAAGAGGAGATCCATAGGATTAGCGGATTGAAGGCCAGCCATAGAAATAAGGTCTGTGGCATACTTATGCTGATGGAGAAAGATACCCTTGGAGGTAGAATGAACCTCAAGGCCAAGGAAATAATACAAGTTACCAAGGTCTTTCATATGAAATGAGCCTTGCAATTGCTGTTTAAGTTCCTGGATGGATGCCTGATCAGATCCAGTAATGACTATAGCATCAACATAAAGAAGAAGCAAGACAATGCCCGTAGATGTGCGGTGAATGAATAAGGAGGAATCATACTGACTCTAAGTAAAGGAGAACCTAAGTAGAGTGGAACGAAATTTCTCATACCATGCCCTGGGCGCCTGTTTCAAACCATATAAGGAGCGTTTGAGCTTGTACACACCCTTAGATGAAGAGAATAGGCCCTAAGGAGGAGTCATATAAATATCTTCAGTCAGGTCACCATGAAGAAATGCATTTTTCACGTCCATTTGATGAAGAGACCACCCATTAGAAGCAGCTATAGAGAGCACAGTTCTGACAATTGTCATTTTGGCAACGGGTGCAAATGTCTCACAATAATCAATTCCATATTCTTGCTTGTTTCCTAAGGCAACCAATCTAGGCTTGTGATGACTGAGGGACCCATCAGAGTTCAATTTCACATAATACACCCATTTGCATCCTATGGGTTTGATATCAGGAGGGCAAGAGACAATGTCCCAAGTGAAATTCTCTTAAAGAGCCTGAAGTTCCTCATTTATTGCTTTCATCCAGCGCACATCTTTTACAGCCTGTGAGTAATAGGTGGGAATAGATGTGCTAGAGAGAGGCAGTCAGAGAAGTATGTGAGGAATCATACCTGTCTGGTGAATATCTATCAGGTGCTCGAGACACTCTATTAGAATGTCGTGGTGCAACTGGTACAGGATCAGGTGGTAGATTAGCGTCGGAAGGGGAAGTGGGAACATGCCTATTGCATTGTCTGACATATGTGATGCCTGGTTTGAAACGTTCTTAGATTGAGACAAGGTAGAAAATTTGGGAAGTATGGCAATATCATTCAAAGTAGGAGAAAGGAAAGGGAACATAAATTGATTATCAAAAAATGTCACGTTCCTAGAAATGCGGAAGCGATGGTTAGAAACATCATAACACACAAAACCCTTATGAGAGTGACTATACCCCATAAAAGCACATTGAACAGACTATGCTCCAAGCTTATACCTTTCAAATGGAAGTAGATGAACAAAACATACACACCTAAAAGTATGTAAAGCACTATAATCAGGCTGAGTTTTAAAAAGATGAAAGAAAGGGGAATCCAGATCAATAACCGTAGAAGGAAGACGATTGATCAAGAAGACAGCTGTGGATAGAGGCTCCACCCAAAATCTGGATGGGAATGAAGCTTGGAGAAGTAAGGTGTGCATCACATCAAGCAAGTGATGATTCTTGCGTTCGGCCATCCCATTTTGTTATGGGGTATTGGGACGAGATTGTTGAGACAAGATGCTTTTTTGTTGTAGGTACTCTTGAAACTCATGAGACATGTATTCACCACCAGAATCAGAGCGAATGATTTTAACACTAGCTTGGAACTGAGTGTCAACATATGTCAGAAATTTCTTAAACATAGAAAACACTTAAGATTTAGATCGAGGAAAGTATATCCAAGTAAAATGACTGTAATCATCGATAAATGTGACAAAATATTTATAGTGAGCATGAGATGCTACAGGAGACATGCCCCAAACATCACTATGAATAATTTCAAAACAAGTGGAAGCACGATGAGCACCAGACGCAAAAGGAAGTGTTTTACTATTGGCCAATTTGCAAACAGAACATGAAACAGAGGCAGTAGAAATAACATGTTTATTACCCAACAAACCAGTTTTAAATAATTGAGACAAAACAACAGAGTTTGGATGACCCAATTTTCTATGACAATCCTCATATGGATTCAAAACATTATTACAAGCAAGAGATAAATGACTAGAAATAAAACTGGAGAGGAAACAATCTTCCCACTTTAGGCCTCTTTGCGAATGTAACTACCTGTTTCCGGACCGCCACTGTACTAAAACTAAACCTGTATGCGATGGATTTTAAAAAATGGTACTCTTGTGTCCTTCAGAAAATACGGTATTTTTTTTTAAAACAATAGTGCACGTAAAGCACACACAGAGTACTTACAGCGTTTTGAAACATGGTGCAACTAGGACACAAGTTACGTACTGGAAATGCATACACACATAAACATATATAATCAACATACACAGTACGTACAAAATAAAGCAGAGTAGAAATGTATGAGAGAATACAGCTATAATATGAAAACCCTTGCGAGAGTAATCATACCCTGGGGATACTCCCGGCAGATACCCACGCAGGGGGCTGCTCCAAAAGTAGAACCACCAGTCTACCCTGTCTTAGCAAAACATCACTAGCCCGACCGGTCACCAACCAACTGTACACAAAAGATGTATATATACTATATACTACAGTCATCCAAAAAAAAGAAACACAACAGCAGTCAGAGAACATAGCATCTACAAATCACTGTCCAGATTCTCCGATGGATCCTCCTCCTCCTCGTCCTCCATCGGATCCTCGCCTGTCAAGTCGATGAAGGGTGCTGCAGCTGGTACATCATTTGGCACGTCACTCGGCACGTACTCTCCTGCAGTCGCATCATCATCAGGACGTGCACCTAGACAGTTTGCCTTTCCACACACCATGCAAATAGGGGGTCGATCCACTGGTGGGGTGGGAACCTATCCACAGAAGGGGAACTCGGTCCCACTGGAAGACTCTGAACAGCAGCTGCCCTCGAGGTAGACGCTCCTGCAGATCCTCGCCTAATCACGCTCTTACGAGCGGTCCATCTCACCCTCGGTCCTCGACCAGGTCCTCGTGACAAAATCCTGGAAACCGTCGCTCTAGGAATCTCAGTAGGTCCTTCTGGAGACGAAGAAGAGGCTGGCATAGCCCCTCCCACTGGGTAGCCCTCCAAGCATCAATCACCTGCGTAGTCCGAATCGGGAAACTCACTGTACGTCGCGACACCTCCTGCCTCACAACCATACCGTCCTCCCTGAAGGTCTGAACAATATCCCGTGTATATACAACACGACGGGAGATGGGATCGAACTCCATCGCCGTGGGCTGTTCAATGTCGGGGAAATCAAAGATAATCTCCGACGATGTCCGCATCGCCGGAATCGGTATACTCTTCTCCATCACCTGGGTAGCCATCATGAATCGAAGGTACCACGGGAAAAGGTCAACTTCTCAACAAATCAAATATAACAATTCACAAAGCAATAAGCAAACAACAATGTATACAGTTCACAAGGTTCAGTTCAAAATTCTCGTTCAAGACCCAACTCACGACTCATCTCACGACTCATTCTCTCTCGACACTTCGACAACTTCCGGAACAACGAACAACGCCCTTGAATTCCGGCCTTAGCCTTGAGCTCTTCCACTACTCTAGGAGATTCAAGTCGAAGTTACCCAATGCCACGACAATGGATGACGCCCCTGAACATCCAGCTGAAGCTTTGAGCTCTTCCACTACTCTAGGATATTCAAGTCGAAGTCACCTACTACACGACAATGAACGACGCCCTTGAACATTCGGTCGAAGCCTTGAGCTCTTCCACTACTCTAGGATATTCAAGTAGAAGTTCAAAAACGACACGACTAGCTCTCACACTCGATGAACAGTTCACCGCATACGATATTCAAAGAGCGGTACGCAACACTATTCGATCGCATATCAAATAATTTAGAGCAAGCTTAATATGAAGAAACGCAATTCAACAACTTAAGCAATAAAAGCAGTTTGCATGGACAAACGCAATTCAACAAGCAATACGCAATTCGCAGTATGCATTCAATCTCATATTAAATAATTGCACAGCTCAACAATCAATCATAGAATCCATCCCTCTGCAACTCGATGGAGTTCACAGAGAGGAACAAACAAGTGTGGGGGGTTGGGGACAGCTGCCAACCACTTGCAGACAAGCCCACTAAATAATCAATATATCAAAAAAATAAAAGCGAAGGGGTACAAGACCCTCACTTCGAACCCTGAGGTTCTCAGACTTCTTCGCTTAAATACTTGAAATTAAATTCCTATCATATCTAAAAGTTGCCCTTACGCATAGATACATAAACAATAACACTTAGAATGTGAAGCGCCCTTACCACAGGCTGTCACTAACGTAGCTCCGACTTCCTCAGGTCCACGTCGCTCCCGATCCCTATCACCACGAACAACTTAGCACATATCTATAAATATTAACTTAAACTTAGGCTCTCAACCTAACCCTTTTTCTAACCAAGCATCCACTAAAGAATTTAGTTCTAACTACTAGAAAACAAATAAGGGTTTTGAACCAGAAATCACTTATCTTGGAAATTAACTAACACATAACACTTTAACTTAAGAAAATGCTAACTTTTAAAGAACCCTATTTCTTGAAACCTTAAGCATAACACATAATCAATTAATCACTTTGCATAAAGTTTCTAAGGCCTAAACATAACACATTCAAGCATTACATACAAGTTCACAAATAAAATCTTCCTTTCACACCCTGTAAAGGCCTCTCGGCCACAAATCCCTTTTTCTATAAAAATTTTGCAAAAAAACTCCTTTTTATTACTACTAACATTTTCAAGCCATTCAACCATAATTAAAGGCAACCCACATCAATTCTTATCTAGACATCATTCACACACACATTTGAACATGTTGTAAAGCATTTTCTAAATCAATTTTCATTCCAAAACTCAATTCTTATAACCATTAAATTCACCAAACATGCTATACATCAATCAACACATGGGTTAACCATTTAAACTAGATTACCAAGTTCCCAAAAACTCATTTTCAACTTTTTCAAGAATAGGTTTTTCCCAAAATTTCTTTCAATCAACCAAACCCCAATTTCAAGAATCCTAAGGCATTTAACACATTGCCCTTATCATGCTAAAAGTCATGTTCATGCCAAACTAAAATTTAAAGAACAACCTATTCATGCTCCACATGTCAATCTAGTCCTCCATAAACTAGTTTTTTTTGCATAAAACATAACCTTCAATCAAACTAGCTCATGCATACAAGTTCCAATACCCTTAAAAATAATTCTAATCACTTTATTAAACATCTAACACATAATTACACATCACACCCTCATGTTCTCATAGTTCAAGAATTGAAAAAAATACTAGAACTATCATGTTACACCTAATTAATTTAAAACAACAACTACAATCAACACATATTCAATCCCAATAACACAATTAAGCATTTAATTAGTTGATTCCTCAAGGATCACACCATTTCCCTCTTTTTCACACTTAGGGTTTTCACCCTCAAGTACCAAAGAGAGATTAGAGATGTTCATCTCCTCATATTCATCATCAACTACCCAAACAACATCACAAATCAACAATATCAATTAAACTAAAACAACAATTTAAACAACACCAAGGGGGAGGGTTTGGGCGCTGTTTTAGCTTCATTTTAGGGTGGAAAAATTTTGTTTTTCTCTCATACAAATGCTAGGAAGAATAGCTAAGACAAAGGAGAGAATCACCTAGCAAGAAATCAAGTTTTGGAAGCAAAATCAAGTGTACAAAAAGGGGGGTGGATGGCGTCCTAAAATCAGAAACTTGGGGGGAGAAAATTTAATTTTTCTCTTACCCAAATGATGTAGATGATGAGGAACTATGTTGAGGTGATGATCTAGAACAAGTTTGATGAAGAAATCTAGCTCAAAAACTCAATGGAGGTGGAGGTAGCTTCAATGGAGCTTGTCTTGCTCAAGGAGAGAAAGAAGAAGAAGATGAGGGTTTTTTGGGAGGAGAGTGGCATGGAAATGGGGCTGAAGTGGGGGGTCTCTTCCTTCATCAAGCTTAAATAATCTTATTTAATAAAATTAGCATAAAAAAATAGATTTAAGAAATAGTTTTTAAATTAAAACCACACACATGTGACACTTAATAACTTTTAGAGATGCTAATCCCATCACTCACTCTAACCTATCTAATCTCACTTCTCTCAAGGTTACCCTCTAGTCTAGAGTCTTAAGATTTAAAAACACGGCGACGAGAAACAAAAAAACCGATTTATTTCTCGCCGAAAAAATCCCGAAAAATTAATTCACGAGGAATTAATTCTTCGCGTGATAATATTATTTCGTAAATAATAAAAATAACAAAAATCACTCAAAAACAGTCTCAACAAGCTACGATTCGATTTTCATCGAAATCGGAGTTCATTTAGAATTTTATCTGCGGCGAAACTGCCCGGCGATTCGAAACGCAACGAAACTTCGTTAGAAATTTTCGACGATATTCGAACCGTGAATTAATATAAAATATTCACTCTCAAATATCATTTGATCTTGATTTAATTAATACACTTTCTTAGAGAACAAGAAATTGTTTATTATAGCATAATTACGACAAAATACACTAAATAGCGCTAATTAACGCATCGTAAAAATATGCGTGTTACAGCGAGCACCTTCCTCGACACCTGCTCCTACACAAGACAACCAGCTCGAGGAAAATTAACATTACAATCGTTGTCCACCAATTGACTAACCGACAGTAAATTGGAAGCAAGTCCAGGTGATACAGGCACATTTCGAAAATTAGAGTTTATGTCACCACATTAGTGATAGATAGGTATTACCATCAGCAATTTGAATTTTCTGATTGCCATGATAAGAATGTAAATTGTGCAAGTATTCAGACGAACCTGTCATGTGATTGGATGCACCAGAATCAAGAAACCATGGATGAGAAACATTAGAAGACTTACCCTGAATGCCCAAGGCTGAAAGGGTAGAAAGTACCATTTGTTGAATCATGTCAGGCTGTAGAGCACCATCATCAGATGCACCAGTGGTGAAGGGACCAGCTGTGGAGCTGGTAGTGGCATGGAATGCCTGCACTAGACGCTGTGTTAGTCATGGAGGACGTATGTGACAATCAGAGATGATATGACCCTGTTGCTTGCAATAATTGCAAAACTTCTTAGTGCAGCTACGAGCAACATGTCCAAATTGTTTACAAGAAAAGCATTGGACCTGTCACATATCACAGCCTTTACCTTTACCTTGAGCAGCATATGCAACCATCACAGGTTCGGAAAGGGCAGCATCAGGAGACATGGTTCCTTTGGTAAGTAGGCGTTGCTCTTCCCAGAGAAGTTCACCAACACAAGTATCCAAACAAGGAATAGGATCCCTATTCAGCAAAGCACCTCTGACAGCCTCAAACTCTGGGCGAAGTTTCATGAGGAATTGATCCCACTTATTGGTGTTGTAAACATCTTGGACAGCCGAGTGTGAAGGTTCGGGAGCAGTAGCACATAAAATGGCAGAGTGTTCTATCCACAAATTCAGAAAACCAGAATAATACTCCTAAATAGAAAAATTACCTTGTTTGTAATTGGCTATCTCAAGCTCCAACTGAAAACGTTTAGTCGTATTATCTTGATTGTAAATACGCTTCAAATATTCCCACATTTCTTTGGCAGTTGTGAAAGAGCACAAATTATTGATCATCTGAGGATCAATAGAACTGAGAATCCAAGAAATAATCTGAGCATCTTTCACTTCCCATGCATCTAAGGCAGATTTCTCTGTCAGCGCTTTGGAGAGCCCATCCAAGTGACCTGATAATCCCTTCCCTTTGACATACATCTTGAACTGGAATTCCCAAGAAGCATAATTCTTGCCGGTGAAGCGGACACAGAAATTGTCCTTCTCTGGAGTTTTCATGATGGCAGAAGGGAGGGAGAAGCAGTAGCGTTTGGAACGTACAAATCGCGAGCAGAACAAAGGAACACAGTCGCGCACAGGACTGAGGGACCAGGTCGCAAGCAGGACGGTGGAACAACGTCGCGATGACGTGCAGGACGGCGGAACGAGGTCGTAAAGGACGGTGAACAGGATAGAGCAACCCAATCATAGGCCACCAAAGGGAAACCGAGTCCAAGAGCAAGGGAACAACCATGTACAGATGAAAAACGCACGCACATGTCCGAAATACAAAGATAAGGTTGCGACCACGGATGAGCAAGAACGAACAGAAACCTAGATCGCGCAGTTTGGATCATTACAGACTGATACCATGTCATGAATTTTGGCTTGATGCCTTTCTTCTTTGTTATTTCTTCTATAAATAATGGTTACAGCATTTATATGTAATTACAATTAAGGAGAACAAATCAATTCCTTATTTGTTTAGCCTATTCTAGGAAAGCTAATAATTACAATTAAGGAGACAGATTAATTCCTGATTCACAAGTTTGACATTACATTCAAAAACACATATCACTATTGTTAGCTACTAAGAACCAACAAAATTTTCATTTACGAAACCAATAGAAAGTTGAGTGCATGGTCATTAATGATTGAAACATAATTACATCTATTGTGGGATATGATCCTTCTTACTTTTGCGTGGATGCCATAAAAGTTGCATTTCCAAATCTGTAGTATTGGAGATAATGCCTTGAAGTAATGTCTGAGTTTCGCTAGGTCTGCACTGATTATACTAAACAAGATAAAGAATTATAAGCATTAAATTTGGAACATCTTTTGCTTTGAAGCCTTAAGGTTAAGTTGTGGCTTGTTTTGTTCACTATCTGTCACTTGAGAAAGTCCAAACCTGTAACATTAAGGAACATAAATATTGAATGCACATGTCACAGACATAGGACAGCAAGGTTGTATAAAGAATCATTATACCTAACCACTATATGTAAGAGTCGTTGAGGCCTAAATGTGCTCCCCAGCTTCTATGTACATAGTATTTGTCAAACTAAAGTAATGGTCAAATTAATTTATACTTTATCATCGTTCTCACTAGGTTCCACTGAGGAAATCCCTGTTGCTCATCTACGGGGATAAATCATTCCAATGATCCATATAAGACCCTTTACAACCTTGATTATCCCAGTGTAACAGTCAGATAATACAGCCAGTCAGCCACCACTCAATTAAGTCATTAATTCCCACATCCATTAATTGCTCTTTCTTTTCAAATTGGACTTGAAAGCACAAAGATTACAACTGAAATAAAAGCGAGAAATCATTCAAACATGACTACACTACTCCATTGGTGTGTCATGAAATTTTCTCCACGGCATAGAGTCCTTTGCAGTCTATTTTTGACACAATAGGAATATGGACCGTTAAAAACCCTAAGTTCTCCATAAATAGAAATTGCTGCAGAAATCAGTGAGACCAGAGAGGAAATATTTCAAAAATTGACATATAGATATAGCATAACTAAAACAAGACAACAAAAGGAACAAGTGTGAGCAAGAACTAAGAAGAGAAAACGCACCCTCCACCACCGAAGGCGTTCAATCAAAGCATTCTTTATTTTGGCAATATTAAATAGATCGGAGAAACCGTCGTTATTGAAGTTGGAGGAGTGGCGAGGTGAAGAGAGGCACGATGCTAAGAGGAAAGGGATGTGTGCTTTAGGGCTTCACAATTCGCACTTGAAGAGAGACACGCTGGTTTGATTTGAAGTTTTGGCAAATAGAAATACGTGGTGAGGGAAAAAGAGGTCAGCGCCTAAACTAAATAGTTTTGGCAAATTGAAATCTAGGAGCACCATTTTTCTTTCATAATTTTTAATTTTTAATATAAATTTTTAATCAGTTAATAAATTAAAAAGGAACGGTTTTAAAATGTTGAACAAATTCATTTTAAAAAAACTGTTGCCACTACAGTTTTGAGAACGGTTTCTTATTATTGCATATAAAAATAAAAAAATTTATCCAAAATGCCAACAGAATATAAAAACTGTTGTCTATTGTAATATAAGAGAACGGTTTTCTAGGCGTTGCAAAGTTAGGTGTTGCCATAGATCTAAAATGTTGTAGTGTTATTATGTTTCTTTGTTTACAGTGGTCCACGCAGGTGAGGGAGGTAGCTTGATAGCATAGTGGGTCAGAGATTCGTGCAACGATCTGCGATGATGCTCGCCAGATCTGTATCGGTAGTGGTTGCCAGATCTGTTCGGTGATTGTTTGGTGGCGAGATCTGTTTGGTGGTTGCGAGTTCTGTTTCGTAGTGGCAAGATCTGTTTTGGTGGTGGTCGCTTGATGTGTTTGGTGAATTTTTTGGTGGCTTGCTACGAGTTTGGTTTTCTTCTTGTCTTTTTAATTTTAGATTTGTAAGCTAGATTTGTTTGGTGGTGGTGTTGACCAGATCTGTTTGTTTAGTTTTGTAAGCTGGATCTATGTTCTTCTCTTCTTCTGGATTTATTTTATCTTCTGGGCGACGGTGGGAGTAAGTTTTTGGTGATTGGTGGTTCTGTGATGGTGGATCTGAGATGGAGGACGAAGCGGTTGTTGGGTGGTGGTCAATTTTTGGTGCGACGCGGAGGAGGCTGAGAGAGGAAGGAGAAGGCGGTGGTGGAAAATTTGAAAACTGTCATATTAAAAAAAAAAAATGTAATAAAGTGCAAATAGCGAGGAAAACAAATATGTCACTAATAGAAGAGGGATTGGATTCTTCACTGTTAGTGAGGGAAAAAATCCGTCACTAATAGAGAGGGAAAAAATCCGTCACAAATTCGTCACAAATTGCGACAGATCGTGATTTCCCTCGCTAAAATTTTTGCTACGCCAAAATCAGTTACGAATTCGTGTCTGTCACAAAATTCGTCGCTAATATGGTTTGTGACGGATTTTTGTATGTTTAGTGAGAGATTTTGTCCTTCTCTAATTTCAATTTTTCTAGTAGTGAATGTTATGATCTATTTGATGATGCTTAGACCCGCAAATAAATGATCAATTGTAATGGGTTTTTGGACACCTAATACTGATTTAAGTGGGAGATAGTATAGGCCTAACCACTGGGCCCATGATGAGAGGTTCCTAGGGTTAATAAATACTTTGGCTAGGTCCCCTTTGTCATCACGTGATTAGTTGCTCACTCTATATTTTGACCTTTTCAGGGGCTCTACGAGACGGAGACAACTCCTGGTAACTCTAATAATGTCTTCACTAAGTAAGTGCTCTAATCGGTGTTTTAATTTCATATAATTGATCTTGTCAATTTTTACATTGCAGTCATTTGGTCATTATGGAGATTGAGAAACAAAATAATTCTTTAGGGTGGAGTTGCAAGCTTCAGCCATGTTATTCACCACATTAAAATATTATCTTGGGGGTGGTTTATTTGGAGGGAGTGTAGAAATTATGGCTATGTTTTTTTAGACTGGTGTAGTAATTCATTGGCTTGTATTCAAAATATTTAGTCTGTTTGTACTATAATGGGTTAGAGTATCTCTTATACTTCTTTTAATTAATTTTGCTTATATAAAAAACTCTTATATTGACAGCAATGAGGTCAAGTAGAATCCGAGAATAAAATAGCAAACTTTTAAAAGATTAAAATTCTATATTGTATATATTTGTCTTCAATCCAGCTGTGTTCATAAGACATATATTATGAGTTAAGCTCATGAGGAGAACCCAACCCAAAAGACTAATCTATTAGGTGGGAGAGCCTCATGGCTTGAGTACTACATTGAGATTTCTTATCTACTCAATGTGGGACTCATAATATTGCCACTCTCTTTAAGAGCCGATGTCCACAGCGGCTTTCACTCTATCGGCACTAACCCGGTGGTAGCCCTTCCCCTTTGGTGGCTTTTACTCATCTATCAATATTTGGTGACGTACCTTAATCCAGCCATAGGTAGCCCTTTTCGTAGCTCAACTCTCAATAAAATCACCGTTTGTTATCACTTAAGCCCATAACGAGAGTTAAACCCAAAATACTAGTTGATTAGGTGGTAGAGTCTCATGGCTTAAATATTACATTGAGCTTTTTTATCTACTCAATATGAGACTCATAACAACAACCATAAAAAATAAATAATGTTGTTTAGATTTTTATGAAATAGTAACACATGAATTATATAGCATATGCTAGTTCATACTTCATAGACAAAAATAAGAAAGGGCTTGGATCTATACAAAAATAAGAAAGGAATCAAAATGAACAGTAATATTTCGAAATAAAGATGATCAGGTAGTACTGTTTACTGTATGCATGATTCAATTGATTGCAGTAAAAATAAAAAGAAAAAAAAAAGAAAAGAAAAAGGAAAATTAATGACAGAAGTGAGGTGGGGTCAGTGGCATTGAACTCTGAAAGGGTTAGAAAACAAGATGGCTCCAGCATAAACATCTTGATTGCAGTACTGGCCCGCGCGCCTTCATAGTAGGGTTGGCTAGCTTGTGATTTTTAAAACGCAGAGGAATTTGTTTACCAAAGAACAAAGATTTGATTTGATAGACATGAATGAATGAATGATAATAAAAATGTGATGATCACGAAATGGAATTGTAGTAAAACGAGGACACACTGTAAACCTTCTTAACTTTGAAAACAACAGGTGAATGAGCCAAAGCTAATCACTCCCATGCACACGTCCCTTTCGCTCTCCCTTCCCCCACCTCTGCCGCCTCTGCCCCGCTTCTCTCTCTCTATTACACACACGTATCCATTGGGAATGCCAACCATTCGTTTCTAGGGGTTTTTTTTTTTTTTGTAAAAAATAATTCTTTATTTTTAAGAATATTAACGACATTTTCTAATAATATGTTTATTTCTATATCTGAGAGAAGTCAAGTGAAATGGGCTATGGAGTCAAAACCATTACTTAATTAGATATAATCAATCACATCAATACTATTTATGCAGTTAGTTATGTAAGCATTTGTTTTCTCAGACCTTTGCTGATTGATGTAACTTGATTCTGACACTTCATTTGTTCAAATAGTAATGATACCCTTATAATGATATACACGCTCAAAAGATTGTAATTTTTATTCTTATATGAAAACATACATTTTGAATCGACTAGCTGTCAAAAATTTTGTAATTTTAGTAGTTTTCATTACAAGTGGTTGATTGTCGCCGTCACAACATCATTTTGGAAATGTCTTGTTCTACCCGTCCATCACTTTGCGCCTTGTGTTGTTGCCGCACTCCAGCAACCATCCCTTATTTCGAATAACTCCTCCCTAGAGCCCCAGGTTGTCTAGTATTACCTTAGTGTAAAAAATGCAGTTGGCCAGTGGCCAACACAAATATTTATCACTGCTAAAACAATTCATCGAATTACCAACGAAAATAAAAAATATATAAAATTAATTGTTAATTTTCGTATTTTTAACACTTAACGAAATAATTGAAAACAAATATAACTTCTAATAGTTATAAGATTACAAATTTTCTAATCAACAAACAGTCAAATTTTTTGTAATTTAATTTTAATAGTTATGTAGGTTAACTTAACATTACTATTTTAGAACAAAAAATATAGAGTGCATAGGAAGGAATATTATATTATATATATGATAATATGAGAAAAGGGTGAGAGAAGGAAAAGACTTTCTAGGTGTATTCGATCCTTTATTACTTAAGTGATTATATTGATCTCTCTCACCCTGTCTCTCTTTTCCATGTCTTTCTTGCTTTTATTTATCTCTCACTCCTAAAGAGTAACTCAACAATCAAGACGATCAGATCCATAGGAAGAGTTATCTGTCTATCACACCAAAAAACGAACGCCACACTGATCGGTCAATCCCATCAATCAAATCAACAAATCAAAGAATCAGAAAAGAGAGAAAGAAAGTGTAGAAGAAGAATCAACAAAAAGAGGAAACAACAACATGTCCGCTTCATCCACTTCTTCCTTTTCACCCGCGGATCAGCAGCAACAACAACAACAACTCTCTCCCTCCGACCAGCTTTGTTATGTCCATTGCAACTTCTGTGACACTGTCCTCGCTGTATTCTCTCTCTCTCTCTCTCTTTCACCCCCCTTTTCTCTTTTCTCACCCCCCACCACTTAACCCTTTTTTTTCTTCTTTTTCTTAGGTGAGTGTTCCTTGCACCAGTTTGTTCAAGACTGTCACCGTGAGATGTGGTCATTGCACCAATCTTCTCTCAGTGAACATGCGCGCTTTGCTCCTTCCTCCTCAAAATCAGCTTCACCATAGCCACTCCTTCTTCACTCCTCAAAATATTCTGGTATTTATATATAAAATAATGTCTAGGGTTTTTAATGAATTGCTTTTGTTTTTTTGCCTTGTTCATTATAGTCGATTTTGAGTATTGCGATTTAATTCAGGAGGAGATTAGAAATGCACCTAATTCAACAAACATGATGATGAATCAGTTGCCAAATCCAAATGATTTGGTCATGAGCACCATGCGAGGAGGACCAGAAGAAATCCCTAAACCTCCACCAGCTAATAGACGTGAGAATTATTAACTAATTTCTTTACATCTAGCTTCACTTCTCGTTTTTTGATAAGCAACTTCTAGCTTCACTTGTTGAATAAGTACCATTAATTCTTGTGGTGATTTTTTTTTCTTCTCCAGTTTTTCTAATTGCAATAACTCAAAGACATTCTTCACCTAGTGTTTGTTTTTACTCTATGATGATTCTTGCACATCTTGTGCTTGTTTCAACTTTTATCATAATTATAAATCGTTTGGCTGCTTAAAACAAAAGACCCTCTTCATCTGTTTTTCATGTTTGTTTTTCCTTTTCTCAAGTTTTTCCTTTTTGCAGAGATTCTTCTGATGCCACCAAAAAGAAAAGCTAGGGAAAGAAAAGGAAACTCTAATGATACCCTTCACTCCATTTTACACTTCCTTTAGTTCAAAGTGGTTTCTTCTCTTAACCAATAAATGGAGAAAAGTAAAAAAGAGAAAAAAGGGTCTATCCCTATCAAAACTCACTCGTAAATCTGAAACAGTAGTAATGTTTCTTGGTGTACTGCAAGTGGCAAAGAAAGAAGTCAAGAACAATCTTTAGCACATTTATCTCATGCATTGCTTTTTCTCTCTTACCTGAATTAATGTATAGTGCTTCAACAAAGTCACCTTTCTTCCAGATTAATGATAAACATTAGGGCCGGGACTCCTATTATTTTCAAATTGAAACAACAAATTTTTAATTCTAGGGATGAAAAATCAAGTTCATCTTTTTTTTTTTTTGTAATTTTTTTTTCTCATTGGAAATAAAAAAAATAAAATCTAAAATTCCTTAAATTCTTTTTCTTTCTCTTTGTGTCTATGCATGTCTCCTTACATGCATACATTGAGTAAGACACAAATCTCTCCCCGGAAATATAGTGCTGAATCCATTGGGAGAGTGATTGTTAGAGATAATAATGATGAGGTAATGATAGAATAGAGAGAGAAAGGAAAGAGAGAGAAGAGAGGTCATTAGGCACAAGGTCAGCAAAGTCATTTAATATTCCTGTCTGTTTGCCTGTGTAATTTCCGTGTGTTCCATGTCCAGCTCCAGAGAAGAGGCAGAGAGTTCCATCTGCATACAACCGCTTCATCAAGTAAGTTCGATAACATTAATTTCAATTTATAATTAGTTTTAATTTTAAAATTGATTGTTTGGTAACTTAAAATAGGGTTAATTACGTTTTTGTCCTTAAATTATCTGAAATGTTAGGTTTTGGTCTCTATAGTTTCAAAAAGAGCATTTTTCATCCCCTATTTCTTGAAATATTTTACAATTAGTCATCGCGAATTTATTTTAGTCTCTATAAAATAAATTTTTTTCATTTTAGTCTCTAACCCCTGTTACACGGATACTAATTGAACATAAATTAAATAATACAGTGACTAAAACTAATATATATATATATATATATATTGATTAAAACAAAACAATTAGTACCAATTGTACCGGATATGGATCTTTTAAAGTGAGCAATTCACTTTAAAATATAAAGTAAGTAATTTCAACCATCGATGAGAAAATCAAGGGTTAGTATTACACGTACATGAATAACAAGTCAACTCTTGATTTTTTTCATTAATGGTTAAAATTAGTCTAAATTGCACTTTTCGTCCCTTAACTTTATTTTTTAGTTTTCAATTTCGTCCCCTAACTATTTAAGTTTTCATTTAGGTCCCTTAAGTTACTAAATCTACTTTAATTTCGTCCTTTTTTCATTTTTTTATTTTAGACGAATGACCATTTGACACGTAGGTGATTTTCATTTAATTTTTTATTTTTTATTCCATGTGTCAAATGGTCATTCCTCTAAAATAAAAAATAAAAAAAGGAAGAATTTGAAGTAAATTTCGTAATTTAAAGGACCTAAATGAAAACTTAAATAGTTAGGGGACGAAATTGAAAAGTAAAAAAAAAGTTAAGGGACGAAAAGTGTAATTTAGCCTTAAAATTATCTACTTCACACTTTACTCACTTTAAAGAATCCAAATCCGATTGTAACATATTCCAAAATATTTGAGAAGAAAAAATATTTTTTAAACACTGTGGACTAAAACCAAACATTTTCAACAATCAAATGACTAAAAATTAAAAACATAATTAACCCTAAAAATAACTTAATAACCCTTTATCCCTTTTGTGTTATGTGAATCTTTTGCTTATTAGTCATTTTGTTTCTGATACATTATTTTGACGGTATACGGATGACCTTCACATCATTTAAATTTCAGGGATGAGATCCAACGTATCAAAGCTGGGAATCCAGATATAAGCCACAGAGAGGCTTTTAGTGCAGCTGCAAAAAATGTGAGCTTCAAGGGGATCCTAAATCTTACTCTCTTTAGGGACTTTTCCCATTTTAAGATTATTTTCAATTTTTTTCTAATTAAAGAGTTTTTATTTTTGTTTAAACAAGTGTATTTCTAAACCCCTTTTGTTACAACGGTGTGTTAAAGACTTTTCTCATGTGTGGGGTCCATTTTTCTTTCTTTCAGTGGGCCCATTTTCCACACATTCATTTCGGACTTATGCCTGATCATCAACCCGTGAAGAAAGCTAATGTTCGTCAGGTACGTACTTGAAAACCCTAGCTACTGTTACCTCCTTTTCTTTTGGCAGCACATTAAATGGAAAAGTAACTCTTATTCCTAGGGTTTCTAATATCAAATTCTTCATTTGTGTGTAGGAAGCCGAGGATGTGCTTATGAAAGATGGGTTTTTCGCACCAGCCAATGTAGGTGTCTCTCCCTACTAAAAAGTGTTTATCAATGTAGGGCTTTGAGAGTCCCACTTTGTCTCTAATTAAGTAAAAGTACTAAGACTTCGTCTTATGCATATTAATGTTTTGCACTTGTGATTGTACTTTCTTAGCGTTACAAGTTGTTTGTTTATGTTATAATTATAATGAATGGTGGGGAAGAGATTCCGACGAAGCTTAGATCAGTTCTTCTGAAAATCAAGATGGTGTATTTCCTTTTAAACTGGTCCCAAGAATAAATGACTTCGGAATGTTGAAAGCTCTTCAAACTTTACAACGTTTGAAAGTTTTTAATTCTAATTATTAATTGGTCATTCTTATTTAAAGCCGTACAAGAGATGTTCCAACTCTTCTACATGATAAACTACTGGTTCTGGTTTTATTTTTGACGAAATTATTGGTTCTCGTTAAAAAGTAATGAATTTTATTTGTTAATCATTGTTAAAGATGCTGCAATTTTCTAGAATTTTCTACAAAAGCCTAGGATAGCTTATGCCTAGAAATAGCCATATAAGCCTAGAAGTATCTAATACAAAACAATGTAGAAAGACTAGAGAATTCCTAGAAATATCTACCATAATCAAATGCCTCTAGAATAATCAAATGTAAAAATAAGTCAAGAAAAGCCTAGAACCATCTATTGCTAGAACCATCTTCAAGCACCTATAAATAGGCAAGTTTGGGTGCATTTGTAATCAACCAATTTGAGAGCAATACAAACTACATTCTAGCTCCAAATTGTAAAGCCTCCCATCTTCTAATACTATTCGACTACATTCCACAACTTACCTCCACTACTTTTCTACTTCAAATACTATCAGTGGTATCTAGAGCCTGGTTCGGTCATATACTGGGCGTAAAAAATTACCCAACTATTTTCCAAAAAAAAAAAAATCCTCCTTACATTTTATACTAGTCCCAAAAAATTTCTTAACTCATGGCTAATACCATTCAATCTCCATCTATTACCGTTCCTGTTTTTACAGGCGAAAATTATGATTTTTGGAGCATTAAAATGAAGACATTTTTTTGCTCCCAAGATTTGTGGGACGTTGTAGAAGAAGGATTTACTGCTACTGCAGACACTTCAACTCTTACTGACCTCAAAGAAAAAGAGTTGAAGGCAAATAAACAAAAAGACGCAAAGGCGTTATTTTTTCTACAACAAGCAGTAGTCGACGCTATTTTTCCGAGAATAATGGGAGCTACAAGTGCCAAAGAAGCATGGAGCACACTACAGGAGGAGTTTCAAGGAAGTGACAAGGTACGTGCCGTTAAACTTCAAACTCTAAGACGTGAGTTTGAGTTAATAAAAATGAAGGAGTCCGAGACCGTAAAAGATTACTATTCTAAAATAAAAGAAATAGTTTCTCAAATAAGATCCTATGGGGAAAATATTCTCGACAAAAGAATTGTTGAGAAAATATTAATTTCTATTCCCTGTAAGTATGATTCAATCGTGACTACGATTGAGCAAACAAAAGACCTGTCTACTTTATCGGTGACAGAGCTAATGGGCTCTCTTGAAGCTTATGAGCAAAGATTGAGTAGGCATGAAGATGACTTAATAGAAAATGCCTTTCTATCAAAGCTCAAATTACGGTCTCAAAATAAAGGATATGGAGGAAACAAAAATAGTGGAGAAAATTCTAGAAACAAAGAGAATTCTAGAAATTTCTCAAAGAAAAATCAAGATGAGTATCCTCCATGTGACATCTGCAAGAGGACAAATCATCTTGAGAAAGGCGTAGCTATCGTGGAAAGACACAGTGTCGACATTGCAAGAGATTTGGGCACGTGGAGAAGAACTGTTTCAGCAAAAATAAACATCAGGCCAATTTCGTTGTAGAGCATGAGTGTGAGCAAAATCCACATGACCGTGAGCAACATCTATTCTATGCTACCCAAGATTCTAGTGACGAAATGTGTGAAGCGGTACTTGGATAGCGGTTGCGGCAATCACATGGCGAAAGATGGGAGCATTTTCAAGGATATTGATGACTCAGTCAAAGTAAAGGTTCGACTAGGAAGCAGTGCGATCGTGGAGTCAAAAGGAAAAGGCACTTTGTCATGGTGGAGACAAAGAAAGGTACGAGATTCATTAAAGATGTCTTACTAGTTCCCAATCTTAAAGAAAACCTCTTGAGCATTGGCCAAATGATGGAGAAAGGCTATGCCCTTCACTTTGAAGGAGATAAAAGCACAATCTATGATAACAATAATAAAAGGGTTGAGATAGCCCAAGTAAAAATGGAGAAGAGGAATGAAGTTTCCGATAAACTTTAAATATACCACTAACATTGCCATGAAGGTGCAAGTTGATGATTCCTGGCTATGGCATCGGAGATTTGGCCACTTCAACACTCAAGCCTTGAAGTTGTTATATCAGAAGAATATGATGAGAGATCTCCCACGCTTGGAAGAAAATAATGGAGTTTGTGAAGGATGTCTTCTTGGGAAGCAACACAGATTACCGTTTTCAACCAGTCCAGCATGGAGAGCAAAAGACTTGTTGGAGCCCATCCATACTGACGTTTGCGGACCAATGAGGACACCATCACTTGACAACAACAGGTATTTCATCCTCTTTATTGATGACTTTTCTAGAATGACTTGGGTATACTTCATCAAGGAAAAATCAGAAGTCTTTGGAACATTCAAGAAGTTTAAGGCCCTTGTCGAAAACAAAGCGGTAAACATATAATGAGGCTTAGAAGTGATCGCGGAAAAGAGTACAACTCTCACGAATTTGATAAATTCTGCGAAGATGAAGGCATTGAGAGACAGCTTACAGTCGCATATTCTCCACAACAAAATGGAGTGTCTGAAAGAAGAAATCGTACAGTCATGGAGATGGCGAGATCAATGCTGAAGGAAAAAGGATTACCAAACACATTTTGGGCTGAAGCAGTCTACATACTCAACAGATGTCCAACTAAGGCAGTTCAAGCAAAACTCCTATTGAAGCCTGGAGTGGGCAAAAACCATCGGCTAAACATCTAAGGGTCTTAATGGATCCATATGCTATATTCATGTGCCAGATCAAAAGAGACATAAGCTTGAAGACAAGACAGTACGAGGAATCTTCTTGGGAGTACGACCTTGCTTGATCAAAGGCTATCGAGTCTACAACTTACAAACAAAGAAGCTCACCGTCGGTCGAGATGTTGAAGTTGATGAAGGTGCTTCTTGGGCTGGGATAAAGAAAAATTGAGAGAAGCGGTTTTTCGTTAGATACAACAACCTCAAGAAGAAGTCGGCGAAGTAGCTGCAGGTTCAGTCGCCCCTTCATCTCCACGACAACGACAAGATTCTTCACCAGAATCTACTCCGATAAAAGAAAAATCGTTGGTGGATATATATCAATCTTGCAACTTGGCTATACTTGAGCCTGAAAGCTATGAAGTAGCTTCAAGGCAAGAAGTATGGGTCAAGGCAATGGAGGAAGAAATAAAAATGATAGAGAAAAATAACACGTGGGAGCTAGTAGACTGTCTAAAAAATATAGATATTATTGGAGTCAAATGGGTTTATAAGACAAAGCTTAACCCTGATGGCTCAATACAAAAACACAAGGCTAGGCTGGTTGCAAAAGGCTACTCACAGCAACCTGGAGTCGACTACAATGAGACATTTGCTCCAGTTGCTAGAATGGATACAATAAGAGCTTTAATAGCTCTAGCAGCTCAAAAAGGCTGGAATATTTTCCAGTTAGATGTCAAGTCAGCCTTCCTCAATGGGGTACTACAAGAAGAGATTTATGTGGAGCAACCACAAGGCTTTGTCAGCAAAGGCAATGAAGGCAAAGTGCTAAGACTAAGAAAAGCTTTATATGGTCTAAAACAAGCTCCTCGAGCATGGTATAGCGAATTGATCGATACTTCACGATCAAGGATTCAGGAGGAGCAAAAGTGAGCCAACACTATACGTCAAGACCCAAGGTCAGCAAGATACTCTCATTGTCTCCCTATACGTAGATGATCTTATCTACACGGGAAACAATATAGAAATGATAACTAAGTTCAAAGAAGACATGATGAAGACATTCGAGATGACCGACCTTGGCTTGATGAATTATTTCCTCGGCATAGAGGTAAAACAACAAAAAGAAGGGATATTCATATGTCAGAAGAAATACACAGAAGCATTATTAAAGAAATTCAGGATGAATGACTGCAAGCCAGTCGCTACTCCGCTTGTAACAAATGAGAAGTGTTAAAGGAAGATGGAGCACGGAAGGCGATGCATCGCACTATAGAAGCTTAATTGGGAGCCTATTATATCTTACGACTCTGCGACCCGGACATCATGTATGCTACAAGTCTTCTATCAAGGT
Source organism: Calophaca sinica (assembly GCA_037113605.1). Taxonomy (NCBI): domain Eukaryota; kingdom Viridiplantae; phylum Streptophyta; class Magnoliopsida; order Fabales; family Fabaceae; genus Calophaca; species Calophaca sinica. Next base: position 48,409,376 of record CM073734.1, on the reverse strand, counting down.
TCATGCAGAAACCAAGTCAGGTTCACTATGAAGTAGCTAAAAGAGTTCTAAGATATTTACAAGGCACGAAGGAGTTTGGTATATGGTATAAAACCATGACCAACTCAAAGTTGATCGGCTATACCGATAGTGATTGGGTAGGTTCGGCTGATGACATGAAGAGCATATCAGGCTATGCCTTCTTACTAGGATCAGGTTTTTTCTCATGGGCATCAAAGAAGCAAGCGACTGTTGCACAATCAATGGCGTAGGTCGAGACGTGGCAACAAAGGCGACAAATCAAGCTATATGGCTTGGCGAATACTCGGAGACATGGGTGAACAGCAGGATGACCCTACCATAATCTCTTTGTGACAACAAATCGGCAATAGCAATGGCAAAGAATCCATTGCATCATGAGAACAAAACATATAGCAATCAAATATCACTTCAACAGGGAAGCAGAGGCAACTAAAGAAATCGAGCTCAAGTACTGCACGACTGAAGACCAAATTGCGGACATATTTACAAAGGCATTGCCCAGAGTCAAGTTTGAGGAACTGAGGACAAAGCTCGGAGTTTCCGAAAATCGCATCAAGGAGGAGTGTTAAAGATGCTGCAATTTTCTAGAATTTTCTACAAAAGCCTAGGATAGCTTATGCCTAAAAATAGCCATATAAGCCTAGAAGTATCTAATACAAAACAATGTAGAAAGACTAGAGAATTCCTAGAAATATCTACCATAATCAAATGCCTCTAGAATAATCAAATGTAAAAATAAGTCAAGAAAAGCCTAGAACCATCTATTGCTAGAACCATCTTCAAGCACCTATAAATAGGCAAGTTTGGGTGCATTTGTAATCAACCAATTTGAGAGCAATACAAACTACATTCTAGCTCCAAATTGTAAAGCCTCCCATCTTCTAATACTATTCGACTACATTCCACAACTTACCTCTACTACTTTTCTACTTCAAATACTATCAATCATGGATCTACAAATTAATTAAAATTTCTGCAAGGGAGCCATATCTAGAAGACAGTAAATTGTGCCAGATAGCATTTGGGTCATTCAAACACCTCCATTTCCATTTTGCAAGAAGGCTAACGTTGAACAATTGAAGATTCTTTACTCCTAGTCTCCCACATTTCCTTGGTAGACATACTTTAGACCAACAGGCCCAATTGATTTTATCTTCGTCACTGCATCCTCCCCAAAGGAACTTCCGTTGAATGCTAGTGAGAGTAGAGAGTATCTTCTTAGAAGCACTATAAAAAGAAAAAAGATACAAGGGTAGAGATGTCTGCCTTTCCACAAAGACAGCCATTTCTTCACATTATCAACAAAAGAAGCCCATATAGAGCTCTTTCTTGGATTTGCACCAACTGTTACTCCCAAAAATTTGAAAGGGATTGTACCAACACAACATGCCAAGAACTCGAAATCGCTCCCACAAAATGCTCATCAACAATAATACCAAACAGATTACTCTTAATGAAATTCACACAAAGGCCGGAAGCTAACTCAAAACTCCTCAAGATCGTTTTGATACTCCACAAATTATCCCAGGAAGGTTTCACATCAAAATGGTGTCATCGGCATATTGAAGAATTGGGAAGGAGATTCCCTCGTTAATCAGATATTCCTGAAACATACCCACCTCTTTGGCTTTGCCAATAAGGTTTGCCAAACCTTCTGCTGCAATTAGGAATAGAAAAGGTGCCAAAGAGTCACCTTGTCTCAAACCTTTCTCAATCTGAAAATCTTCCTTTGGACTACCGTTTACCCAAACCGAAGTAGAGCCAGAGCAGATGCATTCGCGGATCCATTTTCTCCAAGTGACACTGAAACCTAGCCGCAGGATCATATACTCTAGATAGGACCAGCTTAACGAGTTGTATGCTTTTTCAAAGTCAACTTTCAATAAAAGGCATGGAATTTTTCTTGGCTTTGCTAAATCAATTACCTCATTCACTACCAATACGCCATCATGAATATACCGACTAGAGAGGAAAGCAGATTGAAAAGAAGAGATTACCTTTCCCAAAACGGATTTTAATCTTGCTGTTAGCAATTTTGGGATAATTTTGTATAAGCACCCAATTAAGGAAATTGGTCTGTTGTCGGGAAGGGTTTGTGGGTGATCCTTCTTCGGAATAAGAGCAATAAAAGACGATGTAATGGCTTTAGGAAGACGAGCAAAAGATGTAGACACAGAAATCATGATATATATCATCTTTCAAGAAATCCCAGTATGACTTAATGAAATTAAAATTAAACTCTTCTAGTCCGAGGTTCTTATTGCCTTCACAACTCCACATAGCATCCTTAATTTCATGTTCGGAGAACGGCGCTGTGAGAAAAGCATTATCCGATTCATTGATTTTTGCAAAAGTGAATGTCGTCAAGTACGGGTCTAACAAAACTCTCTTCAGAGAAACATCTTTGGAAATGTCTCTTGACTTCAAGGAAATGCATTGAAAATAGTTTTTTCTAATTGATACTTTTAAAGATTTAATTTAATTTTTCTAAAAGTATCATTTTATGAACCAACTCACTTGCATAGAAAATAGAGTATCTCATTCATATAAGTCCCACTAAAAATAAGGGTAAAAATGAAAATTAGGTATTTAATAAATTTGGAAATTGGTGTTATTTCTTATAATTAGGAACAAGATAAAGGACCCTTTTGTTTCTTATAAAAAGAACCAAATGGAGTAGTTTTTTTCAATTAATACCCCCAAAGATTTAATTTTTACCAAAATACCCCATTAATGAATCAACTCACTTGTATAGGAAATAGATATATCTAATAGCAAGGATATTTCGGAGTTGCGAACAGCTTTTATAAGTGGCAGACAAATTTTGGACGACATTTTGATTACTAATGAGGTGGTGGATGAAGCCAAAAAGAAGAAGAAAGAGCTCGGGATGTTCAAAGTTGATTTTGAAAGAGCTTATGATTCAGTAGACAGGGATTCTTGGACTTCATGATGGGAACAATGGGTTTTAGTGATAAATGGAGGAAATGGGTTGAAAAATGTCTAAGCACATCATATGTTTTTGTGTTAGTTAACAAAAGTCCTACGAGAGAATTTAGAATGGGAAGTGGTTGAGACAAGGTGATGCCACACAAACCTAGAGAGGCTTGGGCAAGCACGGGGTAGCTTCATGGCATCCCTGCCCAGCCCCCAGGGGGCACACAAGAGGCGGACCAATCAACCCAACCCGAGGTCCAACTACGAGCTTTTTAACTGCTACAACTTAAATATACGCTATTGGAGCTGGAATTACCGCGACAGCTGGCACCAGACTTGCCCTCCAATGTATCCTCGTTAATTAAGGGATTTAGATTGTACCTGTCTCTCTTTTCCTTTTCTTACTTGTGGCGGAAGCTTTTAGTGTTTTGATGAATAAGGTGGTAGACCTGGGGCTATTTCAGGGCTTTGAAGTTAGGAGACAATAAAATCAACTCACTCATTTACAATATGTCGATGACACACTCATTGTTGTAGGGAAAAGCTGGACAAATATATGGGACATTAAAGTTGTTCTACATCTTTTTGAAGCAGTGCCCGGCCTGAAAGTTAATTTTCATAAAAGTCATCTATTGGGGTGAACATCCCACAGAGGTGGTTAGAGGAAGCAGCGCTTTTTTTAATTGCAAGGTAGGTGTAGCTCCTTTTAATTACCTGGGTCTACTAATTGGCGTCAATCCATGAAGAAAGTTAATTTGGTTGTCGGGGTGGGGACGATAAGGCAGAGGTTGTCCTTATGGAAGAGAAGTAACCTTTCTATGGGTGGGCATGTCATCCTCTTGAATTTGATCCTCTTTAATTTTCATAAAAGTCATCTATTGGGGGTGAACGTCCCACAAAGGTGGTTGGAGGAAGCGACACTTGTTTTAAGTTGCAAGGTTGGAGTAGTTCCTTTTAATTACCTGGGTCTACCTATTGGCGCCAAAAATTAACTTGGTAACTCGTAGTTGAGATGATAAGGCAGAGGTTGTCCTCATGGAAGAGTTGTAATCTTTCTATGGGTGGGTGTGTCGTCCTCTTGAAATCAGTCTTCTATGCTCTTCCGATTCATTTTCTTTCCATCAAGGCTTTGATAGGTATTATCTCTATCCTTGAGTCTGTATTTAAACAATTTTTATGGGGTGGGAGTGAAGAGTCTAGGCAAGTGAAATAGGATATCATTTTTAGAGAGCATGAAGATGAGGCTTAGGGATAGAAAGCATGAGAGCTTTTAATAAAGCATTGTTAGGGAAATTTTGGAGGATGAAGACAAAAAATAGGGGCTATGGCATAGGGTTTTAGCTAGTCAGTATGGAGAGCGGGAATGAGGCTTAGTGGGGGAATGTGATTGCTGGATCTTTGTGGTTGAGAGACATATTTTCGGTGGAGGAAAGGGTGTGAGGATTTAGACATAATCGGTTATCAAATTCTTTGACAAAGAAGACCGAAAATGGGATGGACACATTCTTTTGGAGTGAACCACGGTGTGAACGAGGAATTGTTCAAAATTTGAGGGAGGTGATGGGGAAGTTGTCTTCAGGGAGGACGTGAAAGATCTTTGGGTTTGGAGAGATGAAAAGTCAGGGCAATATACAGTGAGGTCGGCGTATAGAATCATTATGAAGAGTCACAATCAAGAGGCGGGTGTGTCCCACATAAAAGTGTGGGAAAAATTGATCCCTCTAAAAGTATCTATGTTAGTGTGGAAACTGTTAAAGAATAGTATACCGGTCAAAGAGAATTTGTTCAAAAGGTGGATCATAGATGGGGAGTCTATAATATGTTTGGGTGGATGTCATAAAGATGACGCCACTAGAAAAAGTTGAAATAGCGACGAAAATTTAGAGACAAAAAAAGGACAAAATTTGTCTCTAATTCCGTCGCTAAGTGTTTGAGACGCCAAATTTAGAAACCAATTTTATTTTTTTCATCTCTAATTTTTATCGCTATTTTAAGTTTTTCTAGCAGTGTTAGACGGTGTCACCCTTGTTTTTTGGTTGTGGTTTCCTCGCTACAATGTGGATGGAGATTTTAAAATGGCTTAGGAATCAGTCTGCCTTACAGTTAGATGCCATGAGCCACTTGGTCCAATTTGAATGTTTATTTGAGGGTGGTAGGGAGTATAGAGAAAAGCTCTTAACTATCTGGTTTGCTTGCATATGGTCTATATGGAAAGCGTGAAATAGGGTGATGTTTCAATAAAAAATAGTAGAGGTGTCTAGTATAAATTCTTGGAACTGGATAAACTTAAAATGCAGGGGTCAAAAAGTGTTAGTGGCACAATCGTTCCAAAATCTAGTAGAATGTCTCGGTCTACGCAAGGAATCCTGAACAGTATAGGAACATCATCAAAAAGGAATTGGAAAGAATCGTGTGCATCGTTGATTTCCAGGTGATTGAAGTAATTGACTAAGCAGGAAGCTAAATAGAAAGCGATGCAATCTATCAATTGGTAAAGGAAAGAAACAAATATGTGCTGAAAGGGATATTTTTCAAAACTATTATTTGTGAATTGGATAATGTAGAATGGTTACTTAGCTACAGTGGTAAGCAGGTTTAATTGCTAATTATAGTGAGGATGGCCTGGTTTAAGGGTGGTGGGTTCCAATCGAAGGTCAATAGTTCTTGATGTTGGCAAATACTACAGAGGGGGAGAGCCTGGTTTAACACTTTGCCGTAACAGTATGAACTTGGTGTCCAAGCATATGTGTCTTTATGGGACTGGTACTTCATCTCTGCTCCCTGTTTTGCCCTTTGTTTGGAAAAATCTTGACCAACTGGATGGTGGGGTATGTCTCACACAACATGATTCTAGTGGTGTGCCTTCACAAGGTTATGGTATTAACTTGGTTGTGGAACTGGGATCGCATTTTGTGGCTCATGGTGGAGCTAGTAATGATCGAGGTGCAAAGAAGGTCATGCAATTGGGAAAACAGATGGGAATGACATTGAAAAGCGAGGAACAAATTTTGATTGACAAATTGATGGAGTGGGATGACATGGCTTGTACAACTAACTTGAACTGGGAGATTACTATGGTTGATCAAAGATAGTTGTAACCATGAACATTGGAGGCTTAAAGGCCTGGATGAAGAGGAGAAATTTAAATACTTTGGTTCGTACTCATCTTCTGGACTTCCTAGCTATATAGAAAACAAGATTGGAAACTGCTGATGATTCCCTTTATAGACGCATTTGGGAAAACGATGACTGTGACTACAACGACTTTGGTAAATAGCGGCGGTTCAGGAGACGTTCTGCGGTGGTTCCAACCTCCACGAATTGCAGCTCTCGGCAATTTCCCAACCATTGTAGTTATCACGGTCAGGAGGCCAATTCGCGGCACTTAAAACCAACTGCTAGAATAACCATTGACAGTCTCATTTGGCGGTGTTGACACACCAAATTGTCTATTTTTATGGGGTATTTTTAGTACTTAATTATATCATTTTCTGCTATTTTGAAGTATTGAATGCATTTTTTCTTTTTTAATTTTTTGATGCAAACTCTTTTTTGTGATCCCAACATATCAAAAGTTTCAATAAATGAATTTTATACCGGACTCTGTAAGAAAAAAATTGAGGAGTTACAAAATTCTGTGTTCATAGATCACCGCTTACTTCATGAGGGTAGAATGGAAGAACAAAGATTTGGTAATCAGGTAAATAATCGTGTGTGCAAGTATGTGGTGATGATTGGACATCAGCTTAGACGATGATGTAAGTTAGTCTATACAATTGTAATGGTTTTCTCACAACTTACTGATAAGTTGTGGAACTGATCTCCCTAACAACTTGTTGAGAGTAAAAGAAATTACAACGACTGGAATGAGTCGACATTGTTAGACTCCCTAATGTTAGTTGAATTTTATGGGAACTTTGGTAACAAAGAATAGATAACCTTATAGTGCTGAAGAAGGCTTGGAAGCCTAAAAGTATTCAAGAAATAATTCCCCAGATATGATACAGGTATAAGAACTTTTTCTGGTGATACCCTTAGAATGACAAGAGTCTCTATTGTTTATGGATTCTATAGATGGTTGGAGTAGTGAATACACTTCTTTTCTTGTATGATTACTAGTTGACTAAGAAGATGACCGCTTTGATTAAAAGGTTGTTAGATCCTTTTGTATACCCTTAGGTTTCATTTTTAATAGAATATAAGTCTTACGCCGTAGCTTATCCAAGGTTGCAGAAGATGATAGGAACGTAGCTTTAGTTAGTTCAATTCTTCATCGTAAGTCGAATGATCAGTCATGAGGACCATCCAATCTCTTAGTTTTGCTAAGAGAAGTGTGTAACATCGAATTAGAAGTTGCAATGAGTATGCATTCCAGATGAAATTCACCTGCAATAGTGATTGTTTACCTTTCGTTTCACTACGTGTAAATTTTGAGGAGGAAATGTTTTAATGGGGTAGTGATGTAATACCTTGTTTTCCCTGTGCTTTTACCAGTTTTTTCCTCTGTGATCAAGTGTATGAAAATTAGAAAATTAAAATTGTAATTATGACTTAGTAGTGGTTCTAATTTATGTTTAAAATTTAGACAGAACCTAGTTTGTATTCTGGTTGACAGTGTAGATTTACACCTACTAGAAAACCCTAGCTTGACCCAAAATACTAGGTTTAATAATGTCGCAAGTGGTTTGAAGTGATTTTGCAATTTTTTTTAATGGAGAAAGTGATTTTGAAAATGTTTTATGCTTTTTTTTATACCGGAATAGAATATTAGTCTTCTATTTGCTACCAGCTTTATGAGAAGACGTGTCAACTGTGACACCCCTCAGTGCCACATTAACCATAAGCTTACTTAACTAATTCAAGTGCATAATTTATCATTATTATGCATAGAGAAATACTTACAAATTTAAAACTTTCACTAAAAGAGAAATAAACAAGGAATATTTATATTATATATTAAAAGTTGTACACATAATAGTATGAAAACATAAGTCACATGAATACATAAAACACTACAAGAAAACCACCGGGATTTAGCGTCGGTTAAAATTGTGGTTTCCCGTCGGTTTTAACCACCACTATTATTCTTACCGTCGGGCTCGAAATCGAAGGTAAATCTGGCGACGCTAAACTACTTCACGTCGGTGTTTCGTAACCACCGGAAATAAGTTGACTTTTGCGTCGGTTATAACAGCCACCAATCAAGAAAGTTGACTTTTACGTAGCCAACTTTAATGGCGGGTGTAACCGCCACAAAATAAGATCTTTAAATTATTTTTACGTAACGTCGGTCGTAAACCGCTACTAAGATATAAAAAAATTATAAAAGTTTCATTTAGGGGCAGTTTTTAACTGCCATTATATGGAAATTTCAAAAAAAAAATTTCATTTTTTTTTAAATTCTGGTTCTGGTTCTTGAATTCTAGCCTACTCGTTTATAATTGCAAGCGTACACATTTTTTTGGAAAGCCAAAGAAATTACGTTAAATTACATAATAAAGAAACTACAAGTTTATAATATGATGTAGCGGGTGAGATCAATGATAATAAAATTACAAAATAATAACGTAATAATTTGTTGATTACATAAGAGTAGATAAAGAAGTAACAGTAGCTCTAAAAAGTAGCTTTAACAAAATAATAACAATAGCTTTTTAAAGTAGATCTAGCTCTAACAGAATAATAATAGCTCTATAAAGTAGCTCTGATTCTCAATAACATAGCAATTTCAAAAAATGGCGCTCTAACATTACAATTTCAAAAGTGGCACTAAGTAGAATAATAACATAACAATCTTGTCATGGTTGAGTATTGTTAGCTGATGATGAGGAGCGACTACCGACATTTTGTCGTTGCTGCAATAGTAAAAAACAAAATAATGATTTATTTTTTATGTAAACTCATTAAAGAATTACAAGAAATCATCTAATGATAAGAGCAATTTACAATAATATTAAGAAGTTCAACAGGTACAGGCTCAGATGAATTTGTGAGGAGTTGAGCAAGCACCGATGCCATTATCTTAATGGTTCCATCCTTTATCTTCGAGTCACATTTTAGCTCAAGAATTTCATTTTTAAGCTTCTGAACTTCACCTGTATTAGGACCCACATCAAAAAGGCATAAATTAGGAGTGACAAAAATCACATGAAATCCATAAACTCTTTCCAAAAGAAGAAATAACAAATACTACAACCAACTGAATTGCATTCTAGAAAACTAGGAATCAGCCACTAGACAGGAATCTTATAAGGTTCAGCTGCCTATCAATCTGTGTGAGTGTGTATCATGATTTGTACAAGAAATGAGGGAATCAAGAAATATAGCAATATAGCAATAGATTGGACCTGTTTCAAAGTTAAATGGTGTAGAGAGGGATGAAGTCGAGACTCACAAATCAAAGAAAAAGAGACGAAGAGGTGCAGTGGCAGAGAACCAAACTCCTCCGTGAGTCTTTGTCGAAGGTGCGAGCAACGGAACGAAACTCCTCTGTGAAGAATGACAACGTGAGTCGCAAAATGTGAAAACCCAGAAGTGATACAATACAACCAACCACAAACATAAAGTCAAGAATAAAACTACAAAAGTAAAATCTTATAACTAAATCGAGAAAAAGAAAAAAGAAGCAAGAAACAAAAAGACACATTTAAACATAAGAAAAGGATATGCAAATAAGGGAAGGTTGTATTTGAGGGAAGAAAATAGGCATTTCATCATACATCCAATTGGCATCTGCATCGGCGCACACTCGTACCTGTGCTGTATGAACCAACCAATGCAATGAATGCATGAATCAATCTAAAGGAAGAGCAAACAAAAGAATGGAAGGGTGCGGAGGAAGAAATATCGTGGTCCCAAAGTAGAGGAGCAAATTGCGGAAGACCATGGTTGAGAACGATGAGAGCGTATTTTAGAGGAAGACCTTGGAGAAGAAAAAGAAGCGGCGTTTGGATTCTTCGGCAGAAGAAGAATGACGGAACGAAACTCCTTTGGTGGAAAGTGCGATGTGTGACGCTGTGTGATGACGAAAGAACAAAAAGTAGCGGAACGATTCTAGAGCCTAAGTTTCAAGCAATACAGCGGTGGAAAATACGGCAAATTGGAAGAGGGAATCAGAAAACGGGCCATTCTGGAGGCTAAGTTTCGCGGGAATTGCAAGACGGAATTGGAAGAGGGAAATTAAGTGATGACTTTGCAGGAAACGAAAACGGGTACGGATGTAACACCTATACCTCAATATAAATTGAAAGTACAACAAATTATATTAAAGCATAGGAATTATTTAATAATTTACAAACTTGATTACAGTAATCCAAGTCATAAATTAAAACTTAAATCATAAATCTAATAAATAGATTATAACTATACGATACTTGGAATTTCAAATTCCAATACAATATACCACTAGTCTATGCATCCCAAGCCTAGAGCTTCGCCTCATCATTCTTCGGTACCTGTTATCTGAAAAACAAATAAAATGACGGTGTGAGATTTTAAATCTCAGTGAGCCCTTCATGGACTCCTCACCATTCTCTCGTCAATTCTTACTAGCCTGGAAAGACTAACTAACCTTTATCGATCAAGACTTATCTTCAATTTCTTTCTCTAACCAAACTAGCTTTCAAACATAGAACTTATTAGGCACCTTAAGCTTGAAACTCTAGAACGCACTACCTTGAACTTAAACCTATACTTAAATATAGTACATTACTGGTCGTAAGTATCCCAGTCCAACATACATAGTGACTATTTTTGGTAAGCTACACCTAGAATTGCATAGCACACACACACAAATCATATAAACACTTTTTTCTGTGTTGTTGGATTTGGTCATAAGATTCCACTTTTATTGTAACAGTTAGTACTATTCACCACTGGACTATTGACTATTGGCCTAGTGCCAAGTGGCTACTAGATGGCTACCCGTACTATTGTAACAGTCGAGGCTATTCACCACTGGACTATTGACCACTGGCCTTGTACCAAGTGGCTACCAGATGGCTACCCGTACTGCCACTCAACATAACTAAGTATCATACAAACAAACTAGGATTCTTAATCCTCACACTCATTGAAACTATTCCAAAAGTTCACATGAAACTCAAGGAATCAAGCATAACATGTACTAAGAACCTTATTTTATTCCAAAACATGCATCCTTAATGATCATCTGAACAAGGGAACACAAGCTCACATGAATACAAACATCATAGCCTTGTACTAACTACTCACTTAGTCATGAAAGTATAACATATTCAGAATAAGAATCATAACGCTCATAATTAACATATTTAGACATATTCTATTCACTTAACTCTTATTATCTTATAATTTATTTAATTACATCTCATGCATTATCAACGAACGTACATAAAGAAATAAATTCTAAGGAATCCTTCATTCTAGGTAATTAGGCCTCTTGGACTTATGCATTCTTCACTTAACCAAACTATCACCAATGACATCTAACTAAATCAAGGATTTAAGTTTAACAAGCAAAGAACATTACATACATGACATTAACATTATTGACCATAGTATGGCCAACACATCATTAGGGTCATATAGAATTGAACAACTCACTTGAGTCTAAATCCTTATGAGCCAAACACTCACCTCCATCTTAGCTCTACGGAGCTAACAAAGGAGCCAAACATCAAACATTTTGAGATAAAAATCATAACTTAGGAAATTTAACTAACATTATATATAACTGCACATAATCATATAAACATGGCAAGACACATTTTCACATGAAACTCTACATAACCTTAAGTCAAGAAAAAATTTCAGAACCAAGACACATTCCCATTGGAGCTCTATGGAACATCCAACGGTTCAAACATCAAACATACAACTTGTGGGGGGTTAGGGGCAGCCATCCAACCTCTTGCAGTCAAACCCACTAAATAGACATAACAATAACCATAAAATTAAACTTATAATCAAAAGGGTTAACAAACCCTAACTTTGAACCCTTGGGGTTCAAAGACTTCTTTGATAAAAATCCTAATGTGGGACTTATGGGTGCCCATCACCTAAGCGATGAAGAACTCACCATAATTCTTCAAGACCTTGAGCTAGAATGGGGGATCTTTGACCTCTTTGATCCTCTTCACGTTTTTCCTCTTTTTTCATCTTTGGGTTTCTTCAACTTCTCCCAAATCATAATCTACACCTTTAATCCTCTTCTTCATGCCCAATAACTTGAGCCATTCTTGAATAATCTTGATATTCTTCCTCCTTCATCATGTTCTTCTTCTTCCATATTCTAGGGTTCCTCCAAATCCCCCATTTCAACTAAATCTCAACTCTCCAATCTCTTATTCAAGCTAGTATTTGAAGTAATCTAGCAAGAATCTCACATGTCTATCATAGGATGTTGAAACCCTAGCATTTTTACCCTTTTTCCCTTCCCCTTTCTCTCATTTCCTTTCCCTTTTCCTTCTTTTTCGCGTTCTGCTCGCTGCTGCTGTGTTTTTAAGCATTTCTGTGCCTGTGAATCGATTCACTGCATAGTGTGAATCGATTCACACAAAAACAAGTCACTGGGAGTCGAATTGGGAGCTGCACTAAATCGATTCACTCACTTAAATTCGAGTAAGCACTTTTCTGACTGTGTGAATCGATTCACACTAAGCAGTGAATCGATTCACAGGCAAAAAATGTTTAAAAACGCAACAGCAGGGAGCAGAACACAAAAAAGAAAAAAGGTGAAAGGAAAAGAGAGAAAGGAGAAGGGAAAAAGGGGAAAAATGCTAGGGTTTCAACATCCTATGAGAGATTTGTGAGATTCTTGCTAGATTACTTCAAATACTAGCATGAATAAGAGATTGGAGAGTTGAGATTTAGTTGAAATGGGGGATTTGGAGAAACCCTATGTAGCGACCGAAAAATCCGGAGGGATTTATTCGAGTTTAATGGAGCCGCCACCAATAATTTATTTTCGAAGGAAAAATATTGGAAAAACCTTTTTGAAGAAAAGTGGTCCTTAGGACCGGATTTGGGTTCGGGAGTCGATTATGCGTAAGGAAGGTATTAGCACCCCACGACATCCTTTCGAAAAAGGTTACCTCTAACTAATTGTGCAAAATTTATTAACTTCTAAAAAAATATTTATTTTTCTTTTATTTAAAAAAAAATTTAACCAAGATAAAAGAAGATGACTTAATAAAAATCGTTTATTTTTGCGCTTGACAGGAGTGGGCTCCTGCTCCTACGTATCTCCGGGTGCAGTGGAGAAATCAAAGACTACGTAGTTCTTGGGTAGAAAGTGGTTGCGTGTTGGTTGATTTTAATTGTATATTTTTTGATGGAAAAAATGTAGGTTTTGTAGGGACCAAACAAGAAGCAATCAAGAGTGGCCCTTGCTAACAATCTTTTTTATTTATAAAATTAACGGTGTTCGTAATGATCAAACGGGAAGCAATCTCGAGTGATCATTACTAGTAAAAAACTTAATTTTATTTTTATGAAGAAGACAGGTTTTCATGGGGACCAAACAAGAAGCAATCAAGAGTGGTCCTCACTAATAACCCATTTTTATTTAGAAAATTAAAATACTTGTAATGACTAAATGGGATGCAATCTCGAGTAGTCATTACTAGTAAATTAATTTTCATGATTTTTATCATGTGATTTTTCAAAAAAAAGTAGGGTTTCAAAACTTGTATGTGAAATTTAGTTGGATAAAATTGTACTAGTTTAACTAGTAAAAAAAAAAAAGTCCACATTCATTAAAAAAAAAAGGGCTAACAGCACATAACACCAATACACACGCACTAACTAAAACAGCACATAACACTTATACAGCACATAGCACATAACACTTATAACAAATGGGCTGAAAAACCCAGCCAATAAAAAAACAAAAAAAACAAACTCACACACACTTATACACACACTAACAGCACATAACACACTCACACACACCAAACCTAAAACCTAACACACACACTCACATTAACACACACTAAAACAGAAGAAAATGAGCAGAAGAGCGCCGCTGGGACCAAAGAAAAAAAAATGGAGAGAGAGAGAGAGAGAAAGAGGTGGCGAGAAGAAGAAAGGGAGGGGGTGGCGCAGCCGCCGCGCAGGAAGAAGGAGGACACACGAGAGGGGGAGATCGTGAAGGGGAGAGAAAGGAGAAAGTGAGAGAGAGTGGTGGGAGAGGGAGGAAGAAGGAGAGAGATTTTACCTCCTCCTTCTTTTCTTTCTTCTTCTTCTATTTCTTCTTCCTCTGTTCTTCTTCTATGCTTCTTCCTTCTTTTTTTTTTGCTTCTGTTTGCTTTTTTGCTTCTGTTTTTTCTCTTTTTGTTTTTTTTTGTTTGCGTTTTTTTTGTTTCTCCTCACTACTTCTTCTGCGTTCTTTTGCTTCTGCTTGCTTCTTTTTTTTCTGTTTCTTCTCTTTTTCGTTTTCTTTTTCTGATTTGGTGAATTAGGGCTTCAGTGTGGAGCCTCTAATTCTTTGATTGGTGGTAAAAACGCCCAGAATTCTCCCAAAAAATTCTCCTCCCTCTGTTTTTCTGGCCTTGACATTTATAGAGCTAATGAGCCCTAATAGGACAATGTTGGTTTGTTAGTTGCAGGTTTGTTAGTTGCAGGTCCTCCCTCTGTTTTTCTGGCCTTGACATTTATAGAGCTAATGAGCCCTAATAGGACAATGTTGGTTTGTTAGTTGCAGGGTTGTGGGAGAATTTGAAGGATGCTGAGGGTGTGAGTAGTGCACAATTTGCTTGGTTGGAGCAAGAATGGAAAAAAACAAAGGAACAGGAAGAAAGCACCTTGGACTTATTTCCTAAAATTGTTACTGCTGCTGTTTGTTGTTGGCTGTTGGTTGTTGGCTGTGGCTAGGAGTGGCGAGTATTGCCTCGGCCTTGCTTCTTTTTGCTTTTTTTCTTTTTTTTGTCTTTTTGTTTCATTCTGATCTTGTAATTGTGATTTGCAACAAAAAGGCCAACAACTTGTTCCTCCTTTTTTTTATTGCAATTGAGCTAAAATTAGCCCAAAGGATTTAACAAAATGAACCCAAAATGTGTTGTTAAGAATAAAGTAAAAACAACAATAAAAATAAATTACAGGAGGTAGGTGGACAAAATTAGGGTATAACAGCTGCCCCTCTTTAGTTATATTTTATTAGAAAGCGTGAATAACAAAGGTTTTCATATTTTCATCATAAAATAGAAGTAAAGATAAAGACACTAATTTTGTCCTGAAACAGGATAACGAGGGATTAACGCTTGGCGCGTTTAATTGGAAAGCAATAAAGAAGGGTCACCGCCAGGTCGGGTACTGACGCGGTGATCAAAAAACAATAATGGGGGATTAACGCTTGGCGTGTTTATCAGAAAACTAATAACGAAGGCTCTCCGCCAGGTCGGGTACTGACGCGGTGATCGAAAAGCAATAATGAAGGTTCGACGCCAAATAAGGTATTGACGCGTCGGGGGGAAACAATAAAGAAGGATCACCGCCAGGTCGGGTACTGACACGGTGATCGGAAGGTTCGACGCCAAGTAGGGTATTGACGCGTCGATGGAAAGCAATAAAGAAGGATCAACATCAGGTCCGGAACTGATATGTTGGTCAAAAAGCAATAATGAGGGACTACCGCCAGGTCGGGTACTGACGTGGTAATCTTAAAGCAATAAAAAGGGGTGATGCTTGGCGCGTCTATCAGAAAACTATAAAGATGGATCTCCGCCAGGTCGGGTACTGACGTGGTGATCGGAAAGCAATAAAGAGTGAGCGATACTTGGCGTGTCGCTCAGAAAGCAAAAATAAAGGACCAATGCTAGGCACATTGTCTGTAAACGAGAATGAAGGATCAAAACTTAGTGCACGGGCCAGGTGTAACAAAACGGCTAAAAGGTGATGACATGAAGATGGTGCACGAATATATGGTATGTGATGCATGTATGCAATGCGATTATTATTTTTACTGATTCCTCGTCCCGTATGATCTCTAGTGCTTAAAGATATCGGACGAACTGAGATTCATCGGATTTAGTCATGCTATGCCTTTGACTGGGAGGGAGCGCGAGTTATCAATGCAGCGCTAGTTACTTTTTAAAGGTAATCCCTTTGCCCTTTTTGAAACTTATTTGTTGAGATTTGGTGTTTCCTCGTGATTCTTAAGATGTATATAATAACCGTAATGCTTTCCCATATCATCACATGCTTCACAATTCAGTGCCTATTATCATAAAACAACATTTTGAAATACAAGAACGGAGGTGTTTGGTATTCAAAAGAAGAGTTATGTGTACAAGGACTGAAGTTACACAGACTTGAAAATACATCAAGAAAAATGCAGGAAGAAGAAAAAACAAAGAAAGACAATAACTAAGCAGATATTTTATAGCTTGTGTCTTTGTAGGAACAAATGCCAGCTTCCCATATCCATAACTTTGATTACTCATTACTCTACTACAGAATTGCCCCAGTTGGGTAAGAGCCCCTTGATGCACCAGCCTTCTTCAATATTCGATTTTAGACCCTAACTTCTGCTTGGATTGCTCTTTCAAGTTTTCAATCCAACGGGTCGCTCTAATTTTTGCCTAGGTCGCCCTTTCAGCTTTTCAACCTAGCGAGCCCACTTTTACTTGGTTTTTATATGATTTTCTTTTTTAGGCATAATATTTTTTGACTGCATCAGAGTTTACTGGGAGCGGGAGATCTTCACCGTCCATCCTTGTGAGGATTAAGGCTCCTCCAAAAAAAGCGTTTTTCACAACATACGAGCCTTCATAATTCGGAGTCCATTTTTCACGAGAATCCTTTTGGATGGGCAAAATCTTCTTGAGCACTAGGTCTCCTTCTTGAAATTCCCGAGGGCGAACTTTCTTTTCGTAAGCCCTCTTCATCCTGTGTTGATATAGCTGTCCATGACATAAGGCCATCACTCTCTTCTAGTTTTGTCTCGATCAATACCCTTAACGAGGGGATCTCGACTTCAATGGGAAGCACTGCTTCCATTCCGTACACCAGCAAGAAAGGGGTTGCCCCTGTTGAGGTGCGAACCGAAGTTCGATAACCGTGCAAGGCAAAAGGGAGCATTTCATGCCAGTCTCTAAATTTTACCACCATCTTTTGGACAATCTTCTTGATGTTCTTATTCGCAGCTTCAACTGCCCCATTCATCTTTGGGCGGTACTGTGAGGAATTATGATGTTGGATCTTGAAGTCATTACACAACTCCTTCATCATCTTGTTATTCAAATTAGTCCCATTATCAGTGATGATCTTATTTGGCAAACCATAGCGGCAGATCAAATCTCTCTTGATGAATTTGACAACCACATTTTTTGTCACACTCACGTATGAAGTCGCTTCAACCCATTTAGTGAAATAGTCGATTACGACGAGAATGAAACGATGTCCATTTGATGCCTTAGGTTCAATGGGTCCAATGACATCCAATCCCCACATTGAGAAAGGCCATGGTGCTGTTAAGATGTTCAAAGAGATTGGTGGCACATGGATGTTATCGGCATAAATCTGACATTTGTGGCATTTCTTCACATAACCGAAACAATCAGTCTCCATAGACAACCAATAGTAGCCAGCCCTCAAGATTTTTCTTTTTCTTGCCATTGCATGCCCATTTGCGTGAGTCCCAAAGGAACCTTCATGAACCTCTCGCATAATCCTTTCCGCCTCGGTCTTATCAACACACCTGAGAAGTACCATGTCATGGTTTCTCTTATAAAGCACTTCGCCATTTAGAAAGAATCTCATTGCCAACCGCCTTAATGCCCTTTTATCATTCTCAGAAATATTAGGAGGATATTCTCTACTTGCGATGTATCGTTTGATGTCGTAATACCAGGGTTTACCATCAGGCTCTCCTTCTATTGCCAGGCAGTGTGCCGGCCGGTCATGATTTAGTATCTTTATGAGCGGTAGGTTCTCCCTGTTACTGATTTTGAACATTGATGATAGAGTAGCTAAGGCGTCAGCTAGCTGATTATCTTCACGGGGAATGTGATGGAAGGTGACTTCATCAAACTGTTCCATCAATTCTTTGACGTGATCGTGGTAAGGAACTAATTTGGAATCCCTCGTTTCCCATTCGCCTTTTAACTGATGGATGACCAAAGCCGAGTCTCCATATACTTCGAGAATTTTGACTTTCGATTCAATGGCTGCCTGAATGCCCATGGCACATGCGTCATACTCTGCCATATTGTTTGTACAATCGAAACACAATCTTGCAGTAAATGGGATGAAATGACTCTCTGGGGAAATCAGCACAGCTCCAATCCTATGTCCCAATGCATTAGTAGCACCATCAAACAACAAGATCCATTTTTCATTGTCAGGGGCTTCTTTTCCTTCAAATAGAGCCATTATGTCTTCATCTGGGAAATCACACTGCATTGACTGATAGTCTTCCACAGGTTGATGAGCCAAGTATTCAGCTAAGGTACTGCCTTTAATTGCCTTTTGGGTGACATACACAATAGCATACTCAGATAACAACATTTGCCAACGAGCAATTCTTCCTGTGAGAGCAGGCTTTTCAAAAATATATTTGATCGGATCCATTTTGGACACCAAACAAGTTGTATGGGATAGCATATATTGTCTGAAACGATGTGCGGCCCAGGTTAACGCGCAACATGTTCGTTCTAGCAATGAATACCTCGTCTCGCAACTAGTGAATTTCTTGCTCAAGTAGTAAATGGCATGCTCCTTCTTACCAGATTCATCATGTTGTCCTAGCACACAACCCATTGATTCGTCGAACACTGTTAAGTACATGATGAGGGGTCTCCGTGGCACAGGGGGTACCAAAACCGGTGGATCTTGTAAGTATTGTTTGATTTTCTCAAAAGCTTTCTGGCAATTGTCGTTCCATTTGGTTTCCTGATTCTTGCATAGCAGCTTGAAAATTGGCTCACAAGTAGCAGTTAGCTGGGATATAAACCTGGCGATGTAGTTCAATCTTCCCAAGAATCCACAAACTTCTTTTTCGATGCGAGGAGTCGGCATTTCTAGGATTGCTTTTACTTTGGCCGGATCAACTTCTATTCCTTTCTGGCTGACTATAAACCCCAGGAGCTTGCCTGACCTTACACCAAAGCTACACTTAGCCGGGTTTAACCGGAGTTTATACTTCCTCAGTCGCTCAAAAAGCTTTTGTAGGTTAATAACATGATCTTCCTCTGTTTTGGACTTTATAATCATGTCATCCACATAGACCTCTATCTCTTTGTGCATCATGTAATGGAACAAAGCCACCATTGCCCTTTGGTATGTTGCCCCGGCATTCCTTAAACCAAACGGCATTACTTTGTAACAGAAAGTTCCCCATAAAGTGATAAATGTGGTTTTCTCCATATCCTCGGGAGCCATCTTGATTTGATTATAGCCAGAATATCCATCCATGAAAGAGAAGACAGAGTGTTGAGCTGTGCTATCTACCAAGACATCAATATGTGGCAAAGGGAAGTCATCCTTAGGGCTGGCCCTGTTTAGATCTCTATAGTCAACACACATTCGGACCTTTCCATCTTTCTTTGGGACTGGGACAATATTAGCCACCCATTGAGGGTATTTTGCTACAGCCAGAAAACCGGCGTCGAACTGTTTTTTTACCTCATCTCTAATCTTGAGTGACATCTCCGGCTTCATCCTTCTCAACTTCTGCTTGACCGGTGGGCACTCGGGTTTTAATGGCAATTTGTGCTCGACTATGCTATTATCTAATCCAGGCATATCTCGGTATGTCCACGCGAAAACATCCGCATATTCAAATAGGAGTTTAACCAATTTTTCTCGCTCACTGCTTTTCAATGTGGTGCCGATCTTAACTTCTTTCTCGTCGTTTTCAGTACCCAGATTGATTATTTCAGTTTCTTCCTCGTGGGGTTGAATCACTTTAGCTTCTTGTTCCACCAACTTCATTAATTCAGGAGGGGTATCCCAATTATCCTCATTATCTTCCTCAGTATGATTAATGGGGTATTCAAAATTATAGTATGAGTTACTGGCATCGTTATTTTCAAAGACAATGTTTTTGGATCTGCATTAGTTAAAAAATGACGAAATGAAAAGCGGTAAAAGATGAAGAGAGATGGAAAATATGGAAAAGGAAAGAAAAGAGAAATGATTGGAAAATTCAAAGTGCATTTTATTGAAAATGGTACTGAAATGAAACGTGTGCACCCTTTTGACAATAAATTATTCTAAAGCCTTGGGCAGAGCAATATAATTTGCATTACATAATTACTTTGAATCAAAGATCACGGGAAACTCAACGATCTCCCAATTTCCAAGTTCTTCATTCGGCGAGCAAGGGTGGACAAGGTTGACATTGTCTTTTTCTGCACTGCGATCGTCCTTGATAGCTGCTATCTGATCCGGATTCAACATTCTTGCACTCCAAAGGCTTTGCCTAATGTCATAGATGGGGATACTCTCATCTTTTGGCTCCCTGCCTTCCAATCTAGTTATCAGGGGTTGGTCCCCAAACTCCTCAGTAATGGCATTGACTGCTGGACCTCCATGACCTGGAAGGGGATTATTACCCACATTAGGCCCATCCTCCTTAAAACTCAACCATTTGGCATTGATCAGATCTTGAACCACGTACTTCAAAGCCTTGCAATTTTCAGTTGTGTGACCTACTGCCCCTACATGAAATTCACACTTGGCATTTGGGTCATATCCTCTTGGGAAGGGAGGTTGAAGTTGTTTCATTGAGCGTGAAGAGACCAAGGAATTGTTGATGAGGTGCTGGAACAGATCCGTATAGGTCATGGGAATAGGATCAAATTGGACTGCTTTCTTTTCTTGGTCATTTGGTTGTTTCTGGTTTTGGTTTGGTTGGGTGGGAGCAACTGGTTGTGCTTGTGTTTGGATGGGGGAAGGTGGTCGAAAGGGCATCATTGGTTGGTTTGGCCGGGGGCTAGGATTATGAGAGGCGGCGGCGATGTATGGAGGTGGGTAGTAGGGGTATGGAAAAGGATGTGGGAAATTGGTAAAGAATTGGGGTGGTTTTCCTTGTACTTGTCCTCCCGGGCTCGTCATCACAACATTGGTTTCCCCTTCTTTCTTCTTTACAAAGTTTGTTGGGGGTCTCTTGATATTATTGGTTTCAGCAAAACTTTGGGCAATCTTTCCATTCCTCATTCCTCCTTCAATTCTTTCCCCTACGATGACCATATCTGAAAAGTTTGATGATACACTTCCGATCATTTTGTCATAGAAGGGTGATTGAAGAGTATCCATGAACATGGCCACCATTTCTTTTTCAATCAGAGGCGGTTCCACTTGGGCTGCCAGTCCTCTCCATCGTTGGGCATATTCCTTGAAGGTCTCATTGTCTCTTTTTGCCATGTTTTGCAACTGCATTCTATCAGGAGCCATATCAATGTTATACTTATACTGCTTCAAAAACGCATCCGCCAAATATTTCCAGCAGCGAATATGAGATCGCTCAAGGTGTGTATACCAACTCGACGCTGCCCCTGTTAAACTATCCTGGAAGAAGTGAATCAGAAGTTTGTCATCATGTGCATAGGACGCCATCTTCCTACAGTACATGGTCAAGTGGCTTTTCGGGCAAGTTGTCCCTTTATACTTGTCAAAGTCTGGCACCTTGAACTTCGGTGGTACAACCACATCCGGTACGAGACAAAGATCTGAAGCTATACTTGAACCGAGATAGATTACTCCTTCTACAGCTCTTAGCCTATCTTCGAGGATTTGCAACTTCGTATCAGACCACTGATTCCCAACTGGGATGCTCAGATTGGGTCCCCCCATAGCTGGAGACCAGGCAATGCGGTTAGTCTGGGGATTCAATGGATTTCCTTGAATATAATAGGGGTAACCAAATGGTCAGGGACTCACCACGGGGGGTACTACGGGCGTACTGACTCCTTCAGTATTCCCGAGATGGGACGGTGCATAACCAGGTGGAAAGGTGTATGTCATGAAGCCAGGAGTTGAGCTCTGAACTGGTATCAGTACCGGAGCCTGATCCTTGAGCTACATCTTGCACAACAAGTGCTTGAGAATCAGTTTCTGCAGAGTTATTGTTAGCACCTGGCGGTGTGTAACCGGGCGGGAGACCAAATAGTGGGAACTGTTGTACTTGACTCTGAGGGTTGCTAACTGGTGAGTGTGTAGGACCCTGCGGGTAAATTGCAAAAGGTACCATCATCCCTTGAGTATTGAGACCATATTGCAACTGCATAGGACCGAAGCCAGGTGGGTGGGAAGGTGTAGCTTGACTTTCATCATTCATCTTTGGAGATACCCCATCTATGACCTTGTCTTTGTTTAGGGACTGCAGAAGCTCCAAAACTTTGCTCATCTGTTCTTTCAGCTGGTTGACGTCCTCTTTCATCTCTTGGTCATCCATGATCCTTGATTGAGAGCGAGTTCGATAAGGGTGTCGAGGAACCAGTTTGTTTGATTATTTTCTGGTGATTTAAAAAAAAATGATATGAGTATGAATGAATGTGGATGCATAAATCTATTTATTTGTGCCAAGGAACCGTAGGCCTCATTGTTTTGACATGTATGAGCTTCTTTGAAACTGTTTCACAATTTGATCCCATATTATTTCACAAAATACTTGCAGCCAAGCTCTTGAGTTCCTACGATTCTCTGGCGACCTAAAATGAAATGAGAATGAATGATATTATTTCTTTACTTTCAACATGTGTTTTTTTTGAAGTATGAATGCATGATGATATAATGTTGAGTGATGATGATGACTATTCCAGTAGCATGCACAAAAGTATATGATTTAGTAGACCCTTTTTATGCATGGATGTGATATAACAGATTTTTGGTGGAAGAATAAAAATGATATGATGCCCCTTGTGTCTTAAAAGGGTTAAACCTAAAATTAAAGATTTTCTAACCTAAGGGGTCTATAGTCTTGTATTGAGTGATAGATCTCATGGTGGCTCTAATCACATTCTCACCAAAGGCCTCTAGAGCTAAAGTCTCCTCCCGAATATTAACCACAACGATAGATAACTATCCGGTGCGGAATACTCAGAGGGAGCACACTCTAGATGAAGTTCTCGCAATAGCCAGAAGGAAAGCAAATTCCAATTGACCATCACCGAACCTCCACTCAACTTAAGCTTTGCTCTGACCCGGGTATAGGGCCTTACTCAACAAAAAAAAATGAAGTTAATTATTTGGCACAATTAATCATGTTAGGCTTGACTCTCTAAAGGTCCCCAGTGGAGTCGCCAGCTGTAGCGACCGAAAAATCCGGAGGGATTTATTCGAGTTTAATGGAGCCGCCACCAATAATTTATTTTCGAAGGAAAAATATTGGAAAAACCTTTTTGAAGAAAAGTGGTCCTTAAGACCGGATTTGGGTTCGGGAGTCGATTATGCGTAGGGAAGGTATTAGCACCCCACGACATCCTTTCAAAAAAGGTTACCTCTAACTAATTGTGCAAAATTTATTAACTTCTAAAAAAATATTTATTTTCCTTTTATTTAAAAAAAAAATTTAACCAAGATAAAAGAAGAGGACTTAATAAAAATCGTTTATTTTTGCGCTTGACAGGAGTGGGCTCCTGCTCCTACGTATCTCCGGGTGCAGTGGAGAAATCAAAGACTACGTAGTTCTTGGGTAGAAAGTGGTTGCGTGTTGGTTGATTTTAATTGTATATTTTTTGATGGAAAAAATGTAGGTTTTGTAGGGACCAAACAAGAAGCAATCAAGAGTGGCCCTTGCTAACAATCTTTTTTATTTATAAAATTAACGGTGTTCGTAATGATCAAACGGGAAGCAATCTCGAGTGATCATTACTAGTAAAAAACTTAATTTTATTTTTATGAAGAAGACAGGTTTTCATGGGGACCAAACAAAAAGCAATCAAGAGTGGTCCTCACTAATAACCCATTTTTTTTAGAAAATTAAAATACTTGTAATGACTAAATGGGATGCAATCTCGAGTAGTCATTACTAGTAAATTAATTTTCATGATTTTTATCATGTGATTTTTCAAAAAAAAGTAGTGTTTCAAAACTTGTATGTGAAAT
The DNA here is from genome assembly GCA_037113605.1 of Calophaca sinica. Taxonomy (NCBI): domain Eukaryota; kingdom Viridiplantae; phylum Streptophyta; class Magnoliopsida; order Fabales; family Fabaceae; genus Calophaca; species Calophaca sinica. The sequence goes on along the minus strand of CM073734.1, from coordinate 48,385,391 downwards.
TTAGTTGGATAAAATTGTACTAGTTTAACTAGTAAAAAAAAAAAAGTCCACATTCATTAAAAAAAAAAAAAAGGGCTAACAGCACATAACACCAATACACACGCACTAACTAAAACAGCACATAACACTTATACAGCACATAGCACATAACACTTATAACAAATGGGCTGAAAAACCCAGCCAATAAAAAAACAAAAAAAACAAACTCACACAAACTTAGACACACACTAACAGCACATAACACACTCACACACACCAGTGTGGAGCCTCTAATTCTTTGATTGGTGGTAAAAACGCCCAGAATTCTCCCAAAAAATTCTCCTCCCTCTGTTTTTCTGGCCTTGACATTTATAGAGCTAATGAGCCCTAATAGGACAATGCTGGTTTGTTGGTTGCAGGGTTGTGGGAGGGCTGAAGGATACAGGGGGTGCAGAGTAGTGCCTGCAAAGCTGCTTGGTTGGAGCAAGAATGGAAAAAAACAAAGGAACAGGAAGAAAGCACCTTGGACTTATTTGCTAAAATTGTTACTGCTGCTGTTTGTTGTTGGCTGTTGGTTGTTGGCTGTGGCTGGGAGTGGCAGGGGCGCTGCACTCCAGCCTTGCCCTGCTTCTTTTTGCTTTTTTTCTTTTTTTTGTCTTTTTGTTTCATTCTGATCTTGTAATTGTGATTTGCAACAAAAAGGCCAACAACTTGTTCCTCCTTTTTTTTTATTGCAATTGAGCTGAAATTAGCCCAAAGGATTTAACAAAATGAACCCAAAATGTGTTGTTAAGAATAAAGTAAAAACAACAATAAAAATAAATTACAGGAGGTAGGTGGACAAAATTAGGGTATAACACCCTAAAAGATGGAAGAAGAAGAACGTGATGAAGGAGGAAGAAGATCAAGATTATTCAAGAATAGCTCAAGTTCTTGGGCATGAAGAAGAGTATTAAAGGTGTAGATTAAGATTTGGGAAAAGTTGAAGAAACCCTAAGATGAAGAAAGAGGAAAAACGTGAAGAGGATCAAAGATGTCAAAGCTCCACCATTCTAGCTCAAGGTCTTAAAGAATTATGGTGAGTTCTTCATCCCTTAGGTGATGGGCACCCATAAGTCCCACATTAGGATTTTTCTCAAAGAAGTCTTTGAACCCCAAGGGTTCAAAGTTAGGGTTTGTTAACCCTTTTGATTATAAGTTTAATTTTATGGTTATTGTTATGTCTATTTAGTGGGTTTGACTGCAAGAGGTTGGATGGCTGCTCCCAACCCCCCACAAGTTGTATGTTTGATGTTTGAACCGTTGGATGTTCCATAGAGCTCCAAGGAATGTGTCTTGGTTTTGAAATTTTTTCTTGACTTAAGGTTATGCAGAGTTTCATGTGAAAATGTGTCTTGCCATGTTTATATGATTATGTGCAGTTATATGTAGTATTAGTTAAATTTCCTAAGTTATGATTTTTATCTCAAAATGTTTGATGTTTGGCTCCTTTGTTAGCTCCATAAAGCTAAGATGGAGGTGAGTGTTTGGCTCATAAGGAATTAGACTCAAGTGATTTGTTCAATTCTATATGAGCCTAATGATGTGTTGGCCATACTATGGTCAATAATGTTAATGTCATGTATGAAATGTTCCTTGCTTGTCAAACTTAAATCCTTGATTTAGTTATATGTCATTGGTGATAGTTTGGTTAAGTGAAGGATGCATAAGTCCAAGAGGCCTAATTACCTAGAATGAAGGATTCCTTAGAATTTATTTCTTTATGTACGTGCATTGATAATGCATGAGATGTAATTAAATAAATTATAAGACAATAAGAGTTAAGTGAATAGAATATGTCTAAATATGTTAGTTATGAGTGTTATGATTCTTATTCTAAATATGTGATACTTTGATGACTAAGTGAGTAGTTAGTACAAGGCTATGATATTTGTATTCATGTGAGCTTGTGTTGCCTTGTTCATATGAACATTAAGGATGCATGTTTTGGAATAAAATAAGGTTCTTAGTACATCACAAATCCCCCATTTCAACTAAATCTCAACTCTCCAATCTCTTATTCAAGCTAGTATTTGAAGTAATCTGGCAAGAATCTCACAAATCTCTCATAGAATGTTGAAACCCTAGCATTTTTCCCCTTTTCCCCTTCTCTTTTCTCTCCTTTCCTTTCCCTTTTTCTTCTTTTTCGCATTCTGCTCGCTGCTGTATTTTTAAGCATTTCTGTGCTTGTGAATCGATTCACTGCTTAGTGTGAATCGATTCACACAGTCAGAAAGGTGCCTGCTCGAATTTAAGTGAGTGAATCGATTCCCTGCAGCTCCCAATTCGACTCCCAGTGACTTGTTTTTGTGTGAATCGATTCATAGGGTGTGTGGATCGATTCACAACTGTTCAAATTCAATTCCCAGAGGGATTTAAGTGCTTGAATCAATTCAAGAGGTGTGGGAATCAATTCCCACTGCATAGAAATCAAAGAAACTAAATTCTAACACCAAATTAACACTTCCAATCATCTTAGGATTAAATCCAACTCATTCTTAACTCAAAATCAACAACTTACACCTTACAACTTTATGTAATCATATTTTCTCAATTTGTAACCAAATTAAGCTTAAATACAATTACACAACTCCTCATACTTATTCTCAAATTAAGCTTAGGGAATTTGGGGCGCTACAGCGTCGGTTATGAGCTGACAGAATCTGGGTTTTTGATCGACGGGAGCGAGCGTGTCCCTAAGGATAGCGTTGGGTGAAATCAACCGCTGTTATATATTCGACGCTAAATCGCAAATTTGTTGTAGTGAAAAGGGTGTGATTTACCTAGTCACCCCATAATACCCTGCCCCATTAGATTAAAAGGTCAAAAGATCAAAATATTGTCTTGAATTGGCCAAAACCCTGAATCACACCCCACAAAAAAGACTCATAGGAGTCGCCCAGAAACACTCACCCTAACCCTAGACCTACTCCTCTGGACATAAATCTTTGGTGCTGGTATAACTGTATCGTGACATCATTATGACATCTGGATCTTGCCTCATCATCGTGATGTCTCCTCAAATCAGCTTTCGGTATAACTGTATCCCTGAGTGCAATACCTATGTGACATTGAGCATAGACATTACACTCGGCACGGTCCTGACAGGGGCTTGGCTCATATCACCAAAGGGTAGGTTTATCCTAATCCTCAAAGTACCTATACGAGTCCTTGTCAACCCTTCCATTAGGACGAAGTAGTAAGTCATCGACGGGGAGAAGTTAAGATGCCAGCCTTATCCTCCCTCATCATGGAAGATGACTTCTACAGTAACATCAATCGGTGAAGGTAGTGGGACCCTTAGAATACGACGATCAAAGGACATGCTCATCAACCGCTCCATCCTTAACTCCCGCATAAAAGATAATTTAGAGAAAGAAGCACATATAGAATAACGTAGGGGGTAAGACTACTATACATCAAAATATAGGGATTTAAAGATTACGTACTAGTAATTTAATGCACAACACAACCAATCAAGTAACTCAAAAGAAAGGAAAGAAGAAAGGGGAAAAGAGAAGAGGGAATGCGATGGAGAAAGAAGAGTGGGAGGTGAGCCGCGCCATCCCTGGAGGAGGCAGCGCACGCGGCGACGCACCAGAGGAGAGCAGATGGACAAGACCGAGAGAGAAGAGGACAATGAGAGAGAAGGATAGACAACGAGAAAGAGAGAAATAAAAGGGGGAAAGAAAGCTCGAATAGAGAGGGAATGAGATCAATGGAAGAGAAAAGAAAAGAAGGTGATGAAGGAACTCATGGAGGAAGAGCTTCCATGGTGGATTTGGGTACCCCAGCCCTACTGTTTGGGGATTTCTTCTCCAAACATATAAGAAACAAAAGGTACTAGGCAATTGGAGAAGCCTAACGCATGTCAGGATGCTCGGTCTTGCCGCCACGCGAGACCTTGATTACCGGATCACGAGTCAAGTCGTCTTTATTAAGAGTCTTTTATATTACCTTGTATTAGAATGTAATTTTGGTAAAAGTCTTTTAATGGTGAAGTTGGTTGTAAAACCTTTATGCATTCAGAGTCTTTTGTGGTCAAAGCATTGTATTTCGAAAGTTTTGTATTTCCTAATTAGTTCCAAAGTCAAAATATTTCCATGTTTAAGTTTAAAAAAAAAAAGTAACTCAACGTCTTCTAAAGCAATCATCCTTACGTGTTGCTTTTAAGATCAAAGCTTAGACTACCATGAACCTAAATCTAAATGCATACTGGCCAATATCTTTTGTTCATATATGTATATCATGGTGATCACTTCCTTACTGTTTGCCTAGTAAGTTTGTCCCTTAGAAGCTGGACTGACCACAATTAATTGTCTTACCATAGGCTTAGATCAATCGAACAACACTTCCTAACACCACAGACCTAGGTGTCAAATCTCTCTTAGGAGAGTATTTATGCACATGCCATGGCATCAATGTATCCATCCTGGGTTCTCTATTCTAACATGTGGTCCTAATATCTCGACCTCACAGTCACTACTTTCTTTTCTAGATACACTCCAGATCATCTTGGTTAGAATAGGTGTTGGCTTAATTACCTGTTGTCATTGATGGTATGTACTCATCCAAACATGTTTTGGATGAGAATATCCTATATAGACATATATTATGCTTGGTGATGGACTTGGCTCAATTTGAACCTTTGTTTATCTTTTTTTTTTTTTGGATAAGCAAATTCATTAATAGGGAGTATAAGGGGCCTCCCGATTACGTTGAAATGTTATCAAACCATTACACCATCTGAATACATCTTATAGGATTCGAACACCAATCTAAAAAAACTAAACCTGTAGATTTACCTTCATTGTATATAAACCAACCCCAAGAAACTGTTTTAATTTGAGCAAGGACACTTGTGAGTTCTGCAACCTCCCCTTGAAACAATATTTTATTGCGAGTCAACCATAAAGTCTATATTATCGCAGCCCAAATAAGATGTTTCACTTTTCTGCTAGATCTGCCCCTTATTAGTCCTCCAAAATGAGTCCAGTTTTGCATAATGTCATAATGCATTACACTATCAAAACCCAACCAAGCCAATGTAGCCATCAAAATATTATGCGCAAATCTGCATGCAAAAAATAAATGTCCGGCAGATTCATAATTATAAAAACAAAAGACACAATTTGTTTCATATCGGTTTGTGATAATTTCCCTACGCGCAAGCTACTCTCTTGTGGGTAACCTGTCCAAAACAATCGCCAAACCAGAAACTTTACTTTAGATGGAATGGAGCCAGACCACAAGCCTTTCAACAACCGGGGCTGATTATGACTTGAATCAGATAGGCCCAAAATTTTGAGCAAAAACATATGTAGATCTAACCGTAAACGGACCTGTGTTGTAGGTTTATGTCCCTGTAATAACACATTGAAATCAAAAAATAACTATGTTTCCCACGCGAAGAATGACCTCCCCCACTTCCAATCCCACACCCACAAATTATCTCTCCAAACACCTACCTCTTCTTCTATTGCACTGCTGTTAAGAGCCACCTGAAACAATGTAGGAAATTACTCTTTAAGAGGAGCATCACCTAGCCAAGAATTAAGCCAAAGCGTGTGTCTTTGCCATCTCCGAATTTTCTTTTAACCAGCCCATGAAACCAACTCATATCAGAAGAGTTTAAACACTACAAGAATAAACAATCCTTCCCACCGCCTTTTTTCGTGGGCCATGACGGCCAGAAATTATCGTGGGTCATAGCCCCAGGAAATATGCATTTTTGAATTTCGTGAATTATTTTTGTGGGCCCTGACCCACGGAACTCAAATGAATTTTTATCCGCAGCCTTCTCCCACAGTAAACAGAATCAGAGGAGCGGCCTGTTGAATCTGACATGCTTTGACCAATTAGCGTGGGCTACGTCCGATGGTAGCACATGCAGATCATTAACATGAGCCTCAACTCACGGTATAGCTGATAGTAATATGTTTGGTTGGTTTTTATTTTTATTTCTCATTTCTCATTCTTGAAGAAGAGGAATCTACCAGCACTGGAGATGCACACCCTTGAAACAAAAACGGGAGGAACAAAAGCGGATAGAAAGAGATAGCAATGCGAGTGTAAGAGATTGGAAAATCAAGGAAGGTGGCCTCTTCGCCACCGTTGGTGTTCAGGAGAGACGGACTGGTCACAGCGGCTTTGTAGTTGCGCAGGGACGGTTTGCGTGTGAGGTAAATGTGTCTCCTTCTCCATCTCTTCCTTCTTTGTCTATTCTGTTTGCGGCCCTTATTTTCCTTTCCTTGTTGTTTGTAGGGAAGCATCTAAGGCAAGTGGAGTGGTTCATCCAACGGTCGGCAGTCATGGGTCTCATGCCCCTTTCTTCTTCTTTTTAATTAAAAGTTTGTATCTTCTCCCAATTGGGTGGTTGCAGTACTGATAAAGTTTGTTCCTTTGATATTTGCAACCTCAGTTCATCAAATACGATGCTTTTACAGGCTTGGTGTTCTTCATACCTGTACCGATAAAAGGAAAGCAATGATTGACCGCTTGATTAAGGGTATGCGACCATGGTGTTATGTATTGTATTATCTGTATGGTGTGGCCGTAAATTGGAGAGTGTAGTAGGGTTGCATTTTGAAGGTTTATTTCACTTAACTACATTGAATCTGTGAAGAAGAAGAAGCACTTGGATTGATTATTTTAGTTTTTAATTAGTAATTAAATTTAATCAGTTTAAAAATTGGTTAAATATAATTATTATTATTTTTTTAAATGCTTTTTAATTTTATCGTGGGCTCTCGCCAATTACACACGGTCATTGCCCACGATAATTATACACGGCCAGTGCCCACGATAATTACACACAGCCTACAAAAAAGGCCCACGATAAAAGTTACCGTCGACCAAATAATCTACGGAATGTGTCCCATGGTGAGCCCACGGTAATATGTTGGTTAGACATGGCTTTCGGACATTAGCGTGGGCTTGGGTCCCATGGTATTAACAGATTTTCTTGTAGTGAAATCTCTCCACCAGAAAGAGGCATTATTTGCCACTTGCAAATCATTTGACATACAAAAAGATAAATTGTCATATTTAACAGAAAGAAGGTTGTACCAAATTGACTCACGGTCAATCAAGAGCCGCCACTTCCACTCCTCCAATAAGCTAATATTAAATCAATGAAGATTCTTTACCCCTAAACCACCTTGGTCCTTAGAAAGAAAAACCTTATCCCAACTCACCCAACAAATCTTTTGATTGGCCTCAAATCCTCCCCACAAAAAGTTCCTTTGTATAGTAGTCAAAGTATGAATAACTTTTTTAGGTGCCTTATAAAAAGAAAAGAAGTAAAGAACGAATTTATAAGTGTAATCCTATCTCCAAAAGATAAGAATCGTCCTCTCCAAGATGATAACCTCCGCCTCATTGATTGAATCACTGGTTCCCATGTCAGACAACGCCTAGGATTAGCGCCAACCTTTGTTCATCTTGCTTATTAATAATATTATTTTTGTCTTTTAAAAGAAAATTAGTAATGTATCAAATCAGACGGTCGGATACTTGTACTCATCTAATTAAGCCAAACAGCGTAGGAAAAAATACAATGAGATATGACACTTGATAAAACATAAGAGCTTTAATCTAAAGATACATGCATAGAAAGAGTACTATGAATCTTAAAGTACATGAACAAGTAAATGAATCAGGTTTAATCAAATCTCCAATGTCATTAATACATAACGTTTCAGGGAGGGCAACCACTGTGCAGATAGGCTGGCTTCTTTTGGAGTTTCTTCCAAGACCTACACCTGGTGGAACTCTATCCCTAGCTTTATTAGGACTGATTTTTTCCGTAATAAGTTTGGTCTCCCAACTTTTCGTTTCAAATAGTGTTGTTTTCTCTCTATGGGACTGAGTCTAGTTTGGTCTCTTCTGTTGGGTTTTGATGTGCTGCAGATGATTGTTAATGACTTTGGTGCCAACATAGTTGGGATGATAGTCATTATAGTGATACCTATGCATGTCAACATCTGTTTTAGCCTTTATAGCGTTATTTATTTAGGCGAGTTTTTCTTTCTTGTTGGTTTCTTTGTTGTTTTTTTGGTTCATGGATTTTGGCCTAGTCCCCCCATGTTTTTTTTGTTTCTCTTTTTCTTTTTTTTCAATAAAATATAGGCGGGGGTACTCTTTTTCCTGCTTGATGTTTTTTCCCTAAGGAGGGTTTTGCATCAGAAGGTTTTAACGAGGCCCCTCTCCTTTCTTTTGCCTAAAAAAAAAAAAACATAACGTTTCAACGGTGCAAAGCCAAGCTCATATTTACTGATTCACCCCTGTAGCACTTCAACATAAATAACAAACCCTTTCAAAGGGTCAGATATATATAATCCAAGCCACTACTAGTCTTGCTGGGGATAGCACTCACAACTTCATTACGCATAAACTGACCAAATTCTTGGACCTAACTATGTCTCTAATAAAGGTTTCCATGTCTCTATTGCAATTGAGATCGCGCATAGTAAAGGTAGGCGCCGTTTGTGGGTTGAATGTGACTCCTCACTTGCTGTTCAGGCTTGGCGTTCGGCTGCTCTGGATTCCATCCCGTGGCAATTGAAGACTAGGTGAAAAAACTGTTTGATTATTTTTAATAGTATGCATTTACTTGTTTCTCATATTCTCAGGAAAGGTAATAGTTGTGCTGACAAATTGACTTCTTTTGCAACTACAAATAGGAGTTATACGTGATGGAACTTAGTTCCAGGTTTCGTTAGGGAGGACTTTTTTCCTTGATAGACTTGGCCTTCCTAAATATAGATTTAGATAATTGTTTGACATGGGTTTTGGCCTAGTCCCCAATGTTTGTTCTTCTTTTTCCATTTTTTTCTATTAAATTAAGGCAGGAGTACTTTTTTTCCTTCTACATATTTTTTTTCTCTAAAGAGGGTTTTGTATCAGAAGATTTTAATTAGACTCCTTTCTTTCTTTGTCTTTGAAAACAAAATATTGCAATGGCACAAGATCCCATGTGTTATTTTTTTGCGAGCACGTACCCATTAGTCTTCAAAAACACGCTTCTTTTGTTGGATTACATTGGCATTTGTTTTAAGTATGTATACTTGTTCTCGGGAATCTTTCTCATGAATATAATGCTGAAAATTCTATTACTGGCTATTTTTTTTTTTTGGAAAAAATTGTGTTTGCAATTGGCTAATTTTTATAACATTCTTATTGGGAATCATTCGTAAGAGTGAGATATATAGGTAATTATAGACAAATTTCATCCCTATCTCATGTGAATTCTTTTTTCCAACCCTTCTCATGATAATAAGACTAGGGATGGCAAAGCGGGCCGGCCCGCCAAGAGGTGGTGAGTTGAGAAAGTGAGTCCACCCTGTCCCAATGGGGTTGGCCTCACTTAAAATGAAAAAAAAAACGATAACTAAAAACTTGTTCTAATAAAGTGGGAGGTTGGCCATCCTAATTAACCTCACCCTAAAATGGGCAAAAATAGTGGGTTGGCCCACCCAAAATACATAAAAAAGGAAAAAAATTGGTTAAAAAAGGTATATTGGCCCGGCGGGATGGCCCACCCCTCCCGTGGCACAACAAGTTAACGGGCTAGCTAGGTAGGTCGGGTCATGCGGGTTGGTGGACTGACATACCCCAACCCACCCCGCCTCGTTTTGGTGGGCTGACTCGAAGGGCTCAACCCGTATTTCTATCCCTAAATAAAACCATGGGAATGTGGAAGTTGATTATTTTATAGGAATCTTTTATACCAGAAAATAAAATTTTGTAAGCCTTACTCATATATTCCCAAAAATATATCTAAATGGCTTGAAACAAATACACCGTTTTGCCTTTACGACTCAACGTTGTGGATTTAGTCTTGGGCCCATTTTAATTGATTATGAAGCCTTTTGCATGAATTTTATTTTGGATGACAAGGTCTTAAAACTAAGGGGTTGCTATTTGCACCCATATATTTTTTTAGTACATCCCCAGATCTTTAACATTCTATTTTACCAAAATACCCCTATCAGAAAGTTAACTTCCACAAGGTAATTTTTTTTTCTATGGAATTCAAAATATATCTTATTTAAATTTAACATATGGAAACATATATACGTTCTAAACGTTAACTTTAAAAACGTATGTTGTATACATTTTGGAGTTAAACTTTCAGAATATATATTAGTTTATATAAGTTAACTTTTAGAAGGCATTTTTTTTAACATTAAAATTAGTGTGAGGAAATAAATATAAAAAATTGATAAAAAAATAAAAGTCTAAACAAAATAAACATAAAATATGTACATTAAAATGAAATATTGTGTTTGTATATATATATAACAATAAATATAGAATAAAACGTCAAAACAAAAAAAAAGAAATGATATCGAGTTCTCTTCCTCTTCTGATACGTGACACATTATGTGCCTCGACCAACAGAGACCGTAGAGGATTCAGGAGATTCTCTTCTTCCTAGACTACAGTTCTTTACACTACCCCCGCTGTAAATCAGACCCTAGAGAATCTCATGAATCCTCTAGATCATCGCCTATAAATAACAATATAACATGTTAAGTAAACGTGAAAAACATAGCGAATTAAAGTGGAATATCAAATGAGTTCATATTAACTTACCAAGTGAGAAGGAGAAACTTTGGAACTGGCCTCCAGCAGTTCGGAGCCTCTATGACGGCTACCTTACGATGGTCTCGTTCAACCACTGGTATCAAGTCGGGAAGTGAAACCCAACGAAACTAGCGTAGGTACCCCTTGGTGCACTGCCCTCAATGTGTGGTCATGTTGTCCTCTACTGGCCTCGTCCACTAGATGCTCGATGAATTTTAGGTAAATGACATATATATCCTCTGGGACAAAACAACTTTAGTGACCTCACGAAGAGACAGTAGAACACCGTAACATCCTACTCAATGGTGGCCTTGAGCCTTTTTTGGTGGTGCGACCGCACATGGCTACATTTTTTGGGGGGGCACCAAAAGTATATATGTAACATCCGTAATTTTTACGGTGCGTATTTACCGTTATTATAAGCATTTTCTTGCTTGCTAAGTAAGTGATTGAATTAAATCAGGATAAAATTAAATTTGAGAATTAATATTTTATATTAACTCATGGTTCAAAAATCGTCGAAAAATTTTAACGAAGTTTTGCCGTATTTTAAATCATCGGGTAGTTTCTATCCGCAATAAAATTCTAAACGAACTCCGGTTTCGATGAAAATCGAATCGTAACTTGTTGTGATTGTGATTGAGTGTTTTCTATTATTTTTATTATTTATGACAAACTATTATCACGTGGTGAATTAATTTTTAAGTAAACTAATTTCGTAATTAATCGGCGAAAGAATTAATCGGAAACGCGATTATTCGATGCCATAATTTTAGGACACTCAAAACTCTAGGATTAGGGGGTAATCATGAGAAGAGAGAGATTAGATGTTTAGACTTGGCGATTAGATTAAAATCTTACATTATAGTGTTAGGTGTCACACCTTTTGTGGTTAATTAGATGGTGCTTTTCCTAAACCATATTTTAACCAAGTAATAAAAGCTTGTTTTTAATTTTTTTCTCTCATCCCTTTTTTTCTAATCAGGCCGCGACCCCCCTCCCTATTTTACTACCTCATTTGCATCCAACTTCTTTTTCTAATTGCCATCTTCTTCTTGGTCTTGTAGGTGAGATTAAAATCAAACTCTTCCTTGGTCTTCCTTGTCCCCAAAACCACGACCCTTAGTGTAGGTGTAGGAGATGTTATTTTTGATTCTTTGTTTGTTTAATGCTTTAGTTATGCATTGATTGTGATCATGAGAGAAAGGAACAAATTTTTCACCAATTTTCTCAAACCCTAGGCCTATTTTCTCAAGGGAAAGGTGTAACACCTGAGGACGAGATCGACATCGTATTAGGACGACGTATCGAGACCTCGACCAAGACCTTGTGTCGAGATCCCGTGACTAGATCGTTTGCCGAGATCATTTGTCGAGCTGATGAGACCACGTGCACTAGGCTTTGGTGAGGAGGTCGGCGTGTCGAGTTGATGAAGTCGCGTCCAGGTGATGAGGGCGCAAGTCGGTGAGGAGCCCGCGTCCACGACCTCGTGTTAGACCCTTGTACGCTTGCACGAGCACTCTTGTCGACATCGTGTCGAGATGACACCTCGTATTCTTTCGAACGTTATTCAACGTTATTATTATATTGTTTGTAATTATTACATTGTCGGCTTGCCGTTGACCGACAGAGTAGAGGGTAATTATGAAAGGAACGATTTAACGGGTAGATGATTATTGGGATTGGCATCTTATAGCTGGAGTTACGTTTATACCCCTGTCTCGCCAGCTGTATACCACGACCGATTCCCTCACACTCATTTCTCTTTTCTTCTTTCTTCTTCCTTCCTTCTGCTCTGTGTTTCGTTGTTTTCTTCAAAAATTTCCATCGACGAAACCGTGAGTTCCATCGAGATTCTGCACAAGCTTTCTTCATCAATCTTGTTCATCATCAACTTCTCGACCCATATCTCGTCTGATCGACCATCACCATTGAGGTATGAAGAACAGATTTTTTATCTTATTCGTGCTACTGTTTAGCGCTAATTCTTCTTCCATTTTTAACCAGTTTTATGCTTCCAAATCATGTCAAATTGATGGGTTTTCTTCTTCATAATATTACCTATCTTTTTAACCGATTAATTGGGCTTGTAAAACAAATTTCTTTCTCTGATTTCTGCAATCGGCAGTGCTCAGAAACCTCCATTTTTGGTTCGTTTCGATTTCTTGTTTTTCGTTTGTTGCTTCTGGTTATTGTTGTTGTCGATCTATCTGTTGAAGCATCAGATAACTTTTTCATGAATTTTGATCGAAATCCCTAACTTTGTGTTAGAGGAAAAATATCTTTCAGTTCTTGAGTATTATATTTTCTGGATTGTGGTTGAGTTTGGGGATGAGAGAGCTAGATGTATTAGAACCCATAGATCGATCTGAGTTGTGTTTGTTTTAGGAAGTCTGATTCCCGAGATCGAGTGAATTCCGAATCAAGGTGTACGGGAAAGCGAATCCAAGGACGCGGAAGCAGTGGAATCGAGGTCGACTGAGAAGCGTACGTGTCGAAGTCGTTGTCGAGCTCTTTGAAGACAGCTGTGTCGAGGTCGTTGTCGAGCAGCATTAACTTGGAGTTCGGTAAGGGCAACTCCTAGATATCTCTAAGGCTTTATTTTATAAGTCCTTGAGTAAGGGCACTTCACATTAATATTTTCGTAGTATGCTAGCATAAGGGCATTTCATATGCTACGTGGTTATGTTATTGTGTATGGATTTCCTGATTTGTGTCGAGCTGAAATGTTGTGATATGATTGAGTTTTTGCATGTATTTAATATGTGATTGAATATATGTCATTAATTGTGTATTGCATGTTGAATTGCGTTTCTTCATGTCGAGCTTGCTCTCTTATTTGACATGCGGTTGAATATCTTGTGTTTAACTCTTTGAATATCGTATGCGGCGAATTGTTCATCGAGTGAGCGAGCTAGGTGAGTCGTATGACGTTTTTGAGCCGTGACCCGGATGGCGAGGGTGCTAGGTCCCCTTTTTGTTTACGGAGATTGACTAGACGTCGCCACGCTATGGGACCTGAGTTGATCCCTAGGGAGAGCGAGGATCCCAAGGGCCGGCTGGACTTTCCGACATACTGATGCACGGCGTGTGCATTCGGAAAATTGTCGAGTCGAGAGAAAATGGATTTGCGAGTTGTGTCGAGTTTAGAGTGAGATGGTCGAGTCACGTCGGTGAATGTTATACTTTCTTTGTTTGCTTATATTTTTATGTCGAGCTTATCTTGAATTGTTGAGAAGTTGACCCTTTCCGTGGTGCCTTCAATCCATAGCGGTTACCCAGGCGATGTCGGCGCGAGGAACTTCGGCGATGAAGCGATGCAGGAGGAGCTCGGCGAGGACCAGTGGCGACCTCTATCTGTCGTGATTGTTTATTTGTTGGATGTTTGTTTTTCCGAGAATTTGTACTTGTTTTTCTTTTGTGTTCGAGGTCGTGACCAGTTTAGGCGATGTTGTTTTGTTGCTCTGAGGGTGGCTGGTGGTCTTACTTTTGGAGCTGACCCTGCGTGGGAGTCTCAGGAAGTACCCCAGGTATGATGGCTCTTTTGAAGTTGTCGTACCTTAGGTGTCTTTTCTTTGCACATTTGCTACTCTGTATTTTGTATACATTATTATTTCGAGTGATATATATATGTGTATGTTATGCATGTATGTTTTATTAGAATTTAAGTCTTGTGTCTTAGTTGCACCATGTTTGAAAAGTCAGAACTACTCTGATGTGCACGAGTTGGTTTTATAAAAAAAAATATATCGTATTTTTAAAAGGCACAAGAGTTTTGTTTTTAAAACACATCACATATAGGTTTATGTTGAGCTTGGTGTGTTGAGCTCGGTAACTCGAGCTCGGTATATTGAGCTCGGTAGCGGTCAGGAAATGGAGTCGTTACCTTTGTTGGTATCGAGCTTGATTCGGTTGCCAGAAGTGTGCATAGGAATTTGGACTGGTCACTATGTCGGGTTATGTGTGTTGAGTGCCTAGTTGTATTATGTTGATTGCTGTTTGATTAAGTGAAGCACTTATTGCTTGAGAAATTGTTTGAACTGTTTCTTGATTGAAGCAGTGTGTTTTAACACATCCTTGTTGTGAGATTCAGCGGGGTTTTGAACTTTGTGGAATCTAATGCCACCTCGTAGGAATACGACATCCGCAACCGAGAACGCCGACATGGAACGAGCTATTCAAGCTATGGCCGAGATGGCGGCAGCCATGGCTCAACAATCATTCTTTGCAACTCAACAGGCTAACGCGATGGCTCAACCAGACGGCGTTAACTCAGCAGAACTTGGCAAAGAACAAAGCGAGCGTAACGAAATCATGAAGCAAAGAGGATTGGCCGACTTCAGGAAGCATGATCCACCAAGTTCTACGGTGAGCCAAATCCGGATAAAGGCTGATCTTTGGATGCAAGAGATCGAGAAGATCTTTGAGGCACTTCATTGCGGGACAACGTGAAGGTCGACTATGCCACCTACTTACCGCTAGGAGACGCAGTATTGGTGGAGAGGAGTGAAGCAAGCGTTTATAGCGAACATCGCGAGATGACACGGGAGCTTTTAGTGAAAGGTTTTGGACAAGTACTTCCGGATCTTGCACGCAGCCGAGAAGGAGCGGGAATTTCTTCAAGCTGCGGCAAGGCAACTTCGGCGGTGTCCGAGTATGCGCCAAGTTCGAATCGTTGGCGAGTATTTCAGTCCATTTCGTGACCGAGTTGACCAGAGATGGTTGAGTGAGAGATTCCAGCGGGGATTGAGATTCGATATTGAAGTCGATGGTGTCGTTGAGGATCCGAAATCTCCAAGTGATTGATCGATGTGTCGAGGTAGAAGGAGTAAGGAGCCACTGAAGAAGATTGTTGTGGGCGACCGGTGAGACCCGAGTGCGGGGCGAGATTTGCAGAGAGGAAACCACCGAGAAGAGGCCTTACGACCGACCTCGAGGGGAACAACAACGAGGGCGATGTCGTCAGATGACCCAATCCGAGGAGTGGAGGTCGGACCCGGTGTCGAGGTGATTTGCTACCGATGTGGAAAGCGGGACATTCGCGAGTAGCTGTACTCGAAGGAGGAGGTGTGTTTCAACCGCAAGAAGCCAGGGCATTTTGCTAAGGATTGTCCTACACCTAAAGGTGAGCAAGCGATGCTTGCGGCAAAGGCCAAAGGAAGCGTCAGTGGCTAAAGCGAGTTTTACGCATGAGTGGCGAGAAGTGAGCAGGCGATGATCTTATCCAAGGTGAATGTGAGATCGAGGCTAAATCCTTATCCGTTCTTTTTGATTCGGTGCAACCCATTCCTTTATTTCTTACGATTGTGTGAACCATTTGAGCTTATTGTGGATCGCTTTACCGTTTAAATTAGTAGTTACAACCCGGTACTAAAACCTTAGTCACAAACACTTGCATGTCTTAATTGTGTAGTAATTATTGAGTAGAAAGTTTGTGGTCAATTTGGTTTGTTTACCTCTTAAGGGCTTAGATGTTATTCTCGGGATGGATTGGTTGTCACACCACCATGTCCTTTAATTTGTGCCGTAAAGCGTAATTTTTCAGGACCTTGGAGTCTCCAATTATCTTTCTGCCGAGCGTATTGGAGTTTCTTTGAAAAGAAGGAACTAGGGAATACATGTATCTAGCTAGTTCGGAAGTTTTCCAGCAGATCGGCGTGAAGAATGTACGGTGGTGTGTGACTTTGAGGACGTTTTCAGAAGGCGTGCCAGGGTTACCACCGATCTGAGAGGTCGAGTTCTCCATCGACCGATTCGAAACGAGAACCGATTTCCAAAGCGCCATACGGGATGTCTCTGCCGAGATGAAAGAGTGAAGTCCCGGATCGAACACTTGGAGTCGAAGCAATTCATACGACCGAGCGTGTCACCGTGGGGAGCTCGGTGTTGTTGGTTAAGAAGAAGGATGGGCGATCAAGGCGTGCGTAGACTATCGCGAGCTCAACAAGGTTACCGTGAAGAACCGTTATCCGTTGCCCGCGTATTGGCGACTTGATGGACCAACCGTGGAGCGGCGATCTTTTCCAAGATAGACTTGAAGTCGGGCTACCATCAGTTCGGCGTGAAGGAGGAAGATGTCGCCAAAGCGACTTTCAAGACTAGATACGGTCACTACGAGTACTTGGTGATGCCGTTTGGAGTGGCGAATCGCCCGGTGTGTTTATGGACTACATGAACAGGATTTTCCATTCGTTTTTGGATCGATTCGTTGTAGTGTTCATCGGCGACATATTGATTTACTCGAGGAACCGAGAAGAGCACGCATGAACACCTATGTCGAGTACTACGGATATTACGAGATAAGCAACTCTATGCCAACCTGTCGAAGTGTGAATTTTGGCTTGAAGAGGTGAATTTTCTTGGTCACGTGATTTCAGGAGAAGGGATAGCTGTGGATCCAACTAAGATTGGCGGTGATAGCATGGGAACATCCTAAGGCGATTCTGAGATCGGGAGTTTTGTCGGCTTAGCCAGGCTATTACAGAAGATTCATTGAAGGTTTCTCGAAGATTGTCGCGCCTCTTTACGGTGACGAGGAAGGATCAACCTTTTGCTTGGGCCGAGGAGTGTGAAGCCGATTTTCAACGGTGAAGGAGCTTTTGGCGGCAGCGCTGTCTTGATTTTGCCTCAACCGGAAGAGCCTTTCGAGGTGTATTGTGATGCGTCACACCAGGGATTGGGATGCGTCGATGCAACATCGGAAGGTGGTCGCGTATGCTTCAAGGCGACTTAAGATTCACGAGAGGAACTACCCTACTCACGACTTGGAGTGGCGTGATAGTTTTTCTTATTTGAAGATATGGAGGCACTACCTTTACGGGAGCACTCTTCTGTTTTTCGGCGATCACAAGAGCTTGAAGTACTGTTCGACCAGAAAGAATTCAACATGCGTCAGCGTAGATGGGCGAATTTCTCAAGGACTACGACTTTACGTTGGAATACCATCCGGTAAGGCTAACGTAGTAGCGGATCGTTGAGCGGGAAGAGCGTTTTAACCTCGGTAATGATGATCAAGGAGTTGGAGATGCTCGAAGTTCAGAGACTTGAAGTTGAGTGTCGAAGTTTCAAGGGAAGGCGAGATTTGGTATGCTTACCATTTCTAACAGATTGTTGGGCGAGATCTGAGACCAGCAAGTTCATGACGAGCTTATGCAAGAGAAGATTGATTGATAAGCGCAAGAAGCGGCGAATTTCAGGTCGGAGCGGGCGACATCTTGAGGTGCAATGGCCGAGTGTGCGTACCTAACGTATCCGAGTGAGGAAGTTGATTCTCGGCGAAGCGCATAAGAGCAACTTTAGTATTCATCCGGATTCACGAAGATGTATCAAGACTTGAAGAAGCATTTTTGGTGGTCAGGAATGAAGAAGCAAGTGGCGAGTCGTAGCTTCATGTTTGGCGTGTCGAAGCGAAGGTGGAGCACCAGCGACTGCGGGAATGCTCTGATAATCGCAGCGTACCGGTATGGAAATGGGGCGGTATTTCCATGGACTTCGTTGTAGGTTTGCGAAGGCGAGAAGAAGAATGATTCGATTTGGGTGATCGTCGACCGATTGACCAAATCGCTCATTCTTGCGGTGAGGTCGACATACAACGTGGAAAAGGCGACCGAGATCTACATCGCGGAGATAAATGCGACTTCATGGAATACCCTCTTGATCGTGTCGGACCGAGATCCGAAGTTCACGTCTCATTTTGGAGGGAATTGCAAGGAGCGATGGGAACCGAGCTCGAGCTTAGCTCGGCATATCATCCACGGTGGCGGTCGGGCGAGAAACGATCCAATCGCTTGAAGATTTGTTGCGAGCTTATGCGTTAGATCACCGAGGAAGTTGGGACGACGTCTTACCATTGGTGGAGTTCACATACAACAACGGTTTCCATGCGAGTATTGGGATGGCACCTTTTGAAGCCCATTGTATGGGCGGAAATGTCGACGCCTCTTTGTTGGTACCAGGGGCGGCGAGCGTAAATCGTGGGACCAGATATGATCCAGCGGACTACGAGAAGATCCGTTTGATCGAGAGATCGGATCACGAACATCTCAAAGTCGACGGAAGAGTTATGCGGACCAACGGCGTCGACCACTCGAGTTCGAGGAAGGAGAACATGTATTTCTTAGAGTCACCCCACTCTTTGGAGTTGGTCGAGCGATCAAATCCAAGAAACTTACCCTAAATTCATTGGACCTTACCGATTCTTCGTCGTATTGGTCGGTGGCATATCAGTGCCTTGCCACCATTCTTGTCGAACATCCATAGCGTCTTCCACGTCTCACAATTGCGGAAGTATGTTTCCGACCCTTCTCATGTCATCGAGCGGATGTGATTCAAGCGAAGGGCGACCTATCTTTTGAGCGTTACGGAAGAATCGTTGATCGGAAAGCCAAGCGATTCGCGGAACAAAGAGATCCAACTTGTCAAAGTTGTGTGGGATCAAAAGGCGGGTGATGCGACTTGGGAGCTGGAGGAGAAGATGAAGACTTCGATTACCACTGAACTTTTACGAGGTAAGAATCTTATTTGCAATTTCGAGGGCGAAATTTTTTAGAGGAGATTGTAACACCTGAGGATGAGATCGACATCGTATTAGGACGGCGTATCGAGACCTCGACCAAGACCTTGTGTCGAGATCCCGTGACTAGATCGTTTGCGAGATCATTTGTCGGTGATGAGACCACGATGCACTAGGCGCTTGGTGAGGAGGTCGGCGTGTCGAGTTGATGAAGTCGCGTCTGGGGTGATGAGGGCGCAAGTCGAGTGAGGAGACCGCGTTCACGAACTTCGTGTTAGAACCTTATGCGCTTGCACGAGCACTCTTGTCGACATCGTGTCGAGATGACACCTCGTATTCTTTCGAGCGTTATTCAGCGTTATTATTATATTGTTTGTAATTATTACATTGTCGAACTGCCGTTGGCCAAGCAGTAGAGGGTAATTATGAGAGGAGCGATTTAACGGGTAGATGATTATTGGGATTGGCATCTTATAAATTTGGAGTTACGTTTATACCCTGTCTCGCATTTGTATACCACGACCGATTCCCTCACACTCATTTCTCTTTTCTTCTTTCTTCTTCCTTCATACGCTCTGTGTTTCGTTGTTTTCTTCAAAAATTTCCATCGGCGAAACCGTGAGTTCCATCGAGATTCTGCCTGAGCTTTCTTCATCAATCTTGTTCATCATCAACTTCTCGACCCATATCTCGTCTGATCGACCATCACCATTGAGGTATGAAGAACGATTTTTATCTTATTCGTACTCTTGTTTAGCGCTAATTCTTCTTCCATTTTTAACGGTTTATGCTTCCAAATCATGTCAAATTGATGGGTTTTCTTCTTCATAATATTACCTATCTTTTTAACCGATTAATTGGGCTTGTAAAACAAATTTCTTTCTCGATTTACGCAATCGGTGCTCGAAAACCTCCATTTTTGGTTCATTTCGATTTCTGGTTTTTCGTTTGTTGCTTCTGGTTATTGTTGTTGTCGATCTATCTGTTGAAGCATCAGATAACTTTTTCATGAATTTTGATCGAAATCCCTAACTTAGTGTTAGAGGAAAAAATATCTTTCAGTTCTTGAGTATTATATTTTCTGGGTTGTGGTTGAGTTTGGGGATCAGAGAGCTAGATGGAGTAGAACCCAAAGAACGATCTGAGTTGTGTTTGTTTTAGGAAGTCGATTCAGAGATCGAGTGAATTAGAATCAAGGTGTGCGGAAGCGAATCCAAGGGCGAGGCGATGGAATCGAGGTCGACTGAGAAGCGTACGTGTCGAAGTCGTTGTCGAGCTCTTTGAAGACAGCTGTGTCGAGGTCGTTGTCGAGCAGCATTAACTTGGAGTTCGGTAAGGGCAACTCCTAGATATCTCTAAGGCTTTATTTTATAAGTCCTTGAGTAAGGGCACTTCACATTAATATTTTCGTAGTATGCTAGCATAAGGGCATTTCATATGCTACGTGGTTATGTTATTGTGTATGGATTTCCTGATTTGTGTCGAGTGAAATGTTGTGATATGATTGAGTTTTTGCATGTATTTAATATGTGATTGAATATATGTCATGAATTGTGTATTGCATGTTGAATTGCGTTTCTTCATGTCGAGCTTGCTCTCTTATTTGACATGCGGTTGAATATCTTGTGTTTAACTCTTTGAATATCGTATCTGGGAATTGTTCATCGAGTGAAGCGAGCTAGGTGAGTCGTATGGCGTTTTTGAGCCGTGACCGGATAGCGAGGGTGCTAGGTCCCCTTTTTGTTTACGGGAGATTGACTAGACGTCGCCACGCTATGGGACTGAGTTATTGTCCTAGGGAGAGCGAGGATCCCAAGGCTTGGCTGGACTTTCCGACATCTGATGCAGCGTGTGCATTAGGAAAATTGTCGAGTCGAGAGAAAATGGATTCTGAGTTGTGTCGAGTTTAGAGTGAGATGGTCGAGTCACGTCGGTGAATGTTATACTTTCTTTGTTTGCTTATATTTTTATGTCGAGCTTATCTTGAATTGTTGAGAAGTTGACCACTTTCCCGTGGTGCCTTCAATCCATGGCGGTTACCCAGGCGATGTCGAGGCGCAGGAACTTCGGCGATGAAGCGATGCCGAGGAGGAGCTCGACGAGGACCCGAGTGACGACCTCTATCTGTCGTGATTGTTTATTTGTTGGATGTTTGTTTTTCTGAGTACTGTACTTGTTTTTCTTTTGTGTTCGAGGTCGTGGCCAGTTGTCCGAGTGTTGTTTTGTTGCTCTGAGGGTGGCGGTGGTCTTACTTTTGGAGCGACCTGCGTGGGAGTCTGGAAGTACCCCAGGTATGATGGCTCTTTTGAAGTTGTCGTACCTTAGGTGTATTTTCTTTGCACATTTGCTACTCTGTATTTTGTATACATTATTATTTCGAGTGATATATATATGTGTATGTTATGCATGTATGTTTTATTAGAATTTAAGTCTTGTGTCTTAGTTGCACCATGTTTCGAAAAGCTGTAACTACTCTGATGTGCACGAGTTGGTTTTATAAAAAAAAATATATATCGTATTTTTAAAAGGCACAAGAGTTTTGTTTTTAAAACACATCTCATATAGGTTTATGTTGAGCTTGGTGTGTTGAGCTCGGTAACTCGAGCTCGGTATATTGAGCTCGGTAGCGGTCCGGAAACGGGTCGTTACAAAAGGGGATATGTGATTTCTCATTTGAATCATGCAATTAACTTGGGGTTATTACTCCTTGATACTTGAAATTATTGTTGTTGTTGTTAATTTGAATTTGATCAAAGGAAACTTTTTATTTTGTAAACCTTGATGCTTGAGTAAGACATGATAGGGTAATGCACTTGAGTTAATGGTTTTGTTTTGGAAAAATTGAAGGTGACGTGCTTTGACACGTGGACTGTTAATCTTTGGTAAGGGCACTTCACATTCAGTAGTTCTTCTTATGTTAGTGTATGAGCTATTGTATGCTTATGTCTGATGATTTTCAATATGCGAATGTGAATCGTTGTTGATTGTTGAACTGTTATGGGTCTGAATTGTTGTGACTCTGAATTGATTATGTGATATGTTTGGAAATATGCTTAAAATCATGTAGAGACATATGTTGTTGGGTTGGTGCTGGATAATTGAATATTTATTTGATTATGCCATATTGAAATATCATATGCATTGATATGTTCATTGGAGCAGGTGGAATGCATTGTCATGCATTGTGGTCTAACTTTGACTTGAATATCCTAGGGTAGTAGAATTGCCACAAGGCCAAAGGAATTCAGGTACGTCGTTAAATTAACTATCGCATGGGAATGTGTCGGCTCTGGTACGTACAGAACGATTGACCATAGAGTATGGAATTTCGGAATCATAAACAGTGGCATGTAGTGGCATTTGCAGAGCATTCATGCATTCTTATTGAATTGTATATTATGTTATACTGTGTTATCTACTTTAATTTAAGAAGTTGACCTTGTCCGTAGTTCTTTCAATCAATGAATATAACCCAGACGATGGCGAATGCGGTGGAAATCCCAACGATGATGATGTTGTCAGAGTCAATCTTTGACTTCTCGGACATGGACATACCCTCGGCTATAGAGTTTACCCCACTTTAGGCCGAGTTGTATATAGAGAGGACGTGATAGAGACTATTCGTGTGGATGGACTAGCAGTACAACAAAAGATTTCACAGCATGTAGTGAGTTTTTCGGAGATGATGGGACAGATCGTGGACGGATGGCGTCGCACTCAGCAGGGTCGTGTGCTACCGACTACTTCTACTACTTCACCTGACGAGTCTTTCGAGATTCCTAGACGGATTACTACTAGCTATGCACCCTTGCCTAGAGAAGCTAATCGTAGGACCTCTTGTAAGAGCGTGTGTGTGAGACGATGGACGGCAGGAGCTTCTACTTCTCGTGCAGTGGCAGATTCAGCTAGTCCCGTAGCAGATCCCGAGCCAAAGCTGGAGGCCATTCTGATTCCTCCTTTACGTATCAGGACATCCACTCCACCCGTGGATCCTCCTTCTATTTGTCGGATGTGTGGTGAGGCTGGCTGCAGTGGTGTGGGATGGATTGATGAGGTACTAGTGGAGGAGGCAAGGCCAGAGGGAGTACCTACTTCGGCACCATTTATTGATTTGACTAGAGATGACGAGGATGACTTAATGGAGGAGGAGGAATAGGACTCGTCGGAAGACTTGGGCAGTGACTTGTAGTGTGGCTAGTTGGTGTTGCCTGGTTGTGTTGTAAATAGTTTTGGTGGTGACCAATCTGTCTGATCTTTAGCATTTTGTGGTTGTGGATAGGTTTGAGGTTTTTCTTTTGGAGCAGTCCCCTGCGTGGGTAACAGCCTGGAGTACCTCAGAAGTATAATTACTCTTGCTAGTGTTTTCATACTTTAAGTGTATTCCTTCATGTGTATATTTATTTACTGTTAATTTTCTGTACAAACTTGTCAGTTGTATATCCTTTTGGAAATTGTATATACGTATATATATTCAGTTGCATCTGTCTTTTGCATGGTAGAATTCCATCATGTTTCTAAAATGCTGTAGATACTCTGATTGTATTTCGCAAAAGACGTTTGAAAAAACAAAAACAAAAATTTTACTGTATTTTCCAAAAGACAAGAAGAGTATTATTTTCAAAGACAAGAAGAGTATTATTTTGTAAATTCCGTTGCACCTAGAGTTTTGTTTCAGTTTTGTAGCGCTCCAGGAATAAGGTGTTACAATAGTGGTATCTGAGCAGTTTAGTTCTAACCGGACTGTGTGTATTGGGAACACTAAGCTGGTCACCGTGTCGGTTTTTGTTTTTTTCGGGTAGCTAGTTGCGTTAGTGTTGTTGTTGTCTGATGAGTGAAGCAATTTTGCTTAGAATTGTTTGAATTGCTTCTTGATTGGAGCACTGTGTGTTAACACACCACTTGAGTGTGAGATTCTGATAGGTTTTTGGACCTTGTAGGAATCTAATGCGCCTGCGAAGAGACCCCAATATTAGAACAGAGAACTCAAACTTGAAAAGGGCAATTCAAGCTATGACCGAGATGGCAATTGCAGTAGCACAACAGTCTGCAGCTGTAGCTCAACAGACAGCAGCCATGAACCAATGGGACTTGCAACAACAGCAGAGGGCGGAGCGGAATGCGGAGGCTAGAGAATTAGCAGATTTTTGCAAGCATGATCCACTGAAGTTCTATGGAGAGCCGAATCCTGACAAGGCTAATTTGTGGCTACAAGAGATAGAAATTTTTTTTGAAGTGCCCCACTGTCCTGTGAATTCAAGGTGAACTATGCCTCTTATCTGCAGCTGAGAGATGCTAAGTATTGGTGGAAAAGAGTTAAACAGATGCTGATGGCTGAACATCAGGATATTGATTGAGAGACTTTCCGCAGGAGATTTTTGGAGAAATACTTCCCAAAGAGTACACGAATAGAGAAAGAACAGGAATTTTTCCATTTGCATCAAGGTAACATGATGGTGTCTGAGTATGCAGCTAAGTTCGAATCATTGTCGAGGTATTTCAGTCCTTTTCGTGATCTGACGAATGAGAATTGGCTGAGTGAAAGGTTTCAGCGTAGGTTAAGGTTCGACATCAAGAAGTCTGTGGTATCACTGAGAATTCGAAACTTCCAGGAGTTAGTTGATAGATTCAATAAGGTGGAAGTTGTGAGGAACAACAAGAGAAAAAGTGGTTCGGGTGGACCCATCAGATCCCAGAACCAAGGTTAGGGGTATAATCAAAAGGGAAAATAGTAGAAGAAACCTCACAGCAAGCCTCAAGGAAACAACAAGGGGCAGTATCGCCCTATAGCTAAGAATTCAGGTGGTGGGAGTCAGACCAGGGATGAACAAGTTTGCTATTGTTGCGGCAAACCGGGGCATTATACGAACAATTACACAGAAGAAAGTGATTTGTGTTACAACTGCAAGAAACCAGGACATATTGCCAGGGATTGCAAAGCTCCTAAGGCGGAACCTAGTGTGAACGCAGTAAAGGCAAAGGGAAAGCATTCGGCTGCCAAGGGCAGAGTCTTCTATATGAGTGGTGACGAGGCAGAGCAAGCAGATGTTCTTATTCAGGGAGACTGTGAGATTGAGGGTAAATCTCTATCCGTACTTTTCGATTTTGGTGCAACCCATTCATTTATTTCTATGGATTATGTGAACCGATTGGAGTTGCCTATGACTGCTTTACCTTTCAAATTAGTAGTTACTACTCCAACTGTTAAAACTTTGGTTGCCAACACTGCATGTCTTAATTATGTGGTGATTATTCAGGGTAAAAAGTTTCTTGTTAATTTGATTTGCTTGCCACTAAAAGGTCTTGACATTTCCTCAGGATGGATTGGTTGTCTTACCACCATGTACTTTTGGACTGTACCCAAAAAACAGTATTTTTTCCAGATCCAAAAGTTTCTAGATATCTTTCTGCTAATCATATCGGGGTTTCCTTGAAAGAGGGAGCTCAGGATTACATATCCCTTGCTAGTCTAGAAGTTTCTCAGGAGATCGAGTTGAAGAACGTTCCAGTGCTGTGTGAATTTCCAGATGTCTTTCTTGAAGATGTACCGGGCTTACCACTAGTAAGGGAGATCAAATTTTCTATCGATTTACTTCCTGGAACAGGTTCGACTTTGATAGCGCCCTATCGAATGTCTCCATTAGAGATGAAGGAGCTGAAGTTGCAGATTGAACGATCCAGCGTTTCACTGTGGGGAGCTCCAGTATTGCTGGTGAAGAAGAAGGATGGACGATCAAGACAGTGTGTTGATTATCGACAATTCAACAAGGTTACTATCAAGAATCAGTATCTGTTACCGCGTATCGATGACTTGATGGATCAACTGCGAGGAGCTACGATATTTTCCAAGATTGACTTGAAGTCCGGCTACCATCAAATTTGTGTGACAGAAGAAGATATTCCCAAGACTGAATTCAGAACTAGATATGGTCATTATGAGTATCTAGTCATGCCTTTTGGAGTGACGAACGCGCCAGCTATATTCCTGAACTACATGAACCAGATTTTATATCCATTATTAGATCAGTTCATGGTTGTGTTCATAGACGACATTCTGATCTACTCGAGAAACAAAAAAGAGCATGAAGGGCATCTACGATAAGTATTGCAGATTTTACGGGAAAAACAACTCTATGCTAATCTTTCTAAGTGCGAGTTTTGGCTGGAAGAAGTGAGATTTCTTGGACATGTGATAACTAAAGAGGGAATAGTTGTGGATCCAGCTAAAGTGGAAACAGTGCTGGCCTGGGAACAACCAAAGACGGTGTCAGATATCCGAAGCTTCATTGGATTGGCAGGTTATTACCGAAGATTCATCGAAGGATTTTCGAAAATCGTAGCGCCTCTTATATGACTTACGAGGAAGGATCAACCTTTTGCTTAGACTGAGGAGTGTGAATCCAGTTTTCAACGATTGAAGAAACTTTTGACGATAGTGTCTGTCTTAGTCTTGCCTCAACTAGAAGAACTTTACGAGGTTTATTGTGATGCTTCACACTAGGGAGTCGGATGCGTGCTGATGCAACATAAGAAGGTTGTGGCTTACGCTTCAAGACAACTCAAGACTCATAAGAGGAACTATCCTACGCATGATTTGGAACATGCTGTAGTGTTGTTCGCACTGAATATATGGAGGCATTACTTGTACGGGAGCACATTCACTGTTTTTAGTGATCATAAAAGCTTGAAGTACTTGTTTGACCGGAAGGAAGTCAACATGAGACAACAAAGATGGATAGAATTTCTGATGGACTACAATTTTATGTTAGAGTACCATTCAGGGAAAGCGAACGTAGTAGCAGATGCTTTGAGCAGAAAGAGCGTTCTAGTCTCGACGATGATGATTAAGGAATTAGAGCTACTGGAGAAGTTTCGAGACTTGAATCTAAACATGGAGTTGTCACCGGGGAAAGCGACGGAATTCAAGGTTGGACCGGATAACATCTTGAGATGCAATGAACGTGTTTGCATACCTGATGTGACAGAGCTGAAGAAATTGATTCTCGATGAAGCGCACAAGAGCAAGCTGAGTATCCATCTGGGAGTTACTAAAATGTATCATGATCTAAAGAAGCATTTTTGGTGGCCTAGAATAAAGAAACTAGTGGTGGACTACATGGCTTCATGCTTGACATGTCAAAAGGCGAAGGTGGAACATCAGCGACTAGCTGGGATGTTACAGTCACTTGACGTACCAGAGTGGAAATGGGACAGTATTTCCATGGATTTCGTTGTGGGATTGCCAAGGAAGCAGAAGAAGCATGACTCAATTTGGGTAATCGTCAATCGATTGACTAAATTGCTCATTTTCTGCCTGTTAGATTGACTTTCAATGTGGAGAAGCTAAAAGAGATCTATATAGCAGAGATTCTACGACTTCATGGAGTGCCTTCTAATATCATTTCCGATAGAGATCCGAAGTTCACTTCTCATTTCTGGATAGCACTACAGGAGGCTTTAGGGACCAAGCTCAAGCTTAGTTCTGCATATCATCCTCAAACAGATGGATAGACGGAGAGGACAGTCTAGTCACTTGAAGATTTGCTGAGGGCTTGTATGTTGGACAACAAAGAAAGTTGGGATGACGTTTTGCCGCTGGTCAAATTCACTTACAACAACAGTCATCATGCGAGCATTGGCATGGCACTTTATGAAGCATTGTATGGACGCAAGTGTTAGACGCCTCTTTGTTGGTATCAAGACGGTGAAAGCTCAATTATGGGACCAGACTTAGTTCAACAGACTACTGAGAAAGTAAGACTTTGTTCAATAGACTACTAAGAAAATAAGACAGATTAGAGAGAGGATGAAAGAGTCTCAGAGTCGATAGAAGAGTTATGCAGACAAGGGTCGTCGACCGTTAGAATTTGCAGAAGAAGAGCATGTATTACTTCAAGTTACACCTACAATTGGAGTTAGTCGAGCGATCAAATCCAAAAAGCTTACTCCTAAATTCATTAGACCCTATCAAATTCTTCGTCGTATAGTCTAGTTGCATATCAGATAGCTTTACCTCCCTTCCTGTCTAATATTCATGACGACTTTCACGTCTCGCAATTGCGAAATTATATTTCTGACCCATCTCAAGTTATTAAGCCTGACGTGATTCAACGGATAGATGACTTATCTTTTGAAGTATCCCCTGCGAAGATTGTTGACAGAAAGACCAAGCAACTGAGGAACAAGGAAATGCAGCTACTCAAGGTGGTTACCAAAAAACCAGTGACGCGACGTGGGAGCTGGAAGAGAAGATGAGAGAGAAGTATCCAGATTTATTTTCTTAGTCCATATCTAACTTGTAGTTTCGAGGACGAAACTATTTTAGGGAGGAATATTGTAACATCCGTAATTTTTACGATGTGTATTTACCGTTATTATAGTGTAATTTGCCGCATTTATGCTATAATAAGCAGTTTCTTTCCTGGTAAGTATGTGATTGAATTAAATCAGGATAAAATTAATTTTGAGAATTAATATTTTATATTAATTCATGGTTCAAAAATCGTCAAAAAATTCAAACAAAGTTTCACCATATTTTGAATCACTTGGAAGTTTCTATCTGCAATAAAATTCTAAACGAACTCTGATTTCAACGAAAATTGAATTGTAACTTGTTGTGATTGTGATTGAGTGTTTTCTATGATTTTTATTTTTATGATAAACAATTATCACGCGGTGAATTAATTTCTAAGTAAATTATTTTTGCGATTAATCGGCAAAAGAATTAATCGGTAACGCGATTATTCGACGCCGTAATTGTAGGACACTCAAAACTCTAGGATTACGAGGTAATCATGAGAAGAGAGAGATTAGATGTTTAGACTTTGTGATTAGATTAGAATCTTACTTTATAGTGTTAGGTGTCACACCTTTAGTGGTTAATTAGATGGTGCTTTTCCTAAACCATATTTTAACCAAGTAATAAAAGCTTGTTTTTAATTTTTTTCTCTCCTCCCTTTTTGCCTAATCAGGCCGCGACCCCCTCCCTATTTTACTACCTCATTTCTTTTCTTTCTTCTTGTCCAAGGGCGGAGAAAGGCAAGAATCAAAGCTAGCTTCCATGGTCTCCTTCTTCCTCTATGCGTGACTTCACCTCCCTTTTTCCAACACCATTTGCTTCCAACTTCTTCTTCTAATTTCCATCTTCTTCTTGGTCTTGTAGGTGAGATTAAAACCAAACTCTTCCTTGTTCTTCTTTGTCCCCAAAACCGTGGCCTATAGTGTAGGTGTAGGAGATGTTATTTTTTATTCTTTGCTTGTTTAATGCTTTAGTTATGCATTGATTGTGATCATGAGAGAAAGGAACAAAGTTTTCCCCAATTTTTTCAAACCCTAGGCCGATTTGCTCAAGGGAAAGGGGATATGTGATTTCTCATGTGAATCATCCAATTAACTTGGGGTTATTACTTCTTGATACTTGAAATTGTTGTTGTTGTTGTTAATTTGAATTTGATCAAAGGAAACTTGTGACTTTGGAAACCCTTGATGCTTCAATAAGCTATGATAGGGTAATGCACTTGAGTTAATGGTTTTGTTTTGGAAAAATTGAAGGTTTTGGAAAAGGAATTAAGTGTTGAATGATGTAGGTTTGTTGATTTGAAAAGTTTGCAATTTTTCCTATTTATGTGTGTGTTGGGCGAGAGACCTAGAGGGCTTGGGAAGAAAATTTTTTGGTGTCCTTGACTTAAATTAATTGTATTGGATTGTTGTTTAAGTTTTGGAAAATTTTAGAAAGAGTTTGAACGGATTTTGGAGGTTGTTTTGGCTTTAAGGCAATGAAGTACTTAGGTGAAATGGGATCTTTGTGTTCCCAAAACCAAGTGGAACCTTGATCAAGTCTTGTATGAAAAGGAATTAGATTTTAGTAGTTGTTTCATGTTCCAAGTCTAAAAGAAAGTAAAATTTAGCCTTAAAACCATTAATTTTCAAATTTCTGTATTATTTCAAGTATGTGTATTTTATTAAAAAGATTCTTGAGGTTGAGTAACCTAGGAGTTAGAATTAAACCATAACCTGGGTAATTAATTTCAGGAACTAGAATTGTGCTAAGTTTGGTGTGTTGTTTAGGAATTGAGGACATGAGTACGTGCTGAGTAGGATTGTAACGTGCTTTGACATGTGGACAGTTAATCTTTAGTAAGGGCACTTCACATTCAGTAGTTCTTATTATGTTAGTGTATGAACAATTGTGTGCTTATGTCTGATGATTTTCAATATGTGAATGTGAATCACTGTGGATTGCTGAACTGTTGTGGGTCTGAATTGTTGTGACTCAGAATTGATTATGTGATATGTTTAGAAATATGCTTAAAATCATGTGGAGACATATGTTGTTGGGTTAGTGCTGGATAATTGAATATTTATTTGTTTATACTATATTGAAATATCATATGCATTGATATGTTCATTGGAGTAGGTGGAATGCATTGTCAATCCGCCCCACGCTACTGACCTAGCTTCAGGAGGTAACACTACTCGTTCACCTTCACCGTCAGATGGAGAGGATGGCGTCGACGTTGATGAGTTACCAAATGATTATGTTGAGGAGGAGTGTTTGCATGATGGTCGAGTCATTATCAGACCTGTTGGGGACTCGTAAGTATTAATTGCTTTTGTTAATTATTTGAATTTATTAATTTTCATTGATTAACATGTTTTTTATTTGTTAAGGATTCTTCGTTCAAAACCGGCTTCTAAAGCAATCACTGCTGTTATCAATGAGAAGTATCAACAACCCTGGACCACATGGAAGGAAATTAATATGGAAGTGTAGTACCCTAATTTTGTCCGGCCTTTTAATTTAATTAATTTATTTTTGCTTATTAAACAAGTAGTAATAATAACAATAATATGTTTGGTCTCATGATAAAAAGAAAAAGAAATAAAGGCAAAAAAAAGAGAGAAAGAAAAATGAAAAAAAGAAGAAATAAAATAAAATATTTTTTTTGAAGAAAGGGGATGTAAATAGCAATACTGGGGCTGCATATAGCAGCACAGCCTAGCATGCCACCCCCCATGTTGCCCATTTCTTTCCTAAAGCATCAGCCCAACACCTCTTTTACACGTGCACCCCCTTTTTTTTCCACGCCCCTGTGCCTCACTCCTCTGCTTGCTTCTTGCACCTCGTTTTCTCCTCGCACCCCCAAGCTCCATCTAGCCCAGTTTCCCTCCAGCTTCACGCACGGCCCATATCCAGCCCATTCTGCATAGCCCTAAAAAACTAACAACCCTAATTCCCTTAACTTCATTTCCTCCTTTTAGCCGTGCCATTCTCTCCTCTCTCTCGCCTCACTCCATCTCCCTCTTTCTCCTCACTCTCTTCTTCCTTCTTCCCTAACCCTAAACCAAGCCGCAGCTCACCTCCCTCCCCTTCTCAATGAGGCTGTGGCGCTCTCCCTCTCTCTCAACCTCTTCTTTCCTTTTTCCATCAAGACCAACCCTAACCCTAGGACCTCCATTTGCGCCGCAACCTCCTCCCCCACCTCCTTTCCCATTTCTTCCTCAATCTTCAATTTTCTTTCCTCTGTCTTCCTCAATCTCAATCTCCAAACCGAATCCCTCTAAAACTGGAACCAAATCTTCCCTTCGTTTGTTGTGATTCAGTCCAAATTCAAATGATAAATGAGGATTCATGAAAAAGGAGGAGGAGAAACGTGCGGATTGCTACACAAAAATCAAGGAGTGTTTCTTTCCATTTTTTCAGTTTTCTTATCTCATCTTGTTTCTTTATTTTCTTTTTATTTTTTCTCTGATTTATTGCTATTTTTGTCTCAGATTCTACAAGGCTATAAAAGGTTCTCAAGAACACAAAGACCAGGAGGAGGAACCCACAAGTGGAAACCGAGAGCACAAGAGAGAACCCAAAGAAGGAAAGTGAATTGGATCAAAAATCAAAGAAAGGTTCACGATCAGAAGCAAAAGTGAGGTCACTCGAAAATAAGAAAAAGGGAAAAGAGAGTAAACAATATAGCTCTAGGTTTTCTTTTTAATTTTTCGTTTGCCTTGCTTCTGTGTAAAAAAAATTTCTGGGCCAAGAGCACATTCCTAGGTTTTCATTTTTCTATCCCTCTGTTCTTGTTATTATTTTGTTTCTTGGCATGAATATGTATTGAATCTGGGACTGTAATAAAGAATCCAATTTTCTTCTACCTTTCGTTGTTTCCTTTTTTTATCACCAGTTTATTTGTCTGGATTTATTTATGCCACCATGAATATCAAAGTAGGATTAGGATTTTCCGTAAACCCAGATTAGGGTTACGTTTTTGTTTCATTTTTCTCTCTCTCTCTTTTGTTTTAAAACGGGTAATAAATTTATTTTTATAATTTTTCCAGTGTAAATATCCATGTTGATTGATAGGATTCGGTAATCAGTATTATTTAGCAAGAACTATTTTTATTTTTTTTCTTTTCTTATTAATGAGTCCATTTCATATTATATTTTATTATAACGGGAATCTCTTTAAAAGTGAAATGTCCGGAATGAATTTGAATGAAAGGGTTTGGATTTAGGAGTTGTTTGTAATTTGAGCCTGTGGCCTGTAGCATAGAAAATGTGAATAACGTTGGGGTCTCGGCCCATTTTCTTCTTTAAAGAAACTTGTTGCAACTTGAATTCGGAGGACCCGAGACCAAGTCTTTGCCTCTATTACTACTTTATGCGAACATAACTTTTTATGTCTATCTTTTTCATTAAATGACTAGAAGTCCTGAAATGCCACTCGCACGATTCGGTTGTTTTGCAGCTTCTTTTTCTTTTTCTAAAAAATAAAAATAAATAAATTTCATTAAGGGCGTATTTTTTCAAGGCAAACATTTTTTTAAAACAATTAAAGGTACCATTTTTATGGGCGATTTAGGGGTGCTAATACCTTCCCTATACGTAACCAACTCCCGAACTCAAAATTTGGTTCGAAGACCAACTTTCAAATCATTTTCAAAAATAGGTTTTCCAATGTTTCCTAAAAATAAATATTGGTGGCGGCTCCATTGAAATTTTTGGGTGGTTGTCAGAGCTGGGGAGTCCACTGGGGACTTTAGAGAGTTAGACCTTAAAATTGTTTGAATTAATTTGTTTGCCTATTATATGATTTATTTCCTTTTTTTTCTTTTATTCGTATCTTTGATTTATTTGTTTCAATTTTGCTTTATTATGTTTGTTTCACATGTATATATAAATCTTAGGATTGTCACCTTGTATATAAGTGTATTTGTTAATTTATTTTGCAGCGGGTAGTATTTTAGGTCATTGCTCCATCACACACTTCACTTAACACATTTTTTGCACACTACGAGTGGAACCCTATACCTGGGTTTGAAAAAAAAACCTTAAGTTAGGAGAGGCTGTGTAGTGAGCACCTGCTGAACGTACGTCCAGTTGGGTCCTTGCGAAGGCCTCACCTAGAGTTTAGCCCTATGTGAGAAAAAACTCCCTTTAATAGTTTACCTATTATTGGCGGTAACATTCCAAAATGGGACCCTTGGCTCTGGGAACCTTTTTAGATTAGTATCCTAAAGCCACCCAATGGAAAAACACTTACGTGGACCATAGACCCGTTCTAAGGAACTATCGGCCCATATTACAAAAGGAGCATACCTTATCCCATTTCTCACGTGACAAAAGTCGTATGACCTAAGATCTTTGGAAATACCGGCCTACTTCACAAGGGGCACACTCTGCCTGTTTTTTCCTTCATCCATTTATTTTCCATTCACATTTCAAAAATTGTGAAAGATAATAAATGATATTTTTCTCTAAAAAATATTATTTGTTATTCTTCTTTGCAAAAAAAAAAACACAGTTTCAAAAAAATATTTTCCTTTCTCATTCTTTTTCCCTATAAATAAAAAATAAATTTTCAAAAAAGGCATTTTCTCTTTTTTAGCAACATCATTGCATTCATTTTATTTTTGTAAAAAAAAAACAAAAAATAGAAAAATATTTCTCCATTATGCATCATATTATTTTGCATAAAATGTACATAAAAAAAAATATCCATGACATGCATAATCATGGCATCTTCATAACATAACTCATTTTTCCCCTCTACAGAAAATAGGTACACATAAGCTTTCCCTGCATTCCTACCGGACTCGAGCCCAATCTAGACTCATGGACTTGTTGGAACAGAATCAGCAAGCGATGAGAGAAGAACTCGACCAAATCAAGGGTAAGATGGACAAGATATTGGACTTCTTACAGAACTTGGGTGCAAAATTGACCAATGATGAGAACCATTCCATCAGCACTAATGAGTATCAAAAGGCTTCCAATGGCCCATCAGGAGACTCCTTAGATCAGGAGAGACTCCAAATTGTGGAAGACAGGCTGAAAGCAATTGAAGGGGCAAATCATATTGGGTTCAAAGCTTCAGAAGTATGTTTGGTCCTGGACGTGGTAATTCCTCCAAAATTCAAAGTTCCTGAGTTCGTCAAGTATGAAGGTTTAACTTTTCCAAGAAGCCACCTCATCATGTACTTCCGGAAGATGGCCTCCTGCTCCAGTAATGATAAGCTCCTAATCCACTTCTTCCAAGAAAGTTTTACCGGGGCATCCCTACGCTGGTATATGCAGTTAGAGCGGAGCAGAATCAACTCATGGAATGATTTGGCTAAAGCTTTCATCAAATAGTATAAATACAATATGGACATGGCTCCTGGCCGTTCCCAGTTGCAAACCATGGTAAAAGGGGGCAATGAAAGCTTCAAAGAGTATGCCCAAAGATGGAGAGGGATTGCAGCCCAAGTGGAACCTCCGTTATCTGAGAAAGAGATGGTTACCATGTTCACTGACACGCTTCAACAACCCTTCTATGATCTAATGATGGGAAATGTCTCTTCAAGCTTCTCAGACCTAGTCATTGTCGGGGAAAGAGTGGAAGCAGGGATAACTAGCAGAAGGATTGGCAACCTCGAAGCTCGATATCCATTGCGCAATATAGGTCAAGAGAGGGAAGAAGATACAAACACTGCTCATCACGACATGTACTGGGGCAGTGGACCACTCCATTGAGAATTGTTGGGCTCTGATCAACACCAAGTGATAAAACTTCAAGGAATGGCCCTGTTTAAACAACCTTCATTTGTTTTTTACTCTTTGCCCGGAGCCCTGGGGCATATCTTGTAAAGGGCCCACTTTGTTCCCATCTTTTCAATACATCAATGAAAATGCAATTTGAATTTTAACTTCCCTTTTTGATACATGGTCAATCAGGGATAAAAAAAAGTAGTTAAGAAAAATATAAGACCAAATTTTAAAACAAATGCACAATTATCAAAAATTAATTTTTGTAAAAATTTGAGCAATAAGATTTTGAGATGAAGTTTGGCCGTTTTTCTCTATCCAAAAAATATAAAAAATATTTATCCCTTGCTACCCCTTTTGAGCCTAAAAAAATAATAATAATAATTTCTTTCAAGTACCCAAAACAAGGATCACTCATACATTGAAGGCTAGCACAATAGTCCATTAAATTTTGTCTGTTAAAAAAAAAAAAGAGCGAGTAAGCAAATATCAAATGCGACGTATCAAGGCACTTGCAAAGAAAAATGAATAAAAATGTAAAAGCAAAACAAGCAAAACAAGACAATTGTGCTAGCAACCATCAAAGTGCAACTTGGCACTAAAGATCCTTGTTTTCATAAACCCTTAAATACTTTTTGAGCCTGAAATATCCATTCTTTCGTAGCCCTTAACCCTTGGCCACGTTACAACCCTAATAAAGTCCATTCTGATCAAAGTCAAATTGCTCATATTTTCCTAAAACTTGATTTTTGAAAGAGGAAATCCATATAAACTCCTCAGTGCAGTTGTTTTACCTAAAAAAAGAATATAAAATAAAATGCTCGCTAGGCTGAAAACCCGAAAGGGCGGTCTAGGCAGAAGTTAGAGCGACCCGCTAGGTTGAAAACTCGCAAAGAGCGGCCTAGGCAGAAGTTAGGGTCAAATTCACAAACATGTCAACCCGAATTATACTGCTTGGATCTAAACATAAACCAAGAAGCTAGGGGCAAAAGCTGTGTCCATCATCTACAAGCTTCACATTCATTCTGGTTTCAGAACTACGCAAGGTGATCTGTCTCTCAACATAGATCCTTCCTCACATGGCCGGACGAAGGCCAAAGGGACACTGAAAAGTCTCTATGGATCAAAATTGTCAATCTAATCCTTCCAAAGGCATCCAAAGCATGAAGATGAAAATTTGAAGATCCATAAAATGATTTATCAAGGGGAAAATACGCAAACCTAGTGCATTACAAAGTCAACCATTTGGACAAGCAAGCCAACATAAAGTTACTATCCCACGAGTCTAGGGGCAGAGTCCTCAAAGGAATTCAGGGAAATCAAAAATCTTTTAAAGCAAATAATACTCATGCATGACATACCATTCATTGCATCTTGCATGATCATCAATACTTTTGGGTCTACGACCCACCTAAAAAAAACATTTCATTACATGCATGGCATACCATTCATTGCATCCTGCATGACCATCAAAGTTTTTGGGTCCATTGACCCACCCTCTCAAATATTACATACAGTTGGTCTGTTATTACTCAGTAAGAACTAGTACTAAGCCTATTCAATCTACTAGCATGAGTTAGGAACCTATCCTACACCTTGCTGGGAATCTGACCCAAGCCTTTAGTCGGGAACCTGACCCGCGTCTCGGATCTTCCTCAATTCAGGGAAATCGATCCACACCTTTTTAACAAGAGTTAGGAATCTGACCTACACCTTGTCGGGAATCTGACCCAAACTGTTTCGAGTGACAGAGAAGCTCGTACACTGGACGTTCACCTGCAATAGGAAAACTAGTCCATACTTTAGTAAGAGTTAGGAATCTGACCTATACCTTGCCGAGAATCTGACCCGAACCCATATTGAGTGACAGAGAAGCTCATATCTCGGACCTTACTTAAATAGGGTAGCCAATCCGTACCTTTTAGCAAGAGTTAAGAACCTGACTTACCCTTGTTGGGAATCTGACCCAAACCCATGTCGAGTGACAAAGAAGCTCGCACACTAAACTTTCCCTAAGTAGGGAAGTAATCAATACCAAAGATGTGAGGGTTAGGAATCAGACCTATGCCTTACCGAGATTCACTAGGAATCAAACCTAGAATTTCTTATCAATTTTGTAAGAGTTAGGAACCAAACCTACGCCTTACCGGGAATTCACTAGGAATCGAACCTAGAATCTCTCACCAATTTTGTAAGAGTTAAGAACCAAACATATGCCTTACCGGGAATTCACTAGGAATCAGACCTAGAATCCCAAAGTAAAGTCGGGAGCCAATCTCGCATCCCCAAACAATTTCGTTCTGGACAAAATTAAAGTCCTTTATCCTTAATTACCTTTTACAACGAATGTACAGAGACCTTCGAGTAAAGTGTAATTAAGGAGGGGCAGCTGTAGTACCCTAATTTTGTCCGGCCTTTTAATTTAATTAATTTATTTTTACTTATTAAAACAGTAGTAATAATAACAATAATATGTTTGGTCTTATGATAAAAAGAAAAAGAAATAAAGGCAAAAAAAAAAGAGAGAAAGAAAAATGAAAAAAGAAGAAATAAAATAAAATGTTTTTTTTTTAAGAAAGGGGATGTAAATAGCAATACTGGGGGTGCATATAGCAGCACAGCCTAGCATGCCACCCCCCACGCTGCCTTTTTCTTTCCTAAAGCATCAGCCCACACCTCTTTTACTCGTGCACCCCCATTTTTTTTCCACACCCCTGCGCCTCACTCCTCTGCTTGCTTCTTGCACCTCGTTTTCTCCTCGCACCCCTCAAGCTCCATCTAGCCCAGTTTCCCTCCAGCTTCACGCACGGCCTATATCCAGCCCATTCTGTATAACCCTGAAAAACTAATAACCCTAATTCCCTCAACTTCATTTCCTCCCTTCAGCCATGTCGTTCTCTCCTCTCTCTCGACTCACTCCATCTCCCTTTTTCTCCTCACTTTCTTCTTCCTTCTTCCCTAACCCTAAACCAAGCCGCAGCTCACCTCCCTCCCTTTCTCAATGAGGCTGTGGCGCTCTCCCTCTCTCTCAACCTCTTCTTTCCTTTTTCCATCAAGACCAACCCTAACCCTAGAACCTCCATTTGCGATGCAACCTCCTCCCCCACCTCCTTTCCAATTTCTTCCTCAATCTTCCATTTTCTTTCCTCTTTCTTCCTCAATCTCAATCTCCAAACCGAATCCCTCTAAAACCGAAACCAAATCTTCCCTTCGTTTGTTGTGATTCAGTCCAAATTCAAATGATAAATGAGGATTCACGAAAAAGGAGGAGGAGAAACGTGCGGATTGCTACACAAAAATCAAGGAGTGTTTCTTTCCATTTTTTCAGTTTTCTTATCTCATCTTGTTTCTTTATTTTCTTTTTATTTTTTCTCTGATTTATTGCTATTTTTGTCTCAGATTCTACAAGGCTATAAAAGGTTCTCAAGAACACAAAGACCAGGAGGAGGAACCCACGAGTGGAAACCGAGAGCACAAGAGAGAACCCAAAGAAGGAAAGCGAATTGGATCAAAAATCAAAGAAAGGTTCACGATCAGAAGCAAAAGTGAGGTCACTCGAAAATAAGAAAAAGGGAAAAGAGAGTAAACAATATAGCTCTAGGTTTTCTTTTTAATTTTTCGTTTGCCTTGCTTCAGTGTAAAAAAAAAAATTTGGGCCAAGAGCACATTCCCAGGTTTTCATTTTTCTATCCCTCTGTTCTTGTTATTATTTTGTTTCTTGGCATGAATATGTATTGAATCTGGGACTGTAATAAAGAATCCAATTTTCTTCTACCTTTCGTTGTTTCCTTTTTTTATCACCAGTTTATTTGTCTGGATTTATTTATGCCACCATGAATATCAAAGTAGGATTAGGATTTTCAGTAAACCCAGATTAGGGTTACGTTTTTGTTTCATTTTTCTCTCTTTCTCTTTTGTTTTAAAACGGGTAATAAATTTATTTTTATATTTTTTCCAGTGTAAATATCCATGCTGATTGATAAGATTCGGTAATCAGTATTATTTAGCAAGAACTATTTTTATTTTTTTCTTTTCTTATTAATGAGTCCATTTCATATTATATTTTATTATAACGGGAATCTCTTTAAAAGTGAAATGTCCGGAATGAATTTGAATGAAAGGGTTTGGATTTAGGAGTTGTTTGTAATTTGAGCCTGTGGCCTGTAGCATAGAAAATGTGAATAACGTTGGGGTCTCGGCCCATTTTCTTCTTTAAAGAAACTTGTTGCAACTTGAATTCGGAGGACCCGAGACCAAGTCTTTGCCTCTATTACTACTTTATAAGAACATAACTTTTTATGTCTATCTTTTTCATTAAATGATTAGAAGTCCTAAAATGCCACTCGCACGATTCGGTTGTTTTGCAGCTTCTTTTTTTTTTTCTAAAAAATAAAAATAAATAAATTTCATTAAGGGAGTATTTTTTCAAGGCAAACATTTTTTTAAAACAATTAAAGGTACCATTTTTATGGGCGTTTTAGGGGTGCTAATACCTTCCCTATACGTAACCAACTCCCGAACTCAAAATTTGGTTCGAAGACCAACTTTCAAATCATTTTTAAAAATAGGTTTTCCAATATTTCCTAAAAATAAATATTGGTGGCGGCTCCATTGAAATTTTTCGGTGGTTGTCACAGGAAGGAAATTAAAAGTAACAAAAATGATAAAGCCATGATGTTTAACGCTTTCAAAGTAAGTTGCAAATTATTATTTCATGCATATGTATTGATGTTATTATCTCATGCATATGTTATTTTTAATTTTAATTATGCTTATTTATTAACCAATTTATTTTTGTTATATGATACAGGGCAAATGTACTTGGAATAAAGAGCACGAGGCATATGTAGAGAAAAACTTTCATCGTAGAGCTGGAGCCCGCCTCGCTGACATGTTTAGGGATGACCGCCAAAAGGACAAATGTTCCAAATGGATAGTTGTTAATATTTGGGAGGTGTTGTGTCAGCATTGGAGGGGTGACAAATGGCCGAAATCTTCAAAGGTGGCAAAGAAAAGTAGGGCATCTGAGAAAGGTGGTAGTCTACACACAGGAGGATCTATCAGCACTGCACAGATACGGGAGCGCATGGTATACACACGAGTTACTTTTATATAATTTAACCTTAATTCATTACCATTGATTTTTAATTGCTATGTCTCCTTAATATATTGTAGGAGAGGTCCTTAAAGCGACCAGTGGCATTACACGAGTTGCATCGCCGTGTCCAGATTCGGAAGTTTGACAATGACTTCGTTGATGAGCGGTCGAGGCTAACTCAGGTAATAATTTTATATTTACTTATTTGGTTTAATTCTCATGTTTTTGTAATTAATTTTGGTTTATTTTTTTATTATGCATATCAGGTGGAGTTTGAGAACCAGATTGTTGGAATCAAGTGGATTCAGAAACAATGACCCTTAATTGTTTTGATGATAACAAATGATTAAGAGAATAATTTATTCTCTGATGTGTTTATTAGTGTGCAGAAATCACTATTTATCAAAAGAAGATATCTCAGAAGACTTATTGAAATCTTGAATTTCACACATCTAAGTCTGGCATTGATCCTCTGTTTTGATGCTGACATGATGTGAAAGTCTTGCTCTGAAGTTAGTTAACTCTGTTGGTGGTCAACGCTCTGGTGAGACCATACATGACTTAGTCAACGATGTTTGACCAGTCAACTCAGTTGGTAAACCAAACTCTGGCAAGACTAGCTCTTGACTCGGTCAACTTTGTTTGGTCAGTCAACGCTCTGGTAGACAACATTCTATTGAGACCACATTCTGTTTGGTCAATGCTCTGGTCTTCAGTCAACGCATACAACAGACTATGGTTAGACCACTCTTTGGAAGCCTTCATGCAATTCTACAAGACTCTCTGTTATATGAAAGACAAATGAATTCTACGCTGAAGAAGTTGTCTCTATTTCAAGCTCACTCTGGTGAACAGTGTAGCTCTGATAGGAAACAGACTGAAGCTTATTTAAGGCTACTTCACATATTTAAGAGACCTTATTGATGAAGCATTTTAATGTACGAGGCCGAAGGGAATGTCAACGAATATAATTATCAGGAAACTTGCTCTTGAAGGGTCTAATATTCAAAAAGCTCATAAGAGGCAAACACTCAGATTTTGTCTGCTGTGTCAGTATGCTTTGAGTAGAGTGAAAAATAACGTGACTTGCTAAAGCCACAAAAAGGGG
Source organism: Calophaca sinica (assembly GCA_037113605.1). NCBI lineage: Eukaryota > Viridiplantae > Streptophyta > Magnoliopsida > Fabales > Fabaceae > Calophaca > Calophaca sinica. The sequence continues at coordinate 48,344,047 of CM073734.1, read as the reverse complement.
ATCTGAAGTCTTTTGACCTAGGTGAAAAGAGCTGTTAGGTCACAACATCACTATTCATAACCCTAGCTATATATACCTTACTTCATCCACTGAAGTAGGTTAACGATGTGATACAAAGTGAGCAACCAAGAATCATTCCAAGTATTTGAGATCACATTGAACAAAGCACTTAATCGTTTTTATTCTTTCAGTTTGAAAGTTATTCATTGTGCTTAAGTTTTTCATTATATATCCTCTCTATGAGAGTTATCTGATATTGCTTCAAAACATTTTTGAACATTGTATTTGGCCCACTAGTGGCTGCATTCCTTAGAGGCTTGACTGTACTAAGTCGTTCAAAAAAGTTGTGAGTATAGTCAGTTTGGCTGTATTATACTCTCAAGTGTAATCATGTTGATTATAGTGGAGAAATCCTTCAAGTCTGTGAAGGGACTAGACGTAGCTATCAGGTGATAGTGAACTAGTATAAATCACTATGTCACTCTCTTCTGTCTTCTCTTTACTTACGTACTGCCTTATTTTATTAACGAGTTGTTTTGAAAAAGTTTTCATAAACACACAAGCTTTGCGAAAAGATTTCTAAAACCCAATTCAAACCCCCCTTTCTTGTGGTTTTGCCACGTTCAATTGGTACCAGAGCTCGGCCTCTTGGTTGAGCACTTAACAGTGTAAGAAGAAAAGATTTTATTCTTTATTCATGGCAAGCAACGAAGCTGGTGGTCGTTGGAAAAACTTCGACTACTGGAAAGATAAAGTTAAGTCCTTCTTCGAGTCTCACCAACTCGAACTCTGGGATATGGTTCAAAAACAATACACCGAACCAGTTGATTCCAATGAAAATTCCATTCTTAGGGATAAATGGACATAAGAGCATAAGAAAGCTTATCAACTACATCAGAAAGCAAGATATTTCCTTATCTATGCTTTCTCTAAGAAGGAATACGAGAAATGCAGAAAGAATGATACTGCCAAGGAGATTTGGGACTCATTAGCCTTGGCTTGTGAGGGTACTTCCCAAGTGTAAGAAACCAAAGCTAATTACTTGGTTAGGCAATATGAACTCTTCAAAATGGATGAGGGTGAAAGCATTGAAACTATGTTTGGAAGATTCTAAACACTAGTTCATGGTCTAAAGGTTCTTAAGAAAAGCTATACCACTACTGATCACATTAAGAAAATCTTAAGAAACCTGCCAAAGAAGTGGAGACCTATGGTCATTGCTATTCAGGAAGTAAAGGACCTAAATGCCTTGCGACTTGAAGATCTTCTGAGTTCCTTGAGAGTTTATGAGCTTAAGCTAGATGAAGAAGAACCTCCTAAGAAATCAAAGTCTATTGCTTTGGAATCTACAAACAAAGCATCTTCCTCCTAAGCTCTACAAGCTGAACTTGAAATAGACGAAGCATCGTCTGATGAGAGCGATGGAGACACGGACAAAAAAATTTCCTTAATATCAAGGAAAATTCAACGTATGTGGAAAAACAAAGGAAGGTTCAGAAAGCAGTTCCACAAGACGGACTCAAGGGAAAGGCAAGACTCAAGGGATAAGAAGGACAATAAGGACAAAAGCCAAGTTACTTGCTACGAGTGCAAAAAGCCAGGACATTTCAAGTCTGAATGTCCACAACTTGAGAAACCAAGGAAAGGTGGTTTTAAAAGCAAGAAGAACAAAGGTCTCATGGCAATATGGGATGATTCAGATTAATCTTCATCTGATGATGATGAGGAACACGCAAACATGGCTCTAATGGCTACTATAGGGTCAGACAATGAAGAAGAAGTTGAAGAGGTAGATTTTAATCCATCTTTTGATATTGAAATAGCTTTTGATGAACTATTAGATGAGTCTTCTAAACTCAACACTGAGTATAAAGCTTTGAAAAAGAAATTCTCAAAACTTTCAAAAGAATTTCAAATACTCAATGAGGAGAATGAGAAACTCAAAGCTGAAAATCACTGTTTGGTGAATGATAGCTCTAAGACTGAGCAAAAGGTTGAATGTAACTCTTCAAAATATGAAGAAGGATTTCAAAGATTCCTTGCTAAATGTGTTACACGAAGCAAACAAGCATCTATGATTTGCGGCATAAGCCAAAATGGTAAAAAGGGTCTTGGTTTCAAACCAGAGGAACCCACTTTTCAAAACACAAATTTGAAAACTAAAGATACCAACAATCATAGTGACTGTCTGCTTTGTACCTTTTGCAATAAGAAAGGACACATTAGAAGTACTTGTTATGAATTGAAAAATAAGAAGGACAAGTTTCCTTATAGAACTAACAAAAGAGGACCCAAAAAGATTTGGGTACCTAAGGACAAAATTGTATATGTTGCAGATCTGCTTAGCAACAGAGTTACAACACCAGTCCTAGTACTTAGATAGTGGATGCTCACGTCACATGACGGGAGAAAGGCATATGTTCCAAGAACTCCAATTTAAAGAAAGTGAAACAGTAGGTTTCGGAGAAAACCAAAAAGGTAAAATCATTGGAAGTGGAAAAGTTGGTGAGAAACTCCTACCTTCTATTGATAATGTCTTACTGGTTGATAGCCTGAAGCATAACCTACTAAGTGTAAGTCAATTATGCGATAGTGGTTATGATGTTGGTTTTAGTGATAATGCCTGTATAGTCAAAAGCAAAAAGGATGGATTCATTTTCTTTAAAGCAAAGAGAAAGAACAATATTGATAAAATAAAACTTCCTGCGTTGGCAAATCAAAATGTAAAATGCTTTTTGTCAGTTGATGAAGAGCAATAGACTTCGCACAAAAGATTGGGCATGCTAGCTTGAGGTTAATCTCAAAGCTTAACAAGAAAGAACTTGTTAGAGGCCTACCAAATCTTAGGTATCAATCTGATGCTCTTTGTGAAGCATGCCAAAAAGGGAAACAAACAAAATCTTCTTTTGAATCCAAAAATATTGTTTCCACCTCAAGGCCACTTGAGCTTTTGCATTTAGATTTAATTGGTCCAACTAGAACTGCATCTTTGTCTGGAAAGAAATATGAGCTTGTTATTGTTGATGACTATACTAGATGGACATGGGTAGAATTCCTAGCTCACAAGGATGAGTCATTTGCAATATTTTTTGTGTTCTGCAAACAAGTGCAAAATGAAAAAGGTTTTTGTATTACAACCATTAGAAGTGATCATGGTGGAGAATTTGAAAATGAATCATTTCAAAACTTTTGTGAAGAGCATGGCATCTTTCACAATTTTTCATCCCCTAGAACACCACAACAAAATGGTGTTGTAGAAAGGAAAAATAGATCTTTACAAGAAATGGCCAGAACCATGATTCATGAAACTAATATTGCAAAACACTTTTGGGCAGAAGCAGTAAACATTGCATGTTATATTCAAAATAGAATCAATATCAGACCTATCATGGATAAGCCTCCTTATGAATTGTGGAAAGGAAGAAAACCCAACAATTCATACTTTCACCATTTTGGATGTGACTGCTTTGTTCTTAATACAAAGGACAATTTTGGAAAATTTGATTCAAAATCGCACAAAGCTATCTTTTTAGGATATTCTGAATGCTCTAAAGCTTACAGAGTATACAACAAAGAAACATTAATTGTTGATGAATCTATGCATGTGAATTTGATGACAAGAAGCCTGACAATGAAACTTCAGAGCTAGATGAAGTCTTTGCAAATTTACAGATAAGAAAGAAACAGATGAAGGTGTCACAGGTGCTGACTCTGATTCTTTGTCTGGTTCTGCGTCTGGAGATAAGATCCCAGAAGAACCAATAATAGACTGGAAGTTCAAACCTCATCACCCAAAGGACCAGATTACTGGCGAACCACGTGATAGAGTTAGAACAAGAACAAGACCGTCTCTCAGGGAACACTCAGACTTTGCATTGTTGTCAGAAATAGAACCCAAAACAATTGATGAAGCACTACCAGACGATGGATGGATACTTGCTATGCAAGAAGAGCTCAATCAATTTCAGAGGAATGATGTTTGGAAGCTTATGCCTCCTCCAGAGGATAAGCAAGCCATTGGAACGAAGTGGGTTTTCAGAAACAAACTTGATGAAGATGACAAAGTGGTAAGAAATAAGGTAAGACTTGTTGCTCAAGGGCACTCACAAGAGGAAAGTATTGATTATACTGAAACCTTTGCTCCTGTAGCTAGACTTGAAGCAATTAGAATCTTATTATCATTTGTTGTACATCATGGCATTACTTTATATCAAATAGATGTTAAGAGTGCATTTTTAAAAGGTTTTATAAGTGAGGAAGTGTTTGTAAAACAACCACTTGGATTTGAAGACATTGCTTATCGAGAAAATGTTTTCAAACTTATAAAGGCCCTTTATGGTCTTAAACAAGCTCCAAGACCTTGGTATGACAGATTAAGTTCCTTTTTAATGTCAAATGGTTTTGAAAGAGGACAGGTGGACACTACACTATTTAGAAAATCATCTAGAAAGCATTTTATTATAGTTCAAATATATGTTGATGATATTATCTTTGGTGCTACTAATGAATCTCTTTGTGAGGAATTCTCTAAGCTTGTGCAGAATGAGTTTGAAATGAGTATGATGGGAGAATTAAAATTCTTCCTTGGTATTCAAATCAAGCAATGTCAAGATGGAACCTATATCCATCAGACTAAATATGTGACAGAACTGCTAAAGAAGTTCAAGCTTGAGGAAACTAAACCTATGAGCACACCAATGCATCCAACATGTGCATTCGGCAAAGATAAATCTAGTAAAAACATAGACCAAAAGGTATATAGAGGTATGATCGGTTCACTCCTTTATCTTACTACCTCAAGGCCTGATATTATGTTTAGTGTCTGCTTATATGCAAGATTTCAATCTGATCCTACAGAATCTCACTTAACTGCTGTTAAGAGAATCTTTAGGTATCTCATAGGAACTACTAACCTTGGTTTGCTTTATAAGAACTTAGAAAATTACAAGTTAGTAGGTTTATGTGATGCTGACTTTACTGGAGATAGAATTGAAAGAAAGAGCACAAGTGGTGGCTGCCAATTTCTTGGAGCAAACCTTATCTCTTGGTCCAGCAAAAGGTAAAGCACAATTGCACTATCAACTGCAGAAGCTGAGTATATATCTGCTGCAAGTAGTAGCTCACAACTACTATGGTTGAAGTATCAGCTTGAGGACTACTAGATTGAAGAGAGTAACATTCCTATATACTGTGATAATACCTCTGCAATATGTTTGACTAAAAATCCTATTTTGCATTCACGTGCTAAACATATTGAAATTAAACATCGCTTTCTTAGAGACTATGTTCAGAAAGGGATACTTGAAATTAAATTTATTGATACTGACCATCAATGGGCAGATATCTTTACAAAACCTCTTGCTGAAGATAGATTCAACTTTATAATAAAGAATTTGAATTTTCATCTTATAAAGGATTAAGTGTTTAATTTGAATATGGTTGCCTCTGTTTTGTGTGCCTCTGAAATGTCTGCGTCTGATTGCTTATTTGCCTCTGTTTTGTTGCTGCTTCTTCTATTGCACACGTGCCTCTGTTGGTCACACGTGCCTCTGTTTGCATCTGTGAGTCTGTCTGATGTGTGCCTCTGTTTATATGTTAGCTCTGATTATTGCTTAATTATAAATCATTTGCTTATAATTTATTATCTTTTTATTATTTAATTTTTGTATCATCTGTTTTGATGACTGTTCATATGAATCTGTTGCATCTATCACAATGATGCCTTTGGGAATCTTTGTGTACACGTGTATCTATGAGACTAGTTGATGCATTAATGGCTGATAGTTACTCTCACTGAGTCATTATTATCTTTTACTACCCGAGGATAGTTTTAATGTGCCTCGTTTACTCAGTGTGTGGTACATTTTAGTTTTGAAACGACACATTATTTATTTCATTTATTTTGAAAATTGAAAAAGGCGGTTTGCCTTCTTCAACATGTTTTATTACCCACTCACTCACTCACAACACCCACTAACCACACTATCTCTCTGAGAAGCTTCACTGTTTGTAACCCTAAACCCTTTTTCATCTTCTATCTTCTCTCTGCAATTCTCTGTACCTGAAATGGCCGCTCCACAACTGTTTGCTTATGGTCCTGAGGAAGAACCTCAACCTACATTGGTGAACGCTGAGCAACACCAACTGAAGGTGATGGTGGAACATCATGTTAACTTTCAAGACTTAGCTGATAAAGGGTACCCCTTCCGAACTGATTTCATTGATATAGGTATAATGGATTTCTTTTGTATGAAAAATTACCCAGTATATGTGGAACTGGTAAAGGAATTTTTGATGTATGCTCGGGACAAGGACAACACCATTTACAGCTTCTTCAGAAGAAGAATATTCTGATCACTCGGGATATCATTGCTGATGTTATCAAATGCCCTAATTCTGGAGCTGTTATCAAAGAAGGCAGGGAAAGGGATTTTGGTGGCTGGGAAACAATCAACGACTTCATCTATGAGAAACCTGGTAGTTCTAAGGCTGTAGACATGAAGAACAGGTTCAGAGTGCTCTTCAAGATCATAATGTACTGCATTGTTCCGAAGTTTGGATCCACGGACACTAGTGACCACAAGTTCATGATGTGGAACTATGAGACCAAGGCCAAACTCAGCATGCCAAGCCTCTTTTGATCATCTGCGCAGAAACATTATGTTCTCCAGAAAAGGAAAAAACTTGAACATTCCTTATGGAATGATGCTCTCTGCTATAATGGAAACTCAAGGCTTGATTTGGCATCTTCAAGAGCTTCACACTGAAGAAGCTGGAGTTGCACTCAAAACCATGAGTGTACCAACCTTCTCCAGTGAGAACTTGAGGAGAATGAAGCTTCTATTCGAGGAGGTTATTGCTGAGATGTAAAAAGAAGAAGAAGGTGTGAGAAAACCTGTAAGGAAAGGAAAGAAGAAGATAAGTGAAGTTACTGCTGAGCCAACCAGGAGAGTAACTAGGAGCATGGGTGTAACATTCTAATTTTTATGAAAATTATTTTACAGTTTTTGACTACTTAAAAATAAATCATAGAGATTGATCACCTCAATGGTTTGTTAAAAGTACGAAGAACTACAAAGGTTTATTGTAAATAATTTACTGTTTTAGTAATTAATTCAGATTAAGAGACAGTGTAGATGTATACTGTTTTTAATATGAATTAGTCTTGAAAAATTGTTGTTTGATCAAAGAAAGTTATTTTATTGAATGAGAAATAATTTTAGGACTTAATAGATATTTTTAAGTTACAGTTTGGATTTTCGATGTTTAGTTACTTGTTAAATTGTCTGTTTTATGTCATATTTAATAAGACTTTTATTTTTAATGATTTTTTCTTGATAATTTTATTGTTTGAATAATATTTAGATGACAAGAGAAATTGAAATTCGTAATCCTCACTAATTTACAGTTTTTATTGCGTTGCGAGAATTCTATTGAATTATGCCGTAACTAGGCTATTGGGTGAGTTTCTAACTGAAACATGCCCAAACTTGATCCAAATTTTATAAAATTTGAGATCTTAGTATTTTACAATATTTAGGATTTATTGGAATGTTTCTGGAATTTTTTGACATTAGAAAAAATATAAAGTATTTTCTACGCCTAGAACTGTATTGCAGTAGCATTTTAGCTCGTAAGTTGAGAAAGCAACATTCATAGAAATACTTCTAATATTTTTAGGCAAATTTTGGTTGATTAATAATTTTTTATTATAGAATAATTTATTAGATTTATTTTTGGAGTTTTTGATAGAAAAACCCTAATATACGCGTAACGCCGCGCACCCGATTGAGCGAGAACGCGACGAAACGAAATATTTTGATATTTTGGGCTGGGGGGCGTGAATCCAGAAACTAGGGGAGATGAATCTCATCCTTAGAACCTTCCTTGACAAGTGTAGGGATAGGATTGGTTGTTTTGTAATTGTAGTTAGTTAGTGTAGTTAGTTTGTAACTAGTTTGGTTAATTCCTAACTAAATGAACATTTTCTTTCCATTCTTGTCCCAAAATTTTCGTGGCTCCTTCTTCATTTGGCTGATTCATTTCAGTTTTCTTTCATTTTTGGAAAGCTTGGAAAAAAATTTAGTGAGAGAAACACTTGATTCTTGAAGGAAACTGTAACACCTGAGGACGAGATCGACATCGTATAGGACGACGTATCGAGACCTCGACCAAGACCTTGTGTCGAGATCCCGTGACTAGATCGTTTGCCGAGATCTTTTGTCGAGCTGATGAGACCACGTGCACTAGCTGCTGAGCTGAGGAGGTCGCGTGTCGAGATGATGAAGTCGCGTACCGAGCTGATGAGGACGCAAGTCGAGCTGAGGAGACCGCGTTCACGAACTCGTGTTAGAACCTTGTACGTTTGCACGAGTACTCTTGTCGACATCGTGTCGAGATGATACCTCGTATTATTTCGAACGTTACTCAGCGTTATTATTTTATTGTTTGTAATTATTACATTGTCGGCTTGTCGTTGACCGACAGAGTAGAGGGTAATCATGAGAGGAACGAGTTAACGGGTAGATGATTGATGGGATTGGCATCTTATAGGTGGAGTTACGTTTATACCCCTATCTCGCCAGCTGTATACCACGACCGTTTCACTCATTTCTCTTTTCTTCTTTCTTCTTCCTTCCTTCTGCTCTGTGTTTCGTTGTTTTCTTCAAAATCTTCATCGACGAAACCGTGAGTTCCAGCGAGATTCTGCACAAGATTTCTTCATCAATCTTGTTCATCATCAACTTCTCGACCCATATCTCGTCTGATCGACCATCACCGTTGAGGTATGAAGAACAGATTTCTTTCATCTGTGATACTGTTTAGCGCTAATTCTTCTTCCATTTTTAACCAGTTTTATGCTTCCAAATCATGTCAAATTGATGGGTTTTCTTCTTCATAATATTACTTATCTTTTTAACCGATTAATTGGGCTTGTAAAACAAAATTTCTTTCTCTGATTTTCTGCAATCGGCAGTGCCCAGAAAACCCCATTTTTGGTTAGTTTCGATTTTCTTGTTTTTCATTCGTTGTTCTGGTTATTGTTGTTGTCGATCTTTCTGTTGAAGCATCAGATAACTTTTCATGAAATTTTGATCGAAATCCCTAACTTAGTGTTAGAGGAAAAATACAGTTCTTGAGTTTTATATTTTTCTGGGTTGTGGTTGAGTTTGGGGAAGAGAGAGTTAGATGTATTAGAACCATAGATCGATCTGAGTTATGTTTGTTTTAGGAAGTCTGATTCCCGAGATCGAGTGATTTCCGAATCGAGGTGTACGGGAAAGCGAATCCAAGGACGCGGAAGCAGCAGAATCCAGTGATCGAGGTATGCGTGTCGAGGTCGACTGAGAAGCGTACGTATCGAAGTCGTTGTCGAGTTCGTTGAAGACAGCCGTGTCGAGATCGAGTAAGAGAAGTCGTTGTCGAGCTCTTAGAAGACAGCTGTGTCGAGGTCATTGTCGTGCAGCATTAACTTGGAGTTCGGTAAGGGCAACTTCTAGATATCTCTAAGGCTTTATTTTATAAGTCCTTAAATAAGGGCATTTCACATTCTATGTGGTTATGTTATTGTGTATGGATTTACTGATTTGTGTCGAGATGAAATGTTGTGATATGATTGAGTTTTTGCATGTATTTATTATGTGATTGAATATATGTCGTGAATTGTGTTTGCATGTTGAATTGCGTTTCTTCATGTCGAGCTTGCTCTTTTATTTGACATGCGGTTGAATATCTTGTGTTTAACTCTTTGAATATCGTATGCGGCGAATTGTTCATCGAGTGAGCGAGCTAGGTGAGTCGTATGACGTTTTTGAGCCGTGACCCGGATAACTGAGGGTGCTAGGTCCCCTTTTTGTTTACGGGAGATTGACTAGACGTCGCCACGCTACGGGACCTGAGTTGACTGTCCTAGGGAGAGCGAGGATCCCAAGGCTTGGCTGGACTTTCCGACATCTGATGCAGCGTGTGCATTAGGAAAATTGTCGAGTCGAGAGAAAATGGATTTGTGAGTTGTGTCGAGTTAGAGTGAGATGGTCGAGTCACGTCGGTGAATGTTATACTTTCTTTGTTTGCTTATATTTTTATGTCGAGCTTATCTTAACTTGTTGAGAAGTTGACCCTTTCCGTGGTGCCTTCAATCCATGAAGGTTACCCAGGCGATGTCGAGCGCGCAGTAACTCGGCGATGAAGCGATCTTAGGAGGATCTCGGCGAGGACCCGAGTGGCGACCTCTATCTGTCGTGATTGTTGATTTGTTGGATGTTTATTTTTCTCGAGTAATCAGTACTTGTTTTCTTTTGTGTTCGAGGTCGTGACCAGTTTAGGCGATGTTATTTTATTGCTACTGAGGTAGGCGGTGGTCTTACTTTTGGAGCAGCCCCCTGCGTGGGAGTCTGCCGGAAGTACCCCCAGGGTATGATGGCTCTTTTGAAGTTGTCGTACCTTAGGTGTATTTTCTTTACACATTTGCTACTCTGTATTTGTATACATTATTATTTCGAGTGATATATATATGTGTATGTTATGCATGTATGTTTTATTTGAATTTAAGTCTTGTGTCTTAGTTGCACCATGTTTCGAAAAGCTGTAATTACTCTGATGTGCACGAGTTGGTTTTATAAAAAAAAAATATATCGTATTTTTAAAAGGCACAAGAGTTTTGTTTTTAAAAACACATCTCATATAGGTTTATGTTGAGCTTGGTGTGTTGAGCTCGGTAACTCGAGCTCGGTATATTGAGCTTCGGTAGCGGTCGAAGCGGTCGTTACACTGTTAGTATCGAGGCTTGATTCGGTTCCGACCGAGCCGTGCATAGGAATTTGACTGGTCACGTGTCGGGTTGTGTGTTGGGTACCTAGTTGTATTGTGTTGATTCTTTGTTTGATTAAGTGAAGCACTTATTGCTTGAGAAATTGTTTGAGCTGTTTCTTGATTGAAGCGGTGTGTTTTAACACATCCTTGTGTGAGATTCGATGGGTTTTGAACTTTGTGGAATCTAATGCCACCTCGTAGGAATACGACATCCGCAACCGAGAACGTCGACATGGAACGAGCTATTCAAGCTATGGCCGAGATGGCGGCAGCCATGGCTCAACAATCAGTGCCGCAACTCAACAGGCTAACGCGATGGCTCAACAGACGGCGGCGTTAACTCGGCGAACTTGCGAGCAGCGAAGCGAGCGTAATCTTTGAAGCAAGAGGATTGGCCGACTTCAGGAAACATGATCCACCGAAGTTCTACGGTGAGCCAAATCCGGATAAAGCTGATCTTTGGATGCAAGAGATCGAGAAGATCTTTGAGGCACTTCATTGCCCGGACAACGTGAAGGTCGACTATGCCACCTACTTATTGCTAGGAGACGCAGAGTATTGGTGGAGAGGTGAAGCAAGCGTTTATAGCGTAACATCGCGAGATGACACGGGAGCTTTTTCGTGAGAGGTTTTGGACAAGTACTTCCTGACATCTTTGCACGAGCCGAGAAGGAGCAGGAATTTCTTCAAGCTGCGGCAAGGCAACTCGGCGGTGTCCGAGTATGCGCCAAATTCGAATCGTTGGCGAGGTATTTTAGTCCATTCCGTGACCGAGTTGACGAGAGATGGTTAAGTGAGAGATTTCAGCGAGGATTGAGATTCGACATTCGAAGTCGATAGTGTCGTTGAGGATCGAAATCTCGAAGAGTGATTGATCGATGTGTCGAGGTAGAAGGAGTGAGGAGCCACAAGAAGAAGGCTGTTGTGGCGGACCGGTGAGACCCCAGAGTGCGGGGCGAGATTTGCACGAAAGGGAAACCACCGAAGAGACCTTACGGCCAGGCCTTAGGGAGCGACAACGAGGGGCGATGTCGTCCGATGACCCAAGTACCGAGGAGTGGAGGTCGGACCCGGTGTCGAGGTGATTTGCTACCGATGTGGAAAGCGGGACATTACGCGAGTAATCGTACTCGAGAAGGAGGGTGTGTTTCAAGCTGCAAGAAGCCAGGGCATTTTGCTAAGGATTGTCCTACACCTAAAGGTGAGCAAGCGATGCTTGCGGCAAAGGCCAAAGGGAAGCGTCAAGTGGCTAAAGGCGAGTTTTACGCATGAGTGGCGAGGAAGCGGTCGAGTGATGATCTTATCCAAGGTGAATGTGAGATCGAGGGTAAATCCTTATCCGTTCTTTTTGATTCGGGTGCAACCCATTCCTTCATTTCTTACGATTGTGTGAACCATTTGAGCTTATTTGTGGATCGCTTTACCGTTTAAATTAGTAGTTACAACCCGGTTGCTAAAACCTTAGTCACAAACACTGCATGTCTTAATTGTGTAGTGATTATTGAGTAGAAAGTTTGTGGTCAATTTGGTTTGTTTGCCTCTTAAGGGCTTAGATGTTATCCTCGGGATGGATTGGTTGTCACACCACCATGTCCTTTTGGTGTGCCAGTAAAGCGTAATTTTTCCGGACCTTGGAGTCTCAATTATCTTTACGCCGAACGTATTGGAGTTTCTTTGAAAGAAGGAACTAGGGAATACATGTATCTGGCTAGTTCGGAAGTTTTCGGCCAGATCGGCGTGAAGAATGTTCGGTGGTGTGTGATTTTGAGGACGTTTTCAAGGCGTGCCAGGGTTACCACCAAGACGAGAGGTCGAGTTCTCCATCGACTGATTCCGTGAACAGGACCGATTTCCAAAGCGCCGTGCGGGATGTCTCTGCCGAGATGAAAGAGTTGAAGTCCCGGATCGAACACTTGGAGTCGAAGCAATTCATACGACCGAGCGTGTCACCGTGGGGAGCTCGGTGTTGTTAGTTAAGAAGAAGGATGGACGATCAAGGTCGTGCGTGGACTATCGCGAACTCAACAAGGTTACCGTGAAGAACCGTTATCCGTTACCCGCGTATTGGCGACTTGATGGACCAACTTCGTGGAGCGGCGATCTTTCCAAGATAGACTTGAAGTCGGGCTACCATCGATTCGCGTGAAGGAGGAAGATGTTGCCAAAGCGACTTCCAGGACTAGATACGGTCACTACGAGTACTTGGTGATGCCGTTTGGAGTGACGAATGCGCCAGCTGTGTTTATGGACTACATGAACAGGATTTTCCATTCGTTTTTGGATCAGTTCGTTGTAGTGTTCATCGACGACATATTGATTTACTCGAGGAACCGAGAAGAGCACGCAGAACACCTATGTCGAGTACTACAGATATTACGAGATAAGCAACTCTATGCCAATCTGTCGAAGTGTGAATTTTGGCTTGAAGAGGTGAATTTTCTTGGTCACGTGATTTCCAGAGAAGGGATAGCTGTGGATCCAACTAAGATTGAGGCGGTGATAGCATGGGAACAGCCGAAGACGGTTACCGAGATCAGGAGTTTTGTCGGCTTAGCAGGCTATTACCGAAGATTCATTGAAGGATTCTCGAAGATTGTCGCGCCTCTTACACGACTGACGAGGAAGAATCAACCTTTTGCTTGGACCGAGGAGTGCGAAGCCAGTTTTCAACGACTGAAGGAGCTTTTGACGACAGCGCCTGTGCTGATTTTGCCTCAACCCGAAGAGCCTTTCGAGGTGTATTGTGATGCGTCACACCAGGGATTGGGATGCGTACTGATGCAACATCGGAAGGTGGTCGCGTATGCTTCAAGACAGCTCAAGATTCACGAGAGGAACTATCCTACTCACGACTTGGAGCTAGCAGCAGTAGTTTTTGCGCTGAAGATATGGAGGCACTACCTTTATGGGAGCACTCTTACTGTTTTCAGCGATCACAAGAGCTTGAAGTACCTGTTCGACCAGAAGGAGCTCAACATGCGTCAACGTAGATGGACAGAATTTCTCAAGGACTACGACTTTACGTTGGAATACCATCCCGGTAAGGCTAACGTAGTAGCAGATGCGTTGAGCAGGAAGAGCGTTTTAACCTCGGTAATGATGATCAAGGAGTTGGAGATGCTCGAGAAGTTCCGAGATTTGAAGTTGAGTGTCGAAGTTTCACCAGGGAAGGCGAGATTTGGTATGCTTACCATTTCTAGCAGATTGTTGGGCGAGATCCGAGACCAACAAGTTCGTGACGAGCTTCGCAAGAGAAGATTCGATTGATAAGCGCAAGGGAAGGCGGCGAATTTGGTCGGAGCGACGACATCTTGAGATGCAATGGCCGAGTATGCGTGCCTAACGTATCCGAGCCGAGGAAGTTGATTCTCGACGAAGCGCATAAGAGCAACTTTAGTATTCATCCAGAGTTACGAAGATGTATCAAGACTTGAAGAAGCATTTTTGGTGGTGGAATGAAGAAGCAAGTGGCCGAGCACGTAGCTTCATGTTTGGCGTGTCGAAGCGAAGGTGGAGCACCAACGACTGCAGGAATGCTACAATCGCTGACGCATCAAAGATGGAAATGGGACAGTATTTCCATGGACTTCTTTGTAGGTTTGCCGAAGACGCAGAAGAGGAATGATTGGAGTTGGGTGATCGTTGACCGATTGACCAAATCGCTCATTCTTGCGGTGAGGTCGACATACAACGTGGAAAAGCTGACCGAGATCTACATCGCGGAGATAGTACGACTTCATGGAATACCCTCTTCGATCGTGTCGGACCGAGATCCGAAGTTCACGTCTCATTTTTGGAGGGAATTGCAAGGAGCGATGGGAACCGAGCTCAGGCTTAGCTCGGCATATCATCCACAGACTGATGGTCAGACTGAGAGAACGATCCAATCGCTTGAAGATTTGTTGCGAGCTTGTACGTTAGATCACCGAGGAAGTTGGGACGACGTCTTACCATTGGTGGAGTTCACATACAACAACAGTTTCCATGCGAGTATTGGGATGGCACCTTTTGAAGCGCTGTATGGACGGAAATGTCAGACGCCTCTTTGTTGGTACCAGGACGGCGAATAACTATCGTAGGACCGGATATGATCCAAACAGACTACCGAGAAGATCCGTTTGATCAGAGATCGGATGCGAACATCTCAAAGTCGACAGAAGAGTTATGCAGACCAACGACGTCGACCACTCGAGTTCGAGGAAGGAGAACATGTATTTCTTAGAGTCACCCCCACTACTGGAGTTGGTCGAGCGATCAAATCCAAGAAACTTACCCCTAAATTCATTGGACCTTACCAGATTCTTCGTCGTATTGGTCCAGTGGCATATCAGATTGCATTGCCACCATTTTTGTCGAACATCCACGACGTCTTTCACGTCTCACAATTGCGGAAGTATGTTTCCGACCCTTCTCATGTCATCGAACCGGATGTGATTCAACTGAAGGACGACCTATCTTTTGAAGCGTCACCAGCAAGGATCGTTGATCGGAAAGCCAAGCGATTCGCGGAACAAAGAGATCCAACTTGTCAAAGTTGTGTGGGATCGAAGGCGGGAGATGCGACTTGGGAGCTGGAGGAGAAGATGAAGATTCAAGACTGAACTTTTCCGAGGTAAGAATCTTATTTGCAATTTCGAGGACGAAATTTTTTTTTTAGAGGGAGAGATTGTAACACCTGAGGGCGAGATCGACATCGTATAGGACGACGAATCGACACCTCGACCAAGACCTTGTGTCGAGATCCCGTGACTAGATCGTTTGCGAGATCTTTTGTCGGTGATGAGACCACGTGCACTAGGCTGGCCGAAATGAGGAGTTCGCGTGTCGAGATGATGAAGTCGCTGCATCGAAATGATGAGGACGCAAGTCGGTGAGAGACCGCGTTCACGAACTCGTGTTAGAACCTTATGCGTTTGCACGAGTACTCTTGTCGACATCGTGTCGAGATGATACCTCGTATTATTTCGAACGTTACTCAAGTTATTATTTTATTGTTTGTAATTATTACATTGTCGGCTTGTCGTTGACCAAGCGAGTAGAGGTAATCATGAGAGGAGCGAGTTAACGGGTAGATGATTGATGGGATTGGCATCTTATAGGTGGAGTTACGTTTATACCCTATCTCGCCGGTGTATACCACGGCCGTTTCACTCATTTCTCTTTTCTTCTTTCTTCTTCCTTCCTTCTGCTCTGTGTTTCGTTGTTTTCTTCAAAATCTTCATCGACGAAACCGTGAGTTCCAGCGAGATTCTGCACAAGATTTCTTCATCAATCTGTTCATCATCAACTTCTCGACCCATATCTCGTCTGATCGACCATCACCGTTGAGGTATGAAGAACAGATTTCTTTCATCTGTGATACTGTTTAGCGCTAATTCTTCTTCCATTTTTAACCAGTTTTATGCTTCCAAATCATGTCAAATTGATGGGTTTTCTTCTTCATAATATTACTTATCTTTTTAACCGATTAATTGGGCTTGTAAAACAAAATTTCTTTCTCTGATTTTTTGCAATCGGTGCCGTAAAAACCCCATTTTGGTTAGTTTCGATTTTCTTGTTTTTCATTCGTTGTTACGGTTATTGTTGTTGTCGATCTTTACATTGAAGCATCGATAACTTTTCATGAAATTTTGATCGAAATCCTAACTTAGTGTTAGAGGAAAAATATATTCCAGTTCTTGAGTTTTATATTTTTACGGGTTGTGGTTGAGTTTGGGAAGAGAGAGTTAGATGTATTAGAACCATAGATCGATCCGAGTTATGTTTGTTTTAGGAAGTCCGATTCGAGATCGCAGTGATTTCGAATCGAGGTGTACGGAAAGCGAATCCAAGGACGCTAAGGCAGAATCGGATCGAGGGTATGCGTGTCGAGGTCGATCGAGAAGCGTACGTATCGAAGTCGTTGTCGAGTTCGTTGAAGACAGCCGTGTCGAGATCGAGTAAGAGAAGTCGTTGTCGAGCTCTTAGAAGACAGCTGTGTCGAGGTCATTGTCGTGCAGCATTAACTTGGAGTTCGGTAAGGGCAACTTCTAGATATCTCTAAGGCTTTATTTTATAAGTCCTTAAATAAGGGCATTTCACATTCTATGTGGTTATGTTATTGTGTATGGATTTACTGATTTGTGTCGAGATGAAATGTTGTGATATGATTGAGTTTTTGCATGTATTTAATATGTGATTGAATATATGTCGTGAATTGTGTTTGCATGTTGAATTGCGTTTCTTCATGTCGAGCTTGCTCTTTTATTTGACATGCGGTTGAATATCTTGTGTTTAACTCTTTGAATATCGTATGCGGCGAATTGTTCATCGAGTGAGCGAGCTAGGTGAGTCGTATGACGTTTTTGAGCCGTGACCCGGATAACTGAGGGTGCTAGGTCCCCTTTTGTTTACGGGAGATTGACTAGACGCCGCCACGCTCACGGGACTGAGTTGACTGTCCTAGGGAGAGCGAGGATCCCAAGGCTTCGGCTGGACTTTCCGACATACGGTACGGCGTGTGCATTCCGGAAAATTGTCGAGTCGAGAGAAAATGGATTTGTGAGTTGTGTCGAGTTAGAGTGAGATGGTCGAGTCACGTCGGTGAATGTTATACTTTGCTGTTTGCTTATATTTTTATGTCGAGCTTATCTTAACTTGTTGAGAAGTTGACCCTTTCCCGTGGTGCCTTCAATCCATGACGGTTACCCAGGCGATGTCGAGGGCGCAGGTAACTCGACAGTAGACGATGCCGAGGAGGATCTCGACGAGGACCCGAGTGACGACCTCTATCTGTCGTGATTGTTGATTTGTTGGATGTTTATTTTTCTGAGTACTGTACTTGTTTTTCTTTTGTGTTCGAGGTCGTGACCAGTTTGGGCAGTGTTATTTTATTGCTACAGGGTAGACTGGTGGTCTTACTTTTGGAGCAGCCCCCTGCGTGGGAGTCTGCCGGAAGTACCCCCAGGGTATGATGGCTCTTTTGAAGTTGTCGTACCTTAGGTGTATTTTCTTTACACATTTGCTACTCTGTATTTGTATACATTATTATTTCGAGTGATATATATATGTGTATGTTATGCATGTATGTTTTATTTGAATTTAAGTCTTGTGTCTTAGTTGCACCATGTTTCGAAAAGCTGTAATTACTCTGATGTGCACGAGTTGGTTTTATAAAAAAAAAATATATCGTATTTTTAAAAGGCACAAGAGTTTTGTTTTTAAAAACACATCTCATATAGGTTTATGTTGAGCTTGGTGTGTTGAGCTCGGTAACTCGAGCTCGGTATATTGAGCTCGGTAGCGGTCCGGAAACGGGTCGTTACAGAAACTTTTAGATTAAGCTTGTAAACTTAATCCTTTCTTCATCCTTCATGATTTACCATCATCATCTTGATTTATAAGCTCCATATCCATTCCTTTTCCTCTCTTAAGTTCCATGAATGGGTTTGGTTAATTTAAGAGTTGATTTTGCTTAGAAAGTCTTGAAACTTGTTAGATTAGTTTGATTAACCTTTAGATTCACCATTTTCCTTCAAGATTATGCTTGTTTGATGAATTTAAAATTCTGAAATCCCTAAGATTTTGAACAGGCCGAACCTTAGGGGCTAGGTGAGAGTTCATTTTTGGCTTGATTTTGTTGAATTTGAGTTAGATCTTTGAGGGTTTTGGTTTAGTATACTTAAATCTAGTCATGTATGCATGTTAAGCAAGTTTTTGTGAAATTAATTTGGTAAATTTTTTGGGCTGAAAACAGTGGCATATATATGTGTTTAGATGATGTTTTATTTTGTTTAAAATGTATCAAAGTGACTTGGAAATTGGTTTATGGTAAAAGAAATTATGTGTAACAAAGTTGTAAGATTTTGATGTTAGAAGTTTGAAATTTTGAAGTTGTTTTTGGGACATCAAGACCGTGGCCTTCATGGTGTCTTAGAACATGATTTTAAAATTGTTTTAGGCCTAAAATATGTTCTAGGAAGTGATTAGTAATTTGATTTTGCAAAATCTTTCATAGATGTTTAATTTTTGGAAAAAGAATTGTGTTATGTCTTGAGAATTGTTTCAAAACAATAATGAAATTGTTCCAAATTTTTGTGACATGTTTTAGTGCTTTGAAAAGTGGTTCAAAGTTGGGAAAAAATATTGAAAGTGGTAAGACACTATTCCAATTGGTAAAGTTTGGTTTAGCTATTTTTCTAAGTGTGTCGCTTTTGTAAAATTTTCAATACTTACATGATTTGAATATGTGTCATGGCATATGGCTAGATAGAACCTATTAGGGATTAAGTTGAGTAATTCTTAGGTTTAGGGAACCCTAAAACTGTGGCTGCCCTAGGGGCATTAGATTAAGTTTTTAGTTCTAATTGATTAAAACTTGCATTGTTAAGGTTCATGCAAGGAACGACTTGACGATTGTTTGGAATTACCTCGCTTGGATTGTTAAAGCGCCCATGGTAAGGGAAATTCTTACATAATGAGTTTGGGCTTTTCGCCTTGTGTGTTGTTTGGCTTCATTGATTGATTGTGTGGTAGTACTTGTAGTATTACTATATGCTGTCTGGAATGCTGTAACATGTTATAGCATACTGAAATGTTATATGCTGTCTGAAATGTTGTAGCACGTTTTTGGCCCTACGTGGCATTATTATTTATGTTGTTTTTCCTTGAATCATGTTGGATTTAATGGGAACTTGATATTGATTGGGATATGCAAGATATTGTTGATGACAATAGATTAATTAATAATGCATTGATCCACTGTTATTGGTTTGACGACTTAAACAGTGAGTCTGATGCGATTCTATGAACCGAGAAATGTTTTCATGGTAAACTAAAGGTATCTTTCTAAAATAAGTCGGCGTACAAACACACTTTATGGATCAGAGGGTTAGAAGTTGTTTAAGAGGTTCTTTTGAAAAGAAAGCATTGTAAATTTTGAAAACAGTTGAGTTAAGTAATGTGTTTAGGAATTATCCTAGCATATTATTTAGCACAACTAGTGTTTAAACGACCTAGAGCTAAAAAGTATTTTTAGATAAATAGGAGTGATACAGGAACTGATATCGAGATTTCAAAAGATTAAAATATAGGGAACCTAGTGTTCCTATTGAGCATATGGGCCATGTGTCCTGTGCTGGGACTTAATGTCCTGCTTGCATGTGCATTTTCTTGATTAAGGATTGGACCTAGTGTTCCGTATGGCGTGCCTAATATCTCAACCTAAAAATTGAGCCAAGTTTTCCACATACGTGCCTAGAATTTTAATCAAAGATTGAGATTAGCGTTCCGCAGTTGAACACCTGGACCTAGTGTCTTGTGTTTGAACTCTAAGGGGTATTTCTTATTATCTCAGTTTACTGCGTGATGAAGAGTACCCGAGCATTACTTGAGTAGTATGGGATGCTCATTGTGGTGCTCAAATTTTGAGTTCCCTCCACCCTTTTGAATGTGAAACATAGTTAATTGTCGATCCGTATTGATTAATTAAAACATTACTCGGGTACTCCCTACGGTGAGCATGCCATATTGAAGAATTTGTTTGGATGCATACTGACCATTGAGCATCGACACTCGGAGCGTTTGATTTGTCTTAAAGACTTCAAAAGACGAGTTGTCATTTCACTCGAAGCATTTGATTTGTCTTAAAGACTTCAAAAGATGAGTTGTCACTGCATTGCCTAATGTGTGGCTATATTGTTCGGATGTTGGGAAAATTCCTCGTCTATTGCTAACCTATTAAGGCTGCAGGTGTATACACAAACTTGTTCATAATACATTGGCATGCATGGCTAACCACATATTGACATGTGACGAGTTGTTGATGAATTTGCTATGTTATGACTTGATCGTTGATCTACTGATAGAATTATCTGCTCACATACAGTTGTTTGATATTGTGGTGACTTGATTGTTAATCTGTTGGTTGATTGTTTGCTCACATGCAATGCTTGATATGCCATGATAATGCGTGCGGTCTATTAAGTGTGTATATGTATATAAAGGCATGTTGTTGTATTATATATGTATATTATTTGCATGCGACATAACCTATGATAAACTCGTCGATAAAGAATTTACTCTTGCACTGTTGTCGGATTGGGCATTCTTATGAATGTTACTTCCAGATGGAGTTCTATAGCGGCTGCAGTTTTGTCTTTCCAAGAGCGTTGAAGATTGAGCCAGTGGAGAAAGATTCCTCTAAGTGCTTCATGTGTTAATCTTGCTGAACTGTTTCTCAGTAAGAGTTATAGTTGTTGGCCAGCTTAACTTAGGGTTTTGTCTTTGTTGTTTTGTAATTACTCTATTCAAAAAACCTCGCCTCAGTGCGAAATGATTATGTTATGTTTTATGTTTTGTGAAGTATTGATTGTGATGCGTTATACTCTGATATTTGCAAAAGACTGATTTTGCATTATTTTGAAAATTGTAGTACTCTTTATGTCTTATTTTTGAAAAGGGGTTCAAAGGGAAGAAAAAGATAAAAATAATTTTACTCCTATTTTTCATTGCAAAAATACATAAGAGTATTATTTAACTGAAAGCATAAAAGCATCAAATGTTTTCAGTATTAGATTTGGTTGCACAGTAGCGCTCTGGAAACGGGGTGTTACAAAAGTGGTATCAGAGCAGTTCGATTCTAACCAGACTACTTTGGGTTAAGCTGGCCTAGATTGTCGGGGTGTTACAACTAGCATCCACATTACTGAGCCCAATCACTTGGTTCAACCAGTGAGACCTGCATTCATGCCCTCAGTGATGCCAGAAGAAATTGAGAAGAAGAAAGTTGAGGTTGATGAGATGATAACCAAATGCAAGGAAGACAGCTATCAATATTACCTACACCTTAAAGAAGAAAGGCTAAAGGGATAAGCCTCTGTTACAGCTACTGCTCCTTCATCCACTGCTCCTGTTGTTGCCTCTGGCACTACTGCTACTGCAACAACCATTTCTGCTCCTGCAACCATCAACACTGATGTTCCTGCTACTACTGCTGCACCTACTACTTCAAAGTTGAAGCGGATAACTAAGTTAGGTGATCTCCCAGTAGTAAAGAAAACCAAGGTACTAGATGATGCAGTACGTTTGTATGATTCTGTTTATTGTTCTGCATCTGTTGGGTCTGAATATTCTACACAACCTATTGTGTTTAAACCAATCCCTCCTCCACAACCCTCTAAACCTATTCCCCCATCAAAACCTTCCCAACCCAAACCTTCTAAGAAACCCTCTCCTCCTAAAAAGCCTTTGCCTTTTTTTACCCTTTGACTCATCTTCATCTAATAAAGAGGAAGCTGATTATGTCGCTCTGAAACAGAGACAGAGACCTCAATCCCAAGTTCAATTTCATTATATTGAACCCATCTCTGCTATTCACCCTTAAACCTCTATTGCTGCATCACCTTCAACACAAACCACTCACATTCCATCATTTCAACCACAAACAATCAAAACACCTTCACCACAACCTAAACCTACTACTCCTCCACATAGCCCCAAATCACTACCTACACTTCCCTCACCTCCTTTAATTCAACCTGACCTCAACATACCTTCACAATCCGAACCTGTTACTGAAACAGAACCTGAGCCCTTTGTCTAGGAAACCTTAATCCCCTTACCTGGCTCTGATACTGTTTGTGAAGCACTACCTCTCACTATACTTCAACCGCTACCTGACCCCACATTTAGACTCCCTATTCTTGTCCTTTTCCTGCCTCAATCCATTTATCCACCCCATTCACCCATATTGGCAGAACTTGCGTCTATTGTAGAACCTATGGAGGAACATGAAATACCAATTACAGCTGTAATTGCCTCTGAGATAGTTCAGGATCTTGTTTTGGAATCTGATGATGATGATGTTACCATCATTGATCCTCCAACTCTGGCTCTTCCTGTAACCCCTGGTCCAGATGCTCAGAGTGAGTGTGAACCCTCACCAAAAGCTGTGCCTGAATGTTGTCCTCATTTGATTGGCACTTGGAGAAGAAAGAGTTGATGAAGTTCTTTCTGAACTAGCTCAAGAGGACCGCTATGAAAATTAGGTAATTGTGCGTAATTGGTTTGATAAGCACAAACAAGATCAACTTGAAAGAAATAGGAGATGGCACGCTGCTCTTAAATAGAAAGTTCCTCCAAAGGATACAACTCCTGTTGTTTGGGAACCTGAACCTGCTCCAATTCTTCTACCTCCTTCTCCTCGTACACCGCCACCTCAAAAAGAACCTATTACACCTCCTCCTGGCTTTACTATGATGGTTGCTCAACCATCCTCTTCAGGGACAGCTTCTACCTCTGCTATTGAAAGCCATTCTATGGTGGTTCCTCAGGATGTTTTCGATAAACTTGTTAAAGAAAACAAGAAGTTCACCAAGTTCATGGAAGCAACTGCGAAGCATTTTAAAGAATCTGATAGAAGGCGGGACAAGATGACTGAGTTACTGTAGGCTATTCTAGCTCGATTGGACAAGCCAGAGAAAACCTTAGGCCTTTCCCATTTTTTTTTGTTTTAGCCTCATTTTTTTGTTTTTGTTACGTCTTTTGTACTTTGACTTTATAGTATAATGAAATCAATTTTTGGCTCTTATAGTTTTCACTTTATCTTTCTTAAACTGTTATGACTGTGATGCTTTTTATTTCTGTCTTAACCTTTTTGTCCGATGACAAAAGGGGGAGAAGAAAATATAGATAGAGTAATTGATGAACCTAATGTATCAACTAAGTGTCATCATGCATTGCATTTCTTGCACTATTAACTCTGATACATTAACTTGGAATGAAGTTATGTGCTCTGAAAGTTGTATATATTTGTTTAGCAAGTTCTGATACTGCATCAAATGCTCTGATACTGTATTGAATGTGATCTGAAATTTACACTTAGAAAATATTTATATATATGTTTAATTCAAGGGGAGCCTCTAAAATTATTTGAAATAAAATAAATATTTTTCTAAAGATAAATTGTTCATCAATATATGTATTTGTCATCATCAAAAAGGGGGAGATTGTTGGAATCAAGCGGATTCAGAAACAACGACCTTTAATTGTTTTGATGATAACAAATGATTAAGAAAATAATTTATTCTCTAATGTGTTTGTTAGTGTGCAAAAATCACTATTTATCAGAAGAAGATATCTCAAAAGACTTAGTGAAATCTTGAATTTCACACATCTAAGTCTGGCATTGATCCTCTGTTTTGATGCTGACATGATGTGAAAGCCTTGCTCTGAAGTTAGTCAACTCTGTTAGTGGTCAACGCTCTGGTGAGACCATACATGACTTAGTCAACGTTGTTTGACCAGTCAATTCTGTTGGTAAACTAAGTTCTGGCAAGACTAGCTCTTGACTTCGTCAACTCTGTTTGGTCAGTGAACGCTCTGGTAGACAACACTCTATTGAGACCACATTCTATTTGGTCAACGTCTGGTCTTCAGTCAACGCATACAACAGACTATGGTTAGATCACCCTGTGGAAGCATTCATGCAATTCTACAAGACTCTCTGTTATATGAAAGGCAAATGAATTCTACTCTCTGGTGAACAGTGTAGCTCTGATAGGAAATAGACTGAAGCTTATTTAAGGCTACTTCACGTATTTAAGAGACCTCATTGATGAAGCATTTTAATGTACGAGGTATTAAAGGCCAAAGGAAATGTCAACGAATATAATCATCAGGAAACTTGCTCTCGAAGGGTCTACTATTCGAAAATCTCACAAGAGACAAACACTCTGATTTTTCTACTGTGTCAGTATGCTTTGGGAAGAGTGGAAAATGACGTGACTTGCTAAAGCCACAAAAAAGGGATCTGAAGTCTTTTAACCCAGATGAAAAGAGCTGTTAGGTCACAACAGCATTATTCACAACCCTAGCTATATATACCTTACTATCATCCATTGAAGTAGGTTAACGCTATGATACAAAGTGAGCAACCAAGAATCTTTCCAAGTATTTGAGATCACATTGAACAAAGCTCTTAATCGTTTTTATTCTTTCAGTTTGAAAGTTATTCATTGTGTTTAAGTTTTTCTTTGTATATCCTCTATATGAGAGTTATCTGATATTGCTTCAAAACATTTTTGAACATTGTATTTAGCCTAGTAGTGGCTGCATTCCTTAGAGACTTGACTGTACTAAAGTCGTTCTAAGAAGTTGTGAGTATAGCCAGTTTGGTAGTATTATACTTTTAAGTGTAATCTGGCTGATTAAAGTGGAGAAATCCTTCAAGTGTGTGAAGGGACTAGATGTAGCTATCAGGTGATAGTGAACTAGTATAAATCACGGTGTCGCTCTCATCTCTCTTCTCTTTACTTACGTATTTGCCTTATTTTATTAACGAGTTATTTTGAAAAGGTTTTCATAAACACACAAGCTTTGTGAAAAGATTTCTAAAACCCAATTCAAACCCCTTTTCTTGTGTTTTTGCCACGTTCACAAATGACTCAGTATCGGTCTTAGACTCAGTCTATTACCCCAGAGGAGGAGAGTCGTGTTCAGTTAAGTAAATGGGTGGATGTTGCTGGTGGAAAGTACACATGTCGAGTGTATAGTGTTGGGGTCCTTTCTTCATGCTACAAGGAAGGGGCCTCTCACCTCGATGCTACTACTTCTTCTAACTCCAGTACTGGGCGCTCTCACACTGAGGATCTAGTGAGGAGGTTAGCTATTGGAGAGCGTGAGGCACTTGAGGCTAAAAAGGGGCAAGAGGAATTGCAGTCAAAGGTTGATCAGATGGTTGAGCAGCAGAGTTAGATGCACAGACAGTTGTCAGCATTAGTGCAGTAGCAGGCCAGGCCACCGCCACCTCCCCAATAGTACTACTATGTGCCATCGCAGCCACATCAGTACTATTAATCCCAGGCAATGCCATCAACACAACAGTACTACTAGCCTCAGCCACTTATGCGCAGCCGCAGCTACAGCCAGGCCAGCACAACATTGGGGCAGATGATATGGCTTTTTTTAAAGGCATGACGGAAAATTTACAGCCATGCGGTCAACGGCCACGAGATGGTGATGATGATGGTCACGAGGACAGTTATTATTATGATGGATCACCATGATGATTAGATATGATGACATATTTATATGTATTGAATATTATTTGCGGATTTTATGTATGTTTTTATCGGATTTATTTGAGGAGTTTATTTATATTTTTATCGAATTATTATGTATATTTTATTATATGTTAATAACAAATTAATAATAATTATAAAATTAAAATTATAATTAGCAATATAATTAACATTAAATAATTACATATAAAAAAATAACCAGAATGCTAACCAGAATTTAATTTTTGAAAAGTAAAAAAAAAAAAAAATAATAATAACAACAAAAAATGGTCATTACCTACGGAATTTTCCTGGGTAAATTACCGACGGAACAATCCGTCGGTATTTTACCTACTGATTTTCCCGTCGGTAATTTTCATACGGATTTTTCCGTCGGTAAATTACCGACAGATTGTTCCATCGGTACATTACCTACGGATTTTTTAAAAAATACGTCTGTAACCGTTACCGACTAGCGATTAACCGACGAAAATGTGTCCATCGAAAATCCATCGGAAATAACATATTTCGTACGGATTTTGGTGCCTTACCTATGGATTTTGGCCGTAGGTAAACCATGAATTTCTTGTAGTGAGTAGGTGGAATGCACTGTCATGCATTGTGGTCTAACTTGGACTTGAATATCCTGGGGTAGTGGAATTGCCCCAAAGCCAAAGGAATTCAGGAACGTCGTTAAATTAACCATCGCATGAGAAAATGTCAGCTCTGGTACGTACAAAACAACTGACCATAGCGTATGGAATTCCGGAATCATAAACAGTGGCATTTGCAAAGCATTCATGCATTCTCATTGAATTGTATATTATGTTATACTGTGATATCTGCTTTTATTTAAAAAGTCGGCGAATGCGGTGGAAATCCCAGCGATGACACTGTCGTTGGAGTCGATCTTTGACTTCCCGGGCATGGACATACCCTTGGCTATGGTGTTTGACCCCACTTCAGGCTGAGTTGTATATAGAAGAGACATACCCTTGGACTATTCGTGTGGATGGATCGGTAGTGTGACAGAAGATTTCACGGCGTACCGTGAGTTTTTTGATGATGGTGGGACAGACCGTGGACGGATGGCGTCGCACTCAGCAGGATCGAGTGCTACCGACTACCTCTACTACTCCACCTGACGAGTCTTTCAAGATTCCTAGACAAATTACTACTCGCTATGCACCCTTGCCTAGAGGTGCTAAGTTTCATAGGACCGCTCGTAATGGGCTTGAGGCGATGGACGATGGGAGCTTCTACTTCCTGTGCGGTGGCAGATTCACCTAGTCCCGTAGCAGATCCCGAGCCAGCGCACGGATACCTTATTGTTAGTGTTTATGACTATCGTTATTATGTTAATTAGTGCTCTTGGGTGAGCAAGCCAATTTCAATACAAGTCCGTTACAAGCAGGGACAAAGCCACGAAGTGGCACCCATGGTGTAACATCCCAATTTTTAAGAAAAATTATTCTAGTGATAAAATCCTGAATATTTGAAGATAAGTCATAGAGATTGATCACCTCAATGATTTACTGAGAGTACAAGGAACTATTTTGAGTTATTTTGAATAATTTATTTATTATATATAATTATTATTCATGATATCAATTCAAATTAATAGACAGCATAGACGTATGCTACTTTTAAAATGAATTCATCAATTATACTTATTATGAGTTTAATATCTGATGCGGTAACACGAATTTTTGTTGACTATGAAAGTGATTGAATTAAATCAAGATAAAATTAAATTTAAGAGTTAATATTTTATATTAACTCATGGTTTGAATATCTTCAAAATATTCTAACAAAGTTTCGTCGCGTTTTAAACCACCGGGTGAACGTGAACACAAGAAGGGGGGTTTAATTGTGTTAAAAACTTTTCACAAACTACGTAAAAACTTCAACACAAGTTGTTCAAAATAGTTTTGTTTATCGGATGCAGAGAATTTAAACAGTTTATAAAAACTTGTTTTACTGAGCAAGGTAAAGATAAATAATGTAAAGTAGTAAAGAATGAGACTCAGAGATTTATACTAGTTCACCACCAACTGGTAGCTACATCTAGTCCCTTCGTTCCTGAAGGATTTTCCACTATAATCAACTGATTACAATTTCCTCAAGAGTATTCTTCTGTCACAAACTTGACAATACTCTCAACTTCTCAAAACGACTCAGTACAGTCGAGCCTTTGAGGAACATGAGTCTTAACTAGGCCAAATACAGTTTACAAAAGAGATTATGATTTTGATAACAATCAAAATAACTCTCACAGAGAGGATGAAAAGATTAAGCTCAAAACAGAATAGCTTTCTAAAAGAAAGTATAAGACGCTGAGTTCAGTTCAATGTAGACCAGAAACTTGGCACGAAGCTTGATTGCACACTTGAGTAATATTGCTTTCACAATGAAGTTTCTTCACGTTTCTCTAACTCTTCTTCAATGAATACCTTGGGGTATTTATAGGAGTCTTCAAGGGTATTACCGTTGCAGTAAAAATATCTCCTTGCTATTGAGTGAGGTAATTTGAAATGTAGTCCTTTTCATCCTTTCCAGAGAATATCAGAATAGTACACATTACCGTTTTCGTACTATCTGCAATTTGCAATTGCCTTGTACGATTTTTGTCTTATGCTAAAGGTGTCACCTTTGCTTCCTCGTACATCAAAATGAGCGCACAAAATCAAATTCGAATTCCGTTCCAGAACAGTCTGAGGCTGAGAGCAAAAATGTGATCATCACGTGCTTCATTAAAGAGATCAGACGCTCGCTCAGAACAGAGGACGGACGCTCGTAGCAATTGAGTGTTCCACGTGTCAAGAAGTCACATTGCTAGACGCTTGCTGTTAACAAGACGCTGAAGTGGGTTCGGATGCTGACACTAGTGGATTGTATTCAATTCTTTTGTATATTTCTTCTTCTTTCTTGAGTGATTTGTACATATATAAATGAAGCTTTTGATACCTGTACACTCAAAGAAATGTTAGAAGATAAATTGTTCTCTTGAGAAATATTTTGTTATCATCAAAATTAATGAGGGTCTAAACTTCTCAATCGTTTAGGTTCCAACAATCTCTCCCTTTTTGATGATGACAAATATCTAAGGTTGATGAACAATTTAGTTTCAAAATGACATCAAGGGTCTCCCCCTGAATTTAACAATTTTGATATATAAGACAATTCTAGTATTAAGGCGATAGTTGATAAACAAATTCAATTAAGTGATCGCAAAAATACGTAGATGTATCAGAGCATATTTTTAACAAAGTGAGATCGGATGCTGATTTTCATTATATCAAAAAGATTGATTTTCATTTTATCAAATTTATTTCATTGTACCAAATTTATTGATCATTATTAGAGCACTAGACCAATGAATATTAGTGCATTAATAAATAACCACACAAATGTTATGTATGAAATGCTATGCATGATACTTCAGTTCCGGAGTGTGAACATCGGACGGTGAATTGGTCAAGTCAGATTTTCACGTGTTCATCATACCTTTCTTTTACTCCCCCTTTTGTCATCAGACAAAAAGAGTGTAAAACACATCATAGTCAAAATAAGACTTAGAAAAATTTGAATATAAGTCAGATGTAGGTATATATAAACAGATAATTAGAGCAAAATTAATGTATATATATAAGTGTACCAACAAAACAAAAAAATATTTTATATCACTCAAAGATAAATAAATTCAAGGGTTTGGAAGAGGTGGTGGAGGGATGTTGAGACGTTCATATAGTAATTTCAGAGCAGTCTCCAGCTGAGTGACTTTCATGTTTGTGGCCTTCATTTCTTCAAACTCTGCTTTGGGAATAGTGACCATCTCAACTACAGGAGTAGAAGTAGAAGGTCTAGCTTCTGGTACTGTTGCAAGTTTCATCTTCTGATGCTCTGCTAGCACCCAGTTGGATAGCGTCTGTCTCAATTCCTTCTTCCGTTGAGCTCTTAGAAAGAATGCATCATTTGGTATAAACCATTTGATGAGATTTCCAAGTTTTCTGAGCTCAGATTCTGCTTGAATTTTCGTTTTATACTTCACATCTTCTGGATATAGCAAATCCATGAAGATGATTTCTCTGTGCAGAACTACATCAGCAGTGAAAGCATCAAACCTATTTCCAGCTTCTTCTCCCCATATTCTTCTGATAAAGACACTCAATGCTTCAAAAGTGAAAGAGAGTGCTTCATTTTCTTCCAGGTATACTCTTCGCAGATTTTTCCTGTCATCTTCTTCTAGCACTAGGGGGACGAGGCATGGTAACATGGCTTTGTCTTTCCAAGACTCAGACCATTGACTTCAAGTAAATCCAATGTCAAAGTGCTTGGTCACAGCAGCCCATTGGACATATAGCTTCATGCAGTCAAGAGGCTTGATTATTGAACAGCTGAACATATCATCGAAGTAGACTGTTCCAAGATTGATGTCAGTAATTCTGCTAATTGTGCCAACTGTTGTGTAGGGAAATAGCGCAATAACAGAGATTAAAAACGCAGCGGAAATTTAAACTTTCCCTTCCATGGATCCTTGTGAATGGTCATGACTCAGGGTTATATGAATTACCTCTTGTAGCGCAGATCGTTTGCGCATTTAAAATTGGAATCGAGCACGAGCGCCGCACGTAAAAACAACGCCTCTACGTAGTCCACACGAGCGACGACTTGAATGGGAGCGGTCTCGATCACGGTGCTGCTAGCCGACGTGCGGAACGATCCACGATGCAAGTCACGATCTTTGAAACGGCTAGGGTTTTAATTCCGTGTATGGACTTGATCTTAACGAGTCTATTTATAGACTTCACTTAAGAGCGACCTAGCGCACCGTAGCTTACCGTGTGCTCTCGGCCAAGACCGTAACTTATCGTGTTCTGCGTCTTTCTTGACTTCGCTGGTGCATCGTAAGAATGCACCACCGAATAAAATGAGTCTCACTCATTTATTTAATCTCCCATTAGCTTGTTCTCATGTGTGTGACCAGAGGTTCCCGTAACGTTGGCAATAATATTAAATCACTATTTAATATTATAAACAGTGAGCGGTGTCTAGCAACACATCACTACTACCCAAGTAACGAGAATGTCAGTGTTGTGACGTAACCTTTCCGTGATAATGATCATGTGTATAATTACCCTTTTGCCCTTATATCTATATTGAACACAAGGCATAGTATGTGTCACCCTTGTATAGTTCAATATTATATTCCTTGATGCCCGAGTAGACTTAGTAACAACAAATAAGATCAATATCTCATATTGACTTATTTCAGCATGGCCATGCATTTCTGAGTCATACTCTATCAAGGGGCCCACAGATATTACTCTGTTATGTAGGAGGGCAAATCCCATCTAGGTCACTTATGTCTCTTTGCATGACTCGTTGAGTGCCCAGTTAACCGACTTTATAATTGTCATGTTACTGCATAATGTTTGACGGCAATAAAACACCCAACTCCTCATGTAGGGACCATAGTGGTTTCAGTCCGAGGGTGGCATACACCACTATCACTATGAGAATAACTCATGACACTTACATAACACACTATGTAGTATTCTCATGGCGGGTCAATCCAAGACACAATTACCCTAACGTGTACCTTTGTGGTGACTTGATATCTCATATCTATAACCCGTGAGATGAGGTTATCACCCACCCACATAATAGTCTTGATGCATTATTATTGTCCTTAATAATAATAATACTCGACTACGGATATTTAGAGTAAGTTCTTTAGTATCTCACAACCGAGTCGTCTACTCGATGTTCTATTGAAAACAAACTTTTACTCAAGGACTTTATTACGTTGAAACAAACATAATAATTGAAAATGCCTCATATAATAAATAAATGACATGATACAAAATATAAGTCCAAAGGAAAAACATTGGCCTCTAGGGCTTACACCAACAATCTCCCACTAGCACTAGAGCCAATTAGGCATGTACCTAATACCCATAGATCTAGTATGACCATCATGCTTCTGCTGGGTAAGAGGCTTTGTAAGTGGGTCAGCAACATTGTCAAGTGTTGGTACCCTGCATATCTTGACATCTCCTCTATCGATAATCTCTCGAATGAGATGGAAGCGGCTAAGTATGTGTTTGGATCATTGGTGAGATCTGGGTTCCTTAGCTTGTGCAATGGCACCATTGTTATCACAAAAGAGATCAATGGGGTTCACAATGCTAGAAACTGTACCAAGTTCAGTAATGAACTTCTTGATCCAAACAGCCTCCTTTCACGCATTGGAAGCAAAGAATATACTCGGCCTCTGTAGTAGAATCATTTGTTTCTCGCTTTGAACTCTTCCACTCACAGCGCCACCATTTAGGCAAAACACATAACCAGATTGCGATTTAGAATCATCTTTATCCGTCTGAAGCTAGCATCGGTGTAACCTATTACAAATGAGCTCTTCCTGACCTCCATATACCAAGAAAGAATCCTTAGTTCTTCTCAAGTACTTAAGGATATTCTTGACAGCAACCCAATGACCATCACCGGGATCAGACTGGTACCTGCTCGTTGTGCTCAAGGCATACGAGACATCTGGTCGAGTACATAACATGGCATACATGATAGATCCAATTGCAGATGCATATGGAATCTTATTCATGTAATCCCTCTCTTCCTGAGTTGAAGGGGATTGTGCCTTTGATAGGCATCCGCCATGTGTCATGGGCAAGAACCCTTTCTTGGAATCATGCATATTAAAGCGCCTCAACACTTTATCTATGTATGTACTCTGACTTAGGCCAAGCAATCTTTGCGATCTATCTCTATAGATCCTGATTCCTAATATGTAGGTAACTTCACCCAAATCTTTCATAGAAAAGCAATTCCCTAACCAAGTCTTAACTTGTTGCAAAGTAGGGACGTCGTTTCCGATGAGTAATATGTCATCCACATATAACAACAGGAATACAACTATGCTCCCACTAACCTTCTTGTAAACACAAGGTTCATCTTCATTTTTAATGAATCCAAACTGTCTCACAGTTTCATCAAAACGAAGATTCCAACTTCTGGAAGCTTGCTTCAATCCATAAATTGATCTGCAACTTGCATACTTTCTTGGCATCATCCGAAGTGTCAAAGCCCTCGAGGTTGTGTCATGTACACATCCTCAAGGAGATTTCCATTAAGGAAAGCGGTTTTGACATCCATTTGCCATATTTCATAGTCATGGTATGCAATGATGGCAAGTAAAATCGAACAGATTTAAGCATCGCAATCATGGCGAAGGTTTCATCATAGTCTACACCATGAATTTTCTTGAAACCCTTAGCAACGATCGTGCCTTATAGGTATGAACCTTACCATCCATGTCATTCTTCCTTTTGAAGACCCACTTGCACCCTATGGGAGTAACCCTTCAGGTGGCTCTACCAAGGTCCATACGGTTAGTGTACATGGAATCCATTTCAGATTTCATGGCCTCAAGCCACTTCTCAGATTCAGGGCCAGTAATGGCCTCCTGGTAAGTCACAGGCTCATCTTGATCCATGAGAAATACATCACCCTGCTGAGTCATGAGAAATCCATATCTCTCGGGTTGGTGGCGTATCTGCTAGACCTCTGTTGGTCTTGTGTTACTTGAGCAGGTTGTTCTGTCACAACATCTTGTGCAGGCTGCTCTTGTTCCTCCATAGATGTGTCACTACTCTGTGATACTTGAATTTCTTCAAGTTCTACTTTCCTCCCACTAATTCCTTTGGAAACGAATTCCCTTTCTAGGAATACACCAGTTCGAGCGACAAACACTTTGCCCTCAGAAGGATTGTAAAAGTAGTATCCCTTGGTTTCTTTAGGATACCCCACAAAGAAGCATTTGTCAGATTTGGGCTCAAGCTTAGTGGAAATTTGTCTTTTCACATACACTTCACAGCCCCAAATCTTCATGAAAGACATACTGGGTTTCTTGCCAGTCCATATCTCATATGGTGTCTTTTCCACAGTTTTGGATGGAACACGGTTAAGTGTGAAAGCTGCAGTTAATAGAGCATGTCCCCAGAAGGAATTTGGAAGATCCGCATGACTCATCATAGACCGGACCATGTCCAACAAGGTTCGGTTTCTCCTTTCAGAAACACCATTCCATTGCGGTGTTCCAGGAGGGGTAAGTTGGGATAGGATCCCACACTCTTTCAGATGATCATCAAATTCAAGGCTCAAATATTCACCACCTCGATCTGATCGATGGATCTTAATATTCTTACCTAGTTGGTTTTGTACTTCATTCTTGAATTCTTTGAACTTTTCAAAGATTACGATTTGTGTTTCATGAGATACACAAATCCATACCTACTATAATCATCAAGTAAAATGTAATGAAATCTGAAAACCCCCTACGGCTAATGTGTTTAGTGGTCCACATACATCGGTATGTATGAGGCCCAAAGATCACTAGCCCTTTCACCTTTCCTGTGAATGGGGTTTTGTCATCTTTCCTAATAAACAAGACTCACATGTCTCAAATGATTCATAATCAAAAGAGTCCAAGAATCCATCTTTATGAAGTTTGGAAATGCGCTTCTCATTTATATGGCCTAAGCGACAATGCCAAAGATAAGTCGGATTCAACTCATTTGGTTTTATCCTTTTGGTATCGATGTTATAAATGGGCATTTCGAGATCAAGGACATAAAGTCCATTACTTATTTGTGCACTAGCATAGAAAACATCATTTAAATAAATAGAGCAACATTTGACCTTTATTATAAATGAAAAACCAGACTTGTCCAAACAAGAAACGGAAATAATATTCCTGCTAATTGCAAGCACAAAATAACAGTTCTCTAACAGAAAAATAAGCCCACTAGGCAAAGTTAATACATAAGTTCCGACAGCTAAAGCAGCAACTTTTGCTCCATTGCCAACTCATAGATCAACTTCGCCCTTTGACAACGATCTACTCCTTTTGAGCTCCTGCACATTAGTACAAATGTGAGACCCACATCCAGTATCTAATACCCATGATGCAGAAGTAGATAAATTGACTTCTATAACAAAAATACCTGATGTGGAAGTCTCACTTCCCTTCTTCTTTTCTTCCAGGTACTTTGGGCAGTTCCTCTTCCAATGTCCAGTCACACCGCAGTGGAAGCAATTGCCTTCTTTAGCCACACCGCCCTTAGGCTTCAAAGCATAAGTCACAGGTTTGGGCTTGTTAATTCCCTTGCCCTTGCCCTTATACTTGTTCATGGGCTTCTTGAACTGCTTCTTGCCCTTTCCACCATTGACCATCAAAATGGCCTTCCCTTTCCCTTTGTTGATGTTATGTTCAGCAGTTCTCAACATGCTTAACAGCTCTGGCAGAGTTTTGTCCATGTCATTCATAGTGAAATTCATGACAAACTGATTGAAACTCTCCGGCAACGATTGCAGGATCAGATCAATCGCAAGCTCACGCCTGAGGGAAAAACCCAATCGATCGAGGTTCTCAATATACCCAATCATTTTGAGTACATAAGGACCTACTGGGCATCCTTCTGCCAGTTTGCTTTGGAAAAGGGCTTTGGAAACTTCATACCGCTCATGCCTTGCTTGCTCTTGATAGAGCATCTTGAGGTGTTCGATCATATCGAACGCTTCCATGAGCTCATGTTGCTTCTGAAGCTCAGAGTTCATGGTGGCTAGCATGAGGCAGGCAACTTCTAGGGCATCATCTTGATGCTTCTTATAAGCATCTTTTTCAAATTTCTAAGGGCATTAGCGGCAGTGGCTCTTGGGGTATTGGCTCTTCAAGAACATATGACTTTTTCTCTTGCTTGAGGACAATCCTCAAGTTTTGGTGCCACCCGTAAAGTTTGTTCCGCATAACTTTTCCTTCTCAAGGATTGATCGCAGAGGTTATTGTGAGTGTTTGATGCCATGGTAATCTACATTAAGAAAATATCACGAGAATATAAGTATCATGCAATAAACATATTTAATTAGGTCTTTAATTAAATACGCCCCACTATTTTACTCAAACCAATGACCCTCATCATTGATTCGAAAAATCCCGTTGGAAGATTTTCTAGTGGGCCGAGATCCATATTTCACTTTATTTTAAGTCAGCTTTGGCTGATCACTTAAAATTCAGTTATTTAGGTAGGAACTCCTTCCAATTGTATCTTATACAATTCTCGGATAGTTGGGTGAATAACTATTTATTCTAATCCATCATATGGATGGTTCCCAACTCACTTGCCTCTACACCTTTCAATCCTATTATACTCGGTTTAGTTAAGTTAGACCCAAAGATAGCAGTTGGATGTTACATTTATCCCATCGCATCTTACTAGTATGGAAAATGCACTCCGCTTTGGCGAACCCACATTTTCGATATTAGCCTTGATGAGTGCCAGCTTTGGAAGGCATTTAAACTTAATATTTCTTTTGAGGAATTTTTATTAAAGTTGATCTCACCATTTGTTAAACTATTTAACTTACCAAATTCATACATGCATCTCATACATATTTGTTAAACTATTTAACCTATAATATTTATACATGCATCTCATACAAAATTTGTTAAACTATTTAACCTACTATATTTATACATGCATCTCATACATATATAGTAAATAAATGTGATGTGGTTATGGCTCTAACACATTGATTCTCACAAGCCAATGAGAGAATCTAAGCTAAACCTAGAACGATCATACTTCTCCAAGTGTGACCTTCAATGTAGCCCTCTTATGATTTTGCCTTCTTGTCTCCTTCATTACATTAATGAGAGTACTCGTTTTACATACAAGGGAGTGAGATGAGAAGAGAATTTACATTCAGAATTAAAAGAGAGGCACGACACGCAGGCCGTATTTTTAAACCAAACAAAAGGCACGGCACGCAGGCCGTATTTAAAATTCCAAAATAAATAAAAAGGACTAAGGCCATAACCACTCACCATGCATCACAAAAACATTAATGACAATCAATAATAATAATACACATTTATTACTATTAATCTTGTCATTAATAGTGATTAAAAGCAATTAATTAAAAATTAAAACTTTCAAAAACTCGCTTCATGCCACAGTAATAACATCGCCGTTTCACGTTGTTACCAACACGGTTCTGGGTACCAACACTTGGACCCATCGATGCCTATCCTTAAACCCGCAGTAAAACATGTTGCATCAACACTTGACACAAAAACCGAATCAAACAAATATACAGAATCACAATATATATATATATATATCTCATATATGTATAGATTATTCGAAGCAACATATATATATCACATATATGCTCAACCGGGTTTTCGTAATCATACAAGGTATAATTTTTAAAGCGAACAGATTCATAATCTACCATAAAACCAACAGATTCGTAATCTAGCATACAAGAATGCATGTCATACACACATGTAACCATAGTAAACCGAATCATGGTTTCGCAAGTGGCTCTGATACCACTGTAGGGAAATAGCGCAATAACAGAGATTAAAAACGCAGCGGAAATTTAAACTTTCCCTTCCATGGATCCTTGCGAATGGTCATGACTCAGGGTTATATGAATTACCTTTTGTAGCGCAGATCGTTTGCAGACAAAAATTGGAATCGAGCACGAGCGTCGCACAGAAAAACAACGCCTCTACGTAGTCCACACGAACAGCCTTCGAATGGGAGCGGTCTCCGTCACAGTGCTAGGCGACGCATTTTAACGATCCACGATGCAAGTCACGATCTTTGAAACGGCTAGGGTTTTAATTCCGTGTATGGACTTCAGTCTTAACGAGTCTATTTATAGACTTCACTTAAGACTGACCTAGCGCACCGTAGCTTACCGTGTGCTCTCGGCCAAGACCGTAACTTATCGTGTTCTGCGTCTTTCTTGACTCGCTGGTGCATCGTAAGAATGCACCACCGAATAAAATGAGTCTCACTCATTTATTTAATCTCCCATTAGCTTTGTTCTCATGTGTGTGACCTGTAGGTTCATAACGTTGGCAATAATATTAAATCACTATTTAATATTATAAGCGATGAGCGGTGTCTAGCAACACATCACTGCTACCCAAGTAACGAGAATGTCAGTGTTGTGACGTAACCTTTCCGTGATAATGATCATGTGTATAATTACCCTTTTGCCCTTATATCTATATTGAACACAAGGCATAGTATGTGTCACCCTTGTATAGTTCAATATTATATTCCTTGATGCCCGAGTAGACTTAGTAACAACAAATAAGATCAATATCTCATATTGACTTATTTCAGCATGGCCATGCATTTTACAGTCATACTCTATCAAGGGGCCCACATGTTGGAATAGTGGCCTTCTCGGCATTGCAGCAGTTTGAGGAGCCAGTTCTCCATTCATCTTCCTTCAGAGAAGTCAGGTAAAACCTTTTGGCATGATCCTCAGAGATCTTGGCAATCGGAAGCTTAGAGAATTCCTTAAGGTTGTACTTTTTGGGAGCCTTCTCATACTCAGTGAGCCCGATCTTGCTAAATGGCTGCTTGCCAGGAGCAGGTTCTTTCCTTTTCCCAGGGATAGACCAAGGTAGCCACCTTTATGCATGCAGTACAATATTTATGTTACAGACGAAGGATCCTCAGATCGTCTGACATTTCAATCTTCTTCATCTCAAGACAGTGTGCCATGAAGGCAGCTTCTTCATCTGTGATCCACCTTCCGCATTCTTCCAATGTGAGCGGTTCAGATTGTGGTAGGGATCTTGGAAGGTCAACAGAGAAGGGAATTGCTCTGCTACCAGATGTTGGTCTCAATCTTCCTTTAAATGACATCTAAAATTGGTCTTCTCCATCTTTGAAGGTAGCACTCATCAGAGAGGCAATCTCCAGTCTGGCAGCTCCAGAGGTGAAGGTTTTCAAATGCCATGTGGAGGGACGATTGTAGATGCTATGATATATCTCATACTTAACAAACAGTGGTTTGTATGAGATATTCTTCCTTCCACCAGCGTCTGTAGGTTTATGGGTAATGGTGAGTAAGGTAGGAGTGGTTTTGGTGATTTTGTAGGTTTTGGGTGTGTAGGGTTTGAAGGGATTAACGGGAGGAACTTTGAATAATAGGTTAGAGGGATGAGAGTGAAGTTTGGAAATATATGTGGTAAGTGAAGTATTTGAAGAATTTTGTGGTAGGTCAAGGTTGAGTGTAGTGGATGATGGTTGGGTAGGTTTAGGGAGGTTAGAGGTTTGTCGGAGGCTCATTCTGGTTTTCTTGGTTTGTGTCTGTGTTTGTGGTTGTGAAACAGACAATGGTGGTGCAGGAATAACATCATGAGCATCAAACACGGATACTGATTCATCAGCAGTAAAATCAAGTACCTTTGGGTTAACCTCTGAAGACTTGACCAACCTTCTATTCGATCCTCTCGTGACAACAACAGCAGGAGGAGGAGGAGGGATTTGCTTCCCTTGACCGGACGCTGAAGCATCCTTTTCAGCTGCTGGTCTAAACTGTTTCTCCAAGACCTTTCTGATGGGAATTCTATCCTCATCTTCTGGTTCTTCACCAGTAGGTGCAGGAGCCACCTTCTTCTTTGTTCTTCTGGTCTCCCTAGAAGGAGACTCAGCAGGTCTTTTCACACCAGTCATTGAGTTTCTGGTGGTTTTCTTTTCAGCTTATCCTTCCTGTTGCTCTATTTTCACTTTCTTGATCATAGAGCCAGTAATTAGCTGCATCCTGACCAAACTGTTGACTCCAAAAACTTCTGGACGAACAACAGCACCAACACCAAAGTATTTTTCCCTTTCCTCTGTGTTGATGGAGTTAGTCAGCTTCCTTACAATGCCGTCTTTAATCATGATAATGGAGAGAAGGACTCCATAAGGGATTATCTTGACGATATTCTTCTTGTCGACACTTCTTCTTGAGAAGACAAGGGCATTTATCAGATTGTTGATAATCAACCTTAGCAGATTGATTATCTTCCCTTCCATGTAGTTCCTCATAATGAACTTTTGCTCGTAGATCACTATGTCGCTTGAACCAGCCTTCAGTATCACGCTCTTACACGGTAGTGGCTTTTCAAGTCTTTGGCCGTGGGAGTGATGTTCTTCTTCTTCAGTTCACAGTAGTTCTCAAACAGAGCTTCGTTGACGTTTTCAAGTCCTCTGTAAGCATCAGCCCAGTTTGAATGGTAACTGATTCCTTCACACGGACACTTAATCGTCTGAGCACTAGAGTTGATGGTGAAGCGTAGTTTGAAGCCTCTGATGTGACCTTCTATGACTTCCCCCGAAAGTAAGTACGCATTCCCCCAGAACTCCTTAATAGCGTAGCTCAGTACGTCAACTGGTTCCCAGATGAAGTAGTTTTTCCAGCCTAGTTTCTCAATACCTTCTTCAAAATCAAACCTGTACAGCTTGAAGTTCTCAAAATCAACCCGGTTCTCATTCAGAAGTTTTGCCTCAGAGAAAACGTCAAAGGCAGCAGTGTATTGTCCAACCTTTTTGTCGGCCATTGTAGCAGTTGAAGAGAAGGTGATGAAGGTTTTAGGGTTCGCAAACACACACACAGAGAGAGAGAGAGAGACAGAGAGAAAGAGAACGGTTTTGCAGAAAACGCAGAGTGAAATGATGGAGCAAAAAATGTGGAGTAGTGGGAAAGTTGATAGAAAATGGTACAGTTCTTTTTCAAAAAATCGCTTCGTATTTCCACATAAAAATTAAATCAAAAAGAAAAGAAAATAAAGATTCGCCTTTTCATTAAATGCAGACGCCAAAAGAAAAGTATGATCAAGAAAAAGATTTTATCGAAAGACATAAATAATTATGACTCAGTAGATGTGATGAGACGCTTAAGTCCTTAACACGTGTGACACGTGTGGGTGTGCTCGGACGCACGCAACCGATTCACCAGACGATGAGTTATGATGCATATGACAAATAAGATGCTTATTCATATACATGCTTATGTCATACCAGATGCTAAGATTTTGTATGATATCAGAAGTTGAGATTAATCATTCTTCTATAAGATGAAAGTTTAAATTTCTTCTTATAAAATTGAATCTATCTTCAGCAAGGGGTTTTGTAAATATGTCAGCCCACTGATGATCAGTGTCTACAAATTTTATTTAGAGAATACCCTTCTGAACATAGTCTCTTATAAAATGATGCTTAATCTCAATGTGCTTGGCTCGTGAATGCAATATGGGATTTTTTGTAAGACAGATTACAGAAGTATTGTCACAGAAGATAGGAATGTTACTCTCTTTTATCAGATAGTCTTCAAGTTGATATTTCATCCACAGAAGTTGAGAGCTGCAACTTGCTGCTGAAATATACTCAGTTTCTGCTGTGGAGAGTGCAATCGTGCTTTGCCTTTTGCTTGACCAAGATACAAGATTTGCTCCAAGGAATTGGCAGCTTCCACTTGTGCTTTTTCTTTCAATTCGGTCTCCAGCAAAGTCAACATCACAGAAACCTACTAACTTGTAATCTTTTGATTTCTTATAAAGCAAACCAAGATTAGTAGATCCTTGCAAATATCTAAAGATTCTTTTAACAGCACTCAAGTGTGATTCTCTAGGATCTGATTGAAACATAGCACACTGACAGACGCTGAACATGATATCAGGTCTTGAAGCTGTAAGATAAAGTAGAGATCCAATCATACCTCTGTACATCTTCTGATCTACCTTTTTACCAGTTTCATCTTTACTAAGAATACATGTGGGATGCATAGGAGTACACATAGGTTTGCAGTCCACCATTTTGAATTTCTTTAGCAATTCCTTGATATATTTGCTTTGATGTATATATATACCATCATTGCATTGTTTGATTTGAATTCCAAGGAAAAACTTCAGTTCACCCATCATGCTCATCTCGAATTCAGCCTGCATTAGCTTAGAAAATTCTTTGCAAAGGCTTTCATTAGTAGCTCCAAAAATAATGTCATCAACATATATTTGAACAATTATAAAGTGCTTGTTTGATGTTTTCTAAAAAGAGTAGTGTCTACTAGACCTCTGGTAAATCCATTTTTTATCAAAAATGTACTTAGTCTTTCATACCAAGCTCTGGGAGCTTGCTTAAGACCATAAAGGGCCTTTTTGAGTTTGAAGACATGTTCTGGAAATTCAATGTCTTCGAATCCAGGAGGTTGTTTTACAAAGACTTCCTCAGTTTTAAAGCCGTTCAAGAAAGCACTTTTCATATCTATTTGATAAAGAATTATGTCATGATGTGCAGCAAAAGAAAGCAAAATGCGAATAGCTTCTAACCTTGCAACAGGTGCAAATGTTTCTGTAAAATCAATACCTTCTTCCTGTGAGTACCCTTGAGCAACTAATCTTGCCTTGTTTCTCACAACCTTTCCATCTTCATCAAGCTTGTTTCTAAATACCCATTTAGTGCCAATAGCTTGCTTATCTTCTGGTAAGGTAACCAGCTTCCACACATCGATTCTTTGGAACTGATTCAACTCTTCTTGCATGGCCAGAATCCAGCCTTCATCTTTCAATGCTTGATCAATCGTTTTAGGTTCCATTTCTGAGAGTAGTGACATATCAGCATGCTCTTTAAAAGAGGATCTGGTTCTTACTTTATCTCCAGGTTTTCCTATGATCTGATCTTTAGGATGATTGGCTTTGTATTTCCAGCTCTTTCTGAATTGACACGAAGATTCTTGTGTCTGGTCACCACCGGACGATGAAGATGTAGGTTCACTATTTGTAGTATTACCTATATTTAATTCTGAAAATAATTCACCTAGCTCTGACATGGCTGTGTCAGGCTTCTTGTCATCAAATTTGACATGAATGGATTCTTCCACTGTCATAGTTTCTTTATTGTATATTCTAAAAGCTTTAGATCTTTCAGAATATCCCAAAAAGATTCCTTTGTCAGCTTTTGAATCAAACTTACCAAGCTGATCCTTAGTATTTAAAATGTAACACGTGCAACCAAATGAATGAAAATATGATATGTTTGGTTTCCTTCCTTTCCACAGTTCATATGGAGTATTTTTCAAAATAGATCTTATAGAAATTCTATTTTGAATGTAACAAGCTGTGTTTACTGCTTCTGCCCAAAAATGTTTAGCAATATTAGCCTCATTAATCATGGTCCTGGCCATTTCCTGGAAGGACCTATTTTTCCTTTCTACAACACCATTTTGTTGAGGTGTTCTAGGAGAGGAGAAATTGTGGGAGATGCCGTTATCATCGCAAAATTTTTGAAAGCTTTCATTTTCAAATTCTCCCCCATGATCACTTCTAATAGAAGATATGCAAATTCCTTTTTCATTTTGAACTGTTTTGCAGAATACAGTAAATACCTTGAATGACTCATCTTTGTGAGCAAGGAATCTAACCCATGTCCATCTAGTGAAATCATCAACAATGACTAACCCATATTTCTTTCCAGTTAAAGAGGCTGTCCTTGTTGGACCAAAAAGATCAAGATGCAAAAGCTCAAGTGGTCTAGAGGTTGAAACAACATTTTTTGAATGAAAAGAAGTTTTAACTTGTTTTCCTCTTTGACATGCCTCACAGAGCATCAGTTGATACTTGAGATTTGGTAAGCCTCTGACAAGACTGTGCTTGTTTAATTTTGAGATTAATCTCAAATTGGCATGACCCAATCTCTTGTGCCAAATCCATTGTTCTTCGTCAACAGACATGAGACACTTGACATCTTGTTTTGCAAGTTCAGAGAGATCAATTTTGTAAATATTTTGTTTCCTCTTAGCAGTAAAGAAAGTAGAGCCGTCTTTCTTACTTTTTACTAGACATCCAGTTTCTGTAAAGATGACTTCATAACCATTGTCACATAATTGACTTATGCTCAATAATTTATGTTTAAGTCCTTCAACATATAGTACATTATCAATAGAGGGAAGAGAACCTTTACCAATGCGACCAATTCAAACTATTTTACCTTTCTGGTTTCCTCCGAAACCAACGAATCCAGCTTCTTTAGGCCTTAGTTCTTGGAACATATGCTTTTCTCCCGTCATGTGACGCGAGCATCCACTGTCTAAGTACCAAGATAGGTGTGTTGACTTTGTTGCTAAGCATGTCTGCAACATAGACTATTTTATCTTTAGGTACCCATATCTTTTTGGGTCCTTTCTTGTTAGTTCTTGAAGGAGGCTAATCCTTCACAGTTTTAAAAATAGTACATGCACTTTTCAAATGACCAGGTTTATTGCAGTAAGTACAGTACAAGCATTTACTATGATTATTGGATTTATCAGATGCCGAATCATTTTCTAAAAGAGGTTCATCTGATATATAACCAAGACCATGAGTTGTCGTTTTACTGACACCCCAAATCATTGAAGCTTGCTTGCTACGAGTTACACTCTCTGCAAGAAACTTTTGAAAAGCATACTCATAATCATTTGATTTGCATTTAGGATTGCCTGTAACTTTAGAGCTTTCAGTTTGAGAGCTCTCAGCTTCTGGTTGCTTGTTAGCGATCAG
Organism: Calophaca sinica; assembly: GCA_037113605.1. Lineage (NCBI taxonomy): Eukaryota > Viridiplantae > Streptophyta > Magnoliopsida > Fabales > Fabaceae > Calophaca > Calophaca sinica. The sequence goes on along the minus strand of CM073734.1, from coordinate 48,299,791 downwards.
ACGCTGGTTATCCATCAGATGCTGATTTTCAGTTTTCAGCTTCTGATTTTCTTTGTTGAGTACAGATTTTTCTTTGTTTAAAGTTTGAAAATCTTGTGATAATTTTGAAAATTTCTTTTTCAAATTCTTATACTCAACAGAGAGAGTGGCAGAGTCCTTAAGCAGATCATCAAATGCAAGTTGAAGTTCAGAGTAGGAATCATATACTATTACCTCTTCAACTTCTTCTTCTGAATCAAGGTCAGTGTCTGCCATGAGAGCGAGATTTGCTTCTACTTCATTATCTTCCTCAGATGAGGATGAATCTAGATCTTCCCATGTAGCCATGAGACTCTTCTTCTTTTTCTTGAAAGAACTTCTTGTGGACTTCTCCTTAAGATTAGGACATTCGGATTTGAAATGTCCAGGCTTTTTACATTCATAGCAAATGACTTGAGCCTTGTCCTTGCTCTTTTTCTTGTCCTTGGTATCTTTCTTCTGAAACTTCCTTCTGAAGTTTCTTTTCTTCCATATTCTTTGTATCTTTCTGGATATAAACGCGAGCTCATCTTCTGATGTGTCAGCATCTCCTTCTGAAGCTTCATCTTCTGATTCCTCTTCTTCAGCCTGAAGGGCCTTGGAAGAACTGACTTTATGTTGAGAGACTTTTAAGGCAATAGACTTGCTCTTTTTGACCGGTTCTTCTTCATTTAGCTCAAGTTCATAAGCTTTCAACGAACTCATAAGATCTTCAAGGCGTAAGACATTTAGATCTTTTGCTTCCTGAATAGCAGTGACCTTGGGTCTCCACTGCTTAGTCAGGTGTAGTGTAACTTTTTCCAAGGGCCTGTAACCCATGAACAAGTGTTTGAAATCTTCCAAACATGGTTTCAATGTTTTCACCCTCTTCCATTTTGAATAACTCATATTGGCGAACCAACATGCTAGCTTTGGTTTCTCTTACTTGGGCAGAGCCTTCGTAAGATAAAACAAGTGAGTCCCAGATTTCTTTGGCAGTATCAAATTTGCCACATTTATCATATTCTTTTTCTGTCATAGTACAGATAAGAATGAATCTAGCCTTTTGATTGATTTGATATCTCTTTTTCTGTTCATCATTCCAATCTTCTCTGGCTATTGCAACACCATGAGGATTAGTGGGAGGAATGTAACCACTTTGAACTATATCCCACAACTCAAGTTATTGTGTCTCAAAGAAAGCTTTTATCTTATTTTTCCAGTAATCAAATTTTTCTCCATCGAATAGAGGAGGACGGTTCATATGACCACCTTCAGTAGACATGTTCATAGTATAGGATCTTTTCTCTTAACACTGTTAAGTGCTCAACCAAGAGGCCGAGCTCTGATACCAATTGAACGTGAACACAAGAAGGGGGGTTGAATTGTGTTAAAAACTTTTCGCAAACTACGTAAAAATTTCAACACAAGTTGTTCAAAACAGTTTTGTTTATCGCATGCAGAGAATTTAAACAGTTTATAAAAACTTGTTTTACTGAGCAAGGTAAAGATACATAATGTAAAGCAGTAAAGAATGAGACTCAGAGATTTATACTAGTTCACTACCAACTTGTAGCTACGTCTAGTCCATTCGTTCTTGAAGGATTTTCCACTATAATCAACTGATTACAATTTCCTCAAGAGTATTCTTCTGTCACAAACTTGACAATACTCTCAACTTCTCAAAACGACTCAGTACAGTCGAGCCTTTGAGGAATAGAGCCTTAACTAGGCCAAATACAGTTTACAAAAGAGATTATGATTTTGATAACAATCAAAATAACTCTCACGAAGAGGATGAAAAGATTAAGCTCAAAACAGAATAGCTTTCTAAAAGCAAGTATAAGACGCTGAGTTCAGTTCAATGTAGACCAGAAACTTGGCACGAAGCTTGATTGCACACTTGAGTAATATTGCTTTCACAATGAAGTTTCTTCACGCTTCTCTAACTCTTCTTCAATGAATACCTTGGGGTATTTATAGGAGTCTTCAAGGGTATTACCGTTACAGTAAAAATATCTCCTTGCTATTGAGTGAGGTAATTTGAAATGTAGTCCTTTTCATCCTTTCCAGAGAATATCAGAATAGTACACTTTACCGTTTTCGTACTATCTGCAATTTGCAATTGCCTTGTACGATTTTTGTCTTATGCTAAAGGTGTCACCTTTGCTTCCTCATACATCAAAATGAGCGCACAAAATCAAATTCGAATTAGTTCTGCAGCCGAGGTCGAGAGCAAAAACGTGATCATCACGTGCTTCATTAAAGAGATCGACGCCGCCGTAATGCAGGACGGACGCTCGTAGCAATTGAGTGTTCCACGTGTCAAGAAGTCACACTGCTGGACGCTTGCTGTTAACAAGACGCTGTAGTGGGTTCGGATGCTGACACTAGTGGATTGTATTCAATTCTTTTGTATATTTCTTCTTCTTTCTTGAGTGATTTGTACATATATAAATGAAGCTTTTGATACCTGTACACTCAAAGAAATGTTAGAAGATAAATTGTTCTCTTGAGAAATATTTTGCTATCATCAAAATTAATGAGGGTCTAAACTTCTCAATCGTTTAGGTTCCAACACCGGGTAGTATTTATCCGCGAATAAAGTTTTAAACAAACTACGATTTCGATAAAAATCGAATCGTAATTTTTTTGAGATTATTTTTGAGTGTTTTCACTTGTTCTATTATTTATGATAGTTAAATAGGAGTTAATTGGTTTATTTTTAATAAATCATGGTCTGTACTCCACCATACACCACACTTATATGTCTTCCACCCTAGCACCCTCACTATTCCCTTTTATCCCTTTCCCTACGTGAAGAGCAAACAGAAAAAAAAAGAAAGAAAGGAAAACGAAGAACAGAGGAGAAAGAAAGAAAAAGTAAGAAGAGGAGGGAGGCGCGCAATGGAGGAAAGGGGAGCAGGGACGAAACCACGGTGGCCTGAGGGCAGAGGCTCGTGGTGGTGGCGCCAGGAAGCAGAACCGCGAGCGAGAGAGGAGGAAGAAGAAGCAGGACAGACCGAGAGAGAGAGAGAGATCGTGAGAGAGAGAGATTGCGAGAGAGGGGGAAAGAGAGGCAGCTTGAGAAAGAGACAGAGAAAGAGGGGGGGTTCGAATCAGAGGAAGAAGATGAAGTGGGTAAGGATTTGAATCAAGTTTTCTCCTTTGTTTTTTTTTTCTTGAGCAGAACTGTGGCTCTAACCTATGAATTAGGAGTTGATTTATTTGTTTAATTTCTTGTGTAATGTTTCTATTATGTGTTGATTATGATCATGAGCAAAGGGATTAAAGTTTCCCCCAATTTTTGGGAACCCTAGGGAGCATGACCTAAGGAAAAGGGGCTTTGTGATTTCTCAAGTGAATCATCAAATTGATTTGTGTTTCTTAGTTCTTAATAATTGCTATTGTTGTTATTTTTGTCAATTTCAATTTAAATCAAAGGAGTTAGTAGATTTCATGAAAAACCCTATTCTTGTAGAGCATGATTTGAGTAATTTGATTTGGATTATGTCTATGTTTTGATGTTGTGGTTGTTGTAGTTGTTTTATTTGGTAGTTTTGGAACTAGAATTTTGATTGAGTATTTTTATGATGAAATCTTATTTTTGGGAAAAAGGGGTGTGGTAGCCGAGAGCCCTCAAGGGGCTATGATAGGAAAATTGGTTTACAAATTTGTTTATAATGATTGAATTGATATGTTCCTAAGCTTTGGAAAATTATGGAAATGATTTGGATTGAAATTGGAATTGTTTTGAATTTTTGAGGCTATGAAGCACATAAGGTAAATTGGGTTCCTTGAGACCCAAGAAACCAAATGGAGCCTTGACTTAAGTATTTTGAGCAAAGGAATTGATAAATGATGTTGTCTCAAGTTTTGAGTTTGAAAGGAAATAATTTTAGTCTTTAGAATTTTATTCTTTTCATTAGTCACTAAATTTTCAAGTATATGTGGTTCTTTAAAAATATGTATTTCAAATTATGTTTTAAGTGTAAGAGATTTGGTTAGTAAGAGGTTTAGGTTGTGAGAGTCTAGGAAGTTAGAGTTAGAGTTAGTGTGTGCCTAGTATTATGCTAAGTTTGTTTCGTGGTGTTAGGACATGAGAATCTGAGTTCATGCAGCGTGAGATCGAGAGTGTTCTGACACGTGACTTGGCGACTTTTGGTAAGGGCGCTTCATATTATATATTTTATAGCTTATCAAAAAAAAAATATTATATATTTTATATAGTGTAGTGTGAGTAAGGGCAACTTTAGATATTGCATAGGATATAATTTTAAGTCTTAAAGCGAAGAAGTCTGAGAACCTCAAGGTTCGAAGTGAGGGTCTCGTACCCCTTCGTTTGTTTTATTGTCAGATATCTATACTGATTATTTAGTGGGCTTATCTGCAAGAGGTTGGCAGCTGTCCCCAACCCCCCACACTTGTTTGTTTTCCTCTTTGTTAACTCCACTAAGCTGTAGAGGGATGAATTGTATTCTGATTATTTGCGATATGACTTGGTTGCATTGTCTTGCTATGAATTGCTGAACTGCGTTATGTCGTGATGAGTTCTGTGTGAATATTTATTTAATATGAGGTTGAATAATTATTCGAGTTTGCTTCTTTGAATCGTCGTATGCGTCGATTATTTATTGGGGTTGTGAGAGTTTGTCGTGACATTTTTGAGCTTTGATCCAATTAACCTAGGAAGTTAGGATCCCCTAAAAAGCTACGGCCGGTTTTTCGGTAGAGTTAGCTAGGCGTCGTGACGTCAAGGAACTTGAGCTGAATGTCCTAGAGTGAGACGAGAGCCCAAGGCTACGACTGGTATTCAGTGGATTGTTCGGCGTTACTTTCTGGAAAATTGTAGAGAGTGTCTTGAGTTGCGTTATGGGGCATTTATGCATATTGTTGTCTTTTGAATTATGTTTGTTGTTTTTATGCTTATTTGAGAAGTTGACCCTTGCCCGTGGTTCTTTCAATCAATGATTGTAACCCAGATTATGAAGACTGCAAGAGCATTCGAGGTTGCGGACAAGGATAGCTGAGGGTAGTCTTACCCGTTTATCTGTCAGGGTATCTATGATAACTTACTAGGAGTTTAATAAGGGACGTAGCGTGTCGACCAGCTATATGATATCTGTAATTCATTTCAAAGTTGTAATAAATGTATTTTCAGTTTGCAAAAAATCGGAGTGTCATATGTGTAATACTTAATAAATTATGAGTGTGATTCCTGTGGTTTTATTTTGATGTTTTATTTATTTATTTTCCATCATGTTTCTGAAATCGCTGTGATACTCTGACCGTTCTATTAAAAAATGTTTTTATAGAAAGAGGGGAAAAAAATAGAACCACACTTTCGGAAAACCCTGCAAGTAGAGTATTTTACCTTTCAGAAATATGTCAGCTTTTGATAAGAATATTAGTTTAATAGCGCTTCGGAAATGGGATGTTACACATGGGCTATAGCCCCTCCCTCACAATAAATATGACAGTTCTAAACTAATAAAAAATTAAATTTTTTAGCCCCCCGTTGTATTGATTTTTGGATCTGTCCCTGGTTATAAGCATGTATAAAATCAAAAGTGATACGTGCGAATGCACTGGTACTTTACTGGTAAAAGTATAAAAGTATTGGGGTAACTTGTGGAACCCATGTTGAGTTCTTAGGAGTTACACCATTGGAGTAAAAAGTAGGTAAGTTGCTTAAAAATGATGTGGCAAAGTGGGCCTGGTTAAACACATAATGTAGATGAAAAAATATTACGTAGAAATTTACAACAAGAGTAACAACATAGAAAAGGGAGATAAACATGGAAAATTGAATATGAAGTCGAGAATAAAGGAAGCTAGATAGGGATCTTGGCCGAAAGGCAAAGAGGATTCTTCTTGTGTTGAGTAAGTCCTGGCAACATTTCTGCATCAATATCTTCCTTCACCAACCCATGTGGCAATTCCCAATCAAAAGAATAAAGAAGATTAGCAAGGATAAGTTCCAACAATGCAACTGCCATAGGCAAACCTGGGCAAATTCTTCGGCCTGCTCCAAAGGGAATTAGTTCAAAATCTTGTCCCTGAAAATTTACAGAACTTTCTAAGAATCTCTCAGGATAAAACTCTTCTGGGTCATTCCAAACATTAGGGTCTCTATGAATAGCCCAACCATTCACATACACTAACGTCTTGGCCGGAATGTGGTATCCACCAATAGTGCAGTTCTCACTTGATTCTCTTGGCAGAAGCAATGGGGCTGGTAGGTGCAACCTTAGTGTCTCTTTTATCACTGCCTTTAAGTAGGGAAAATTTTGAACATCATCTTCATCTAAGAAATCTTTACTACCACCAAAGTTCCTAATTTCATCTTGAGCTTTCTTCATTACTCTTGGGTTTTTTATTAAGGCAGTCATAGCCCAAACTGAAGTGGCTGCAGTGGTGTCTGTTCCAGCTACAAGCATGTTCTGTAAAGGAAGTTAGTAGTTAAAATATTTGGACAAAAACAACTGTGGCGCAATATAGAATCAAATAATTTGTAAGAAATATAGTAGCACACTAAATAATTGAACTCTCTTTTGTTTATTGGTGATGGGATTGGTAGCTAGTTACATAAAATTGCATGGAAGCATTATAATAGCTTTTTGGTATGTCTACATACTTCTTCGATTTAGAGGGCTCCAATATGTTAGAGTTATCTGACACACACACACACACATATATATTTACTTTTGAGAAAAATTATTATATGAACATTTAATAACTCTGTATGGTTGAGTAGTACAAGAAAACATTTTTTCATAAAAAGGATTCACTCGTACTCTGCCGCACAAATTGATTCTGTGTTTTACTATTACTGTACCCAAACATTAAGATGAAAATTAAAGGGGGGAAATTGAATTAATTAAGGGATCATAAAATAAGAGATCATACCATGAGGACCCCTTTGATGTGATCGAAAGTGAGATCAATTGAAAGCGAACGCTGTTTCTTCAGTCGGAGTAAGACATCCACTATAACTTCTTCATCTGTTTGTTTTCTATTTGGATGATTTGGATCCATGTGTTCATCAATGACCTCTTGGTAGAACTTATCCAACTCCTTGAAATTTCGTTCCAAACGTGCATTCAGTCCTGTGAGTTTATCAATCCAACCCATGAATGGAATATAATCTGAAACGAAAATGGCTGTCATCATGGCTTGAAACTCATTCAACATTCCATGGAATCTACTTCTCTCAGTGCCTTCCTCCTCATACCTTCTCCCAAAAGCAATCCTACAAATTATAGTGCTTGAGAGAGAAATCAGTAACTCACTCAAGTTTGTAACAACCGAAGAAGAAGCATGGCCAGAAATCTTTTTAATCATTTGCTTAACCTCAAACGTTCTTATTGATGAAAAACATGAGACACGCTTGGAGCTAAGGATGTGAACAACACAAATTTTTCGGATTTCTCTCCAGCTATTGTTGTATGGGGAAAACGCAATATCTGACCCATTATAGGACAATTTACGTTGGCCAAGTAAGTTTGGTCGATCAGAAAACACAAGATCGTTGTTCTTCAGTACCTCTTTAGCAATTTCAGCTGAAGAAACAACAATAGCTGGTCTTAAACCGAGTTGAAGTGAAAATAAGGGTCCATATATTTTTGAGAGTTGCGAAAGTTGCAGATAAAGAATAGAATTGTCTAGCTGATGAAGATTCCCTATTATGGGAAGGCCTCTAGGACCAGGTGGGCGGTGTGTAGTGCTTCTGTGTTTTTGGAAGAACAGAGTTAATATTAGCAAAGGAAGAGATAGGCACAGAACAAGCACAAGTAGTGACAACATTGTCACCGATGAAAAACTATGAAGAGGAAGAAACTGCTTTAGTTGTGAACCGCAACTATACGTATATATAGAGATACTTAATTAACTTGGTTTTAGAGCTTCATTTAATATCTTATGGTTTTGAACGCGTAAATATTTGTTTTAAGCCTGAATAAGCATAAGATCATTTGCAGGGAGAAGCGTTATTAATTAGAACCTCTTCCGAAAAATCTTGATCTGTTACGTACACTAAACTATCGTGGGAGTGGGAAGAAGTTGACGCATGGCAGGTCCTAATTTCATTTGGCCATTTCGATAATGTCTGTGGACCGCCAATAAGGGACCATTTTCGAAAGGGACCATTCGAAGATGCATGAACTTTTGTTAGTACCGCCAATAAGGGACCATTTTCAAAAGGCCAACGAACGAACGAATCAGTAGTGGAATAACCGGGACAAATAGCACGCTCAAATAGCTATTTACGAGAGGTACACAGAAATGTATAGCCAGCGCAAATTAACTTTTTAAAAAAAATTTACACGTGCAAATAAGCTATTTACGTGGGTACAAATTTTTAAAAATACAACATAAAGCCAACTCGCAAATAAGCTATGTTACACGGGCAAACATGTATGTCATAAAACCAAAACACTCAATCACCCATACAACAAAATAAAGCACATGCACATGCAGTAGCAGACAGCAAAATAAAATACATGCAACAGGAAAAACAATTAAAGCATAACAGCTCATCACTTAACATATTATTCTCCATTTAATCTACCCAAATTGCTCTATTTCACTCGCAAATAGCATATTTGCGCGTGAAGGAATTCCAAAAATTCCAATGTGCGGAAATATGCTATTTGCAAGTATATCTTTTTTTTTAAAAAAAAAAAAACTTGCAAATATGCTATTTGTATGCGTTGGAACTTTTAGAATTTCTTCACGCGCAAATAACATATTTGCGAGTTGGTTTCTAAAAATAACGCAAAAATTCTAACACGCGCAAATAGCATATTTGCGAGTTGATTTTTTTTTTAAAAAAAAAAATTGCGCGCAAATAAGCTATTTTCATGTGAAAGAATTCTAGAAATTCCAACACGTGCAAATAGCATGTTTGCGAGTCAGACGAATGAAGTAAAAAAAATTTTACTTTTGATAATTTTTTGAAGGACATTTTTGTCAACCTCGTGCAATTGTTGGGTGTACCCAACAAAATACTGGGTGCATAACAACTCTCTTAATTCCATTTTGCTTGTTGGCAGCCCAAACGAGTAGGCTGGGCCAAGAAGTGCTATAGTTGGTAAATATCTTAGCTCCAACCCACTATTATGGAAAAGAAGATAAGGTGGGGCATATATCTGGGAATTACTAAAGACACCTCCGTGTTTGCTAACATACATTCCCCTGTCCGGAAGTTAAATTCCACCATGTCACACATAAATTAGCCGACTGGACACTACTGCATTTAGAGTATCTAGCAACATTCACTAGTGCAGAAGAAGGATCTTACACCTGTTAAAAATGACCGTTTAGACCGGTTTTTGTACCGGTATAGATGCTCCCGGTGTTGTATGTTGGGTTTTTTACACTGGTTATTAAACCAGTGTAAAATGTTAATTTTTACATCGGTTATATTTCCGGTGTAAAATGTCAATTTTGGCCGATGTAGAATGTCAATTTTGGGTTTTATCTTGTTTTCTGAATAGCCTTTTACACTGGTTATTATAATAACCGGTGTAAAAAACTTGTCTTTTACACCGGTTGTTGACAAAAACAAGTGTGAAAAGTATATCTTCTACACCGGTTTCTTGAAAAACCGGCGTAAAAGGTTTTTTTTTTTCTTTTTGTTTTTGTCCATTCCTACCCAGAGGCTACCTAAATTGACAACAAACAGACAATAAATTTTCCAACAACTGGCACCAAATGTACCCAAAATTCAAACCATGTAGATATATATCAAATTTAATCTATAAACATATCAAATATACACATAAACAAAGTGAAGCTATATATATATATACAAAGTATAAAGAATGATCAAGTACTATATGCATAAACAATGTACAATGAATGATCAAGTGATATATACAAAGTTATTTTGATATTTTTTAGGTCTTTTTGATGACTTTGATCCTTGGGATTCTTCCAATTGCACCTTCCTTTCTTTCTCGTCAATCATTTGCAAAAGGAATCATGTCCAAGTTTGTCTAACATCATCAATTTCATCTTGACCATATTCATTTGTGTCATTGAATATCTACAAGTTCAAAGATATATATATATATATATATATATATATATATATATATATATAAAACATGTTTTTCATATTATAAATATAATAGCAAGAGGTTAAAAATTTTATTACTTTTTCCCATCTGTCAACAGTTTCCGCCGAAACAATTGTGTGCATACTTTTCATCATATAGTACCCACACGCCTAGCCGTTCTTTTGTCGAGGACTGTATAAATGAATGTCGTAGTAACATATAATGAGTAAAAATTATACACATTAACTAGTACTACAAATGAATTAAGTAAATAAATTTCAGGAAGACAAACTATTTACCTTAGGCTGCACCCATTTAGGTTTCTTATTATATTTGTTATTATATGTATCCTTATAAAAGAACATATTCATCAAAATTAAGTTGCAAATTAGGAGACAAAGAATCAATGTATATATAAAAAATATAAGTTTACCTTTCTATGATGCCCTTAATTTCATCGTTTGGTTCATAGTGCAGCGAACACAACCAAACAACAACATTATCCCTAGGCTTAAGGATAAACAACTACCAGTGGTCGTTGCAAATAATGAACAACAATAATGGTTTATCTGAAGCAGAAACAGATAAAAGCAAACTAGGCTACCAATTTGACAATAGCTAGTAACATATGTGCTTACTTATGCAAATACGCTTCTAAGTAACACATTTTTGGATCACTCTGCATCTTATTTTCCATGTAAATTTGAACTACTTCAGCCGGAAGGCAATGGTTGGAGGAAATAATCTTGACTGGGTCAAAGAATCCAAACATATTGTTGTTGCCCTTTGCGATACAGAGGCGATGCAAATACCTAAGATTTTTAATCAAATGTTAATTACAATTAGCAAATAGATTCTGAAATAGTTAATAAATTTTGAAATAGTTAATTACAATTGATACAAAATGAATAAGATACTTGCGTGCACCAAAATGACAACACCTCGGCGAAAAGCCATTTCTTACCATCCATAATCTCATCCACGCCACGTCATTCAATGCCAAACCATGTAGGGACACTGGAACCATGCTCCAAGTCTACCTCGTGCCTGGTATCTCTATCACCTTTGAGATTCTTTAGCTTTTCAATAAAATTTTCGCTAGGCGGCTGGTGCTCAATGTCAGGTGCGCCACAATTACTACCATTAGTGCTAACATGCATGGTAGCTCTAGGATAACATTAGGTGGAGCATTATAATTGCTCACACCTATGGATTGCGGCATCTGTATCAAATTAAGTAAACATTACTAACAATATTGATAAAGTTAATATTTTTTACACATTGCATTAATTGTGTCAAGTTACACATACCTGAAAAACCTTTTGTTGGATCTCGTTCTTCATACTAACGCTTATCTCCTCCCAGATCTCCTTTGAGAGCTGAACCCAGATCTCCTATTGCTTCTTCTCATTCTCTTGTTGCATCTTGTCTTGGAACTCCTATTGCATCTCTCTCTGGACCTGCAGCTGGATCTCGTGCCAGATGGCCTCAAGTACCTCACCAGAGATCATTCTTGAGGTGGGGCGTGCAAGTCCTCCATAGTAGTACTTTAGGCCCACACCCCAACCAGCAGTGCGAACACGACCAGGGTGCTCTTGTGTTCCAATGGTAGTTGTCAGGATATCCTGATGTCCATGTGGAACGAAAGATCCTTGTGTGCTCTGTTCGACTAACTCTTCCTACAACATATATATAAATTTGTTAATTAATATATGATGTTAGAGAATGCATAAGCTGTAAAACAATTACATTGAATCGAAAGATTTACTTACAATCCTAGCAGCCACTGAGGCTGTGGCCTCAGTTGTATAATCTCCCGAGACATCCTGGTTCGGGAGGAGGCTCATTTAAAACTGAGCCTACTTTATCTCCGAAATCTTCAGTCATTTTTTTTATCCTCTTTTCTGCGGCTTTCTCCTTAAGCTTTACTTAACCCCCATAAGACATTCTGTGGGGGTATAGATTCTTTGCTGCATTTTGCTTGCCCTTTTTGCCTTTTCGTCTGTTACAAATAACACATAACAAATTGAAAATCAGCAAAAGTTTAAATTGGCTAGGCCGCCAATTAAAAATAACCACTAACCTGACACTCTTCATCACGTCAGCTCTGGACAAACAAATGCCATGATTCCACGGAGATAAAACTATATTTACTTAATGGCGTCGTGTTGCCATCTTTATCTCCCCCACCAAATACATAAGTCTTGGAGAGCATTGTCTTAAATTGCTTCCAACGCTCCCCCACATATACATATCATTTCTTCTTAAGCCGCTCATCATCAGGAACAGTGAATTGTTGCTACAACAATTACACAACCAAATGGTAGCATTAGTAAATGAAGCTAAACATAGTTTTTATATTAATATATAAGCAACAACAATAATTGCGTTAATATTAAATACCTAGACATCTTGCCAAATCATGTCCTTGAGATCCTTGTGTACCTCTTTCCAAATAGGCTCATTGATACTAACCTTGCTACGGGCTAAACAACCAACATAACTCTTGAACTTCACAGCATACTGACCACTGGGTTGGAAGGTAAGAGAATCAAACTCAATATGGAACCTCTGACCAGGGGGACGTCTGGAAGTAAAACCAGTTAAAGTCGTGGCATGTCTAGTCCTAGACCTCGTAAGAGCGGAGGCTAAAGAATCATCCATGATGCCTGTATAGGTAAAAAATAATATGACAGTCAGAGTTATGCCACTAGCATTAATCATTAAGCATTCAAATCAGAGCAAAATTCATAGAAATAATCTCACTACCACAACAACCCACATCATTTGCACACAATTATTCAAAAACTAACAGACTTCAAAGAATATGCCACTCTAGGAACCAACATTGAATAATCAAAACCAAAGTCAACAACATTAACATCACTTCACAACAAACCAAACAAACTAATCCAAGCTCTAATAATCAAGTAATGTCATAAACCATTCTCATATAGCAAGATTCATAAGAGTAGTGGTGACAGCAACAAAGGGCAACTAGGTATAAATATCTTGTGTCACACACTCTTATTCAACTTCAAATTCTCAAATGTCATGCCTCATATGTGTTTATTATATACAATAATGAATCAATCCAATACCCAACAGAAGAACATTCATCGAAAGAAGAAGCAGGGAAACTTACGTGTTGATGCACACGAGGCAAAGTTAAAGCAGAGAAGATGAGCACTGACGATCGCGAAAGGAAAACCGAAACAGAGAAGAAGACAAGCACTAATGAACAGCTGCATCGAACACGAACTCTACCAAACGGTGCTAGGGTAAAAGATGAAACTAAGGCGAACGAGGTGGACGAGAAGGATTAGAACGGCAACGAGAGAGAGTTTCGAACGGAGGCCAGAGAGAATGACGCGAGAGAGAATGAGAAGCTTGGAGTGCATGCAGCAGCGACAGTACGACAAGAAGAAGAAGAGCCCGTGTAATGATAATGCATGAGAAGCAGAAAGTAAGAAAATCAAAAGATAGATATTTAACACCGGTTTTTGAAATACCCGATGTAATAATCTGTTTTTAACACCGATTATATACATACCCGGTGTATAAAATGTTCAGTTTTTAAATGTTCAAGGATTTTACACGGGTCAAGTATATAATCGGTGTAAAATGTGACGCGATAATTTCAAAAGTGCCACCGCGTCACATTTTACACCGGTTAAACGAGAATCCAGTGTAAAATCCCTAATTATTTTCCATTTCGTACTAATGATTTCATTGTTTAAGTTTGCTTAAATGTTGCTAAAATCTTTGGAAAAGAATTGGGTATTTCACACCGATTGTTCATATAACCAGTATAAAAGTGACGCGATGGTAATTTTTAAATTAATGCTCCACTTTGGCAATAACCGCATAAGTTTTTACACCGGTTATATGAACAACCGGTGTAAAAAAGGTTGTTTTTAAAAAAGAAGAAGGCTTTTTACACCGGTGTGTTAAAAACATACATTTTACACCGGTTTTCTGAGTAATCGGTGTAAAATATCTTTTCTTTTTGTTTCATATTATGCTCTTCTTCTCAGTCTTAGTTACCTCTCATTTCACTTAACCCTACCTCTGTGATTGCATTTCTCCTTCTCGTCGCCATTCTCCTTCTCGCCACCGCTCGAATCACTCTCCTTCTCGTCCCCATGCTTTTTTGGTAATTTCTAACGTCTTTTGGTAACTGTTCTGACTTTTCATAACTGTCCTCGTGCTTCTCATTCTCCTTCTCGTCCACCTAGTTTTGTTTGTACTGTAACAACAAACAGAGAAGGATTATTGGTCCAAGCTTGTTCCCCTTAGTTTTTGTTGTAGTATTGGGTTTTCTATTGACTAAGAAGGATTTTTTATGTTTTATTTTGGTTTGCAGATTGAGAAGGATTTTTTGAAGTAACCCAAAGTGTTTTTTAGACTCTCAGAGACACCATTGAAGGTATATTCACTTTGATTTTATGTATTTGAGGGACTATTTGCAATGTGCTATGATAAAGTGATTGATATTGTTTTATAAGTACCATGATTTTGTTGTGGTTGTTCATGATCAAGGATTTTTAGGTTTTGAAACTTGATTGCTCATGTTGTTTCATGACGTTGTTATCCATTGATAGTCTTGCTTGCTTGACATATTTTGTATGCCTTTTTATTTGTTCTTTTTTTGGTTTCCTTCCCTTGATTGGGGTGGTACAATGTGGTAGATCTATATGAATCTGTTTTAGAGCGGTGATTTAAGTTGCTCAACTATGCCTAATGCTTTGTGATCTACTACGTCAAGAATTTCAGAGTTGTTAGATTAAGGTATAGGGGGAGGAATTTGAGATGAGCATTATTGTTGTCATAGAAAGTGAGAAGGAATTGCTATCATAATTTCTTGTTTCATCTGATACGAACTCCATTCATGCTCATCCACATATATTCGTTTTAGGAACCACACTATGTTTAACAAAAACATACTTTTCCTTTTTTGATTATGCTCATTGCTTGTTCTTTTAGATCTTTTTTTTTTTTGCTGAGGAGTTTTGTTGCAACTATTGTGCTTTTTGTTGTCGTTAAACTTCAATTTGGTTGCTCATGATTGACAACTATTAACAACAGGCTATGTCTTCAGAGGATACCCACGGTCGTGGGGGGCATCGTACTCTTATGACACTAAGAAGGCCACCCGGTGGCCCCTCTATTAGGAGGTCGATGATGAATGTGAGGGAGTATCGAGCCAGTTTTATAGGATTGAGGATCGCGATTTGATGGATTCCCATTATGTTGATCCCCATATCGGTGTTCATCGTTGGGGCCCGGGCCATCATATGTGCATGGTTCAGAGGAGACTGTTTGCTCAAAATCGCAAGTGTACGATCTTGTCAAGTTATAGTATAAAAAATTATCGTATCCACAGGGAATTCGAATGATTACTGCTCTACTTAGATTAATTTGTTATTTAGACAAATGGTTCGAGGTGAACTTAAACAAAGATTGTATGAAAAATAAGTAGAAAAGAAATTATAAAATTTTTAAGAAAGAAATTAAATAATAAAAACACTAAGGTAATGGGTTCGCTAATACTTATATCTGTGTATTTGATTAATTTATAAAATGAGTAACAATTCTTACTGATTATCAATCATCTATTTAAAAGCTTTTAACACCCAATGATCATGTAATATTAACATTCTTCTTTCTAATTTATTACTCCGTTTGATAATGCAAAGTAATTAAATAGAAAGAGTATGAAGTGTCAATAGGTTTATCAATTCGATGATTGACTGAAAATGAACACGCAATCCTTGATCCGGCAGAGCATTCAGATTCAATTATTCCCAGATTTTCGTTAACTAATTCAAGGTACGATCACCGAACAATTAATTAACTGTATAAAGAGTAGCTAATTCTTTTATTAAAGTAATATTACTAGGAATAATTTAATCTTGGAACTGAAATACTTCATATTATAACTTAATAACCACAGATATAGTAAAAGATCCTTAGTGACGGGATTAGTTACAAAACATATTTTAAGAAAACAACAACTTACTAATTGTAAAAGACATAATTAAAATTAAAACTAGCAGAATAACAACAAAGTAAGACTAGAAGATTACAAGAGAAGAAGAGAATTGGGAGAGAACCAATCCCGGGGAACCTAAAAATTTCTGCTGAGCGCTCCTTTAATAGGTTGTGTTCTGGGAGAAGCATGGTCGGCACATGACTTGTAGAGGACGTGCTCATTTATTATGTTGAACTCCCAACCTTCCCACCGATTTCTGACGTGACTTTTGGGATAAGCACTGCCACCACATGGCTTGTAGAGGTCGTGCTTCATGTCATGGTGCACTTTTCCTGGCCGTATGCAAGTCAGGCCATGGTGCGCTAGTGGACACAACCATGTTTAGCCGTGCTTAGTGTTTTTGGCTTATTTTAGGCCCAATTTCAAGCCCAAAATTGCATTTTTCCACTATATTACTTAATTACCCATTTCTGGATAATTTAGAATAGAAGAAAGTGAATTTCATGTAATAATATTCAATAATTATTCAAATCATACTCAAATATCCCTATAAAAATGATCCAATATTGGTGTTATCAATTCTCCCACACTTGAACTTTGCTTGCCCTCAAGCAAAAGTATTTGGTTCACGAATTCTCAATTTTTTTTTATCAATATAGCTAACTAATTAATAGGGCAGAGCAAAGATTTTTGAAAGACAGCTTCTTATCTTTCTGAGAGAAATATAATTCACTTGAGTGGATAATTTAGAAAAACAAGCATCTTGAAATCAAACCAACCAAGAATGTGTCATTCCCTTTCAATCTTTTAAGTGTTTCAATGGGTAAGGGAAATTCATACAATTTTCTCAGAGATAATGCATTACCATAAGCTTGATAATAGATCAAAACTCGACTAACAATTCACAAAAAAAATTTGAAATCAAGGGATCTTTATAAGGCTGTAATGAGGCCAATGGTAAAACTTCAAGGTATGAAGATTTAAGAAAAGGATATCATAAAGGCTAAAATCGGTAATTATTTTTAAGCATATGTCCTTGTTTCACAACTTAGCAATTTTTTTATAGAGAACCATTTTTTTTTCTTTATAAGCTTGATTTCTTTTTTTTTTTCTTAATTGAACTTCCTCATCCCAAGAATTTTCCTTTTTCTTTTTCTTTCTTTTTCCTCTCAATTAATTTTTCACCAATGCTAAGTTGCTCTTTATAACTCAATGATAACCAATTTTGAATTTTTTTCAAAGAAATCAGAGGTATCCAATGAATTTCATATCTAAGGCTCATAGTGGGCAACTAGTTGGTAAAAGTTTTCAATTCAAAGTGTTGAAGGCTAGAAATAATCCTAAGTGCCCCAATCATTTTTTAAAAATTTTTGTGAATTAATTTCGCTTTGAATGGTTACATTTAAAATTCTGGAACATAATTGTCACTGAAAAACAACCTAATAGAGGCTTTAAAATCAACCAGTTTAATATAACCCCTAGATTAGGCTCGAATTCTCACATATAGAAGCTTTTTCATGGACAAATGTCAAAGAAGGGTTTATATATTCTAATTTTTTAGCTTTTTAGAAAATATTTTCTTGATAAGTGATCAAAGCTGTCTAAAATTTTAATTTTCTGCCCCAAATATTAATTAGCTTCCCAACACTTATTTCTAGCTAAATTCCAAAAAACTAGAAAATATAAATAAAGAAAAAAAAAACCAACGTTAAAATGATAGAAAAACACATAAAAACTTCCCTGAGTAAATGTCATCAAAAGGTCCATGTCTGATACAAAATAGTGTACATCACTCAGGGGGTGGAGGTGGAAACTGGAGCTGCAGCTGCTGAAGAACAGGCAGGATGGAAGCCTGTGTCTGCTGGAATCCATCAAAACGCACCTCCATCCTGTCCAGTCGCTGATCAAAATGTTGCCAAAGCTCCAGTAATGCATGTTGTGGATGAGTAGCTGTTGCTGGATCTGGTACTGGTGGTGGAGGAGGTGGCTGCTATACGGGCTCCTCAACAATGACATCATCAGCTATATGCTGATCGTCCTCATCATCATCTCCGGCATCCTCTGCCACTGATGCTGCTGCTGCATTGCCTACATGTTTGCTGATCGCGACGGAGAACACCTATGGAAGTCAATGTAGAGCTGCCAATCGCCTTCATCTGTACTATCTCAGATCCCTCGGAAGGATGATATCCAAGACTAGAAGCTAGCCGTGAGATGAATGAACTAATGACCACATGGCCATGGTTCCAGATGGAGACTCGACGGCTTGCATAAATGCAGGTCTGTATTAATGCCATCCCAAGGTTATAGAGATGCCCCACCCCGTCAGTCATACACCAAAGGTTGAATAAATCACTCCTGGTGACTACCCCCTCACTGGCAGCATGCCCATGCGCAGATCTAGATATCTATCTGTGAAGTTTCCTCACGATCGGGTCTCTAAGCCTGCTTGTCTTCGAAGTACTGGGGTTGTAGTTCCCTCCTGCTGCCCCAATCATGTCTCGGCAAACCATAGCGTCTGCCCAGTCGTTAGGGGTATCCTGCAATGCTCCCCTGTACTCAAGAGTTTGAACATACTCCTCAATGAAAAAATCAAGTCTGACGTTAAATTCTGACGATGTCATATCATGCTGGTCTCTTGCCATGTAAAAAATGGACCCTGATCTCCTCGTCTGGTGGGTCTTTGTAATCAGTGCATGTGGCGAGGAACTCAATGGTGGGTTGGACATAGGTTGGGTGACGCATCTCAAAAATGCTTGTCCAGCCTATGCGCTAAAGGTGTGTAGCAATGGAAGGAGTCATCTCGTACGCTGCTATAACATTAGGATCCAAGTAGCGCATTGGATGGTAGTGGTAGCACTGGAAAGTCCGATATTTGTGATGAAATTTTTCTGGAATCTAATCTGGTATCCGCTGTTCTGCACGACCTGCTGTGTAGAAGTATCGTGACATGCTCTCTTATGCATGTTTCCTGAAAAAAATAGCTTGGAAATATTGAGTTAGACATGCAAAATAGCACAAAAGGCCTTAAAACAGGCATTGTAGGTGCACACAGCTTGCAGTGCGGCCTTGACATGGCCTGAGAAAATGCGTGGTTAGAAAAACATGTTTCTGACGGTATCAGCTAAAGGACACGACGATTGTAACATCCCAATTTTTAAGAAAAGTAAATTTAGCGATAAAATCCTGAATACTTGAAGATAAGTCATAGAGATTGATTACTTCAATGATTTACTGAGAGCACGTGGAATTATTTTAACTTATTTTAAATAATTTATTTATTATAAATAATTAATGTCGATTCAAATTAATAGACATCATAGACGTATGGTGCTTTAATGTGAATCCATCAATTTAAACATTATATAAGTTTTCTGTGTGACGCAGTAAAACATATTTTTGTTGACTACGAAAGTGATTGAATTAAATAAAGATAAAATTAAATTTAAGAATTAATATTTTATATTAATTCATGGTTCGAATATTGTCGAAATATTCTAACGAAGTTTCGTCGCGTTTCGAATCACCAGGCAGTTTCGTCGCAGATAAAATTTTAAACGAACTCCGATTTCGATGAAAATCGAATCGTAACTTGTTGTGATTATTTTTGAATGTTTTAACTTGTTTTTGATGATTATTAATAAATTATTCTCACGCGGTGAATTAATTTATCGGTAAATTAATTTTCACAAATTAATCGGCAAGAGAATTAATCGATAACGCGATTATTCGACGCCGTATTTTTTATAGTACACTTTAGACTCTAGGATTATTGGGCAATTAAGAGAATAGAGATTAGATGTTTAGAATGGGTAATTAGATTAGGATGTTGCTTTAAGTGTCTAGTGATTAATTAGTTAGTTCCTAATCTTATGATTTCCTACACTCTCCTTCTTATAAATCACAACCTTTAAATCATGACTCGTGGTGAACTAGGATCCACTTAGGAGCACCTAAATTCCTCCTTCCTTCCTTTTTATTCCCAACGTGAACTACCCTCCCTTTATATTAGACCATGATGGACCACTACTTACTTAAGTGTACCTAATACCTATCCAAACCATCACTTCTTTCTTTTTTTCTCCCATCAGGCGCGATCCCCTTCCTCATTTCACTCTTCATTTTCCTTTTCTTGTTCTCCTTGAGAGAGAAAGCTTGAGAAGCAACCATGGCTTCCACTCCTTTTTCCTTCTTGGCGTGAATAACCCCCCCTTTTTCCAACGTCCACCAGTTGTAGCTTCTTTTTCTTCTTGCCACCATCCTCACAACATTGCAAGTAAGAAAGAAATAAACTCTTCCTTCCCTATTTTTCAGCTTATGACCGTGGCCCCTTTTCTAGTCTTAGGAATTGATTTTCTTGCTTTCTCTTGTTTTAATGCTTCATGTTTTGGTTGATGGTGATCATGGAAGAAATGACCCAATTTTCCCCCAATTTCCTTAAACCCTAGGCACAAGACCTAGAGGAAAGGGTCTTGGTGATCAACATGTGAATCACTTCAATTGGGTTGTGTTTATTGTTTCTTGCTAATTGTTATTTCTATTGTAGTTGTTAGATTTTGATTGGAACCAAAGGAGTAGTGATTTTGGGTGAAACATTTGATTTTTGAAAAGAAGCATGATTGATACTTAGACTTGAATAAGGCTTTTGTTTTGTAAGAAAATATTGTCTTGCGAAAAGAAATGAGGTGTTAAGTGGTGTTATTTTGATTGAGTGGAAGTTGCAAATTTTTTTTTTTTGGGAAAAAAGAGGTTGTGGCCGCGAGCCCCTTAGGGGTAGAGGTGGTTCCTTTTTGTTTCAATTCTTTGACTAAATGGGTGTTGTGATACTTGATCATGATCAATGAGAGAAATGAGCACGTAAATCCCCAAATCTTTGGAAACTTAGGCGCTAAACCTAAGGGGAAAGAGGGGTTATGTGATCTTGAGGTGAATCAATGCAACTAGTTGTTGTTCTATGCTTAGTAGATATTGTTGTTGCTATTTTAATTGCTAGTTATGAATTGGGACTTGGATTCAATTTGTATGAAAAATCCTTGATTCTTGAAGATGGGATTGATCATGAATTAGGCTTATGTTTTGGGAATTAATTGTTGTTTTGTGAAAAGAATTTCATATGAAATGGTGTTGTTAAATTGGTTTGTGTAACGACCCGTTTCCGGACCGCTACCGAGCTCAATATACCGAGCTCGAGTTACCGAGCTCAACACACCGAGCTCAACTAAACCTGTATGAGATGTGTTTTAAAACGGTACTCTTGTGCCTTTTAAAAAGTACGGTCTATTTTTTTTTTATAAAACCAACTCGTGCACATCAGAGAAATTACAGCTTTTCGAAACATGATGCAACTAAGACACAAAACTTAAATTCTAATAAAACATACATGCATAACATACATATATATCACTCGAAATAATAATGTATACAAAATACAGAGTAGTAAATGTACAAAGAAAATACACCTAAGGTATGACGACTTCAAGAGAGCAATCATACCCTGGGGGTACTTCCGGCAGACTCCCACGCAGGGGTCGCCCAAAAGTAAGACCACCGCCTACCTCAAACAACAACAAAACAATATCGCCTAACCGGTCACGACCTCAACACAAAGAAAAACAAGGTACAGTCATCAAAAAAACAACATCCAGCAACATAATCAATCACGACAAGTAGAGGTCGTCGCTCGGGTCCTCGTCGAGCTCCTCCTCGGCATCGTCTGCTGTCGAGTTCCCTGCACCCTCGACATCGTCTGGGTAACCGTCATGGATTGAAGGCACCACGGGAAAGGGTCAACTTCTCAACAATACAAGATAAGCACGGCATAAAGAAATAAGTCGACATCAATGTATAACATTCACCAACGTGACTCGACCATCTCACTCTAACTCGACACAACTCGCAATCCATTTTCTCTCGACTCGACAATTTTTCCGGAATGCACACGCCGTACCGTATGTCGGAAAGTCCAGGTAGAAGCCTTGGGATCCTCGCTCTCCCTAGATACTAACTCAGGTCCCATAGCGTGGCGACGTCTAGTCAATCTCCCGTAAACAAAAGGGACCTAGCACCCTTAGTTATCCGGTCACGGTTCAAAACGCCATACGACTCACCTAGCTCGCCACTCGATGAACAATTCGCGCCAGATACGATATTCAAAGAGTTAAACACAAGATATTCAACCGCATGTCAAATAAAAAGAGCAAGCTCGACATGAAGAAACGCATAATTCAACATGCAATACACAATTCACAAAGATATATTCAATCACATATTAAATACATGCAAAAACCCAATCATATCACAACATTTCAAGCTCGACACAAATCAGGGAATCCATTCACAATAACATATAAAATAAAGTCTTAATAATGTCTAAAAGTTGCCCTTACCGAACTCTAAGCTAATGCTGCTCGACAACGACCTCGACACGGCTGTCTTCAAATGATCTCGACAACGACTTCTCTTACTCGATCTCGACACGTACGCTTCTCAGTCGACCTCGACACGTACAGTTCTCGATCTGGATCCCACTGCTTCCACGTCCTCGGGTTCGCTCTCCCGTACACCTTGATTCGGAAATCACACGATCTCGGGAGTCAGACTTCCTAATACAAACACAACTTAGTTCGATCTATGGGTTCTAATAACACTTAGCTCTCATCCCAAGCTTAACCACAACCCAGTAAATATTAAAACTCAAGAACTTAAATATATTTTTCCTTTAACACAAAGTTAGGGTTTTCGATCAAAAGTTCATGAAAAAGGATATCTCACGCTTCAATGCAGACAAATCGACAACAACAACAAGAAGCAACGAACAACAACTAAAACAAGAAATCGAAACAACCAAAAATGAAGGGTTTCTGGGCACTGCCCATTGCAGAAAACAGAGAAAGAAATTTGTTTTACAAGCCCAAATAATCGGTTAGAAAGGTCGGTAATATTATGGAGAAGAAAACCCATCAGTTTGACATGATTTGGAAGCATAAAATTGGCTAAAATGGAGAGAAGAAGTAGCGCTAAACAGTAGCATGGAGGAAGAGAAAAATCTGTTCATCATACCTCAGATGATGGTCGAGATGGTGAGATATAGGTCGAGAAGATGATGAGGAACAAGATTGATGGAGAAAGTTTGTGCAGAATCTCGATGGAACTCAAGGTTCTTCGATGGAGATTTGGAGAGAAAAGAGGAACTCAGAGAAAGAAGGAAGAAGAAAGAAGAAAGGAGAAGTGAGTATCTGAGGGAACCGATCGTGGTATACAGCTGGTGAGAGAAGGGGCATAATCGTAACTACGGTTATGAGATGCCAATCCCATCAGTCAATCTACCCATCTAATCGCTACTCTCTCATGATTACCCTCTACTCTATAGGTCAGAGATCTATACACGGCGCCGAGAACTGCACGCCGACAATATAATTATTACAAACAATATAATAATAACGCTGAATAACGTTCGAAAGAATACGAGTTATCATCATCTCGACACGATGTCGACCAGGGTGCTCGTGCAAGCGCACAAGGCTCTAACACGAGTTCGTGCACGCGGCCTCCTCAGTTCGACATGCGACCTCCTCAGCTCGGTACGCGACTTCATCAACTCGACAAGCGATCTCAGCAGCTAATACGCGCGATCTCCTCAGCTCGGCAAATGACCTCGGCACGCGATCTTGGCACGGGATCTCGACACAAGGTCTTGGTACGAGGTCTCGACACGAGATCTCGACGCGAGGTCTCGATCCGACGTCCTAATACGAGGTCGATCTCGTCCTCAGGTGTTACAATCTCTCCCTCTAAAAAAAATTTCGTCCTCGAAATTGCAAATAAGATTCTTACCTCGGAAAAGTTCAGGGTACTGAGTCTTCATCTTCTCCTCCAGCTCCCAAGTCGCATCTCCCGTCTTCTGATCCCACACAACTTTGACGAGTTGAATCTCTTTGTTCCGCAACTGTTTGGCTTTCCGATCAACGATCCTTGCTGGTAATGCTTCGAAAGATAAGTCGTCTCTCAGTTGTATCACATCCGGTTCGATGACATGAGAGGGGTCGGAAATATACTTCCGCAATTGTGAGACGTGGAAGACGTCGTGAATGTTCGACAAGAAGGGTGGCAAAGCAATCTGATATGCCACTGGACCGACACGACGAAGAATCTGATAAGGTCCAATAAATTTAGGGGTAAGTTTCTTGGATTTGATCGCTCGACCAACTCCAGTAGTGGGGGTGACTCTAAGAAATACATGTTCTCCTTCCTCGAACTCGAGTGGTCGACGTCGTTGGTCTGCATAACTCTTCTGTCGACTTTGAGACGTTCGCATCCTATCTCTGATCAAACGGATCTTCTCAGTAGTCTGCTGGATCATATCTGGTCCTACAACAGAACGCTCGCCATCCTGGTACCAACAAAGAGGCGTCTGACATTTACGTCCATACAGTGCTTCAAAAGGTGCCATTCCAATACTCGCATGGAAACTGTTATTGTAGGTGAACTCCACCAATGGCAAGACGTCGTCCCAACTTCCTCGGTGATCTAACGTACAAGCTCGCAACAAATCTTCAAGCGATTGGATCGTTCTCTCAGTCTGACCGTCAGTCTGAGGATGATATGCCGAGCTAAGCCTGAGCTCGGTTCCCATCGCTCCTTGCAATTCCCTCCAAAAATGAGATGTGAACTTCGGATCTCGGTCCGACACGATTGAAGAGGGTATACCATGAAGTCGCACGATCTCCGCGATGTAGATCTCGGTCAGCTTTCCCACGTTGTATGTCGACCTCACTGGTAAGAAATGAGCAGATTTGGTCAATCGGTCGACGATCACCCAAATCGAATCATTCTTCTTCTGCGTCTTCGGCAAACCTACAACGAAATCCATGGAAATACTATCCCATTTCCAAACTGGTACGCTGCGATTGTAGCATTCCCGCAGTCGTTGGTGCTCCACCTTCGCTTCGACACGCCAAACACGGCTACGTGCTCGGCCACTTGCTTCTTCATTAGGACCACCAAAAATGCTTCTTCAAGTCTTGATACATCTTCGTAACTCGGGATGAATACTAAAGTTGCTCTTATGCGCTCGTCGAGAATCAACTTCCTCATTTCGGATACGTTAGTGCGCACACTCGGCCATTGCACCTCAAGATGTCGCCCGCTCCGACCTGAAATTCGCGCCTTCCTTGCGCTTATCAATCGAATCTTCTCTTGCGAAGCTCGTCATGAACTTGCTGGTCTCGGATCTCGCCCAACAATCTGTTAGAAATGGTAAGCATACCAAATCTCGGCTTCCGGTGAAACTTCGACACTCAACTTCAAGTCTCGGAACTTCTCGAGCATCTCCAACTCCTTGATCATCATCGCCGAGGTTAAAACGCTCTTCCTACTAACGATCTGCTACTACGTTAGCCTTCAGGGATGGTATTCCAACGTAAAGTCGTAGTCCTTGAAATTACGTCCATCTACGCCGACGCATGTTGAGTTCTTTACGGTCGAACAGTACTTCAAACTCTTGTGATCGCTGAAAACAAAGAGTGCTCCCATAAAGGTAGTGCCTCCATATCTTCGCCAAAAAAACTACTGGCCACTCTAAGTCGTGAGTAGGGTAGTTCCTCTCGTGAATCTTAAGCTGTCTTGAAGCATACGCGACCACCTTCCGATGTTGCATCAGCACGCATCCCAATCCCTGGTGTGACGCATCACAATACACCTCGTAAGGCTCTTCTGGTTGAGGCAAAATCAACACAGGCGCTGTCGTCAAAAGCTCCTTCAGTCGTTGAAAACTGGCTTCACACTCCTCGGTCCAGGCAAAAGGTTGGTCCTTCCTCGTCAGTCGTGTAAGAGGCGCGACAATCTTCGAGAAACCTTCAATGAATCTTCGGTAATATCCAGCTAAGCCGACAAAACTCCTGATCTCGGTAACCGTCTTCGGTTGTTCCCATGCTAGCACAGCTTCAATCTTAGTTGGATCCACAGCTATCCCTTCCTTGGAAATCACGTGACCAAGAAAATTCACCTCTTCGAGCCAAAATTCACACTTCGACAGGTTGGCATAGAGTTGCTTATCTCGTAATATCTGCAGTACTCGACGTAAGTGTTCTGCGTGCTCTTCTCGGTTCCTCGAGTAGATCAATATGTCGTCGATGAACACTACAACGAACTGATCCAAAAACGAATGGAAAATCCTATTCATGTAATCCATAAACACAGCTGGCGCATTCGTCACTCCAAACGGCATCACCAAGTACTCGTAGTGACCATACCTAGTCCTGAAAGCTGTTTTGGGGACATCTTCCTCCTTCACGCGAATCTGATGGTAGCCCGACTTCAAGTCTATCTTGGAAAAGATCGCCGCTCCACGAAGTTGATCTATCAAGTCGTCAATACGAGGTAACGGATATCGGTTCTTCACACTAACCTTGTTGAGCTCGCGGTAGTCCACGCACAGCCTTGATCATCCATCCTTCTTCTTAACCAACAACACTGGAGCTCCCCACGGTGACACGCTCGGTCGTATGAATTGCTTTGACTCCAAGTGTTCGATCTGGGACTTCAGTTCTTTCATCTCGGCAGGAGACATCCAGTATGGCGCTTTGGAAATCGATCTTGTCCCTGGAATCAGGTCGATGGAGAACTCGACCTCTCGCACTGGTGGTAACCCTGGCACGTCTTCGGGAAAAACGTCCTCAAAGTCACACACCACTGGAACATTCTTCACGTCGATCTGCTGGAAAACTTCCGAACTAGCCAGATACATGTATTCCCTAGTTCCTTCTTTCAAAGAAACTCCAATACGTTCGGCAGAAAGATAATTAGAGACTCCAAGGTCTGGAAAAATTACAGTTTTACGGGCACAGTCCAAGAGGACATGGTGGTGTGACAACCAATCCATCCCGAGGATGACATCTAAGCCCTTAAGAGGCAAACAAACCAAATTGACCACAAACGTTCTACTCTGAATAACCACTACACAATTAAGACATGCAGTGTTTGTGACTAAGGTTTTAGCAGCAGGGGTTGTAACTACCAATTTGAACGGTAAAGCAGTCACAGTTAAGTTCAAAAAGTTCACACAATCAGAAGAAATAAAGGAATGGGTTGCACCCGAATCAAAGAGAACGGATAAGGATTTACCCTCGATCTCACATTCACCTTGGATAAGATCTTCAGCTCGTTCTGCTTCCTCGCCACTCATGCAGAAAACTCTGCCTTTAGCCACTTGACGCTTCCCTTTGGCCTTTGCCGCAAGCATAGTCGGTTCAGCTTTAGGTGTAGGACAATCCTTGGCAAAATGCCCTGGCTTCTTACAGTTGAAACACACCTCCTCCTTCTGAGTACAGTTACTCGCATAATGTCCGGGCTTTCCACAACGATAGCACGTCACCTCGACACCGGTCTGTCCTCCGCTTCTCGGTCCCTGGGTCATCGGACGATACTGTCCTCTATTGTCGTTCCCCTGAGGTCGGTCGTAAGGCTTTTTCT
Source organism: Calophaca sinica (assembly GCA_037113605.1). Lineage (NCBI taxonomy): Eukaryota > Viridiplantae > Streptophyta > Magnoliopsida > Fabales > Fabaceae > Calophaca > Calophaca sinica. Next base: position 48,272,269 of record CM073734.1, on the reverse strand, counting down.
GCAGTTGTTTTCCTTTCTGTGCAAATCTCTGCCCCGCACTCTGGGGTCTCATCGGTCACTTACTGATCTTCTTCTTGTGGCTTCTTACTCCTTCTACCTCGACACAGCGATCAATCAGCTCTTGGAGGTTTCGAATCCTCAATGACACCACCGACTTCTGAATGTCGAATCTTAATCCCCGTTGGAACCTCTCGCTTAACCATCTTTGGTCAGCTCGATCACGAAATGGACTGAAATACCTCGCCAGTGACTCAAACTTGGCTGCATACTCGGACACCGTCATACCGCCTTGCTGCAATTGAAGAAACTCTTGCTCCTTCTCGGCTCGTGCAGTATCTGGGAAGTACTTGTCCAAGAACCTTTCACGGAAAAGCTCCCAGGTCATCTCGCGACGTTCTGCTATAAATGTTTGCTTCACTCCTCTCCACCAATACTCTGCGTCTCCTAGCAGTAAGTAGGTGGCATAGTCGACCTTCACGTTGTCCGGGCAATGAAGTGCCTCGAAGATCTTCTCGATCTCTTGCATCCAAAGATCAGCTTTATCTGGATTTGGCTCACCGTAGAACTTCGGTGGATCATGCTTCCTGAAGTCTGCCAATCCTCTCGCTTCAGCACTCCGCTCTGCTCGTTCTTTGTTCTTTGTAAGTTCACGAGTTAACGGCTGCCGTCTGTTGAGCCATCGCGTTAGCTGTTGAGTTGCAGCGGTGATTCTTGAGCCATGGCTGCCGCCATCTCGGTCATAGCTTGAATAGCTCGTTCCATGTCGACGTTCTCGATTCTGGTATCGTATCTCGACGAGGTGGCATTAGATTCCACAAAGTTCAAAACCTGTCGAATCTCACAACAAGGATGTGTTAAAACACACCGCTTCAATCAAGAAACAGTTCAAACAATTTCTCAAGCAATAAGTGCTTCACTTAATCAAACAAAGAATCAACATATTACAACTAGGTACCCGACACATATATCGACACGGTGACCGGTCAAAATTCCTATGCGGCTTCGGTCGAACCGAATTGCTCGATACCAACAATGTAACGACCGCTTTAGGACCGCTACCGAGCTCAATATACCGAGCTCGAGTTACCGAGCTCAACACACCGAGCTCAACTAAACCTGTATGAGATGTGTTTTAAAACGGTACTCTTGTGCCTTTTAAAAAGTACGGTCTATTTTTTTTTATAAAACCAACTCGTGCACATCAGAGAAATTACAGCTTTTCGAAACATGATGCAACTAAGACACAAAACTTAAATTCTAATAAAACATACATGCATAACATACATATATATCACTCGAAATAATAATGTATTCAAAATACAGAGTAGTAAATGTACAAAGAAAATACACCTAAGGTATGACGACTTCAAGAGAGCAATCATACCCTGGGGGTACTTCCGGCAGACTCCCACGCAGGGGGCTGCTCCAAAAGTAAGACCACCAGTCTACCCTGAAACAACAAAACAATACTGCCCAACTGGTCACGACCTCTGAACACAAAAGAAAAACAAGGTACAGTCATCAAAAAAACAACATCCAGCAACATAATCAATCACGACAAGTAGAGGTCGTCGCTCGGGTCCTCGTCGAGCTCCTCCTCGGCATCGTCTGCTGTCGAGTTCCCTGCACCCTCGACATCGTCTGGGTAACCGTCATGGATTGAAGGCACCACGGGAAAGGGTCAACTTCTCAACAATACAAGATAAGCACGGCATAAAGAAATAAGTCGACATCAATGTATAACATTCACCAACGTGACTCGACCATCTCACTCTAACTCGACACAACTCGCAATCCATTTTCTCTCGACTCGACAATTTTTCCGGAATGCACACGCCGTACCGTATGTCGGAAAGTCCAGCCGAAGCCTTGGGATCCTCGCTCTCCCTAGGGCCGGTAACTCAGGTCCCATAGCGTGGCGGCGTCTAGTCAATGTCACGTAAACAAAAGGGGACCTAGCACCCTTAGTTATCCGGGTCACGGCTCAAAAACGTCATACGACTCACCTAGCTCGCTCACTCGATGAACAATTCGCCGCATACGATATTCAAAGAGTTAAACACAAGATATTCAACCGCATGTCAAATAAAAAGAGCAAGCTCGACATGAAGAAACGCAATTCAACATGCAATACACAATTCACAGCATATATTCAATCACATATTAAATACATGCAAAAACCCAATCATATCACAACATTTCAAGCTCGACACAAATCAGGGAATCCATTCACAATAACATATAAAATAAAGTCTTAATAATGTCTAAAAGTTGCCCTTACCGAACTCCAAGCTAATGCTGCTCGACAACGACCTCGACACGGCTGTCTTCAAATGATCTCGACAACGACTTCTCTTACTCGATCTCGACACGTACGCTTCTCAGTCGACCTCGACACGTACAGTTCTCGATCTGGATCCCACTGCTTCCACGTCCTCGGTTTCGCTCTCCCGTACACCTTGATTCGGAAATCACACGATCTCGGGAGTCAGACTTCCTAATACAAACACAACTTAGTTCGATCTATGGGTTCTAATAACACTTAGCTCTCATCCCAAGCTTAACCACAACCCAGTAAATATTAAAACTCAAGAACTTAAATATATTTTTCCTTTAACACAAAGTTAGGGTTTTCGATCAAAAGTTCATGAAAAAGGATATCTGCTGCTTCAACAGACAAATCGACAACAACAACAACAAGAAGCAACGAACAACAACTAAAACAAGAAATCGAAACAACCAAAAATGAAGGGTTTCTGGGCACTGCCCATTGCAGAAAACAGAGAAAGAAATTTGTTTTACAAGCCCAAATAATCGGTTAGAAAGGTCGGTAATATTATGGAGAAGAAAACCCATCAGTTTGACATGATTTGGAAGCATAAAACTGGCTAAAATGGAGAGAAGAAGTAGCGCTAAACAGTAGCATGGAGGAAGAGAAAAATCTGTTCATCATACCTCAGATGATGGTCGAGATGGTGAGATATAGGTCGAGAAGATGATGAGGAACAAGATTGATGGAGAAAGTTTGTGCAGAATCTCGATGGAACTCAAGGTTCTTCGATGGAGATTTGGAGAGAAAAGAGGAACTCAGAGAAAGAAGGAAGAAGAAAGAAGAAAGGAGAAGTGAGTATCTGAGGGAACCGATCGTGGTATACAGCTGGTGAGAGAAGGGGCATAATCGTAACTACGGTTATGAGATGCCAATCCCATCAGTCAATCTACCCATCTAATCGCTACTCTCTCATGATTACCCTCTACTCTATAGGTCAGAGATCTATACACGGCGCCGAGAACTGCACGCCGACAATATAATTATTACAAACAATATAATAATAACGCTGAATAACGTTCGAAAGAATACGAGTTATCATCATCTCGACACGATGTTGACCAGGGTGCTCGTGCAAGCGCACAAGGCTCTAACACGAGTTCGTGCACGCGGCCTCCTCAGTTCGACATGCGACCTCCTCAGCTCGGTACGCGACTTCATCAACTCGACAAGCGATCTCAGCAGCTAATACGCGCGATCTCCTCAGCTCGGCAAATGACCTCGGCACGCGATCTTGGCACGGGATCTCGACACAAGGTCTTGGTACGAGGTCTCGACACGAGATCTCGACGCGAGGTCTCGATCCGACGTCCTAATACGAGGTCGATCTCGTCCTCAGGTGTTACAGTTTGGAAGTTATACAAAATTGTCTCCTATTTTTTAGTGTTGGCTACAAACTCCTAGAGGGTTTAGAGGAGGAGATTTTGATGTTTTTGGTTGATATTAGTTGTATAGAATTGTTGTTTAAGTTTAGAAAATTATGGAAAAGGTTTGGTTGATATTGAAACTGTTTTGACCTTTAAGGCTATGAAACACTATGGTGAAAATGACTCCTTGAGATCCTAAAGACCAAGTTGAGCCTTGATTTAAGTTTTTGAGAAAATGAAGTTGATTGTAGTATTGTTTCATATTTTAAGTTTGAAAGAAAAAGAGTATTACTTTTAAAACCTTAGTCTTTTAATTGTTTATTAATTTTTTTAAGTGCATGTGACTCTTTAAAATCATGTATTTCAAATTGGGCATTTAAGTATAAAAGAGTTGGTTAGGAAAGGGTAAAGTTTGAGTACCTAAGGTTGTAGAACTAAGTTTTTAGAGCTGTGCTAAGTTTGCTTCGTGTAATAGGCTTGAGTGATTCGAGACCATGTGGCATAGACTTGAGGAGCACGTGGACGTGCAGCTTGGAGTTCGGTAAGGGCGCTTCACATTCTAAGTGTTACTGTTTATGTACTTATGTGTAAGGACAACTTTTAAATATGAATAAGATTTAAATTTTGTTTTGCATATCAAAGATGTCTGAGAGTCTTAGGGTTCGAAGTGAGGGTCTTGTACCCCTTTGTTTTAGTATTTAAGCTTATGTTATAATCTAGTGGGCTTGTCTGCAAGTGGTTGGTAGCTGTCTCCAACCCCCCACACTTGTAGGATTATCTCTCTGCCAACCCCATTGAGTTGCAGAGGGATGAACTGAGTTGTCAAAGTCGTTGCTTGATGAAATATGATTAAGTGTGATGGATTGCTTATACTATTGAACTGAGTTGCATTGTATTAAGCTTTTCACGAATATTTTTTTGATACGCGATTGAATAATTATTCGAGTTATTTCTTGAATTATCATATGCGGCGATTTATTCATTGTTGTGAGAGGTGTCGTGTCGTGATGTTTTTTAGCTTCGATCCGGATAACTTAGGGTGCTAGGACCCCTTCGTTTTTCGGACGGCTGGTATTCAGTGGATGGATCGGCGTTACTTTCTGAAAATTGTCGAAAATGTCGTGAGAGAAAGTCGTAGTTGGTGTCAAGTGGTTGCATTTTGGGGCATTGTTGCATCATTGCGATTTCCTGTATTATGTTGTGTTACTACATGTCTCGTTGCCGATTATGTTGTCGTACTTGTATCTATCTCTTTATTTTTAAGAAGTTGATCTTTTCCAGTAGTTCTTTCAATTCAATGAATGTAACCCAGATGGCGGAGCACACGGAGGATTCGGAACTGCAGGAGGGAGCAGCTAAAGGTGGTTGTCCAGCCTTCTACCTGGGTTACGTTGTGGTAACTTAGTAGTAGTCTAGTAAGGGGCGTAGTGTGTCGACTAGCTATAGGATATTTGTCATTTATGTCAGCATTGTAATAATTGTAATTTCAGTTGCAGAACTTGGAGTGTCATATGTGAAACACTTGAATGAACTATGAGTATGATTCCAGTGGTTCTATTTTAATATCTTGATTTATTTACTTTACCACCATGTTTCAGAAGTCGCTTAATACTCTGACCATTCGCTGTTAAGGAGTTGTTTTAAAAAAAATATAGAACCACATTTTTGAGAAACGTGCAAAGCAGAGTATTCCGCCCCTCAGAAATATGTCAACGTTGTTAGAATATTAGTTTAGTAGCACTCCGGAAACAGGGTGTTACAACCATGGATACCCTTGAGGGCAGAACCCTAATCCAGCTGCCAGCACGGCCTGTTCTTGCGATCCATGGCTGTGGATATAGTCCAAAATAAAAAATAAAAAATAAAGCAAGCAGATTCAAAATTTTGACAATTTTCAACATGTTTTTTGTGATCAATCATGCAACTACTTGACTAATTCTAGTTTCGATCATCCTAAAACTATCAAAACATGGCATGAATTTATCAATTTTCTTTTCAGCAAACTCTCCCTCAAAGTCAAACTGTCTAACATCCTAAATAACTTAAACTCTAAATATTAACAAAAATAAAGCACTAGATTAGATGATACCTAGTAGTGATGAAGGGATTCAAGCCTGAAATTTGATGAAAATGTAGAAATTTTTGAGAGGGAGAACGAGTGATACGGCCGAGTAAATGAGACATACGGCCTGTTCTTCCCCTTTTCTGGGTTCAGAAGCTCAGTACAGCTTGTGATGGCCATGGTCAGCTATTGGACACGGCTGTGGATACGCGTTCTGGGCGCTTCTGAACTCTTTTTTTTTTTAAATAATTATTTAACTAATTTAATCTCATAAAATCATAAAAAAATGTATAATTAAAAATAAAAATAAAACAAGAGAGAAGCTTTAAAATATGGATTACCTCTCGCAAAGTTTATGTTTAACGTCCCGAGCTTGACTTGTGTTTTTCTCAAGAAGCATGGTTTAAATTGACAATGAGGGTCTCTTGTTGGAAACCCTCCTCATAAATCTTAGCCCTTTGGCCATTTATCTTGAAAGTTTCCCTTTACCTTTTTGTACTTCAATGACTCCAAAGGGGAATACCTTAATTATGTTGTATGGTCCAGTCCATTTGGACTTGAGCTTACCTGGGAACAGTCTTAGGCGAGAGTTATAGATCAAAACTTGGTCACCTTTTTGAAACTCTCACCACTGGATATGTTTGTCATGCCATTTTTTTGTGCGTTCTTTGTACAACTTTGCATTTTCATAAGCTCCTAGATGGAATTCATCCATCTCACTAAGTTATAAAAACGATGTTCACCTGCATCTTTCATATCAAAATTTAAATATTTGATGGCCCAATAGGCCCTGTGTTCATGTTCTACCGGTAACTGGCATGCTTTTCCAAAGACCAAATTGTATGGGGATATACCAATGCGAGTTTTAAATGCTATCCTATATGCCCAAAGTGCGTCATTAAGTTTTAGTGACCAATCCTTGCAAGAATTATTAACAGTTCTTTCCAAAATTTTCTTTATCTCGCGATTGGAAATTTCTATTTGACCACTGGTTTTGGGTGGTAAGGAGTAGTTACCTTGTGAGTCACACCATATTTTGTCAATAAATTTTCAAATCGTTTGTTGCAAAAATGGGAGCCTCCATCACTTATAATGGCTCGAGGAGTACCAAAACGAGTGAAAATATTTTTCTTTAGAAACTTTATTACTCCCCTAGCATCATTATTTAGTAAAGCCACTGCTTCTACCCATTTGGACACATAGTCAATAGCTACAAGAATGTACAAATTGTTGAAAGAAGACGTAAAAGGACCCGCGAAGTCAATGCCTCACACATCAAATAGTTCACAAACAAGAATATTATTTAAGGGCATTTCCTGTCTTCGGGTTATATTCCCGCTTCTTTGACATTTATGACAAGTTTTAACAAAATTATAAGCATCCCTAAAAAGAGTGGGCCAGTAGAAGCTGCATTGTAAAACCTTGTGGCTGGTCCTAGTAGGACCAAAATGACCTCCCACTTCTTTCAAGTGGCAATGTTACAAAATAGAATTAAATTCCACTTCCAAAATGCATCTCCTGACAATATTATCAGCAGAACATTTAAACAATTATGGTTCATTCCAAAAATATTATTTAACATCAGAAAAGAATTTCTTCCGTTGAGCATATGATAGGTTAGGGGGGAAGAACATTACCAGCTAAATAGTTCACAATGTCTAAATACCATGGAAGTTTAGAAATTTCTAGCAATTGTTCATCAGGGAAGGTTTCCTTTATACCTTCATCAACAGTTGGTCTTACCTCAGGATCAATCCTGGACAGATGATCAGCAATGACATTTTCAACTCCTTTTTTTGTCTCTGATCTCTACATCAAACTCTTGAAGCAAAAACACCCATTTGATTAGCCTTGGCATAGTATCCTGCTTAACAAGCAAATGTCTAATAGCCGCATGGTCAGTATAAACAATTATTTTAGATAAAACCAACTAAGGATGAAATTTGTCAAAACAAATATTACTGCAATTAACTCTTTCTCAGTTGTTGTATAATTTTGTTGTGCATCATCAAGAGTATGACTGGCATAATAAATGACACGAAAAATCTTATCCTTTTTTCTGGCCCAAAACGGCCCCCACTGCTATATCACTAGCATCACACATCAGTTCAAAATGCAGTGACCAATCAGGTGCCACAACAACAGGTGATTCAATTAGATTTTTTAGAGTTGTAAAAGATTTCAAACAATCTTCCGAAAATTGAAAGGGTGTATCTTTCATCAAAAGGTTTGATAGAGGTTTTGCAATTTTTGAAAATCTTTTATAAATCTCCTGTAAAATTCAGCATGACCCAGAAAGCTTCTGATAGCTTTTACAGAATTAGGAGGTGGAAAATTTGCAATAACCTCTATTTTGGCAGGATCTACCTCAATCCCTTTTTCAAAAATTTTATGCCCAAGAACAATGCACTCACTAATCATAAATTGACACTTTCCTAGTTCAGAACCAAATTTGTTTATGTGCATCTTTTCAGCACAAGTCCTAGATTAATTAAACAAGCATCATATGATGTATTGTACACAGAAAAATCGTCCATAAATACCTCTATGCAATCTTCTAAAATATCAGAGAAGATAGACATCATGCATCTCTGGAAAATGGCAGGCACATTGCATAGGCCAAATGACATTCGTCTATATGTAAATGTCTTGTATGGGCACATAAAAGTGGTCTTTTCTTGATCTTCAAAAGCCACAGGTATTTGCATATATCCAGAATAGCCATCTAGATAACAATAATATTCATGTCCAGACAATTTTTCTAGCATCAGATCAATAAAGAGAAGGGGAAATGATCTTTCCTGATGGCTTCATTTAATTCTCTATAATCAATGCAAACACGCCACCCATTAACTTTTCTAACAGCAATTAATTCTTTCTTATCATTTTCAGTTACTGTCATCCCTCCTTTTTTGGGACCATTTGGACAGGAGTCACCCATGGACTATCAGATATAGGGTAAATTATACCTGCATCAAGAAGTTTGATAACTTCCTGTTTTACCACTTCTTTTAAATTTGGGTTGAGCTTTCGTTGGGGATGGACCCTTGGCTTGTGGTCTTCCTCCATATGGATCCTGTGAGTGCAAATGGATGGACTTATTCATTTGATGTCATGGATAGTCCATCCGAATGCCTCTTTATGATCCCTGAGAACTCTCAGCAGCCTTTCTTCCATTAAACATGTCAAAGATGAAGAAATAATAACAGGAAAAAAGGAAGGGGGATGTAGGAATGCATATTTTAAATTAGTCGGTAGAGATTTAAGCTCGAGCTCCAGTGGTTCTTCAATGGAAGGCTTGGGCTTTTTCAGATTATCTCTTTCTAAATTTTCATACTGCCCCTTCCATTTGAAACTTCCTTGAATTATTCCAGCATCCAAGGCTTTGACTTCATCCAACATCTCCATATTATCCAAAAAGTCAAACTCACTCATTGTTAAAGCTTTTTCAAGATTGTTACTACTTAATAATTCCTACAAATTATACTGAGTTAAAGCAATGGTGTTATCCACAGAAGATATAAAATTGCAGTACTCAAAAGTAGATGGGGTTTTCATAGAGTTAAAAACTTTAAAAACAACCTCCTCATCAGTTATCCTTAGAGTAAGTTTCCCTTAATGGACATTAATTAGAGTCCTACCAGTGGCCAAGAATGGCCTTCCCAGAAGCATTAGTTCTTTATCAATTTCCATGTCAAAAATCACAAAGTCTACCGGAAAGATAAACTTATCTACCTTAACAAGAACATCTTCCACTATACCTCGTGGATACACCACAGATCTGTCTACTAGTTGGATTTGAATAGTTGTGGGTTTTGGTTCCTGAATACCTAACTTTCTCAGAATGGACAAAGGCATCAAGTTGATACTGGAGCCTAAATCACAATGACACTTTTTAAAATGCAAATTACTTATTGAATAGGGAATAGTAAAACTCCCTGGATTTTTCAATATGGAGGCAATTTATTCCGGAGTATAGTAGAGCACTCCTCATTTAGTTTTTCTGTGGTAAATTCCTCTAGCCTCTTTTTATCGGACGCAATGTTCTTAAGAAATTTTGCATACTTGGGTATCTGAGAAATTGCATCCACAAAAGGTATGTTGACCGTTAATTGTTTTAACATCTCTAAAAGTTTGGCAAATTGCAGGTAAACTGTGTTACCCTTAAGCCTTTGTGGAAATGGGATATTTGGCTTAGGGTTTTGTGGTGGAAGTGATGAAACTGAAGGAACTGGTAAAGTTTGTTCATTTTTTTCTTTTTCTTTAGTTTTTTCGCTTGAGTCCCTTTCAGTAGAGACTCGACTACTCTCATTTATTGATGAATCGAGAGTTTTACAACTTCTAGTACTTATGGCGTTCACTTTTTCCCTTGGATTTTCTTTAGGCTGGCTAGGGAGCGACTGTTGCTCTCTTTTGGTCATTAGTTGCACTAAAGTGGCAACTTGGCTTTCCAAATTCTTATGGTTGGAAAAAAAAGTGTTGACTGTGTTTTCCAATGATTTAACAGTTCCCACAAAGTTATCAATTTGATCTTTGAAGGTATGGCCTTCTTTGTGGTTGAGGTTGGGCTTGCATATGAGGGGGTTTGTAGGGGGCTTGAATTTGATTTTGATTTTGCTTTTGATTCTGATTTTGATTCCGATTGTTGCCCTCCCCATGAGAAGTTAGGGTGGTCCCTCCAAGTCGGATTGTAGGTATTGGAATAGGGATCATTTCTGTTGGATCGAGCGCTTACCACTAGGCCAAAAGCTATAGCTGTTAGTCATGGCGCAACCCTTTCTGCTTAACCATAACAACCCAAGCGCTACGTGTCAACTGTGACTTGACCCCACCTGGGCCTCCGCCATAGGACAATTGATGCCACAACCCGGCAATAATGTCCTCCTCAACAATTGCTCCCGCTGGGAATCGAACACGTGACCTTGGCTCTGATACCAATTGTTGGATCGAGCGCTTACCCCTAGGCCAAAAGCTATAGTTGTTAGTCAGGGTGCAACCCCTTCTACTTAACCGTAACAGCACAAGCACCATGTGTCAACTGTGACTTGACCCCACTTGGGCCTCCACCACGGGACAATTGATGCCACAACCCGGCAACAATTTCTAGGCCTAGAGCTAGTGCCTACAAAATTAATCTCTTCTAGACAATCTTTGGTCTCATGACCCACCCTTCCACAAGAATTACAAGAGGCCATAGGGGCCCGTTTCTCTATGAATTTTAGCCTTTCATTAGTCTTCTCCATATAGTTTGCTAAGACACCCATACACGGATATCCATGCCTTTGCATGCATTTGAGCATTGCATCCTGTATTTCAAGTTTTGGGTCAAAATCTTTGATGGCGTTAACTTCTTCAGTTATGCCACCGAACTCAACAGGCCATTCATCATTGTCATGAGAAACTGAGGCAACTGTTTTGGACTTTGAGTCTAAGAAAGCCCCGAACTTCTTGCTCATAGCCTCTATCTTGGCTTCCAGAGCAGTTATGGATTCTACTTTAAACATACCTGGCTGCTGAGATTTTATCGGGATATGTCTCTCTCCTTGTGCCCATTAAGCACTATTCTGGGCAATTCTGCCCGTGATCTCATAGCATTTAGAAGGCATTTTGTAGCCTAAGGATCCTCCACATGCTGCATCTACAGCTGCCTTATCCTGCAAAGGAAGTCCATTATAAAAAATTTGAACTAACAGGGATTTATTGAAACCATGATGGGGACAACTTAAAAGTAGATCTTGGAATCATTCACATGTTTCATGCGTAGTTTCACCATCTTTCTAGGTAAATCCAGAGCAAACTTCCCAGGTGGGAAGTATTTGTTCAAAAATTTACTTTTCAGATCTGCCCAAGTTGTTATGGATTGGATCCCAATGAGTCCAACCAGAGTTGAGATTTTCCCTGCAAAGAAAAAGTAAACAAGTAGAGTCTAATGGTTTCAGGGGAATCTCCATTATATTTTACAGTTTTGTAATCCATTGGAATCTTTTTAGATGGGCATTTGGGTCTTTATGTGGTAAACCCAAAAATTGCACATCGTTGACCACAGAAATTAGGCCTGGTTTAAGCTCAAAACTGTGGGCTTCCAGCACTGGATATTAAATACTATCATTTTTCTCACAAGTCGGTGTGAACTACTCATTCATAATCAATTCCTTTTCTGCTATTGTTCTTCTTTGTCTTCTGATAGCTCTTGAGGTTTTTTCAATTTCAGGATCAAACTGACGGACAGGATCTTGAGAGCGTGTTAGCATACACTGCAACAAATCTGGATCAAGGGAACAAAAACTAAAATTTTATTTATTATTAAGTTAGTCTAAAGAAAAGAAAAATTAAAAGAAAGAAGGAATAATCTACCTTTCCAACTAAGAGGCGCTAAATAGATCAAGCAATAAAATAGCAAGAAAATCTAGCCTTCCAACCAGGAGGCACTATAATAAGTAAAAGAAATTAATAATATAAGATAGAAAATCTAGCCTTCCATGTAGGAGGCAATAAACAAGTGAGAATAAGTAAAAGAAAGTAATAATATATAAAAATCTAGCCTTCCAACCAGGAGGAACTATAATAAGTAAAAGAAATTAATAACATAAGATAAAAATAAACCATCCATGTAGGAGGTGATACTAGAATTAAAAAGACAAGAAAGAAAAATAATTTGCAAAAATAAAATAAAAAGAAAGTAAAATAAATACAAAAAGCGACTAAATGAACAACAAATCATTTTGACCAATACCATTAACAATTCCCTGGCAACAGCGCCAAAAACTTATTCGCTCAAAATCGCAAGTGTACGATCTTGTCAAGTTGTAGTATAAAAGATTATCGAATCCACAGGGAATTGGAACGATTATTGCTCTACTAAGATTATTATGTTATTTAGACAAATGGTTTGAGGTGAACTTAAACAAAATGTGTATAAAAAATAAGTAGAAAAGAAATTATAAAATTTTTAAGAAAGGAATTAAATAATAAAAAACACTAAGGTAATGGGTTCGCTAATACTTATATATGTGTATTTGATTAATTTATGATATGAGTAACAATTCTTACTGATTACCAATCTTCTATTTAAAGTTATTAATACCCAATGATCATGCAATATTAACAGTCTTCTTTCTAATTTATTACTCCGTTTGATCATGCAAAGTAATTAAAAAGAAAGAGCATGAAGTGTCAATAGATTTATCAATTCAATGACTGGTTGAAAATGAACATGCAATCATTGATCCGGTAGAGCATGCAGATTCAATTATTCCCAGAGTTCCGTTAATTAATTCAAGGTACGATCGCCGAACAATTAATTAACTGTATAAAGAGTAGCTAATTATTTTATTAAAGTAATATTACCAGGAATAATTTAATCTTGGAACTGAAATACTTCATATTATAACTTAAAAACCACAGATATAGTAAAAGATCCCCCATCACCTTAGTGACGGGATTAGTTACAAAACATATTTAAAGAAATCAACAACTTACTAATTGTAAAAGACATAATTAAAATTAAAACTAGCAGAATAATAACAAAGTAAGACGAGAAGATTACAAGAGATGAAGAGAATTAGGAATCAATCCCAAGAAACCTAAAATGTTCTGCTGAGCGCTCCTTTTATAGGTTGAGTTCTGGGAGAAGCACGGTCGGCCACGACTTGGAAAGGTCGTGCTCATTTATTATGTTGAACTCCCAACCTTCCCACCGAATTCTGACGTGACTTTTGGGATAAGCACGACCACCACACGGCTTGTAGAGGCCGTGTTTCATGCCGTGGTGTGCCTCTCCTGGCCGTATACAAGTCAGGTCGTGGTGCGCTAGTGCACGCGACCATGTTTAGCCGTGCTTAGTGTTCTGGGCCTATTTTAGGCCTAATTTCAATCCCAAAATTGTATTTTTCCATCATATTGCTTAATTTCCCATTTCTGCATAATTTAGAATAAAAGGAAGTGATTTCATTTGATAATATTCAATAATTATTCAAATCACACTCAAATATCCCTATAAATATGATGCAATATTGGTGTTATCAGAGACCACCCTCTCCCAGGAGGCCCGTAGCTGCCAGGGAGGTTCGTCAAGTGTCGGACATTGTTCAGATCCTGAGAGATGCCAAGGAGATCTCGGAGTATACTCCACTGACACTGGAGTACCATACGAAACAATGGGGTTATGATCATGGCTTCTTAATGCACTTCTCTAGTTCAAAGGATAAAAACCCGATTCTGGCGTCCATAGCTTACATTGGGGTCATTGAATAGATTTGGAAGCTCGATTATTGTAAAATTTCGAGTTCCTGTTTTTAAATATAAGTGGGGTTAACAATAACGGTGGTGTACAAATCAGTGAATTAGGATTTTTATTGGTGGACCTTGACAAGATAGGTTATAAGGACGAGCCTTTCGTCATGGAATTCCATGCAAAACAAGTTTTCTATGTCAAGGATCCCTCTAGAAATAGGTGGTCTGTGGTCCTCCAAAGAAGAAGCATGTATCAGAGTGATGAAAATCAAAATTTAACTCTAGAAATTTATGGTACTCCTTCTTTCTCAACACAAGGACCTTCTTTCACTGGTGAAATTGAAGTGGACGATGTATATATTAAAGCAAAATGAGAAATTGCTTCTGACACTCTTTTTGTTTTGATGATAATAAAGAAATCAGAAACAAGATGAATAATTAATTTTATGAGTATTTAACAAGTTTGTTAAGTGTGCAGGAAAACTTGTTAAGCCAACTAAATACATTAAAAGAACATAATGTATTTATTAAGAAGGAAACAAAACAACAAGAAGATGTTCAACAATGAAGATGTCTAAACTTCAGCAATGAAAAAATGAAGCAATGTATGATATGCAACAACAACAAATCAGATAACCATGAAGACTGAAGCAGACAGCTCAACATCAGAAGCAATATTTCAACTATTGCATTTGATTTAGAAGACCTTTGAAGACCTAGCCAAATATAACATATCCAATAAGTTATATTTGTTCCTGATGAAGATGAAGACCTAGTTCAAAATCGTACACTAAATGGTAGTGTCATATTTTTATCTAGATGAACATGAAGACCTAATTCAGAATCAAAACACTAAATGGTAGTGTCTGAACTAGATGATCAAGATACATCAAAGATGACATAACAAGAAGAATCAACGACAACAAGAAGATCTCACCAACAACAGAAATCAAAAGAAGAAATGCCAACGATCAACTAGAAGATTCAAGTATCTACAACAAAAAATCAACTTGAAGACTATAACTCTCCACATCAATGAATAAACCTGAAGTCAACCGGAGAACTTTAACCGCTCCATAACATCCACAAAGCATCACATGTCTGAATATGAGCTGAAAAGAAGCAAAGTATCTTAGTCTTAGACCTTAACTAGATTTAACAGTATAATCATATCAGCATATAGATCAACATGTGGACAACAGCTAGTGTCGCTTAAGGCGACGTACTATCATAACAACAGACAAGCATATAATCACACAAGCATATAATCAAACATAATCTTCTATCCTAGAGGTTAGGTAGTAATAATAAACCTATATGATTGATAGGTTTATGACCACTGTCCTCAGTAATTGCATACCATAATCCCCTCCTAGGAAACTGTTGTTCTCAACCACTAGTAGGGCTTAGGTCACCCTACACTATTAATATGAAAATAAACTATGCTTGCCTCCCGACGTCAGTGGAAGCTTTCTCTGACATGATTACTCCTCCTAGATCCACGAACAACTTTGATCCTGGAACCTAGACCACTTCTTTCCTCACCTTCCTCAAGAAGAACCTCCTCACTAGGGCCGAAACTAGGGTATTGGGACCTGAAATGACCAAAATACCCTTATTTTATAGAGAGAAGGAGAGTTTGAAGAGAGGATTGAGGAAAAAGGTGGTGAAAAATGACCAAGGGAGGGATATTTATAGATGTGGATATCACTTCAATGTGAGACGTGCATAATCTTGGTTGGCGCAGATCTTGCCACATTTTCTGAACGAGGTTATGACCAATTTAGTCCCTGAGATTTTCGAAAAATTCAGTTTAGTCCCTGACTTATCCAATATTCCAAAATAGTCCCTGACATTTTAAAATATGTTTCAGTTAGGTCCCTCCGTTAACTGTCTCCGTTAACAGAGTTTGGGAAGCTGATGTGTCACGTTTAATGACTTGCTGGCACCCATGTAGGTCTCCACGCTGGCGCCACATCATGTGGCTGAGTGGACGCAAATTTCAGGGACCATTTTGCTACAAAGTAAAATATATGTAACGTCTATTCTGATGAAAAAAATTTGGGGGACTAAATTGATACTAATTTGGTTTTCTTTTAAATACCCAATTTCTTCTTCTTCTTCTTCTCACTTCTTCTTCTTCCCCTTTCTTCCATTTGTACTGAAACCCTAAAAACCTACATCCAAGTGAAGAAGCAACGTTGGGATGAAGAAGATGGGTGGTGGGTCGCATTTTTCTCCATCAAGTCAAGTGAAGAAATCCTCAAGAAGTGGTTCTTCATCTGCAACCTATTCTTCTGTTGGAGAGACCCGAAATTGCCCTGTTCCGTTTTGCAGCTGTGAGAGGAAATGTGTCATCCGGATTGCTAGAACTGGTGCCAACCCAAATCGACCTTTCTTTACATGTCCAATTTTGAAGGTATATGTTGTTGATATATGTGTCTTCCATGTAAGGAATGATTTGGGTTTGACTTGGGTTTGTTTTGCACCTTATATCATGCAGAAAGAAGAAAATTGTAACTATTTTCTCTAGTGTGATGAAGCCCCTGGTGTATTTGTGCCTAATGGAGTTGGTGGGTATGGTTCTAGTGTGATGGGAGGTGATGTGTTTGCTGCTGAGAATGATGATGAAGAATGGAAGTTAGAGCTTATGGCCAAGGTTGATGCTATCATGGTAGAACAATGAAGAAGGCGTGGTTATGGCTGCTTATGGCCAACATTAATGCCATTGTGATAGAACAAAAACAACAAAAACTTTGTCAAAATGTTATGGGTTTCTTTATGATTTTGTTTATTGCATGTTGGATTGGTAGGCTCACTGCCTAAGTGTTAAACTTTATATGTAACTACCTAATGTAATGTAATGGATATCTTGTAAGGTTGATGTTGTTTAATGTTAATGACTTTATTAAATTTCAGTTTCAAGTTTAGATTTATTTTAAAAGATAATAATTATAATAAGTACATGTGGTATCAAAAGTAGCAGACCTAAAGTGCATGAAATTAAATTAATGAAGCACCCAAAAAGGTGTCAAAGTACATAAGTTGCACATCCTAAGTGCATTTAGTGCAAATACATCAAAAGTATATTTAGCATATACAATATGCACCTACAACCAAAAGAAGTTACATACAAAAAAGTGCACCATAATGTGCATGTACATCAGAAGTAGCACATTCTAAGTGCATTCAGTACCAAAGTGCATTTACAACACCTAAAACTAAAAGTTACATACAAAAAAGTGCACCATAATGTACATGTACATCAGAAGTAGCACATTCTAAGTGCATTCAGTACCAAAGTGCATTTACAACACCTAAAACTAAAAGTTACATACAAAAAAGTGCATCATAATGTGCATGTACATCAGAAGTAGCACATTCTAAGTGCATTCAGTACCAAAGTGCATTTACAACACCTAAAACCAAAAGTTACATACAAAAAAGTGCACCATAATGTGCATGTACATCAAACAATACATCAAACAAGGCTTTGAAATTCTTTGTTGCCTTGGACGATACTGATGAAGTCCTGGAGTTGGAATGAACTGCATCAATTGTTCTCCCCTAACAGATTGTGTGGCTCCTGGTTGTGGTGGAATTGGGACCATGGTTGGTGATGGGAACAAGACTGGTGATGGTGGTTCAATATTCAGTGGATTTGGTGCTCTCACTGGAGTTGCTTTCACACCAGCATTTTCTGGTATAAGAGGACCTCTAACACCATATCTTCTTCCCTGCACATATGGAAACATTATTAAGACAGTTACAAAATAGTCCTTAACTTTATTCATTTATTAGCAAAAACGTCCCTGTAATTTATCACTTAGTGGCAAATTAGTCCCTGCGAAGACCAATTCCAGTCACATATCAGAATACCAATTCCAGTCCATATCACAATACCATATCAGTTATTTTTAATACCATATCAGAATACCATACTTACACTTACCACAACTTTGTAAAATTGCCAAAAAAATAATTATTTACAGATCATACCCTCTGGACTGGCTGCTTTGTAGGTTTCACCACTGCTGAATTGCCTTCTGCTGATTGTTGACCCTACATGCAGTTATCAAAGTTGTTATACATTCTCACCTTTCATAACTTACAAAAAAAATACAATACATAATAATATTGGTGAAGATTGCACAGGATCATACCACAGTAGTTGTATCCTGAGATTGTACAGATCCTGAGATTGAAGAGGATCCTGAGACAAATCAATCTCAGTTGGACCCTCAGTTGGACCCTCTTCCTGTTGGACTTGCACAGATTTGGTTGTCTTAGGTTTCTTCGGTACCCCTTGGTTCATGCACCCCCTACTGTTATGACCCTCCAAGCCACATCTCTGGCATATCCAAATAGGACATGTTTTCTTTAGCTTGGTCAGACCAACTAGTTCTTCATTGCCATCTTTCCTCCTATTCTTTTTTTGGCCTTCCAGCACTCCTCTTGACCTTAGGTGGGACAGGTTTGCAATACCCAGTATGTGTCCAATAGTGCTCTGATTGTGTAGGCTGAACAAAGTAGTTATAACTTGCTTTATATGCTCCTATGGTTAACCAACCATGGCAGTAGTCTTCTGGTTTATGGGCCCTGTATGCTATTGCTGCACAAGCATGTTCACATGGCATCCCTAACAAAAAAGTATTACAAGTTAGACACTGCATGTTAATCTAAGACAAATCTGTGTACTTTCAGCTACATACACGTTAATCGCCAGAATCTGCATGTGCATGTACGCACTCAGATCCACATCCACCTTAATAGGAGGATTTTGAACCTCAAACCGCATACCAGGTTCATCACCCGACCACACAGTGGTTCCAGTGATTGCTTGCAATCTTACGCTTGTCGATCTACTTTGTTGATATGGACATAAAAGGCCTGCTTCTCCCATTAAGCCTCACCTTGTTCTCACTCATAGTTCTCATCAAATAACACCTAATCTCCTCACCATGGTGAGGATAGGTTTACTACGATAATTGACAATTGCCGAGTTAAATACCTCACGGTTGTTGTTAGTGATGTTGTCCACTTTTGAGTTATCTTTGAAATACGCTTTGTCCAAGCCTCCTTCGGTCATTTATCCAGATACTCCCATGCCTTCTTATTCACCCCTTCACCTTCTCCATACATTGTTTGAACTCCGAGACCGTGGTTGACCTTGAACACTCCCAAACCACACCTCTTAATTCTTTCTCTTTCCCTTTGTTTTGTGAAATTCCTCCACAAATGCATTGCACAATATCTATGTGGAACACTGGCATCGGCTCTGTCTTCTTTGGAATCGGTCCTACACATATGACCCGAAAACAGTGTGTCAATTAGGTCCCTAGCATTAGTCACTTATAATCAACCCAGTCCTCAAAATTTATCAACAAACATCAAGTCAATCAATGAAATAAATCATGTAAACCATACCTTTTGCATGTCAGACATGAAGTTCCAGCCATGTTGCGTGTAGTCACCAATCTGTTCATGCAGTAGTGTCAAAAACCACATCCAATTGTCTTTGTTTTCCACATCAATAATTGCATAAGCTAACACAAATATTTGTCTATTTGCATCTGTTGCCACAGCAGACAACAATTGTCCCCCATAATAACCTTTTAAAAAACACCCATCCAAACCTATGAAAGGTCTACAACCAGCCCTAAACCCTCTCTTAGAAGCATCCAAGCAAGCAAAAAACCTATGAAATTGTGGAGCTGATTCAGGTTGTGGTATAGTATCAATCTTAATAAGTGACCCAGGGTTGCTCCTTGATAGCTCATTTGCATAATCCCACACCTTGCCATACTGATCTCTCTCACTACCCTCCACCAATTCTCTTGCCTCCCTAAGTGCCCTAAAAGTCATAGACCTATCAATAATAATCTTAAATTCCTTTTTGACAAAGTCAAAAATCTCAACAGAGGTAATTTTGGGGTGACACCGAAGCACCTCCACTAGTTTCTGCACGACCATTTTCTCGTTGGCTTGATTAACCTTGAAATGTCTGCTGCAATTGTGTGATAACTTTCAAAGGTCTTGATTTGGAAACTTCCCCTATCCTTGGTCCTACCACAAGAAACCTCCCATTTACACCCATCTTCTTTGCACTTGGCCCTTGCCCTTTCCTTATCATTTTTTACCCATTTGATGGGTCTCCCCAAATGGATGGTGTACTCCTTTACCGCTGCCTTGAATGATGCTAAGTTGCTGAACTCCATCCCCAATTCCAAACTAACACTACCAAACTCGGCTTCTTCATTGAATTGAGGGAATGTAACCTTCTCAACATCTTCTTCATCAGTGCTAATTGGATCCTTCATCTCTTCAGATTTATAGCCGTCATCACAAATACCCTCTGGTATGTGTTTACTGCTTTGTCCATGACAATAGTCAGCCATGTGTTGACTGCCTTCTCCACCATAATACCCAGCCATATCAAATGAGTCATCACTACTTGAACTATCAATAATGGGTGATGGTGATGGTGATCTCTTACCCTTTCCTTTCACTTGCACCTTTTTACCCTTAGCAGATGTTCCAACCTTCTCGGCTTTCTTTCTTTTTGGGGTCCTATTCTTCTTTGCCTTAGTTGGAGCAGTAACTCTCCTTTTTCTTTGTGGCACTTCCTCTTCATCACTTGAACTAATAATTGGAGGGGGCTTGTAATGGCTATCTTCTGCACTTTCATCAGTGGATGAATGGCTACCCTCATCAGCCCCCTTATCTTCATCACTCACTTTGTCTTCAACAACCCTTTCATCCTCTTCATCACCACTTGAACTATCAATAATGAGTGATGGTGATGGTGATCTCTTACCCTTTCCTTTCACTTGCACCTTTTTACCCTTAGCAGATGTTCCAACCTTCTCGGCCTTCTTTCTCTTTGGAGTCCTATTCTTCTTTGCCTTAGTTGGAGCAGTAACTCTCCTTTTTCTTTGTGGCACTTCCTCTTCATCACTTGAACTAATAATTGGAGGGGGCTTGTAATGGCTATCTTCTGCACTTTCATCAGTGGATGAATGGCTACCCTCATCAGCCCCCTTATCTTCATCACTCACTTTGTCTTCAACAACCCTTTCATCCTCTTCATCACTCCCTTTATCTTCATCAGCCCCATCATCCCCTTCATGTTCTTCAGCAACCACATTATCTTCAGCAGCCACATTATTGTCTTCAGCAGCCACTTGATCTTCTTGACTACATGGTAGTGGCAATATAGGATCAACTTCCATTATAGGGTGCTCATAATAAAGTTCGATCTCATTTCCATTACTCATTGCATCCCGAGCCATTGCCAATACATCCCTATCAGTGTTCAATTCTCTCATTCCAAATTCAATGTCTAAGTTTGGTACCCTCCATAGCAATTGTTCAATCCTGTGATACCTTTTACACACTTTGACAATTTCGTGAAGATCAAACACATTCAGTGTGTCTGAATCCAAATGTTCCCAAACATCCATTTCACCATTCACATACTCCACAATGCCATTCTCATTCCTTATAAATCTGCCTCCATGATGCAGTATTAATGTAATATCAAAGACTCATCCCGCACAAACCAAAATCACACAAATGAATTACAAAAGCAGAAATATGAGAAGAGCAAATGGAACTATGCTTACAAGCGAAACAACAACAAGAATTGCAAAAAAAAGCAACATCAAATATCCTTAAAAACAGAAACAACAAAAAATTCCAAAAATAGCAAAGACCAAATAGCAAACATGCACACAATGTATACCCACATTCAACCACATTCAACCTTTGTTTCACACGAGAAAAACTGGAAACAGGGTTAAACATCACCAACAAACAACAAACCCTAACCCTTACCCATTCAACATCTTACTACCAATACGAAAAAAGGGAAAAACGAAACAACAAAACCACTAACACCATTCACGGAAAAACGGCAATGGAAGAAAACCAGAGAAGAAAAAAAAATCAACAACAACGGCAATAGTGGAGACGAGACGAAAACCACACATTATCTTCACTAAGATGAAGAACAAACCTTGATGATGGATACGAAAACTCTGGTCGGAGATGATGATCGCCACTGTTGCGAACGAAGAAGAAGCAGCAGCGCCAACAGTTACGAACAAATAGAAGCACCGTTTTTTTCCCAAAAATGAGTCAGCGTGTGTTTTAACTTGTCAAGGAAGCTTGTAAAATCAGATATTTTACTGAGTAGCAAAATGGTCCCTGAAATTTGCGTCCACTCAGCCACATGATGTGGCGCCAGCGTGGAGACCTACATGGGTGCCACCAAGTCACTAAACGTGACACATCAGCTTCCCAAACTCTGTTAACAGAGACAGTTAACGGAGGGACCTAACTGAAACAGATTTTAAAATATCAGGGACTATTTTGGAATATTGGATAAGTCAGGGACTAAACTGAATTTTTCGCAAATCTCAGGGACTAAATTGGTCATAACCTCTTTTCTGAACCGTCACGTTGCGACGCAGACTAGTCGCATTGCAAGTTTTAGTATATATTTTTCTCAATTTTGAGTTTTAAACCTAATTCTAAGGTTCTAAACCTAATTTAAGGACTATTTCTACTATTTATGGACTATGGAATGTCACACTTAAAGTTCAGGATGTTACAATGGGATTCTGTGATAAGTGGATAAAATGGATAAACTCGTGTGACTGTAATAGGGCTTTATCGGTATTAGTGAACGGGAGCAAATTTCGTACAACTTTATAAGGGGCTGAGGCAAGGAGATTCATTGGCCCCTTTGTTGTTTGTTATAGTTGCTGAAAGGCTGAGTGGTATAATAAGAAAAGCAACTGAGGCTAGTTATTTAAAGGATTTTTTTTTTGGTAACAATAATTTGATATCTCATTTACAATATGTGGATGACATATTGCTGATTGGAAGAGGTAATGAAGGCAATTTATCGGTCATTAGCTCAGTTTTACGTGGTTTAGAATTAGTTTCTTGTTTAAAAGTTAATTTCATTAAGAGTTGTGTCATAGGAATAAATGCGAGTTCTGAATTTTTGTATCAGGCAGCAAGCTTTTTGTCTTGTAAGGTTAGGGAGTGTTTACTGGGAAATTTGGTTTCGTAGTGTATTTCTACCAAATTCGGCAAAGTAACGAATAATTAGTTCAAACGATTACGAGATCGATGATTTATGTGGTAATCTCGTTTTCAAAAACAATGGTTTTTTGAATGTAACGGTCAATTACTCGACGCGTTGTCAGTTCTAAATTTTCTTGGCTGTTAAGCCATTAATCATTGACGTTTTTGCCAGTTTTGTACTTAATAATTTCAATCAACAAATCAATTGTTATCGAAATGGCAATAATAGAGTAAGTACACAAGATTGGCCGTTGGCAGCCAATAACTTGATTGACAAGTAACCTAAACAAAAAGTTTAAGTAGATGCATACAATACAATGTCATAAAAATGCATTTGCAGGATTAAACATGCAATTGAAACTAGTACAGGAATGTAAATAAAATCACTTAAATGACTGAATTAAGGAATGCTTTTAAAAGACATGAATTTAAATGAAAGCATTTAAAGAACATGTAAATGGCAATGAAGAAAAAGTTGCTGAAAAGTTAAATGGCAGAAAAGTAAGAAATTTAAATGCAAAGCATGGAAATAGAAATGACTGTAATGTAAATGACACGAAGTAAAATGCTGAAATTGAAATAAATACAAAAAGTAACTGATTTTCAAAAGAAGTAGAAATGCAGAAAAATAAGAACAAATAAGTTCAAATGTTGTAAAAGAAATAAAGTTTGAATGTAGTAAGATTTAAAGTAAAATGCGTAGACAGAATGTAAAGTTGCAGATAAGATAAATGAATGGACAAAGCAATAATTGAAAATAGACTTGAATTGGATAAATTGCAGAATAATAAGGTTTAGAAGGCATACAGTGATCGTTTTTCTTTAACTGCTTCGCCGTCGAAATGTTAGGAATTTAGATCATGTATCCAACATGATTTACATCGTTGAAACTACTATTTATAGGAAAAATATAAAAGCTACCTAACATCCAACTTGACACGTGTACCAACACGAGTTGGTGATTAAGTTTTCGTTAAAACTACCTAATCGACAGTAACACTTCCTATCGAACTGTACATATGTTACCCAAAATCTAAGTCTAACTTGACCATGCTCATTTTGACATCTTCGACGCTTCATGCATTCCATCGAACAACCGCCACATCACTTGGTCTTTTAAACTTAGCCAATTTTTTTATCATTTATTCTGGTCCTTTGTGCCTTCACTCGTCGAATTTGCAATTTTCTATTGGGAAACCTAAATCTGAAATTTGGCACCTAACAGATGCCCCCAAAATTCTGAGTTTTCGACGCTAATGTGTGAAGAGAACCAGAATTTTATTGACTCCACGCGTGACGGTTACCTTTCTGCATTGTCCCATCACAGGTCTGTGCTTCCCACTTCCCTAAAAAATAGGACCATCATTACTTCAAAAGTAGGTGGTTACAACCCCGCTTGCACGTTCACTTCACCAGCTTTCACTATAAGTAAATTGCAAGACCCGACTCGAAACACTTTCACTCTTTTGCAACTCCTGAAAAGCTTCGCGATTCCTCAATGGCGTCTTCAGCAAATCCAACTCAAGGTACCACGACCACCCTTCGGAAAACATGATGCAATCCGGATGTCGATACGTCGATTCCTTGGTAAAATCAAAGGTAATGATACCTTATACGAATGATCCTTCTTACATCTTGAAACCCCTTGCTGCTTATTTAGGACTTGTCATGACCCTTTCTAATTTTTCTGAACATTTTAAGGATTCTTTCCCGAATAAAGAAGGTCAAACTGACATTCTTGCTTCTTCCCCTATCTTGCACATTCACTATTTCTTAAAAAGCTCTAGGCTTTTTAGAACTCCCCACTTAGCGTAAGTGGTTATTCGGCTTGGCTCGCTAGGGTTGAAGCTAAGAAAAGTAAAACGTGGAAAAGATTAGGCATTTATCACCTTATTCAACTATCCAAGCATACATTTAGGTTAGACCCAATAATGTTAGGAGCTGCTGTTTTTTTCTGGAGCAAGACTACTAACAATTTCCACTTCCCTTATGGAATGATGGGTCCAACGCTTTTTGATGTTGTTGCACTCACTGGCCTCCCACCGGATGGCCAAATGATTCACCCTCTTATCACGCCAAACAATATCATTGACGTTTTCAGTACCAAACCACTTTCATTTTCAAAGTGCGTTTCCAGTCAAATGAAAGACATTCCTGAGGTTTCTGACCGTGAACACGTAGCCTTCCTGTTCCACTGGTTGTCTGCTTTTGTTATGTGTAACAAAAACGTTGAAATGTTAAAAATGTTGCTCGACCTGGCGAACCTTCTCCATGAAGGTAAAAGGTGGGCCCTTGGCTCTTTCCTTTTGTCGAATCTTTATTCGAGCATGTCGAGCCTATACACCATGGTGAAAGAAAGTGGAAAGAAGAGTGGAGTTGGGGGCCCAATGTGGCTCTTGTAATTATGGCTAAACGCCACGCTTCCAGGCCACACTGTCGATAAAGCGCCACCTAAACTCGACATTGAATCTTATGGCATATCAGCCATGTATCGCGTTCCTAAGCCATTTGACAATGAGCTTGAAAGTTTCAAGTACTACTTCAGCCTCTTCCATTCTCTTTCCGCCAACACCCCAGGTGTTCGTTTCCAACCCTTTGTTAGTAGAAAATATGGACCTGCATGGTTCACATTCCCTTTCGATCCAACTTCCAAGAGTTACACCATCACATGGACTCACCTTCTCGCCCGTCAAGTATTCCCTGTGGGTCTACCTGGTTCAACGGACAATTTCGCTTTTACTTGCTTATCGAATGCCTCTACCAACAACATTGGTTTCATGCAATCCATTCCAGGCCCGTTTCCTTTTAAAAAGGAAGATATTCTCCTAGATTGCCTCAACCTAAAGCAGGAAACCATTGATGGCATAAAGAGAAGGAATGAAGTACGCATGTCCGCTATCAACTTTGTCCCTTTCACCACCACTTTAGGTGTATACCAAGATTATGTTGCCTGGTGGGATGAATACTACAAGAAATTTTATCTATCTATTGAGGACTGTATGAACAGACTTGTTGATCCCCTTGTGCAGGAATAGGATCCTTCGACCAAGACTAAAGGTGAGCATTTAAAGGACATACGCATCTTTGAGAAATTTTACAAAATAAAATGCGACCCTAGATACCCCTTTCACATTGTTCGACAAATAAAGGAAATGACTGCCAAATCAAATGAAAAGCACGATGACGATTGCGGCAAAAAGGCTTTAAAACATCGACAAGCAATAGGTCAATCACTTGTGAAATCCCCTTGTCTTGAACCAGTGCCTTTACCCTATGCAAATTTTGGTTTGGCTGATCCATTTTTGGGGAAACCGACAAGAGCTGGCAACTTCCTTTTTCTAGAAAGATTTTGGCCTCATACTAATGTCAACATGTATGAAAACATAGAAGTTACTTATGTTGGTCGGTTTGCCCTCCCTTTTGAACAATATGATGAGGCTGTTAAGGTTATTACCCAGTTTCCTCAAGGTATCTACTTTTCTTTGCCTTCTTTTTGAAAACCCACTCATTTTATGCTTACACTTCGCTTTGTTTTAGATGTGACTCCGAAAGAGCCTTTAAAATGCAAGCAAACAAGTGGCAAGGCTACAGAAATGGAGGCACAAGAAGATGATGAAGATGATGAACCTCCTCTTCAATCCAGATCGGCAAAGAAGAAATCCTCCAAATCTGTAGTTCCAAGATCAAACACTGGCAAGAAACCAACCGCGTCAAAGAAAAAACCAGCAGGGTCCAAGCGCTCGACCACTTCTTCCCGACAAGAATCCACCAAAAGAAAGGTGCAAACAACTGGCCCTAAGGTCCAACCACCAAAGCGCAGAATGGTTCTGCTTGATTCTCCCTCAAATTCGACACCTCAAACTATTCTTTTCTTCCTCTGCTTGTATAATATTTTGTGATTTATTTTTATGAACCATCAATTGACCATTCTCCGAACTTTCATTCTTCAGGAATCTCATGTAAAGAAATTCGTCTCTAGAAGCTCTGAAGACACTCCAACAGCGGAGTTTATAGTGGTACACCTAACTTCACCATTACCTATATGATGGTCACCTTGCATTATACAAGTCTTACACTCATTCGTCTCAATATTTTTGTAGGAACCAAGAGTCACATCTTTAAAGAAGGGTGTGTCTGAAGAATGTACTTCAAAAGACCCTCCCTCTGTCGAAGAGGTTAACTCGTTGAGCACTGATAAGGTATATCCCTTTGAACAACCCTTGGGTTTTTTTTTTCATTTGAAATATCACCTCATTATATCCATTTACCTGGACTCGCCTGAGCAAGCAAATGTGGATACTTCTCTACCCCTACAAACAATTTTCCCAAACATTGTTCCCTCGACCACTAAGGTATGGCATTTCTTGTCATTTCATTGGCATCAGAACAATGACTTATAACTTGTACTGATTTTCTTTTCCACAGGAGGTCCCAGAGACTCAACCTGAGCAAGGGGTCGAAGAACCTTTTGCCATGGATGTCGATGTGGTTCAACCCACCCTCTCGACTGAAAATCCAATTCTCACCTCTACTCACCAAGATGACCCCACACCTCACGTGGAAACAACTTTTGTGGAAACAACTTCTGCCCGCCAAGCTACTAAGAAGGTATCTCCCATGGTAATTAGGGCAGACAGTGCTGACATGGATCAACTGTTTGATGATCCTATCATTCCATCTGCTCAGATTGCTTCATCAACCAACCCTGTGTCGCAAGATGCCAACACTGGAAGGGGCAACGTTGGAGTAGATGAATGGATTAGCTTGCTCTCAGAATCTAGCAGCAAGACTTCTTCTTTATCAGCTCGATCCTCCACACTTCCTAGGGATAATTTCGCTGAAAAGCTCAATGGACTACTTGAAAAACTGAAGGGTTTCTTTAAATACTCTTTCGACGGCCTTTACTCAAATCAAGCGGTAAGAAGCAAGTTGATTCGCATCGTCGAAGAACTTCAAAGCTCCCGCAGAAGGCTGCCACTAATTCATCGAGGGCACGTCAACACACTATATGAGTTCATTGAAGAGTTAACCCCTAAACTGCCTGATCTCGACGGTAGTATCATGCCATACCAGTAAGCTCTCAGATCAAAGCATGAGCTTCGTGGCAAACTGGTGATCTTTCGACAAAAACAGGCTGCACTGGTCGAGAAGGCACTTCTTACCAAGTAAAGGTACCTGATTTGGAACAAACCGTTGCACTATTGGAACAAGAGTTAGCCATTGCCAAGGCACAATTGCAAGAGGCAATCAAAGCGTCTTGTTCAGAGATCACAACACTCGACCAAGAAATGTCCAACAGCACTGCAGGAGCACAAGCTATTTTGTCGAAAGTTGAAACTATTGAAGTCAACTATGTGAATGCTGAGACTGCAAATATGGAGTTTGCTATAACTTAGGAGGACATCAGAAAGATTCCTCTTTAATTTCTTTTGTTTTGTTGCATGTCTACCACCTTTGTATTAATTTCTACGTCGAACGCATTTGGTCGACCACGTCTTGTACTTTACTACAACAATTGAACTCGATTTGACATATTTACCATCATCCATTTCAAAGCTTTATCCCCTGGTTCTGCTCATTTCATTTGGAAACTAGGGGACTCCAACCCTTAGAGCTCTCGTGAAAGTTTTTGTCTCAACGGTGAAATAACCTCTGGGTTTTGGTAATTTGCCTAATACCAACAATAAGTTTTGGTAAGTTGCCTAATGTGGCTTGCCAAACTCATTGATCTTTCTGAGAAAGGGAAAGGCCTGAGCCATTCTTTCTTTCAATCGTCTTGCGCTCCTTCACACCTTATGTTCGAAATTCAACGTGAAGGACCTGCAGGCTGCCAGGAAAAGTTTTGCACGGTCGAGGCCAATTGTAAAACGCATTATGGCACCGACGAATGCTTCTCTTTTGATCTCAACTTTTCCTTTGTTCTCACAAAGTTTGACATCCCTCTTTGAAGTTCCCTTCAAATCCATATCCTCGTCGATTTGGATGTCTCTCTCTTTCAGCGGCTCTTGCAGACTTAATTGTCTACCCAGGTGACATGTCATGGAGACCTCTTCTGCTACCCATGTTCCTCTCTCTTCCTAAATTCTTCCTCGACATGAGCTGAATTTTGAACATGGCAAAGATTCTTCAACTAAACTTATTTTGTAATAGCCTAGATTTAAGAACTTTTCTTTGCATGTATATCCAGACTACAAGCCTATTCGACAATGTATTTTGTATACTACCAAATGGCCTATGAATAAAGCAATCCAGTTTACACTTCAAGATTGTATTTTTACCTCGCACATTGTTGGTCTATATGACTTTAAATATTTGCCATTAATAGACTTAATTCTAAAACCAGAATTAACTTCAACAAGTGCATAAGCATTTCCTAAGAATACATGGACAACCTCAAATGGGCCTTCCCACTTTGGAGACCACTTTCCAAATTCTCGACACTTCTTATCCATTGGCAGAATGACTTTCCAAACTAAGTCACCAACCTTGAAACGCTTATATATACTTAACTCGAATGTCATAGAATTTGGCTATTTTCTCCTTCTGTCGAATTAAATGCTCTAAAGTCACAACTCTTTCATCATGGATTTCATTTAATTCATCAAACATTAAGTCCTAGTACTTTCTACTGGTAACTCATCTTGCTTTTGAATCCTTAATGAACCAAGATTTATCTCAACAGGCAAAATAGCATCATGGCCATAAACCAACTTATAAGGAGTAGTACCTGTCGATTCTTTAGGAGAGTTTCTGCATGCCCAAAGAACTTGTTCGAAAGTTGAGTGCCAGCTTTTTGGATATCTGCCAATATGCTTCTTTATTAAACCAATGATGATTTTATTCATGGCTTCGACCTGACCATTTGCTTGTGCATAGTACGGCGTCGAAGTCACCATCTTGATCTTCCTCGACTCAGCATACTCGATAACCCTCTTCCTAACAAACACATATCCTTGGTCTGTTGTGATTGTTTGTGGTATACCAAATCTATAAACAATGTGATTTTCAATGAAATCCACAATGTCTTGTTGCGTCACTTCTTTCAAGGCTACTGCTTCTACCCATTTTGTAAACTAGTCAACCCCTACTAAAATGTACTTGTGCCCTTTTAAAGAAGTAGGAAAGATTTAGCCTATGAGGTCTAGCGCCCAACCTCTAAAAGGCTAAGGCTTAACGATGGAATGCAACTCACTAGCAGGCATATTCTGTATGTGGCCATGTTTTTGGCATTCTTCACAAGACTTTGTAAACATAATGCAATCCTTAACCAAAGTGGGCCAATACACTCTTTGTCTTCTTAGTACCCATTTCATCTTTTCACCTGCCTGATGAGCTCCACAAATTCTTTCATGAACCTCTTCCAATGCCAAGTAGGCATCTTCTTCGCTTAGGCAAGTCTCCAAATTACCATCAACAGACTCTATATAAAGCCCCTGTAAGCACAACAAACTTAGTTGCTTTGTAGTTAACTTTCTTATCGACGTCAGCACTTGAATTTTCCAAATACTCAATAATTGGCCTACGCCAATCAGGTGAGTTTGACATACTGGAAACAAGAACGTCTCTTTCATCCAAAGGATACAGTAACTCACGAATTTCTATAAGTTTCGTCAACACCTTTGAAGATAACTTATACACTGAAACCAACTGGGCTAATTCATTAGCCTCATGATTTAGCCCTCTTGGGATATGCTCCAATTCGACACTGTCGAACTGTTTCATCAACTTGCTAGCCACCTGAAAGTATTTGACAAGATCATGGCTAACACATTTGTACCCTTGTGTTAACTACCTTGTAACCAATTCTATTCCTCAAAAACTTTAACAGTGCATGCTCGCATTTCTATCAAAATTTCCAAACCCACAATTAAGGCTTCATATTCAGCCTCATTGTTAGAGCAAGCATATTTTAACTCAAACATTAGTTTAGTTGGCACACCTAAAGGTGAAATTATCAGAATGCCAACACCAACACCATTTCTGTGTCTTGAGCCATCAAAATACAAATGTCAGGGCTTTACATCAACTAGCCCTGTCAGTTCTTTTATTTCTAAACATGGACAGTCCGTCAAAAAGTCAGCAATTGCTTGACCTTTAACAGCCTTTAGAGATACATATTGCAAAGAAAATTCAGACAATGCAAGTGTCTATTTTCCAATTCAACCATTTAGAATTGGCCGGGACAACATGTACTTAATTACATTTATCTTTGACATCACTAAGACTGTAACACCAGTATTTTTATGATACGTTATTTAGCGCTATTGTAGTGTATTTCTATCGTATTAATGCTATAATAAGCAATTTCTTGTTCGCTAAGTAAGTGATTTAATTAAATCAAGATCAAACTATATTTGAGAATTAATATTTTAAATTAATTCACGGTTCGAATATCGTCAAAAAATTCTAACGAAGTTTCGTCGCGTTTCGAATCGCCGGGCAGTTTCACCGCAGATAAAATTCTAAACGAACTCCGATTTCGATGAAAATCGAACCGTAACTTGTTGAGACTATTTGTGAGTGTTTGACATGATTTTTATTATTTATAATTAAATATTAACACGCGATGAATTAATTTCTCGTTAAAATTAATTTTCGCGAATTTATCGGTAACGCGGGTTTTTCGATGTCGTGTTTTAACAACCCCTAGACTCTAGAATTAGTGGGTAATCATGAGAGATGAGAGATTAGATGGGTTAGTCTACTTGATGGGATTAGAATCTTGCTTTATTGTGAGGTGTCACACTTTGTGTGATAAGTCTTTTTTCTTTTTACCTTTCCTTATTTCTTTTTAACCAAGATTATTACTAAATGATAAAATAAAATAACCCCACCCCTTAGCCAGCCCAAAACCACGCCCACCCTCTCTCTCTACCCTCATTTTTTCATCATCTTCATCCTTTAGAGAGAGAAGCTCTCAAATCCTCCATGGAAGCCACCTCCACCAAGTCTTGAACTATTCCATCTCCTTGCTTCATTTTTCTTGCTAGTTTCTTCTCCTTCTCTCCATCATCATCTAGCTCATCATCAAGCAAGTGGAGAACACCATTTTTCTCCCCAAGAACAGCCCCTAGGCCGCGCCCCACTAGGAGAAAGAGGTGGTGGTTCTTTTGCTTTCTTTTCTTGATTTTATGACTTGTTTTGTGTTTGATTTTTACTTGGTTGTGATCAATGATGGATATGAACATCATATTCCTAATTCTTGGAACCCTAGGCATGACCTAAGGGGGAAGAAGAGGGAAAGGTGTGATCTTGAGGGAATCAAGAAATTAATTGATGATTTTGAGCTTAATTAGTGTTGTAGTTATTGTATGTGTTCATAGTTTTGGTATTAGAAGTTGTTTGGGTAATTTTTATGAAGAACACCTATTCTTGAAGTAGGAAAAATGAAGGATTTGATAGTTGGATCATGCAATTAATTGTTGAACAACATGTTTTAGTTAGTTTTATTGCTATTGGAATTGTGACATATGCTTAAGTAGGAGAGTTAGTAAGCTAGCTACGAAAAATTGTTCATGAGGGACTTAAAAAGCATGTGGGGATTGGTTTGTGTTTATTCACTAATTTTTATTTTTGCCATGATCATAGTTAAGTTGGGTTGAAGTAAGGAATTGGAAAGAATTTTCGGGAAAACTTATCTTTGAAATATTTGAAAAGGAGTTTTGAAACTTTGTAGGAGTAATTGGAAACATTTGGTTATAAGTCTTGAGAAAATAGTTTGATGTATAATTTAAATTTGTCTAGGTGTATTAATTGTTATATGAAGTTGTTTGAACCTTGTGAATCATGTATTGAAATGGCCAATTATTTTAAAGAAGTTTGCAAATTTTTTTATAGAAAAAGGGGGTGTGGCCGAGAGGTCTTTAAAGGGTGTGAAAGAAGATTTTGTTTGTAACTTGGAAATAAAGATTGCATGAGATATGTTTTTAGGCTTTAAAAGGTTATGAAAAAGATGTTGGAACCTAAACGATTGAGAAGTTTAGACCCTCATTAATTTTGATGATAACAAAGTATTCACAAGAGAACAATTTATGTTCTAACATTTCTTGAAGTGTGCAGATACTAATAATACACATATTCTAAGCCAGTCAAGCAAGAAGAAAGTAATTCTCAAGAGAAGGATTCATTCCATGTATCAGCATCCGGCTCATCCTTGTGAGCGTCTGGAATTTTATCTTTATGACACGGCTTACACAATTGCTACGAGCGTCCGAACTTCCAATTCTGAGCGAGCGTCTGAACTTCATTTCAAATCACGTGTTAGTCACGTTGCTGCTCTACCTCTCAGAAGTTTCTGGAACGGATTTCAAAATTGATTCTAAGCGCTAAAATTGTTGTACGAGGTATCAAAGGTGAAACCTTTAGCTACAAGACAAAAATCGTACAAGCAAGGTAGTACAAAAACGGTAATATGTACTACTGGGATATTCTCTGCAAAGCAAGAAAGAGACAGCGTTTTGAATTTACCTCACTCAATGGAAAGGAGCCATTTTTACCTCAACGGTAATATCCTTGGAATTCATATATATACCTCATGGTATCCATTGAAGAAACGATGAACATACTGTGAGAAAGCTTGCTGAAATTCTGCTGGAATATTTACTGAGAACAAGCACTGCTTCTGTGAGCAATCAAGTCTCGTGCTAAGTCTCTGGACTACAAGAACTGAACTCAGCGTCCGACCCTTTCTTTAAGAAAGTTTTTCTATAGTTGAGCTTAATCTTTTATCCTCTCTGTGAGAGTTATTTTTAACTGTATTTCAACTCACTTGTAAAAGTTTGTTTTGGCCTAGTTAAAGTTGTATCCTCAAAGGCTCGATTGCATCTTGAGTCGTTTTGAGAAGTTGAGAGTATTGTCAAGTTGTGATGAGAATACTCTTGAGGAAATTGTAATCGATTGATTATAGTGAAAATCCTTCAGAACGAAGGGACTAGACGTAGCTACGGTTTGGTAGTGAACTAGTATAAATTTCTGTGTCTCTGCGTTCGCTTTCTATTCATTTCTATCTTGCTGTGTTAAAAACAAGTTTTATCAAACTGCTTTTTCCAGCGTCCGATTATTTCCAGCATCCGATAAACAAACAGTTTTAAAAACTTGTGTTCTAAAGTGTTTCTAACTTAAAGTTTGCGAAAAGTTTTTAACACAATTTAACCCCCCTTCTTGTGTTCACGTTCAAAAGAGGGTTCATGTTGTATAATCATGTATCCAAGTGTTAAATGGTATGTTTTGGGTGATATTAAGACTATTGGAAGTTGTTTGATGATTATTTCAGTTATAGTTTTGATTAGCATGTTTAACTTGTGATTTCATGATTTTTGGCCTACTCTTGAACTAGTGGAAGTATGGGTTAAAATTGTGAATTTTGTCTTAACGGTTAAATTGAATATTTTAAGGTTTTTGGAATAGTTATGCATCAGTTAGCATAAGAATTAGTTTATGTTTTGTGTAATTTTGATGCTTGAAGTGTATTTGAAAAGGACTTGGAATTGTTGTAGTTATGAAGAGGAGTTTTTGCAAATTTTTATGAAAGAAGAAGAGGTTGTGGCCGAGAGGCCTAGGAGGTTTTTGGAAGGAAAATTTTATTTGTGAACTTGACAAAAAGATTGCATGAGTATGTGTTCTAGGCTTGGAGTTTATGAAAGTTGTTAATTGCATGGTGTTTGCTTAAAACTTTCAAGAAAGGATTTTAGTTTCAAACTTTACTCTTTTCAAGTAAGTTAGCATTTTTCCAAATTGTTATGTGTTATGTTACCTTCTCAAGAAGTGTTTTGGTTTTAAAACCTTATTCCTTTTCAAGTAGTTAATGATTTAAATGCTTGAGTGGATTGCTGGTTAGAAAAAAGGCTAAGCTCGAGAGCTTAAGTTTAGTTAGAATTTGTGCTAAGTTGTTCGTGGTGATAGGAATTGTGATTACGGAGAACGTGCGACGTGGACTCGAGGCGTGCTGTACCACGCTAGCAACTAACTATGGTAAGGGCACTTCTAGATATTTGTAGGCTTTTATTTTTGTATGTCCTCGTGTAAGGGCAACTTTAGTTATTGCTTAGGAATTTAAATTCCAGTTTTTACATCGAAGAAGTCGGAGAACCTTAGGGTTCGAAGTGAGGGTCTTGTACCCCTTCGTTTTACTGCTTTTGATATACTGATTATTTGGTGGGCTTGTCTGCAAGTGGTTGGCAGTTGTCCTCAACCCCCCACACTTGTTTGTTCCTCTCTGTCAACTCCATCGAGTTGCAGTGGGATGGATTCTGTGATTAGTGGTCGTGATATGATTGGTTGCGTTGATTGCTTTTTACTGTTGGACTGAGTTGTATTGTATTAAGCTTTGCATGAATATATGTTTAACTTCCGGTTGAATCATTATTCAAATTATTTCTTGAATTATCGTATGCGGCGATTTATTCTTTGGAGTGCGAGAGTTTAGTCGATTCGTCGAGTGTCGTGACGTTTTCGGAGTTTCAATCTGAACTACCAAGGGCGGTGTAGAAGTCTGAAGCTACGGCTGGGTGGTGAAGAAGCCCGAAGCCAAAGCTGGTGTTCAGTGGCCCAGACAACCAAGGGTGGTGTGGAAGCCCGATGCCACGGCTGAGGTGGTGTAGAAGCCTGAAGCCACGGCTGGTGTTCAATTGCTCAGTTGGCATCTGGTGGTGTAGAAGCCCGAAGCCACAGCTGCTGTTCAAATTGCGCAGTGGGCGTCTGTGTTATCGAGGAACTTAACCTGAATAACTCGGGTGGTGATGAAACCCAAGGCTACGGCTGGTATTCAGTGGATGAATCGACGTTGCTTTCCGGAATTGTCGAGAGTGTCTCAGGAGAGATGAATGGCGTTTTGAGAAATTGTGCACCTTGTTACCTTTTGTTTTGTGAGTGTTATTTCTATGATTATTTGAGAAGTTGACCCTTTCCCGTGGTGCCTTCAATCTATGATGGTTACCCAGGCGATGGCGAGGATGCGGAGGACCCGTTGTTGGGCGATGAGGAGGAGGACCCCTTTGAGGATCCGGGCAATGACTTTTATTTGTCGTGATTGGCTGTTGCACGCTTGCACTTCGGATGGCCGTAGGACTTTGTTTGTAGTGTTCAGTTGTTGTGGTGACCAGTCAAATTTTTGGTGTTGTTCTATGTGTACTGAAAGGTAGATTGGTGGCATACTTTTGGAGCAGCCCCCTGCGTGGATGTCTGTCGGGAGTACCCCGGGGTATGATTGTCCTCACCAGGATTCTCATACTTTAGGTGTATTTTCTTGCACATAGTTATGCACCGCTTTCATTTTGTATCCACTGCTTATGTTTTGTATGTACTTTCAGGGCTGTCGTGCTTATATATATATTATGTGTATGTGTTTCCAGTGAATAGTCTTGTGTCTTAAGATTGCATCATGTTTCTAAACGCTGTGGCGACTCTGTGTGTGCTTTGCGGGTGCAGTTATTGTTAAAAAAAAATATAGACTGCATTTTCCCAAAAGACACAAAAGTAATATTTTAAAAGTACGTCGCATATAGAGTTGATTCTAGTTTAGTAGCGGTCCGAAAATGGCTAGTTACATTAGTGGTATCAGAGCAGTTCGGTTCTACCCGGACTGTGAGTTGGGTATTTAAGCTGGTCACCGTGTCAGGTTATGTGTGTCAGGTAACTAGCTGTGTTATATTGTCATTGTTTGTTGAGTGAAGCAGTTTTGCTTGCCTATTGTTTGGATTGTTTTTTTATTGAAGCAATGTGTGTTAACACAACACTTGATTGTGAGGTTTTGACAGGTTTTGGACTTTGTCAGAATCTAACGCCACCTCGCAGAGATAGTACAGTTGGACCTGGTGACCCCACCATGGAGAGAGCGATTCAAGCGATGACGGAGATGGCGGCAGCTATGGCTCAGCAATCGGCTGCTGCAACTCAACAGTCTAACGCTATGGCTCAGCAGACTGCAGCTTTGACCCAACAAAATCTACAACAACAGCGGAAAGCGGAATAGAATACGGAGGCGAGAGGACTAGCAGATTTCCGAAAGCACGACCCACCGAGGTTCTACGGCGAGCCAAACCCGGATAAGGCAGATCTATGGATGCAGGAGATAGAGAAGATCTTCGAGGCACTTCATTGTCCAGAGAATGTCAAGGTGGACTATGCGACCTACTTATTGCTGGGAGATGCCGAGTACTGGTGGATGGGAGTGAAGCAGACTTTGACGGCAGAGCATCGTGAGATTACTTGGGAAGTTTTCCACAGGAGATTCTTGGATAAGTATTTTCCTGATACTGCACGAGCGGAAAAAGAGCAAGAGTTTCTCCGACTACAGCAAGGTAGCATGACAGTGTCAGAGTATGCTGCCAAGTTCGAATCACTTGCTAGGTATTTCAGTCCATTCTGTGACTGAGCTGACCAGGGATGGTTGAGCGAGAGATTCCAGCAAGGCCTAAGGTTTGACGTTCAGAAGTCGGTGACATCACTAAGAATCAGGAATCTTCAGGAATTGATTGACAGGTGTGTTGAGGTGGAAGCTATGAGAAGCGCCAAGAAGAGGAGTGGTATAGGCGGACCAATGAAACCCTAGAGCACAAAACAGAGGGTTGCTCAGAAGGAAAAGCAGCAGGAGAAGCCGTATAATCGACCTCAAGGGAACAACGGCAGGGGACAATACCGTCCGATGGCTCAGAACGTGGGAGGCGAGAGTCAGACTAGCGCCAATGTGACTTGTTACCGTTGCGGTAAGCCAGGGCACTATGCATCCAACTACTCTGAAGAGAATAACAATGCGTACTTCAACTGCAGGAGACCGGGACACAGGGCTAGAGACTGCAAGGCTCCAAAGGCAGAACCGAGAGTGAACGCAACAAAAGCAAAAGGGAAGCGTCCGACTACCTCGAGTACAGTCTTCTGTATGGGCGGCGAAGAAGCGGAGCGATCAGGAGATCTAACTCAGGGGAATTACAAGATTAAGGGCAACTCTCTAGTCATGTTCTTCGATTCTAATGTCGCACATTATTTGATTTCTTGGTTGTGTGAGCTGATCTAAAATAGCTTGTGACTGTCTTATCTTTGACTTAGTAGTGGTTACATCATCTGCTAAGACCCTAGTTTCTAATACTGCATGACTTCGTTGTGTAGTGCTTGTTGAGTGTAGAAGGTCCTTGTCAATTCGAGTCACGTATCTTTAAAAGCCTTACCATTATTCTCAGGAGGGATTGGTTTTCGAATCACCATATCCCTTGGGACTGTGCCCAAAAATCGTAGCTTTCCCAATTTTAGAGTTTTCAAATATCTCTCTGTTAATTCCATCGAAGACTCTTGTAAGAGAGAGCTCAGGATTTTAAATTCCCTTGCTAGTTTAGGAGTTGCCAAGTGACCAAGTTGAAGAATATACCAGTTCGCAATCGTATCTACGGACGATATCCTAATTTATTCGAGGAGTAGAAAGGAGCATGAAGAGCATCTACGCCGAGTACTACAGATACTACGAGAGAAGTAGCTTTATACTAACCTTTCCAAGTGTGAGTTTTGGCTTGAAGAGATGAATTTTCTTGGACAAGTGATAACTAAGGACGAAAATTCAAGGTAGGAGCGGACCACACTCCGAGATGCAATGGACGCGTGTGTACACCTAACGTGGGAGCTGGAAGAGAAGATGTGGGATATGTATCCAGAACTTTTTCTTGATATGTATCTTACCCGTATTTTCGAGGACGAAACTATTTTTAGAGGGGGACTATTGTAACACCTGTATTTTTACGATACGTTATTTAGCGCTATTATAGTGTATTTCTATCATATTTATGCTATAATAAGCAATTTCTTGTTCGCTAAGTAAGTGATTTAATTAAATCAAGATCAAACTATATTTGAGAATTAATATTTTAAATTAATTCACGGTTCGAATATCGTTGAAAAATTCTAACGAAGTTTCGTCGCGTTTCGAATCGCCGGGCAGTTTCACTGCAGATAAAATTCTAAACGAACTCTGATTTCGATGAAAATCGAACTGTAACTTGTTGAGACTATTTGTGAGTGTTTGACATGATTTTTATTATTTATAATTAAATATTAACATGCGATGAATTAATTTCTCGTTAAAATTAATTTTCGCGAATTTATCGGTAACGCGGGTTTTTCGACGCCGTGTTTTAGCAACCCCTAGCCTCTAGAATTAGTGGGTAATCATGAGAGATGAGAGATTAGATGGGTTAGTCTACTTGATGGGATTAGAATCTTGCTTTATTGTGAGGTATCACACTTTGTGTGATAAGTCTTTTTTCTTTTTACCTTTCCTTATTTCTTTTTAACCAAGCATTATTACTAAATGATAAAATAAAATAACCCCACCCCTTAGCCAGCCCAAAACCACGCCCACCCTCTCTCTACCCTCATTTGTTCATCGTCTTCATCCTTTAGAGAGAGAAGCTCTCAAATCCTCCATGGAAGCCACCTCAACCAAGTCTTGAACTATTCCATCTCCTTGCTTCATTTTTCTTGCTAGTTTCTTCTCCTTCTCTCCATCATCATCTAGCTCATCATCAAGCAAGTGGAGAACACCATTTTTCTCCCCAAGAACAGCCCCTAGGCCGCGCCCCACTAGGAGAAAGAGGTGGTGGTTCTTTTGCTTTCTTTTCTTGATTTTATGACTTGTTTTGTGTTTGATTTTTACTTAGTTGTGATCAATGATGGATATGAACATCATATTCCTAATTCTTGGAACCCTAGGCGTGACCTAAGGGGGAAGAAGAGGTAAAGGTGTGATCTTGAGGGAATCAAGAAATTAATTGATGATTTTGAGCTTAATTAGTGTTGTAGTTATTGTATGTGTTCATAGTTTTGGTATTAGAAGTTGTTTGGGTAATTTTTATGAAGAACACCTATTCTTGAAGTAGGAAAAATGAAGGATTTGATAGTTGGATCATGCAATTAATTGTTGAACAACATGTTTTAGTTAGTTTTATTGCTATTGGACTTATGGCATATGCTTAAGTAGGAGAGTTAGTAAGCTAGCTATGAAAAATTGTTCATGAGGGACTTAAAAAGCATGTGGGGATTGGTTTATGTTTATTCACTAATTTTTAGCTTTGCCATGATCATAGTTAAGTTGGGTTGAAGCAAGGAATTGGAAAGAATTTTCGGGAAAACTTATCTTTGAAATGTTTGAGAAGGAGTTTTGAAACTTTGTAGGAGTAATTGGAAACATTTGGTTATAAGTATTGAGAAAATAGTTTGATGTATAATTTAAATTTTTTTAGGTGTATTAATAGTTATATGAAGTTGTTTGAACCTTGTGAATCATGTATTGAAATGGCCACTTATTTTAAAGAAGTTTGCAAATTTTTTTATAGAAAAATGGGGTGTGGCCGAGAGGTCTTTAACGGGTGTGAAAGGAAGATTTTGTTTGTAACTTGGAAATAAAGATTGCGTGAGATATGTTTTTAGGCTTTAAAAGGTTATGAAAAAGAGGGTTTATGATGTATAATCATGTATCCAATTGTTAAATGGTATGTTTTTGGTGATATTAAGACTATTGGAAGTTGTTTGATGATTATTTGAGTTATAGTTTTGATTAGCATGTTTAACTTGTGATTTCATGATTTTTGGCCTACTCTTGAACTAGTGGAAGTATGGGTTAAAATTGTGAATTTTGTCTTAACGGTTAAATTGAAAGTTTTAAGGTTTTTGGAATAGTTATGCATGAGTCAGCATAAGAATTAGTTTATGTTTTGTGTAATTTTAATGCTTGAAGTGTATTTGAAAATGACTTGGAATTGTTGTAGTTATGAAAAGGAGTTTTTGCAAATTTTTTTGAAAGAAGAAGAGGTTATGGCCGAGAGGCCTAAGAGGTTTTTGGAAGGAAAATTTTATTTGTGAACTTGACAAAAATATTGCATGAGCATGTGTTCTAGGCTTGGAGTTTATGAAAGTTGTTAATTGCATGGTGTTTGCTTAAAACTTTCAAGAAAGGATTTTAGTTTCAAACTTTACGCTTTTCAAGTAAGTTAGCATTTTTCCAAATTGTTATGTGTTATGTTACCTTCTCAAGAAGTGTTTTGGTTTTTAAACCTTATTCCTTTTCAAGTAGTTAATGATTTAAATGCTTGAGTGGATTGCTGGTTAGAAAAAGGGCTAAGCTCGAGAGTTTAAGTTTAGTTAGAATTTATAGATTGTGCTAAGTTGTTCGTGGTGATAGGAATTGTGATTTCGGAGATCGTGCGACGTGGACTCGAGGCGTGCGGTACCACGCTAGCAACTAACTGTGGTAAGGGAACTTCTAGATATTTGTAGGCTTTTATTTTTGTATGTCCTCGTGTAAGGGAAACTTTAGTTATTGCTTAGGAATTTAAATTCCAGTTTTTACATCGAAGAAGTCGGAGAACCTCAGGGTTCGAAGTGAGGGTCTTGTACCCCTTCGTTTTACTACTTTTGATATACTGATTATTTGGTGGGCTTGTCTGCAAGTGGTTGGCAGCTGTCCCCAACCCCACACTTGTTTGTTCCTCTCTGTCAACTCCATCGAGTTGCAGTGGGATGGATTCTGTGATTAGTGGTTGTGATATGATTGGTTGTGTTGATTGCTTATTACTATTGGACTGAGTTGTATTGTATTAAGCTTTGCATGAATATATGTTTAACTTGCGGTTGAATAATTATTCAAATTGTTTCTTGCATTATCGTATGCGGCGATTTATTCATTGGAGTCCGAGAGTTTAGTCGAGTCGTCGAGTGTCGTGACGTTTTTGGAGTTTCAATCTGAACTACCAAGGGCGGTGTAGAAGTCCGAAGCTACGACTGGGTGGTGAAGAAGCTCGAAGCCAAAGCTGGTGTTCAGTGGCCCGAACAACCAAGGGTGGTGTGGAAGCCCGATGCCACGGCTAAGGTGGTGTAGAAGCCTGAAGCCACGGCTGGTGTTCAATTGCTCAGTTGGCATCTGGTGGTGTAGAAGCCCGAAGCCACAGCTGTTGTTCAAATTGCGCAGTGGGCGTCTGTGTTGTCGAGGAACTTAACCTGAATAACCCGGGTGGTGATGAAACCCAAGGCTACGGCTGGTATTCAGTGGATGGATCGATGTAGCTTTCCGGAATTGTCGAGAGTGTCTCAAGAGAGATGAGTGGTGTTTTGAGAAATTGTGCACATTTTTACCTTTTGTTTTGTGATTGTTATTTCTATGATTATTTGAGAAGTTGACCCTTTCTCGTGGTGCCTTCAATCTATGATGGTTACCCAGGCGATGGCGAGGACGCGGAGGACCCGTTGTTGGGTGATGAGGAGGAGGACCCCTTCGAGGATCCGGGCAATGACTTTTATTTGTCGTGATTGGCTGTTGCACGCTTGCACTTCGGATGGCCGTAGGACTTTGTTTGTAGTGTTCAGTTGTTGTGGTGACCAGTCAAGTTTTTGGTGTTGTTCTATGTGTACTGCACGGTAGACTGGTGGCATACTTTTGGAGCAGCCCCCTGCGTGGGAGTCTGTCGGGAGTACCCCGGGGTATGATTGTCCTCACGAGGATTCTCATACTTTAGGTGTATTTTCTTGTACATAGTTATGCACCGCTTTTATTTTGTATGCACTGCTTATGTTTTGTATGTACTGTCAGGGCTGTCGTGCTTATATATATATTATGTGTATGTGTTTCCAGTGCATAGTCTTGTGCCTTAAGATTGCATCATGTTTCTAAACGCTGTGGCGACTCTGTGTGCTTTTGGTATGATTATTGTTAAAAAAATATAGACCGCATTTTCCCGAAAGACACAAGAGTAATATTTTAAAAGTACGTCGCATATAGAGTTGATTCTAGTTTAGTAGCGGTCCAAAAACGGGTCGTTACAAAGACATTACAAGGCATCAAGTAATACTTAAGTTTTGTACATGAAAAATACAATGCTAGACACAACTTCTCTATAGCACTATATCTCGTTTCTGCATCATTTAGCACTCGACTGAGGTAGTAAATGGCTATTTCGACGTTGTTCTCATCCTCTTGAGCCAGTAGACAACCTGTAGTTTCTTCTAATGCAGAAATGTACAACTTCACTGGTCGATGTGGCTCTACAGGCATCATGACCGGCGGACTTGTCAAGTATTGCTTGATTTGGTCAAAAGCATCTTGATGCTGTTGAGTCCACACAAAGGCTTCCTTTGCCTTGAGCTTCACCAAAGGAGTAAACACTCTTGTCCTTCCTGAGAGGTTTGATATGAACCTTATGAGAAAATTCACCTTCCCCAAGAAAGATTGGAGCTCCTTCTTATTGGTGGGTGGTTTTGCTTCCAGCACAGCCTTAGCTTTATTCTTGTCTATTTCAATGTCTTTCTTGTGTACCAAAAAGCCCAAGAACTTAGCGGCTGAAATGCCAAAACCACATTTTTCAGGATTCATCTTTAAACTGTGCTTTTTAATTTCTCGAAAAGCTCGTCGAAGATGACTCAAATGCTCCTCTTGGCTCTTTGACTTGACAATCACGTCATCAATGTAGACTTCCACAAACTTGCCTATCATTTCTTGAAAAATAGTGTCCATTGCCCTTTGGTAAGTTGCACCAGCATTCTTTAACCCAAAAGGCATCACTACCCACTCGTAAGTTCCAATGGACCCTGGGCACCTAAAAGCAGTTTTAGGTACATCCTCCTCAGCAATGAAGATCTGGTTATAACCAGCATGTCCATCCATGAAACTTAGAAACTCATGACCAAATGCTGCATCCACTAGCATATCTGCTATGGGGATAGGGTACTCATCTTTAGGAGTTGCAGTGCTAAGATTCCTAAAATCAACACAAACCCTCATCTTACCATTCTTCTTTATGACAGGCACTACATTCGACAACCATTCAACATACCTAGTTGTGCGAATGAACTTAGCCTTCAACAAGCGTTCAACTTCCTCCTTGATTTTCAACATAACTTCAGGAGCACACCTCCTATTGGCTTGT
The DNA here is from genome assembly GCA_037113605.1 of Calophaca sinica. NCBI lineage: Eukaryota > Viridiplantae > Streptophyta > Magnoliopsida > Fabales > Fabaceae > Calophaca > Calophaca sinica. The sequence continues at coordinate 48,228,286 of CM073734.1, read as the reverse complement.
TTGACATACTTACAATCAGGTTTTAGAGGCAACCTATGATCCACAAGATCTCTACTCAGACCTGGCATTTCATGGTAACCCAAGCGAAATAATCCCTATACTCAGAAACTAGCTCCACAATCTACCTTTTGAACTGGTTTGGCAATAATGCACTAACATATATTGGCATCTTTCTTTTATCACCCCCCAGATCAACCTCTTCCAAAGGATCTTCCAATTCAAAACCATTTTTTATCCTCAAACCCCTTCTCAAATCCCAAAGGGCCATCGTCAAATATGCAATCAGCTAACACACCTTCCTCTGAGTTTGGCTCTTGGTCGGCCTCGCAAGCCGACAACTGTGTTTGATGGTTTTCAAAGCTCATCTTTGTCGATTGGCCAATTTTCATCGGCCTCATTGAGTAGGCTAACTCCAAACTGCTCCTCCAAGCAAGCATTCAGAGCATCTTTGTCAATAACACCACCCTGCACAGATATGGGTTTTACTTTTGGGTCATACACCCTAAAATCCACATGCATTTGTTGCAAATAGCACGGGCTATCATCAGCTTCAACAATCTCAATGTCATCATGAGCATTCCAAAAGATGAGTTTTTGATGTATCGTCGAGGGAATCGCTCCAACGGCATGGATCCAATCCCTGCCCAACAGGACATTGTAACTAGACCTTAAAGGAATCACAACAAACAAAGTAGATCTTTCTACTGATCCCACTTGCACATGTAGCATTACCACACCATCTGTTGGCGCAGATCTTCCTCCAAAATCAGTAACCACTATGTTAGTTGGTAGCAAATCTGTTTCATCTTTCCCTAGCTTCTTATACATAGCTCTTGGGATTAAATTTACAGATGCCCCTCCATCGACCAACACCCTGTTGACAGGCTTGCCTTCAATCATTGCCTTAATGTGCAATGGCCGAAGATGACTTCTTTCCTCATTAGTTGGCTTATCTAAACGAGCAAAACTGTCAAAAATGGTAACCATGTCCTGCTCGACAAAGTGCCAACCAATTAAAAAATTGTCAAACTCCTCTTCATCAAGAACCTCTACAACAAACTCATACTGAGCTTGATACTCAGCTGGTAACACTGAAACGAAGTTCACGTCATGCTTGGTGAACTCTTCTTCAGTAGCTGTTTCTTCATTCTCCAGATGACTCCCCAATCTCATGTTCTCCTTGTTGAGAAGGCAGTCTTCAGACCCCAAATCTGACAAAGTTGTTCCCATTGCCATCACCAACTCATCCAAGTCTTTGTCTAAATTAGTGTCAGGATCAAACTCTTCTTTGTCATTGAAACCAATTGGGTCATCTAGATCATTCAATGCTTCAGTGACCTCTTCAATGGATAAATCTGTCTTGATAAGACTTTGCTCCACCGGCTCCATGGGTTCATCCAACAAATCTGAATCATTGACTATGATCCTCCATAGACACATCACTATTTGTCTTTGACTGGAGCTGATTGAACACCGAATCTACCTCGCTCAGAGGCCAATTTTTCAACTTCAACCAAACCTGCTGACTGATCAATGCATTTTAATGCATCTTTTATAGCATTGTACTTAGTGTTCTTAAATGTTTATTTTGCCCAACAATTACTTTTTAGCATGGTTTTATATCTTTGGGTCATGATTGGGCTTTAGTGGAATTATTTGCTAATTTTCGGATTTTGTTATATCCTAACCCATGTTGCTTCTGCAGGCCATAACTTGGTCTATACTTGTCCGATTTCAGTGTTCTTTGTGGCGTTGGAAAGCTAAGAAGCAGAGCTACAATTCTTATGTTGGGACCGAAGCCTAGTTCTACCGTTTTGAAGGCCAAAATTCCACTTTACTGAAGCTGACGAGCTGCACTACGAGTTTTGGGCATATTTTTAGTTTGTTATCGGGCTTTTATCTTATAACCCGTTTAGGGAATTAGGTTTTCGTTAAGTTGAGACTATTAGATAGAGGATCAGCCGTTTTCTTTCATTATCTTACGTTTTATTATTCACTTGCGTACCCTAGCCTCCATGGAAGCCTAAGTTCCTAAGTTGATTCATCGGTGAAAGGTTGTCGTTCTGATTTTGAGGTTCGGTGCTTTAATGTTTAATACAATTTCGCTTTTAATTTCTTCAATTCCATCTCTATCAATTTAATTTGGTTTAAATGTTTGCAATCTATCGATTCGTTTTACGCTTAGTTAATTGTTCTGTCTTCATTGCAAAACGCGATTGATTGTGTATGAACGCTTGATTGTATGCATCTGTTTCAGAATCATTAATATTTCAATTGCTTGATCGCTAAGATTAATTGATTCGAGTAGAAATTGATAGAGGTTGATTAGAATTCTGTTATGATATTGGTTGCGTTTTAACGGCGCTTGTCCGCTCCCGTGGCCGATTGAACCCGTTGTTTCGGCGCTTGCTCGGAACGGTGTGGAGTCGTAGAAACTGATTGAGGCGTGGTTAGTTAGTTTATGTCAACTGTGAATTGAATTAATTGAATTGTTGTTATTTAGAACCCGTGATAAATCCAAGACGTGCACGAAACCGGTGAATCAATTGTCTCTATAATCTGATAATTCTCTCAACAGAAACTGTTTTCACAAAACCCCCCTTTTTCGTTATTGTCAATTTTCTTATTTCCTGAATTTGGTAATTTTGGTGTTAGAGGTCTTCGTGAGACGACCAAGGTCTCTTGCCTTGTTACTATATTTACTGTTTAATTATTTTGACCCGCGTACGACCGTTGATCAAATTGGCGCCGTTGCCGGGGACCTCTAATTAGAGATTACCAACCTCAGGACCCACTAACAATACTAACGTTTCTTGCTTAGTTCTTGTTGTGTTTCCAGGTTTCCAGGCGCTGAGACTGGTGATTCTAGGATTGCTCCGTCAGATTCTGTAGGCGAAAATAATAAAAAAATCGGTTTTCGGGCAATCTCGTTAGATTGCTCTAAAATCACAGCTGAAAAATCCGAAAAAAATCCAGGATCAATAGTCCCCTAGCAGGAACTGCTTATGGGACAACAGGCTTAAAATCCCAAATTCCTTTGTTTTCTATTTTTAATTAATTTTTTTAATTTTTCATATCTCTGAAAAAATCCAAACAAATTTGCATATCTTTCTTTTGATTTAATTAGATTTTTCGTGGTATTTTTATAATTTTTAGGTTAGATTTTAGTCGTTTTCCAATTTTTGCATTCATTTTAGCGTAGGGACATAGTTGGTATTTCTAGAATTGTTGCATTTTCCTATTCCTTGATATATACAGTGCATGACTAGGTCCAATACTATTAACTTGCATCCTTTTGACCCTGAAATTGAGAGAACATTGCATCATAGACTTCGGGATCATATAGAAGTTAGTGATAGTGATAGTGACAGCATCTTTAGCCATAATCTATTTGATTACGATCCTGATTCTAATCTCGATTCGATTTTGATTTTGATTACGATTACATTAATATGGTGATAGAACACTTAGGGAACTTCTTGCACTGATGTTACTTACAATGCTCTGTGTATTAATTATCCCGAACTTCTTTGTCCTTTTGAATTAAAGTCTAGTTTAATACACTTGTTGCCAAAGTTTAGTGGTCTTGCGGTGATGATCCACACAAACATCTTAAGGAGTTCCACATTGTGTGCTCGACCATGAAGCCCCAAGGAATTCCAGGAGCACATTAAACTAAGGGCCTTCCCTTCTCACTCCAAGATGCGGCCAAGGATTGGTTGTATTACCTTCAACCAGGTTACGTTGAAAATTGGAATGCTTTAAAAAATTGTTCCTAGAGAAGTTCTTTCCTGCGCCCAGGGTCGCCTCAATCGTAAAAGAGATATGTGGCATCGTGCGTAACCCCACCGAGTCTTTACATGAATACCGGGAGAGATTTAAGAAGTTGTGTGCAAGTCGCCTCATCATCAAATCTACGAGCAAACTACTCATCCAAAGATTTCTACGAGGTTTATTGCCCATGGACGTAAATATTATGGATCTCGCTAGTGGAGGGCACTTGTAGACAAAACCCCAACAGATGCAAGAGCTTTAATAGAAAATATGTCCATCAACTCCCAACAATTCACAACGGAAGCAATTCTCAGCTTCTAACAAGGGGAGTGAATGAGATACGTGCTAAGGCTACTAGTGAGAAGAACTTGGAACACGAGGTTGGAAGAACTCACGGCTTTGGTAAAAATTGGCAACAGTCGACATGAAGGGTTTGTGGTATTTATACCTCTGCAGAGCACCCCACGATGCATGTCCTACATCGCAAGAGGACCCTAATGCCGATACCCCTCAGGCATATGCATTAACATCTTTAACCCTCAAGCCAATGTTGATTTGTCTTTCAACAGTACCACCCAGCTGGAGGAACCATCCTAACCTTAGATGGGAAATCAAGCTGCACAACAATGCCCAGGCAAAGCAAAATAATCCACCACAGTCATTGTCGCACGAGCCTGAACCTTCATTAGAGGATCTAGTTAGCGGATGGCTGCCCAAAATCTCCGCCCAACAGAGAACAGATGCCTCAATTCAGAATTTGCACACACAAATGGGACAGATGGCTACCACAATTAATCAGATGCAAGCCCGGGGGGCAGGCCAACTTCCTGCCCAACCGGTAGTAAATCCAAATGCCAGTGCAAATGTCAGTGCAATCACTCTAAGATCTGGCAAGGCTGTTGACACTCCAGAACCTCCTCCTGCAGAAAATTCAAGTGGCAGTAGAAAAAGTGATAAGCCAATTTCTGCACCTACCTCCCCAATTGAAGAAGATGATGATGCACGGTCTATACCACTCCCCTTCCCCCAAAGGGCTGTGATAACCAAGAAGATGGATGAGGCAGATAAAGATAGCGAAGTCTTGGATACATTTAGGAAGGTTGAAGTTAATATACCTCTCCTCGAAGCAATTAAGCAGATTCCAAGATATGCTAAGTTCCTTAAGGAGCTGTGCACACACAAAAGGAGGCGAAGGCTGAAGGGAAATGAAAAGGTCAATGTGAGTCGCAATGTGTCTGCACTCATGCAGCCCATGATACCCCAAAAGTGCAAGGATCCAGGAATTTTTACTATTCCATGTACCATAGGTGAGTAAATTTGAAAATGCCATGCTGGATTTGGGTGCTTCCATTAATGTGATGCCTACATCCATCTTTAACTCTCTGGCTCTTGGACCTTTGCAGAATACATGTGTTATTATTCAGTTGGCAAACAGGAGCAATGCTCACCCTGCTGGACTTGTGGAGGACGTGCTCGTTAAAGTTAATAACTTGGTTTTTCCTGCAGATTTTTACATTCTGGACATGGAGGGAGAGACACAGTCCAACAGAGCACCGATCATCCTAGGCATACCATCCTTTAGAAGAGCAAGAACCAAGATTGATGTGTATTCGGAACTCTTTCCATGGAATTTGGGGATAACATAGTTCAATTTGACATCTTTAATCTCGCTATGAAACATCCCGTGGAAGAGCATTGTCTTTTTCAAATAGAAGTACTTGCGGACTTAGTTGAAGATACTCATTGCATGGTCATGCGTGTTAATGTTACAAATGATGTTGCTACACTGCAAGCTTATGATGTAACTCCATGCACCAAGATACTTCCCTCTACTGAGCAATCACAAAGAAAACCCAACCCATCAAGAAGGAAGGCGTGAAGAAGAAAAAATCAAACACTTCCATGTGTTCCATTCTCGCCTCAAAATCATAGCAGTAAGCTTCGACCCAAGTGGATTGAGCATTTTGTTGCAGCTAGCACTTTTCTTTATGATGCAAAGGGAATAAAAAGTGAAGGCACCAGGGAAACCGTCAAAGTCAAAGGTCCCAAGCGTTTCCATGAGAGCCTACGCTTGAAGAGGAGACTGTAGAAGAGCTCCACTTGAAAAAGCCGCCTTGAAGAGGGAGTTTTCTTTCACTCCTCCTTACTCTTATTTTATGCTTGTTGTTTTCATTGAGGACAATGTATGATTTAAGTGTGGGGAAGTTTTGTTTCTGCTGTTTTGTTTTTGTTTTGAGTTTTTTGTTTAAAAAAAAAATTGCATTTTCATTGGATTTCTTGGTTTGTATGAGTGGGGAGTGATTTCACTATTCTAGGACTATAGGTCTTATGGCATGATATGGATGACTTCCTTGCATTCTTAGTGTGATAAGTTGGTTTGGAGTATTAAATTGTGCATCTTTTGTGATAGATATTTTCCTTTGTGAGTTTTGGGCCTTATAATGGATGGAATACATTTTGCCATTCTCTTTCTTTCTTGAGTGATTTCACTCATGATTGTTGGTCACTCTAGAACTTGACTTGACTCTTGTTGAAACTCTTGTTCACATGCATGCATTGAAATGATCTAGGCAATTTTTGTTCTTTTAGCCACTAGCCAAATAAGCCTACCTTGAAATTATCCCTTTGTTTAGCCCCTTTGAGCCTATTTATCCCATTCTTTGTTATATAGCTCATTACAAGCCTAAAAGTGAAAAACAATGTTATGACCCAATCTTAGGGGATTAAGGAGCTTTTAAAAAAAAACAATGAGAATAAATTTGCAAAGTGTGGGGGGCTCAGAATTGTGGTTGTAAAAACATATGTATTGTTGTGCTTCATTGCTTCATTGGGATTTTGGCAAAAGAAAATAAAAAAAAAAGAGAAGAAAAAGAAATAAAAAAAAAACAAAACAAAAGAGTAGTGGAGCATATCATTTCTCGAAAAAATAATGGATTGAATTGTGGTTGAATTGTCCCCCCATGATTATTTGGTAATTGTTTCCATCGCTCCTCTATCCTCTTTGATTTTATAGCCTAGTTCCCCTTTCAATTATCCCACCTTGACCTTGGCCCCATTATAACCTTAATAAAGACCTTTTGATCTTTGTGTGCATGTGTTTCAAGTGTGGATGTTAGAGTCTTGTCAAGCCTATGGTAGTGCTAGCTTTCATGATGTGCTTTGAGTGTAAACACTAGCCTAGACACTTGAGAGTTTGAGAGAAATGCTTTCTTGTGAGGATTCTATCACTTTTGATGCACTCTTTGGTTGCTTTGAAGGTAATTAGATGTTGTTCATGATTGCCATGAGTCCTTGAAACCTTGAATGAGCATTTAGCTTGCCACTTTGTATCCTTGGAATTCATTGGAAATGCATCTTTGCTTTGTTTTGTGTGTTTTGCCCGGAGTGCAAAAGCTTAAGTGTGGGGGAATTTGATCAATGCATTTTAATGCATCTTTTATAGCATTGCACTTAGTGTTCTTAAATGTTTATTTTGCCCAACAATTACTTTTTAGCATGGTTTTATATCTTTGGGGTCATGATTGGGCTTTAGTGGAATTATTTGCTAATTTTCGGATTTTGTTATATCCTGACCCATGTTGCTTCTGCAGGCCATAACTTGGGCTATACTTGTCCGATTTCAGTGTTCTTTGTGGCGTTGGAAAGCTAAGAAGCAGAGCTACAATTCTTATGTTGGGACCGAAGCCTAGTTCTGCCGTTTTGAAGGCCGAAATTCCACTTTACTGAAGCTGACGAGCTGCACTACGAGTTTTAGGCATATTTTTAGTTTGTTATCGGGCTTTTATCTTATAACCCATTTAGGGAATTAGGTTTTCGTTAAGTTGAGACTATTAGATAGAGGATCAGCCGTTTTCTTTCATTATCTTACGTTTTATTATTCACTTGCGTACCCTAGCCTCCATGGAAGCCTAAGTTCCTAAGTTGATTCATCGGTGAAAGGTTGTCGTTACAGCTTTTGAGGTTCGGTGCTTTAATGTTTAATACAATTTCGTTTTAATTTCTTCAATTCCATCTCTATCAATTTCGAATTTGGTTTAAATGTTTGCAATCTATCCAGTTCGTTTTCTGCTTAGTTAATTGTTCTGTCTTCATTGCAAAAACGCGATTCAGTTGTGTATGAACGCTTGATTGTATGCATCTGTTTCGTAACTGTTAATATTTCGAATTGCTTGACTGCTTAAGATTAATTGATTCGAGTAGAAATTGATAGAGGGTTGATTAGAATTCTGTTATGATATTGGTTGCGTTTTAACGGCGCTTGTCCGCTCCCGTGACCGATTGAACCCGCTGTTTCGGCGCTTGCTCGGAACGGTGTGAATTCGTATAAACTGATTAACGCTTGTTTAGTTAGTTTATGTCAACTGTGAATTCGGAATTAATTGAATTGTTGTTATTTAGAACCTGTGATAAATCCAAGACGTGCACCCGGAAACCGGTGAATCAATTGTCTCTATAATCTGATAATTCTCTCAACAGAAACTGTTTTCACAAAACCCCCCTTTTTCGTTATTGTCAATTTTCTTATTTCCTGAATTTGGTAATTTTGGTGTTAGAGGTCTTCGTGAGATGACCAAGGTCTCTTGCCTTGTTACTATATTTATTGTTTAATTATTTTGACCCGCGTATGACCGTTGATCACTGGCCAAGGCTTCCTCTCTTGAGCTGTCGAAGGAACCTTGGCAGGCTTGACATTCTGTTTGAAACCCGCTGAAAATGCTTGCCCCGTGCCTAGAAAGTTTGACCTCTTTCAAAATTATTCCCTTTGACATCAACTACCACACTCTTTAATTTTGGGCTAGGTTCCTTGGGCAATGACACCTTTTGTATCCTAACCATGAAACATTTCTCATGTTGAGCCTTAGCCATCTCAGTAGCCTTCAATTTCTGTTTCTGTTTCTGAGCTTTCCTTATTCTCTGTTGACGATGTTTTTTGCTCTTCGACAGTGGGGCTTTCTTCACTTGATCACCACCAGGATAAGGTATTCTATCACGTTGGTAATTTTTATCCCAAAATGGCACTTGTCGAGGATTGCTTTTTCTAGCCCTCACCCTATTTCTCAACTCAGGGCAACAGGCCTTGGCATAATTCTCGACCCACTTGTTCACCACCATATTGGCATCAAGCTTCCTAGTCTTATTTGCAACTTGACCAGGAGATGAACCATGGTTGCTTCCAATTGATTCCCTTGAGGGTTCAACCAACCATCCACCAACTGCTCTGTTAGGCCTATATGCCACAGGCCTTCGCATTTGGTTCGCTAAAACCGGCATCTGGTCCACTAGAACAGGCTTGTAGTTCCTATTCGCATAGCCAGTTTGCATGTGTTGGTGAGCTTTAATTTTTTGAACATTCTTTGCTTTCTAAGCAGCTTTCACGTCAAAATACCTGTCACAATGTGGGCACAGACTTAACTGCCCTCTATTATTCTTCTTTCTCAGAAAGTCCTCGATAGACTCGTGAGGCCTTGGGTAAATATCGAATGGGTCTTCCATATTCACCACATATTTCTGCTTGGCGCTGATATTCACCATGTTGCATCTTCTTGCATTATGACCTTCGACATTGGATATGCCTTGGCTAAATGGATCAGTATCCACCTTCATGCTAGGCTTCTACTTGTCAGCAAACTTGAGTCTACATTTTTTCAGAGCTTTTTGTATCAAGTCCCTGAAACGAAAACATCCATTAGTAGGATGGCCTAAGGCCACATGGTATTTACAATAATTTTGACCATTGGAGTCCTCTGGCCTTTTTTACGTTATGATCATCTGACAACTTACGTTGTTTATCTTTCAACAGAATGTCAAATATTTTATCAGCTTTAGTTATATCAAATGTATATGTTTCCGTATTTGCATAACTCATCTTTTCCTTTCCCTTGGAAGGTATTAAGGCTTGACAAGCATAAGGTGGTCCTTCCTTTAACTCAGTAAGGTTTATCTCTTGATCAGAAATAGCCTCATCCTCACTATCTGTTTGATCTTGCTCGACACAATTGATTTTCTCACGTCTAACAAATTTCTTATTGTTTTTCTGATTCTTTTCAGACCTGAGATGTTCAATCTGTCGAACCTTTTCCCTAATTAGACAAGATCGCCGATGTGTTGGTTCACCAATTTCTTTCTAATGTGGCAATGCAACCCACTAGCGGCCATTTTAACAATTTTCGCCTCAGGAACAGGTGTAAAACACATGCTCTTCATGTGTTTGAACCTAGAGATGTAATCATCTATTGAATCATTATACATGCGCTTGACATTGAATAAATCAGTCAAGTTAACCCTTAAATTGCCCCTCAAGAATTTATCATAGAACAATCCCTCTAGTTGGGCCCAAGAGTGGACTGAATTGGCCCTTAAGGTTGAGAACCAAGAAAACACATTATTTGTCAACGAACTTGAAAAGAACCTCATTTTCAGACCTTCCATAGTGGCCAATTCCCTCATTTCTATCGAGTATCTGACAACATATTCGACAGTCGATTCTCCACTGTCACCAGAAAACTTGGACAATTTAGGAATCTTCATTCCCCTAGGCACGTCAGCTTGTTGTACCCATTCAAGAAACGCAGATATGAAATATGGTCTATTAGCTTGACCAATATTGAAGCCAAGTCTATTAAGCATCTGTTCAACAGCTTGATTCACATTTTGCTCTATCTGGTTTCCCATGATATTGTGCCTGAGGTTGGCCAAATCTTGATGCATTAGGGGCCCTTGATCTTGGTTCCTTTGTAAAACTTGTACTTGACCATAAGCCAAGTTATTCATATTCTGACCAAGGTTTTGATTTGATTGAATGACTTCATTCTGCACCACATTGGGGTTGTTCACATCTTGTGGGATGCCCCCAAGCATTGACCTTGAGGCATGACTCCTAGGCCTTGCTGAATATTATCATTCACTGGTGTTACCAAACCCAATGCTTGATTCAGCCTTTCCATTTGTAAAGCCAACACATTACACGCTTGGTTGGTAGTCTGCATAAGAGGCGTAATAACTGCACTCATTTGCTGAGTGAACATATTCACCATCTCATGATTACTGTCATCCACCTACTGTCGAATGCTCGCCAACGAATTCTGGGTTAATCCCCCATTGTTCTGAGGCATTTGCCTTGATATTTCCCCTATGCCAGACCCTTGTCGATTGGTTATAGTAGTAGTCATGCCTACCATTCCCTGAGTGTTGGAAGTATTTCCAAATGGCAGGAAAGGCTGGTTAACATATTGGTTGAACATGGTCGAACCAATAGCGAGAACTGTCGAGTTATTCAAATAACCATACGGCATTCCATATAGAGGTTGTGTTGCCTGCGGTAATGGCTTAACACTTGAATTCCTTGCACTTTCAGGCAATGCCTAAACTTCTGGAGCACTTTGAACCACTGGGTGTTCATATACTACAGCGCTTGGAATAGCTTTTCCTTGTGTTTTGGCCATTGTCATCCCAGTACCCGTTCCAATGGTAGTATTATTCATCCTTGGGATGTTAACTACCTCTGCATTCGTACTGGTGGTCGAAGCATTAGTATTGCTTGACGACGCATTCGCATTAGCAACACTTGGTATCGTGACACTGTTATTTGCACTGCCACTCATGTTTCTTTGTCGCAATACGTCAGAAGCAGTAATTTTTCCACTTCTTAGACGCATAAAACCATCGTTTAAAAATGAGTTACTCTAAACTCGTCCCACCGGGCGTGCCAATTTGTTTACTAGAAAATTTGGTTTCGTAGTGTATTTCTACCAAATTCGGCAAAGTAACAAATAATTAGTTCAAACGATTATGAGATCGACGAGTTATGTGGTAATCTCGTTTTCAAAAGCAACGGTTTTTTGAATGTAACGGTCAATTACTCGACGCGTTGTCAGTTCTCAATTTTCTTGGCTGTTAAGCCATTAATCATTGACCTTTTTGCTAGTTTTGTACTTAATAATTTCAATCAACAAATCAATTGTTGTCGAAATGGCAATAACAGAGTAAATACACAAGATTGGCCGTTGGCAGCCAATAACTTGATTGACAAGTAACTTAAATAAAAAGTTCAAGTAGATGCATATGATGCAATGTCATAAAAATGCATTTGTAGGATTAAACATGCAATTGAAACTAGTACAGGAATGTAAATAAAAGCACTTAAATGGCTGAAGTTAAGGAATGCTTTTAAAAGACATGAATTTAAATGAAAGTATTTAAAGAACATGTAAATGGCAATGAAGGAAAAGTTGCTAAAAAGTTAAATGGCAAAAAAGTAAGGAATTTAAATGCAAAGCATCGAAATGGAAATGACTGTAATGTAAACAACACGAAGTAAAATGCTGGAATTGAAATGAATACAAAAAGTAACTGATTTTCAAAAGAAGTAGAAATGCAGAAAAATAAGAACAAATAAGTTCAAAAGTTGTAAAAGAAATAAAGTTTGAATGTAGTAAGATTTAAAGTAAAATGCGTAGACAGAAAGTAAAGTTGCAGATAAGATAAATGAATGGGCAAAGCAATAATTGAAAATAGACTTGAATTGGATAAATTACAGAATGATAAGGTTTGGAAGGCATACAGTGATCGTTTTCCTTTAATCTGCTTCGCCATCGAGATGTTAGGAATTTAGATCATGTATCCAACCTGATTTACATCGTTGAAACTACTATTTATAGGAAAAAAAAATATAAAAACTGCCTAACATCTAACCTGACACGTGCACGAACACGGGTTGGTGGTTAAGTTTTCGCTAAAACTACCTAATCGACAGTAACACTTCCCGTCGAATATGTTGCCAAAAATCTAAGTCTAACTTGACCATGCTCATTTTGACATCTTCGATACTTCATGCATTCCGTCGAACAACTGCGACATTACTTGGTCTTTTAAACTTAGCCAATTTTTTTATCATTTATTCTGGTCCTTTGTGCCTTCACTCGTCAAATTTACAATTTTTCGTCGAGAAACCCAAATCTAAAATTTGGCACCTAACAGGAGGCTACCTTTTACTTATCTAGGATTGCCTATAGGCGCTAACCTTGCAGGCATTCAACATGGAAACCAGTTATAGAATCATTTAAACGAAGATTGGTCAAATGGAAGGGTAGACATTTATCTCTTGTTGGAAAAATAGTTTTGCTGAATTCTATGTTCTCCAGTTTGCCATTGTACAATTTTTCTTTTTTCAGAGCTCCAAGAAATATATTTAAGTACTTGACGTCTTTACAAAGGTCTTTCTTGTGGGGTGGGAGTGAGGATAAACAAAAGATAGCATGGGTAAATTGGTCACAAGTTTCCAAATCCTAAAGAGTTGGGAGGTTTAGAAGAGTGAAAAACCTGAATGTTTTCAATTTAAGTCTTTTGGGGAAATAGAAATGGAGACTATTGAATGAGAAAAGATGCAATTTGGATGTCTATTTCGCAAGAAAGGTTTGAGGACTTGTGAGGTGTCAATTTAAAAGATAAATGGAATGCTAATAGTTCACCTAGCTGGTGGAGGCATGTGTCTTCAGTAGATTACACTTTCCTTGCATAATTACAATGGTTTTCCAAACACTATGGAAAAATATGATTTTACAATGGGTATTTACATTGGCTCATAGGCAACCATTATAAAAAAAGTGGTGGCATTTTTGTAAATAATTTGAACGATTTTATATCGCTTAAAACATAAACCAATTTAGAAAGATCTTTTAATATCTGTAACATCCGTATTTTTACGATACGTTATTAACGCTATTATAGTATAATTTGCTGTACTTATCTGATAAGCAAGTAATTGAATTAAATCAGGATAAAATTAAATTTGAGAATTAACATTTTATATTAATTCATGGTTCAAATATCGTCAAAATATTCTAATGAAGTTTCGCCGTATTTTGAATCACCGGGTAGTTTTTATCCTTCAATAAAATTTTAAACGAACCCCGATTTCGATGAAAATCAAATCGTAACTTGTTGTGACTATGATTGAGTGTTGTCAATTGTTTTTATTATTTGTGATAAAATATTATCACGCGGTGAATTAATTTTTGAGTAAATTAATTTTCGCGATTTAATCGGCGAAAGAATTAATCGGTAACGCGATTATTCGATGCCGTGTTTTTTTAGTACTCTTAAGACTCTAGGATTAGAGGGTAATCATGAGAGAAGAGAGATTAGATGTTTTAGACTTGTTGATGGGATTTGCATTTTGCTTTTAGAGTATAGATATCACACTTTTGGTGGTTTATTAGGTGGTGCATTTTCTAAACTATTCCTAGCCAAGTAAAATTCTCTACACTAATTTATTTTTACCCTCCCCTTTTTCTGGAATAGGGCGTGACCCTCCCCTTTTCTTTTATTCATTCATTTTTTTAGGGTTAATACCGCTTTTAGTCCCTGTAATATCAGAGAAATCCAGTTTTAGTCCCTCTTAAAATTTTTGTTTAGATTTCGTCCCTGTAATATCAGATTCTCTCATTTTTAGTCCCTGATGTCAACTATCCATCCAATTTTAATGACGTGGAAAATGGAGATCCACGTGGCATGGTGACGTGGAGTTTTTTGACACGTGGCCTATTTTTCAGAGCAGCCCCAATTCTTTTTTTTTTTGTGTTCAGGACAGCCCTATTTCTTCAAGGCATTAACTTTGGCATCCCACTGGGATTTGGTCACTGTCCTTTTGCTTTCATACAAGAATCACAAATGGAAGCGGGCAAGCAATGATAGAAGCAATTGCTTTTCTATCAGAGGGATAGCAACTCCTTACTAGTTGAAAAGCAGGGATCATGTGCTTCTCAAGGCTTGTACACAAGAAACGTGGGCTCCTGCTCACAGTGATAACTATGTCGGAGGCAGAAGCACCTTCGGAGGCCAAAAATTCAAACTTTGACAGAATATTTTTGATGGGGTTGCATGGTAGCAGCTCAGGAGCCCTGGCAATGATGTTGTTAATCTGGGAGTTAGAGATACCGTGGTTTCTGAAGAAGGCGATAACTGAAACGGGCTTTTGGGCGGTTACGAAACGAATTCACTTGGATGCTTTGAGATCTTCTTGTGGTGACAACCCACAAGCATTTGTGAGGTAGGATAGGGTGAATAGAAGCATATCATCTTTCCCAAACTACTGAATAGAAGCAGATCATCAAACCCTAAATCCCCAATTTAGTTTCCGAGAAAAATCCCAATTTGAGGGGAAAAAAATGTCTGGTCGCGGTGGTTGAACAAGGAAGCTTTAATTATCATGGGTGGTTGAACAAGGAAACTTCAATCATGGGTGGTAAAAAAGGTAAAAATCCCCAATTCATTTATGCTCTGAAGAGACAGGGAAAGACGCTTTATGGTTTTGGTGGTTGAACAAGGAAGCTTTAATCATGGGTTTTGGGTTTTTTTTCTTGTGGTTATGTGTAACAACAAAGAAGACGATGACGCAGAGAAGAAGGAATGGGAGAGGGAAAGAAGAACACGCAGAGGAGGAAGAAGGAAGAAGAAGGAATTGTAGGAAAACTTACATGTATCGCCGTTTGAAAAAAAAAACTCCACATCACCGTGCCACGTGAATCTCTGTTTGTCACGTCATTAAAATTGGTTGGACAGTTGATGTCAGGGACTAAAAATGAAAGATTATGATAATACATGGATGAAATCTAAACAAAAATTTTAGGAGGGACTAAAACTGGATTTCTCTGATATTACAGGGACTAAAAGCGGTATTCACCATTTTTTTATTAGTTACTTACTTTGTCTCCAAGTTAGTATATGCTAGGTGTCATTTGTATTATGGTTAATTATAAAAAAAATCTACTTTAACTCATTGTCAGCCAAGTAAAACTTGGATTAAAATTCTAATTTTTTTTATCCCTCCTTTTAACACCAATAGGCCGAACCACCCCCATCCTTTCACATTCTCAATTTCATTTCCAACTAGCAACTAGTGGGGGTGAAGTAAAGTGGAAGCCAAGCTCTCCTTCCTTCTTCCTTGTTCGTGTACGTGGGTTTTTTTCCTTTTAACACCATCATTTTTCTATTTTCAGCTCCAAAACACTACCCTCACCTTGATCAAGAAAGTGTTTGTAAGATCAAATTGTTTTTTGTAACACCCCGTTTTTGGAGCACTACTAAACTAACATTTCTTACAGATGTTAACAAATTTCTGAGAGGTGGAACACTCTGCTCGTAGGGTTTCTAAAAATGTGGTTTTATTTTTTTTATTCTTTTTCTACAAAGACTTCTTTTTTGAAAGAACAGTCAAAGTATCACAGCAATTCCAGAAACATGATGGTAAATAAATAAATAGAGACATCAAAATAAAACCACAGGATTCACACTCATAATTTATTTAAGTATTACACATATGACACTCCAAGTTTTACAACTAAATTTGCATTTATTACAACATTGGAATCAACTACAAATATCCTATAGCTGGTCGACACGCTACATCCCTTACTAAACTCCTAGTAAGTTACCACAGATACCCTGACAGATAAACGGGTAAGACTACCCTCAGCTATCCTTGTCCGTAACCTCGAATGCTCGTGCAATCTTCATGATCTGGGTTACAATCATTGATTGAAAAAACCACGGGCAAGGGTCAACTTCTCAAATAATCATAGAAACAGCAAAACATAGAATAAGAGATTAACAAAATGTACAAATGCCCCATAATCTAACTCAAGACTTTCTCCCAAAACATTCTCTGAAATTTTCGAAAAGTAACACCGATCCATCCACTGAATACCAGCTGTAGCCTTGGGCTCTCCTCTCACCCTAGGACATTCAGCTCAGGTTCCTTGACATTACGACGTGTAGCTCAGCTGCCGAAAAACCAGCTGGAGCTTTTTAGGGGATCTTAGCACCCTAGGTTAATCGGATCAAAGCTCAAAAACGTCACGACAAACTCTCACAACCCCAATGAATAAATCGACGCATACGATGATTCAAATAAGCAAAGTCGAATAATTATTCAACATCATATTAAATAAATATCACACAGAACTCATCACGACATAACGCAGTTCAACAATTCATAGCAAGACAATGCAACTAAGTCATATTGCAAACAATCAGAATACAATTCATCCCTCTACAACTTAGTGGAGTTAACAAAGAGGAAAACAAACAAGTGTGGGGGGTTGGGGGCAGCTGCCAACCTCTTGCAGACAAGCCCACTAAATAATCATTATAGATATCAGACAATAAAACAGTCAAAGGGGTACGAGACCCTCACTTCGAACCCTGAGGTTCTCAGATTTCTTCGCTTTAAGACTTAAAATTAAATCCTATGTAATATCTAAAGTTGCCCTTACCGAAAAATATACCGCTCACGTGTCCAAGCACGTCACCACTTTCTCAGCACGAACAATCCTCAAGGTCCTAACAACACACTGAAGCTTAATAAAATTCTAGTCCACTCAAAATGCTTCCTTAGGCTCAGACTCAATTCAAATTCCTAGGTTTCAAACTCCAAAATCTTTTGAAATCAAAACACATTTTCTTTAACCTTGAAACAAGAGACCATGACTTAAAGTCCAATCCTACTAGTAACAATATTGGACTCAAGGCTCTATTAGGTGTTAGGATTTATAAAATCCCTTTGCACCTTAATGTATCATAGCCTCACATTTCCAAATCAATCCAACATTCAATCAAAATTCTTTTCTAAATATTTTCAAATACATAAACCATTCTAAAACACACTAATTACACTAATATAAGCCAATGATCATCAAAATCATTCCAAACTCAATTAAAAACCCTTAAGCAGGCTCCACTAGGCCTTTGGATTACAAAATCCTAGTTTGCCTTAAGTGTTTCATTGCCTTAAATCATCAAAACAACTTTCAAATTAATCAAACCATTTCCAAATCTTTCCAAAACTTAAACACACTTCAATATAGCTAATTTAAACCAAAGAACACAAAACATTCTCCTCCAAGCTCATAGGAGCTCGCGGCCATACCCACACAAAATAGGGAACAAGTTGTAAAATTTCAAATCAACTATACCACATTTTTCAACACCTAATTTTCTTTTCAAACATCAAATTTTTCCAAAACAGAAACCATAACATCACTACACCACCCTATCATGTCCAACCAAGAATCAAGGGTTTCCCAAAAACGTAATTTCCTTAATCAAACTCAAATTAACAATAACAATAACCAATTCAAATATCAATGAACAAAAAGCTCAAACTAATTTGGTGATTCACATGAGCAATCACATTTTTTTTCCTTTTTCCATAGAACCTAGGATTCACAAAATTTGGGAAAAATTTGATCCTCTTGCTCCATGATCATAATCAAGATAGGATAAAATCATTAAACAAGAAATGGAACTAAAAACTAAAAGGAATCCTTACCCAAATCATGATGAGGCCACGGTTTTAGAGAACAAAATAAAGGAGAAAAGACTTGCTCCAAACCCTAACTCACTTGATCATGAAGTTAACATTAAAATGGAGAAATGGATCAAGAAAAATGGTGGTGTGGAGAGGTGTGTATCTCACGGCTAAGAAGAAAAAGAAGAAGATGATGAAGTTGATTTTCCTTCTTCACCGACACTTAGTTAAAAACAAGAAGAAGAATGAAATAAAAATAGATGGTCAAATGGGGGGAAACTACAGCTGCCAAGAAATAATGAAGAAGGGAAAAGAATTTTGATCAAGAATTAATACATGGCCAGGGGAGGAGAAGAAGAAATAAAAGGAAACTTGGCTTATCTTCTCCTTCCTGACACTTGAAACTTTGGAGAGAAAGAAAAGAATGAAGTGATTAGAGTGAGAGAGAGACTACGGCCTCTTTTGCTTGATGGAGAAGGAAAAAAAATAATTTTAATCAAATTAATAAACACTTGGCTCACAATTAATCAAGGAATATATTTTTCCAAAAACCACTAAACACTTAACACATAATCACTTAGGATAAGATCAAACTAAGATATTTTCTAATAGCCCACATAATCTTGACACCTAATCTTTCTTCTTATGATTACCCCCCTAATCCTAGAGTCTAGAGTGTACTAAAAAAATACGGCGTCTAGTAATCGCGTTGCCGATTAATTCTCTTGCCGATTAATTCGCGAAAATTAATTTACCGAGAAATTAATTCATCGCGTGATAAAATATTATCATAAATAACAAAAACAATCTAAAACACTCAAAAATATTCACAATAAGTTACGATTCGATTTTCATCGAAACCGGAGTTCGTTTTTAAATTTTAATGCGGATAAAATTTACCTGGTGATTCAAAATGCAACAAAATTTCGTTAGAGTTTTCCGATGGTTTTCGAACCATGAATTAATATTAAATATTAATTCTCAAATTTAGTTTGATCTTGATTTAATTCAATCATTTTCTTAGTCAACAAAAATACGCGTTACCGCGTCACATAGAAAACTTATATAATAGGTACAATTGACGAATTCACCTTAAAAGCTGCATACGTCTACGCTGTCTATTAATTTGAATTGGCATCATGAATAATAATTATTTATAATAATTAAATTATTCAAAATAAGTCAAAATAATTTCTCGTATTCTCAGTAAATAATTGAAGTGATCAATCTCTATGACTTATCTTCAAGTATTCAAGATTTTATCGCTAAAATATATATATATTTTTTTAAAAATGGGATGTTATAATACCACCCCCTTAAAATAGTTTCGTTCTCGAAACTACACGGATAGTAAAATACAAAAAAATTACTTTACTCAAATCCATAAAATAATTTATATACATATGCATTCACAATACTTATTATTATACGTAGTACTATTATATTTATAGCTACATAGTATAACATGCAATAATAACAACCACAAAGCATATACCTTTAGCACACTGTAAAGTAAGTGCAATTAGTGGACGAAGAATTCCGTATGGCCGACTGATGCTTCATTCCCGATCATGACATCCGCCCATCCACGATCACGATCATGCTTACGAACACGAACACGGATACTAACACGAGCTCGACTACAGTTACACACAATTACTATAAAAATAATGCTACCTTGTTCACATGCACCCATGGTTACACATATCATAGATACCAAAAAAAAAATCACTTAAAACCTCCAAAATGATAAAAAAAAAAATTCTCTAATCAAACACTTTTTTTTTTCCTAAAAGAAAATATAAATTTCTTAGGAATACACCCATACAAGGAATTAATAAAACACAATTTCATTTTCTCAAGACTCAACAATTCTCATGGACACTAGGGTTCCTTTGAGATTAGGTCATCATTGTCTCAAAACCATTACACACACCAATAACTAAGTACTCAACTCGAAATCATTCTTCTCATCTCAGAGCACTATACAAAAATTATCCACTTACCCGAGAATTTCATAACTAATCTTTTAACTTTAAAACACCAGAAAATCATTTCCCTTACGCAACCAATGTCATTACTAACTTCTAAAATGCCTAATTAACAACACTATCAGTTAATCAAGTAAAATTTTAAAATACTACCAAGATAGCAAGTACTCCCTCGGTTTCAACACAATAAAATAGTACCCAAGAATTTTTCTCTTTTCAAAATTTTTGATATCAGGAAACTCACACTAAGCATTCAGAGATTCAAAAAAAAAAAACTTAATTTTCTAAGACTCCACCTTGTTTAGTGTAACACCCCTAATTTTCATAGACTATTTTATACTAATTTTTGATTTTTATGTGTTAGTTAAATTTTAATGTGTGGACATATTAGTAATTTTTTTGTAATAATTTGGTGTGTATTTGCTTTAATAATGAGCACATTTTGATAAGATACCATTATTTTATGAATTTTATTTTTATAAAAAAAAATTAGTCTTGAGTTATTAGAAATATTCTAAAATAATTGTTTTTGACTCAAAAAGTATAGAAATGACTTTTATTACCTGCACGGTGCAACCAATGTTCTTTTTAAAGAAGGACTGGGTGTGTCACGACGCAGCCCTTGTTCTTTTTAAAAATTTCTTACTGCACCTCTTTTTCTTTTATGAGGCGCCCCCTGATTCACTTAAACAGGTTATTGTTCATCTTCCCCAAACAGCATTCGCGCAGCAGCAGACCACTTTGGAGAACGCTTACGCCTCCAAAACTTCTCTCTTCGATTTCTCTCATTTTAGAGCACGAAAAATTACCAAATTTCACCCTCTCACTCGAAATCAACCATAGAATCCATTTATGTCCTTTGTTCGACCAAACGCAGCTCTGTTCGACGCGTCTTCTCTCTCTAGACGGACCTTTTTTGGGCTTTTCCGGCCACAACAATCGTCTTCTCGTAAAATGGATGACGCTTTTGGATTCTACGCATCGAAAGCTTTAGAATCACTACTCATTTATTTGTTTCGGTAAAGTTGACGTTGGACCCTTCGTAAACCCGTTGTCTCGGTGAGTCATTTTACAGTCACTTTTTTTGTTTCATTTTGATTCGTTTCAAGCCTAATAATTTCTAAAAATTATTTGACATTGATTATCATTTTATTTCAGTCTCGTTTGGATCTCTATGTGGTCCATCAATTAATTTTTCTCTGTGCTCGTTTTGTGTCCAAACCGTTACTGTAGGCAGTCTTCCACTCCCGTTGGTACCGCAATTTTTCTTTGAGGTAAGGGGGAGATATTGTGGTTGTGATGATTGTGAGCGTAGATGAAAAGGGGTTTCCCTTAGGCCCCCATAGAGTGTTATCTTTAATTTTGTTGCATGTGAATATTATTTAAGTATGTGATATTGGTTGTTTTGATTGTTTCTATGGTGCTTCCATGCACATATGTGGTGTGGGAGTGGCCTTATGGTTAGGACCTCATTGGTTCAATTGGTATAATCGTTGAGCTGCGGATTGTGATTTATGTTATTGCCATGTTTCATCATGTTTATGCCTTATTAGTATGATAGATTGTGGTTGTTTCATTATGATTGTTATGAGTTGCTTATGGTTGATTCAATGTGGTTATAAGAGTTAATATTTGATGGTTCTAACCTTGACGACTGTGTTATGCCTCTACTTTAAAATGGTGAAAGAATACTATGCTAAAATTATTGTTAAATTGCCATGCGGGAACCTTGGGGAAGATAAGTACCCAAATTATATAGTCTTTTACAAAATTATAGGAAAATCTAGGAATTAATTTCATTGAAACTTGTTCATAACATGTTTAACAAACAAAAAGGAACTTAGGATTAACTATGAAATTAGTTTAGGTGATTGCTTAATAAACTTGTATTTCGTATCAAATTAGACTTTGTGGATCAAGTTAAATGAATTATGTTGTGACTTCAAAAGAAAGGTGCTTTGACAAGTCCACTACGGTGGCAATGATTGTGTGAGAATGATGACCCTTGGTGGTCCGACTCAATTGGAGTCCTAGTCCGTTAGACCATGATGGACATCCAATACCCTATGATAGAAGTTTGGTGGCCATGACAAACCCACTTCCATGCTGCAAATGAGTATGATTAAGTCCACTTTAAGTGGCCATGTGTTGTGAAAAGTCCACGTTTGTGGCAATGGCCTTGAAAGGATTAAATGACCTTGTGTGCAAGTCACCTAACTATAAGTAGCCATAATGGGACTTGAGTCATTCCTTGTGAGATGATCCTAGCCATATGGGCCATGATGGATTGTCGATGAAAAATTAAATTATGACGTTCGGAGGAAACCCAACCATGTATGAATGTTTGACACATCAAACCTTGATTAGGATTTGGGAGGAACGACCGTTGAAATGAAAGGGGAGGCTAATAGAGGTGAGCCTTCGTGCCAGATAATCCTGGCCTTGGGGATGAGATACGGAATTTGTGGCACACCTAAGTGACTCAAGCTGCAACTTGATGTCGGGCAACTACTTGCAAGATTACGTGACTCCCGACAGTTCCCGGACATCATCATAACTAGTGAGAGTATGAGGTAACGAGGTGATCACCGCAAATGCTCTCCCTCAATAAACCAAGTATGTACTCCTAGTCCGATTCCCAGCGTAGTATATGGTACCACATGCATACGGAGCATTCATACTAGAAATTGCATAGTCTTTATGTTTGCACATCGGGACGTGTTGTTGTTATTGTTGTAAGCTCACAAGTGATCGAGATGTTCTGATGTCTATGTGATATTGTTTTTCCAATAAGGATGTTCGAATTTAAGAGTCTGATATATGTATATATGTATATAAACAAATATTGATTGTTGAGTGTGTTTGTTTTCATCTACCTTTCCTTTTATCCACACACTCAATCACAACGAACTCACCCCTTCTTCTGTATTTGCTTCCTTGTACTTGATTTTATGTGCAGATAAAAATGATATTGAAGCAAGTGGCTAAAGAGTTTTACATGCATGTTCCATTACTATTTTGCAGAACTATGTTTTATCCTCGTTTTGATTGAATTGTTCCAGCTGTTGACTCGAGTTTATCTTTTGAGATTTCATAGCACTGAACCGATGTGATAGTGCTGGGATTTTCATTTGTAAATATTCAAAAATTCAGATATTATTTTCATGAGTCATATTGAACTATAAACTAGATTTATGTATTTCGTATTTGATTTTTGTTATCTTTGAGAGTTAAAGTTTATAGAGAATGAGAATGTGACGTTCTTAACTAGAGAGTTGAAAGGTTTTGAAATCCGTTTATTTTTCCGCAATAGTTACCTTTGATTTTCATTGTAAAAAAATTCCTATTTATTTATTTTAATTAAATAAAGTGTATTTGGGGTTAAGAGTGTCACATTAAGTGGTATCAGAGCCTAGTTCGGTCTTACCGAACTATGCATGTGGTCCATTTTGTTTTTATTGTGTAAACTCTGTATCTGTGCAATTTGTTTTTGTGGAATCTTTATGTTATCTGATCTATGAGACTGTGAATCTTTTATCTGTGTGAGTTATGTGTCTGTGTAGTTATTGATGTCAGTATGACTCATGTGCTCGTGAAATTCTTATAAAGGTGAGAATTGCTATTAAGTACGTAAACTTTCCGTAAAATTGATGGCTAGAGTGTAGTTTAGATTGACCTTGAATTAATAGTGATTATATTTGAGTGCATTCTTGTTCTATGATTATCAGTTTAGTCCATCATTTTAATTTTTATTAGCTATGGCTCGTTGTGTATCTATCAGTCATGTGATTTGGTTTAAAGCAACACTGTTAGGTAGGCACTTGATTTTGTATTTGTTGAGTTGTATGTTTCTTACTTGTAAGAGATATGGGGATTAGAAAATTGGATTACTTTGTGCTAAGACGATTTTCATATAGTTGTTGGAAATGATAAACTCATTTTTTTTTTATCTTGATTAACTATGCTCATTATTATGTTCTCTATAGATTTTTTTTTTCCGTATTATCTTGATACAAACCATATATTCTAATTCCTTGTCCAAAAATCCACTTGTTTATTATTTACATTCACTACGGTTATCTTATTTGGTTCAGCGTTAAAGTTTTACTACATTTTATGTTACAAGTTATATTCAAGAATGCAAGTATTTGGAGACTTTTCATATCCTTTTTAAGGACAATTTTTATTTTTTTGATGCCTAACTGTTTCTAAAAAGTTACTAATCTTAAAATGTCAATATCCAAAATTTTCTTCTGTCTTGCAGAGTCTTCACATTAGTAACTAATCTGGATGATTGACTTGTTGATTATGCTTGTTCATTGAATGAAAAGTTTTTTTTTTTCAGTTATACTTTCAAGAGAACAATAATCATTTGTAAAGACTAAAACTGAACGAAGAGTTGAGCACTACTGATTGGACTTATTTTTCTTGAAGTTTCAATAGGATCCTGTCACATGTACATGTTGCTTGCTTATTTGTTCATTGATGCTTTTATTTCTTAATCAGGTGCATTAGCTAGAATTTTCTTCAGTGTTTTCCTTTGAACCTTTTCATAATTTACATGGAAAAGTGCATTAATCAGGTGGTGCATTATTAGTTGACAGAATGTTCAATTCCGTCATTTGAGATATTGAGTACATTGTTTTGACTAGGTTACTAACCTTTTCATGGAGAAGCGTATTAAGACATCGTGTTACAGAATTAGATCTTCATATAGTTTTACATAAGGAATTTATTACTTTTTAATAATATGATATAAACGCTTTTCACTAAGCTGTCTGGATGTGATCCATTGGTATTTGCTTACAACAATTGATTACATGAAACGTGGATGTTCGCATGCGTGTTTAGTTTCATAATCTGATTGTGTGATCTCTATGTTGCTGAAATCCTTTCAAAAAAAAAAAAAAAAATTGAAGTTGTTGCAATTGTGTAGACCCTACATGACTATAGTGCATGCTTGACTTTGACTTGGATGAATATGTTAGAAATAAGATCCTAAACTTTGTACCTTTATGTTTTGCAATGACCATACGTGCTTGAAATGTGGTTGGAATGTTTTGAGGTGCAAAAATTGGAGTTTTTGGCAACTCTAATCGATTAGAGGCATAGCCTAATCGATTAGAATAGTGTTTTAGTCCTGGTAAATTTTTTCAGACACACCCTAATCGATTAAGGTATGCCTCTAATCGATTATGAGCAAGTCTTGAGTCCCGGTTTTTTCCAGGGAAGTCCTAATCGATGAAGGCAAGCTCTTAATCGATTAGAACGTGTCCTGCAAGGTTAGTATGTTTCCAGTGAGGTCCTAATCGATTAAGGGATGATGTTAATTGATTAGAAAGTGTCTTCCTTGGGTAGTAGTAATTTTGAAAGTTCACGTGAGAGAAGAAACTTAAGTAGAGTCCCGTTTGTAATCAGGAATATATTGAAGACTATTTTTACACGTTGAATATTCATTACCTTCTACTCAGAAAAATTTTCATTTTACCTTCTCATGAAAGCGGGGTTTTGTAACTTGATTTTTCTAACAGGAAAATTCACTTTTGCTTCTAAGATCGTGTCTTGATACTAATTGTCCTTATTAGTGTATTTCATCATTCCCTTACAATTGTCGTTGTCAGTTCTATTCATGTAATTTTGAGAACCTAGTCTCTCTTATATGTTTGTAAGCTATTCAGAGTATGACGAATGAACATTAGATAAAGGAAGCCCCTTTTATTTTGTCATTGACGTTTTCGCAAATTTTGTGGGCAAAATTTCTTTTAAGGGGGTAGAGTGTAACACCCCTAATTTTCATAGACATTTTATACTAATTTTTGATTTTTATGTGTTAGTTAAATTTTAATGTGTGGATATATTAGTAATTTTTTTGTAATAATTTGGTGTGTATTTGCTTTAATAATGAGCACATTTTGATAAGATACCATTATTTTATTAATTTTATTTTTATAAAAAAAAATTAGTCTTGAGTTATTAGAAATATTCTAAAATAATTGTTTTTGACTCAAAAAGTATAGAAATGACTTTTATTACCTGCACGGTGCAACCAATGTTCTTTTGAAAGAAGGACTGGGTGTGTCACGATGCAGCCCTTGTTCTTTTTAAAAATTTCTTACTGCACCTCGTTTTCTTTTATGAGGCGCCCCCTGATTCACTTAAACAGGTTACTGTTCATCTTCCCCAAACAGCATTCGCGTAGCAGCAGACCACTTTGGAGAACCCTTACGCCTCCAAAACTTCTCTCTTCGATTTCTCTCATTTTAGGGCACGAAAAATTACCAAATGTGATGGAAAAAGATTCACTAGGGTGTTAACCGAAGAGAATCAAGCTCAAACAAGGAATCCCAATGGAAGAATGGGAATCAGATGAGAGAGCAATAGAGGAAAAAAAACAGAGACAAGGTGAGAGAGAGAAGTTTGTTATAATTTGATGATGAGTGATGATTCTCATTAGCCGAATGGCACATATAAAGCGTGAGTTTGTTACAAAAGTGTGTGTGAATAATTCCCTACAATGCTGACACACCTGAGCGCACAATCAAGCAAAAAGTTGTGACCTCATCCAATGGAACAGTGCACAACCTGCACTTCTTAAATGAAAAGACAAAAACTACAATTAAGGCAACTTAAACATAATTTTCAGCTACTAATTAATTACAGTATGCTAATACTGTAACAATACCCTACCGTTGAAGAGCACCCTTGACCTCAAGGGTGGAAATGAGGGTACTTGTTGAGGAGATCGTAGTAATACTCCGATGTGGCAGCATCAGGAGGAGCATCTTTCCATCGAACCAGAACCTTGGTTGTTGCTTGCCTTCCCCTCTTAACCATTTTGCGATCCAATATGGCAGCAGGTTCTTTTTGTGGGGCAGCAGCCTGAGAAGGAAGAGAAATGACAGTAGCAGAAGAAGGATTCCTGCAGAGCTTCAATTGAGAAACATGGACCACATCATGAATTCCAGCAGAGGCTGGGAGGGCAAGCTTATATGCAGTGGAACCAATGTGGTCAAGGACTTGAAAAGGGCCATAGTATTTAGGGGCGAGTTTGTGGTAGGCCTGTTGCCTCATAGTGTGCTGTCTATAGGGCTGCAACTTGAGAAGGACAAAATCACCAATAGAAAAAACCCTATCAGACCTGTGTTTATCAGCTTGCTGGGACATGCGGTTTTGTGCTCGAATAAGGTGAAATTGCAGCAGTCTGATGACTGCCTCCCTTGCAGTCAAGGTGCGGTCCACCTCAGCAATTGGTGATTCCCCTGGGAGGTAAGGCAGATGAATGGGAGGTGATTGGCCATAAACAACCTCATAAGGTGTAGTTCGTATGGAGGAGTGGAAATGAGTGTTGTACCACCACTCAGCAAGAGAAAGCCACTTGCTCCAAGTAGAAGGCTTCTCAGAACACATGCAACGGAGATAAGTTTCGAGGCACTTGTTGACAATCTCAGTTTGGCCATCGGTTTGTGGATGGTAGGCTGTGGATTTGTTCAAAGAAACACCCTGTAATTGAAACAAATCACTCCAAACTGAGCTAAGGAAAATGGGATCCCTATCACTTGTGATGGTGCTTGGCAAACCATGAAGCTTGAATACATTATCTAAGAAAGCATGAGCAACATCCATGTCTGTAAATGGATGGGACAAAGCAATGAAATGAGCATATTTGCTCAATCTATCAACAACAACAAACAGAACTTGTTTGCCAAGAGAATTTGGCAAACCTTCAACAAAGTCCAAACTAATATCATCCCAAATTCGTTGAGGGACTGGGAGAGGTTGTAAGAGTCCAGGAGAAGCAGCCAAGTCAGGTTTATTTCTTTGGCAAGTGACACAATTCCTGACATAAATTTGTATTTCTTTATTCATGCCCTTCCAATAGAAGAGGGATTTTATCCTTGCAGCAGTAACATCACGGCCTGAGTGACCTCCCACAAAAGAATCGTGAAGCCACTAAAATATAATCAGCTTGAGGGCAGAATCAGATCCTACGACAAGTTTGCCCTTCCTTCTAAGTTCACCTTTATACCAAGTAAACTTAGGATGAGCAGAAGCATTAATTTCCAAATCAGCAATCAATTGCTTCACTGCAGAATCCGAATGCCAAGAAGATTTAATCATACCAAGAAGATCTTCATGAGCATTATCAAGTATTAATGGAAATAACTCAGCACCAGTCCTTCTTGACAAGGCATCAGCAGCCTTGTTGGTTACCCCTTCCTTGTAATGGATTTCAAAGTCAAATCCCATTAACTTGGATATCCAAACCTGTTGAAATGGGGTGTTTAGTTTCTGTTCCATCAGGTATTTAATACTTTTCTGGTCAGTTCTTATCACAAATGGCTTGTGTGATAGATATGTGCCCCATTTTTGAATTGCATGAACAATGGCAAGTATTCCCTCTCATAGATTGACATGGCCTGCTGCTTGGGACCTAAAGCCTTGCTGAGATAGGCAATAAGGTGCCTGTCTTGCATCAGTACAGCCCCAATTCCTTTGCCTGATGCATCTGTTTCAACAATAAAGGTTTTGGAAAAATCGGGCAAAGCTAAGACTGGTGAAGTTGTGAGTGCAGATTTCAGATTCTCAAAGGATTTAGTGGCAGCCTCAGTCCATATAAAGCTGTCCTTCTTTAGTAAATCCGTTAAGGACTTAGCTATTTTACCAAAGTCTTGCACGAACCTTCGATAATAGCCAGTAAGACCCAAAAACCCTCTGAGTTGCTTGATATCCTTGGGAATTGGCCATTCTTGGACAGCCTTGATTTTGGCAGGATCGGTTGAAACACAACCTTGAGAGATAAAATGTCCCAAGTACTCAACTCTAGTAGTGGCAAAATGGCATTTGTTCATCTTGAGATATAATTGGTTGGCCCTGGCTATGGCAAAAACTTGCTCCAAATGTGCTACATGATCTTCCATGGATGGACTATAAATCAAAATGTCATCAAAAAAGACAATAACAAACATTCTCAAGTAAGGTTGGAAAATATGATTCATTAAAGATTGAAAAGAGGCAGGAGCATTTGTGAGGCCAAAGGGCATGACCAAATATTCAAAATGGCCACCATGTGTCTTGAAAGCAGTGTTGAACTCATCACCTTGCTCGATTCTTAGTTGGTTGAAACCAGACCTAAGATCAAGTTTTGAAAACAGATTGGCAGCCCCTAATTCATCCATGAGATCCTCTATGAGAGGTACTGGGAACCTATCCTTGATAGTATGCTGATTTAACCTTCTATAATCAACACAAAGTCTCCATGAACCATCTTTTTTTCTGACTAGGACAGCAGGTGATGCAAAAGGGCTGTTACTATGCCTTATTATTCCCTGTGCTAACATGTCATTGACCAATTTATCTACCACGTTTTTCTGCACAATTGAATACCTATAAGACCTTAAATTAAAAGGAGTTGTACCTTCCTTCAAAGGGATCCTGTGATTGAACCTGGCCCTTGATGGTGGCAGCTGAGTTGGCTTAGCAAAAATTTCTGCATAATCTGAAATGAGACACTCAATTTCTTGTGGCAGCTTAGGCTTCTCTGGTTCCATAGAGAGTAATTTGCAAGTAGGGACTTCAATTGAAGGGGAGCCATGGTCAAGGTAGAGGAAACAGATTTCAGCCCCACCCTGTATAGTTTGGTTAAGCTTTTTGTTGTTAATTAGCTTAACAGAATAAGCTTGTGCACTCCTCATGACACATCTCTTCCCATTAACCAGAAATTCCATTTGCAATTTGTCAAAATCCCGAACGATTTGACCAAGTGACTTCAACCACTGGATTCCCAAGACTAAATCACAACACATAAGTGGCATTACTATAACATCACCAGTAAAACGAGAATGTTGCAGCTGCCAACTAAAATTCTTGCACATATAAGGTGCCTCAATCTTGTTTCCTCCTCCTGTTGTGACTGACATAGGCCGAACTGACTCAAGCTTGCACCCAAGTCTTCTTGCAGCGTCTAAATCAAGGAAGTTGAGTGTACTTCCACTATCAATCAGTACTTGGATCGGTTTCTTGTTGTGAATGCCAGTCACCCTCATGGTTTGGTAATTAGGAGTTCCTGTCAGTGCATTAAGGGACAGTTGAGGGCTATCAAGATGGGAATTATCGACTAGAACTTCACTAGGATCTTCACTCACTTGACTCTCCTCTGACTCATCATCTTCCATTTCCATCACCATGAGTTGAGCACGTTTATGCTTGAATTGATGACCAGGAGTGAATGGTTCATCACAGAACATGCATAAACCCTTAGCTCGTCTTTCTGCCATTTCAGCAGCAAAGTAGGTTCAAGTTGCTTTGGGGAACAGAGGTTTGGTATTCTAGGTTGCCGATTGGATTGGGCTGGTGTTTAAAGGTTTGGGGTTAAATGACAAGGTTTTCTGGCTGGTATTTAGGCTAGTGTTTAGGCTAGTGTTTTGGTTAAGGTATCGTTGGTTGAATCGGTTGGAGGGTGTCTTAGAGGACTCATGCAATCGGGCCAGGTTCGCAGCATGGGCAATGGTAGTAGGATTAAACATTCTATCGTGCATTTGTGTAGTGTGCTCAAGTCCAGCAAGGAAAATGCTCAGAGAGTGTTCCGGAAGTAGAGTTACATGGGTTTAAGCTAGCTCAAAAGCATCAACATAGTCTTGAACCCTCCCATTCTGCTTTACCTGAATCAAAGCAGAAAGAGGATCTTCAAAAGCATCACCGAAGCGAGCTATAATGTCAGTCACGTACTGTGTCCAGGATGGGTATATATCGAATTTGGCCCGTATGTAGTTCAAATGCCATTGAAGAGCTAGACCTTCCAGATGAATCGAAGCCAAACGCACTCTAGCTTCTGGTGCCGTTTCATCAAGAAGGAAGAACTGGTCACAACGATAAAGCCATTCTTTCACCCTTTTACCATCGAATTTGGGAAATTCGACCTTGGAAATTCGGGTAGAGTAAGAATTTGTTTGGTGGTTGCCATCGGGACCACCTTGGCGTGAGTGACGGTTGTTGTTGGAGGAAGCATCATCGCTGTTCTTTTCTCGAATGAACGAGCGCACCTCTTCATAGCCCAAGCTCATTTGTTCGAGACGTGCACTGAGTTCTGTGAAGCGTTCTTCCTGTTTCTTCTCCAGTTCTGCGATGGTAGTTGAGCGAGTAGAAGTCATGATTAAAGCACCAGGATAGTGCTTTGATACCAGTTGTGATGGAAAAGGATTCACTAGGGTGTTAACCGAAGAGAATCAAGCTCAAACAAGGAATCCCAATGGAAGAATGGGAATCGGATAGAGAGCAATAGAGGAAAAAAAACAGAGACAACGTGAGAGAGAGAAGTTTGTTATAATTTGATGATGAGTGATGATTCTCATTAACCGAATGACACATATAAAGCGTGAGTTTGTTACAAAAGTATGTGTGAATAATTCCCTACAACGCTGACACACCTGAGCGCACAATCAAGCAAAAAGGTGTGACATCATCCAATGGAACAGTGCACAACCTGCACTTCTTAAATGAAAAGACAAAAACTACAATTAAGGCAACTTAAACATAATTTTCAGCTGCTAATTAATTACAGTATGCTAATACTGTAACACCAAATTTCACCCTCTCACTCGAAATCAACCATAGAATCCATTTATGGACTTTGTTCGACTAAACGCAGCTCTGTTCGACGCGTCTTCTCTCTCTAGGCGGACTGTTTTTGGGCTTTTCCGGCCACCATAGTCGTCTTCTCGTAAAACAGACGACGTTTTTGGATTTTACGCGTCGAAAGCTTTCAGAATCACTACTCATTTGCTCGTTTCAGCAAAATTGACGTCGAACCCTTCAAAAACCCGTTGTCTCAGTGAGACCTTTTACAGTCACTTTTTTTGTTTCATTTTGATTTTGTTTCAAGACTAATAATTTGTAAAAATTATCTGACGTTGATTATCATTTTATTTCAGTCTCGTTTGGAGACCGTTACTATAGGCAGTCTTCCACTCCCGTTGGTACCGCAATTTTTCTTTGAGGTAAGGGGGAGATATTGTGGTTGTGATGATTGTGAGCGTAGATGAAAAGGGGTTTCCCTTAGGCCCCCATAGAGTGTTATCTTTAATTTTGTTGCATGTGAATATTATTTAAGTATGTGATATTGGTTGTTTTGATTGTTTCTATGGTGCTTCCATGCATATATGTGGTGTGGGAGTGGCCTTATGGTTAGGACCTCATTGGTTCAATTGGTATAATCGTTGAGCTGCGGATTGTGATTTATGTTATTGCCATGTTTCATCATGTTTATGCCTTATTAGTATGATAGATTGTGGTTGTTTCATTATGATTGTTATGAGTTGCTTATGGTTGATCCAATGTGGTTATAAGAGTTAATATTTGATGGTTCTAACCTTGAGGATTGTGTTATGCCTATACTTTAAAATGGTGAAAGAATACTATGCTAAAATTATTATTGCTAAAATTATTGTTAAATTGCGGTGCTGGAACCTTGCGGAAGATAAGTACCCAAGTTATATAGTTTTTTACAAAATTATAGGAAAATCTAGGAACCTTAATTTCATTGAAATTTGATCATAACATGTTTAACGAACAAAAAGGAACTTAGGATTAACTATGAAATTAGTTTAGGTGATTGCTTAATAAACTTGTATTTCGTATCAAATTAGACTTTGTGGATCAAGCAAGTTAAATGAATTATGTTGTGACTTCAAAAGAAATGTGCTTTGACAAGTCCACTACAGTGGCAATGATTGTGTGAGAATGACAACCCTTGGTGGTCCGACTCAATTGGAGTTCTGGTCCGTTAGACCATGATGGACATCCAATACCCCATGATAGAAGTTTGGTGGCCATGACAAGCGCACTTCCATGCGACAAATGAGTATGATTAAGTCCACTTTAAGTGGCCATGTGTTGTGAAAAGTCCACGTTTGTGGCAATGGCCTTGAATGGATTAAATGACCTTGTGTGGAAATCACCTAGCTATAAGTAGCCATAATGGGACTTGAGTCATTCCTTGTGAGATGATCCTAGCCATATGGGCCATGACGGATTGTCGATGAAAATTTGAATTATGATGTTCGGAGGAAACCCAACCATGTATGAATGTTTGACACATCAAACCTTGATTAGGATTTGGGGGAACGACCGTTGAAATGAAAGGGGAGGCTAATAGAGGTGAGCCTTCGTGGCAGATAATCTTGGCCTTGGGGATGAGATACGGAATTTGTGGCACACCTAAGTGACTCAAGCTGCAACTTGATGTCGGGCAACTACTTGCAAGATTACGTGACTCCCGACAGTTCCCGGACATCATCATGACTAGTGAGAGTATGAGGTAACGAGGTGATCACCGCAAATGCTCTCCCTCAATAAACCAAGTATGTACTCCTAGTCCGATTCCCAGAGCAGTAGATGGTATCACATGCATACGGAGCATTCATACTAGAAATTGTATAGTCTTTATGTTTGCACATCGGGATGTGTTGTTGTTATTGTTGTAAGCTCACAAGTGATCGAGATGTTGTGTGTCTATGTGATATTGTTTTTCCAATAAGGATGTTCGAATTTAAGAGTCTGATATATGTATATATGTATATAAACAAATATTGATTGTTGAGTGTGTTTGTTTTCGTCTACCTTCTCTTTTATCCACACACTCAATCACAACGAACTCACCCCTTCTTCTGTGTTTGCTTCCTTGTACTTGATTTGATGTGCAGATAAAAATGATATCGAAGCAAGTTGCTAAAGTAGTTTTACATACATGTTCCATTACTATTTTGCAGAACTATGTTTTATCCTCGTTTTCATTAAATTGTTCCAGCTGTTGACTCGAGTTTATCTTTTTGGATTTCATAGCTTTGAACCGATGCGATAGTGCTGGGATTTTCATTTGTAAATATTCGAAAATTCAGATATTATTTTCACGAGTCATTTTGAACTATAAACTAGATTTATGTATTTCGTATTTGTTTTTTGTTATCTATGAGAGTTAAAGTTTAAAGAGAATGAGAATATGACGTTCTTTGATAGAGAGTTGAAAGGTTTTGAAATCCTTTTATTTTTTCGCAGTAGTTACCTTTGATTTTCATTGTAAAAATATTCCTATTTATTTTAATTAAATAAAGCGTATTTGGGGTTAAGGGTGTCACAATTAGGAACCACAGAGATTCTTTTAAACATTATGTGTTTCATTGTCTTCAAACACAATCAACAAGACAACAAATATACTAAAACCTCTAAATCATTAGCCCAGACTTAAAGCCCTAATTTCAATTTCCTATCATAAATTGGTTCAAATTCAAAGATTTCAAAATCGACTCTCTTTCCAAAAAATTTCCAACTTGATAGCACTTAAAACAATTTCAACTCAAATCTAAAACTTTTTTTTCTTTCAAAAAACTACTAAGCTTGAACAATAACCAAAATATGAAAGGGTCAAAGTTTAGAACACAAAAGTTTTCTTCTTTTACCCTCTTGAGGCTCACGGCTTCATTAAAGATGTTAGGGAGGGTGTTTAATTTTCTTTCAACAAACTGTAGTAACAAAATACTAAAACTCACTTACAAAAATTTCTACGAAAATAATTCGAGTAAGAACTTCAAAGATAAGGTTTTCTAAAACTTTTCTCCAATTCATAGCTTGAATCAAGCTCAAGGAGAACAAAAATGAATATATATATATATATATATATATATATATATATATATATATATAATCAAGACATAAAAAAAAACTAATTTCACACAATTCAAGTTCAAACGCAAAATCTTCAAGAACTTAAGTTATAAAAATTTGAAATCAAACCTCTCACTAAGAATATGGGGTCACGGGTTCAACTTCAATTTAACAGCAACTTGCAAAAATCTTTTTGAAAGATTTATCCAAACACCACATACCAAAACTTGGTTTTCCAAGAAAGACAAGATAACATAAACACTCTTGAACAAGTTCGACTAGAAAATCATGAGGTTATCTTTTACAGTCAAAGAAAACAAAACCATTTTCAACAAGATCATTAACAAACAATACAGGGATTGAAAACATGAGTTAAAATACTCACCTAAAATCTCCCAGGGACCCGCGACTTGAAGATAGGAAGAGAAAGAATGATTGCTACGATCACCAACCACAAAATCGCCCATAACATCACCCAAAGATACAGGGGTTATAGAGAACAGCCCTCACTCGACATCTCTCAAGCTTCAGCTCAACTAAGGGAATGAAAGGGAACAAATTTCAATTCTCTCAAGAATTCCCACATACTCGTACACCACACGGTCTAGCACTACTTAAGGGAAGGGTCGAAGGAAATAGGGGTCCTTGGAATTGGATTTGTCCGCGGTGCTCAAGAGAAAAGGAGGAGGGACTAGGTTCTCTCTCTCTTTCTATGCCCCCGTTAAGACCAACATGCGACTAACTATTCTCTCCCACTTTCTTCTTAAGGTGATCGGCTAACGAGAAGGAAAGGAGGGCATTGATTCTTCCAAGTTTTGTCTGGCTAGTTTTTAATTCAAGAGAAAAGGTTATTTCGTAAGGTAAGGTGAAGATAAGACTTGGTAAAATCTTAAGTACTACCCCATAATAGTTAGACAACTCGTCCCCCATTAAACCACACTAAAAATTAATGCAATATTCTTTTCCCCACCTATTATTATTGTGGACAAGCAACCGGTCAATTAAGGGAGGAAAGATGGAAAATGAGTCATCCCACTATACTTGGTTCTTACCTAAAAGAAATCTCCTAAGATATGAAAAATCAGGACGAAGTTTGGAACAAAGATTTTGGGTACTACCCAATGCTAGCTACATAACTTACCACATACTAAAACTATTACCTGTGACTCCCACTAAACCTTTAGAGTCCATTCAACGGAGTCAAATAAACCTCGCGTGAATTAAATTGTCACAAGACATTTAATTAACGTCTGCTAAAAATAATCGCGTATGGTATTTTTGTTGGGAAAATATGAATACGCTCATGATAAATAAACATTCAATCACATATATTCACAGTAGTATAAAGGTAAACTACTGCAAAACACAGATGTTAGTGGCAAACATGTCACATTCACAAAATTACAAAATACATTTTAGTCTATAAATGTACTACATACCAAAATACTTCAAACATCAATCATTTACGTGATCTATATCTAGGACCACTAATACGCCAAAGATCATATTAAATAATAGTAATAATAATAGTAACAGCGTCTCCTACAAATAATCTGGAGATATCATCTCTTATTTCCCAAAGGACTTAAGAGAGTCGTGGTGACGAAGGTCAATCAATTCCTTGGTCCCTGCAGCTTGCTCCTCTCCCTGCCTAGCAGTTCACCTTGCTTCTCCATAGTAGCCTGTTAAGCAACAACGACTAATGTCCCTACTACAGCTTGGCCTATCTGAGTCCTCAGATCCATCTCTTGAACTATCAGTTCTAACAGAATGAATTACTCGTTTCTGAGATATTGGATTCCTATAAGGTTTTACAACCTAGTCAGAACCCCACATCAATATTGTTTCGTGTGCTATCACACATTGTTTCAATTAAGAAACAATCCAAACAATTACAATTAGAGTTACTCCACTTGAGGAACAAACAAAACACAAAAGCACGATTTGACCCCTCACAATCTGTTCTCTACACAACCCGACATTTGACCAGCTATAGTTTCCCAACTCACAGTCCAGTTAGAACCGAACTGCTCTGATACCACTTTGTACCACCCCGTTTTCGGAGCGCTACTAAACTAACATTTCTTACAGACGTTAACATATTTCTGAGGGGTGGAACACTCTGCTCGTAGGGTTTCTGAAAATGTGGTTCTATTTTTTTTTATTCTTTTTCTACAAAGACTTCTTTTTTGAAAGAACGGTCAGAGTATCACAACAATTCCAGAAACATGATGGTAAATAAATAAACAGAGACATCAAAATAAAACCACATGATTCACACTCATAATTTATTTAAGTATTACACATATGAGACTCCAAGTTTTACAACTAAATTTGCATTTATTACAACATTGAAATAAACTACAATATTCTATAGCTGGTCGACATACTACATCCCTTACTAAACTCCTAGTAAGTTACCACAGATACCCTGATAGATAAATGGGTAAGACTACCCTCAGCTATCCTTGTCCGCAACCTCAAATGCTCGTGCAATCATCATGATCTGGGTTACAATCATTGATTGAAAGAACCACGGGCAAGGGTCAACTTCTCAAATAATCATAGAAACAACAAAACATAGAACAAGAGATTAACAAAATGCACAAATGCCCCATAATGCAACTCAAGACTCTCTCCCAAAACATTTTCTGAAATTTTCGGAAAGTAACGCCGATCCATCCACTGAATACCAGCCATAGCCTTGGGCTCTCCTCTCACCCTACGACATTCAACTCAGGTTCCTTGATGATACGACGTCTAGCTCAGCTGCCGAAAAATTAGCCGGAGCTTTTTAGGGGATCCTAGCACCCTAGGTTAATCGGATCAAAGCTCAAACGCGTCACGACAAACTCTTACAACCCCAATGAATAAATTGACGCATACGATGATTCAAAGAAGCAAACTCGAATAATTATTCAACATCATATTAAATAAATATTCACACAGAACTCATCACGACATAACAGAGTTCAGCAATTTATACCAAGACAATGCAACTAAGTCATATCGCAAACAATCAGAATACAATTCATCCCTCTGCAACTCAGTGGAGTTAACAAAAAGGAAAACAAACAAGTGTGGGGGGTTTGGGACAGCTGCCAACCTCTTGCAGACAAGCCCACCAAATAATCAGTATAGATATCAGACAATAAAACAGACGAAGGCGTACGAGACCCTCACTTCGAACCCTGAGGTTCTCAGACTTCTTCGCTTTAAGACTTAAAATTAAATTCTATGCAATATCTAAAGTTGCCCTTACCAAAAAAATATACCGCTCACGTGTCCAAGCACGTCATCACTTTCTCAGCACGAATAATCCTCAAGGTGCTAACAATACACCGAAGCTTAATAAAATTCTAGTCCACTCAAAATGCTTCCCTAGGCTCAAACTCAATTCAAATTCCTAGGTTTCAAACTCCAAAATCTTTTGAAATCAAAACACATTTTCTTTAACCTTGAAACAATAGAACATGACTTAAAGTCCAATCCTGCTAGTAACAATATTGGATTCAAGGCTCTACTAGGTGTTAGGATTTATAAAATCCCTTTGCACCTTAATGTATCATAGCCTCACATTTCCAAATCAATCAAACTTTCAATCAAAATTCTATTCTAAATATTTTCAAATACATAAACCATTCTTAAACACACTAATTACACTAATATAAGCCAATGATCATCAAAATCATTCCAAACTCAATTAAAATCCCTTAATTAGGCTCCATTAGGCCTTAGGATTACAAAATCCCAGTTTGCCTTAAGTGTTTCATTGCCTTAAATCATTAAAACAACTTTCAAACTAATCGAACCTTTTCCAAATCTTTCCAAAACTTAAACACACTTCAATACAACTAATATAAACCAAAGAACACAAAATATTCTCCTCCAAGCTCATAGGAGCTCGCGGCCATACCCACCCAAAATAGGGAACAAGTTGTAAAATTTCAAATCAACTATACCACATCCTTCAACACCTAATTTTCTTTTCAAAACATCAAATTTTTCCAAAACAAAAACCATTACATCACTACACCACCCTATGATGTCCAACCAAGAATCAAGGGATTCCCAAAAACGTAATTTCTTTAATCAAACTCAAATTAACAATAACAGTAACCAATTCAAATATCAATTAACAAAAACCCCAAACTAATTTGGTGATTCACATGAGCAATGTAACACCCCAAATTTCTAAGCTAAGTTGAGAATAAGTGATGAGGAGAATTGTGTGATTGTATCCAAGCTTAATTTGATTTCAAGGTGAGTGGATATAATTACACAAAGTTTTGATAAGAAAATTAATGGGTTGAGTTGAGGAATAAGTTGGATTTAATCTTAAGATGGTTAAAGATGTTGATTTGTAGTTATGGAAGTTAATTTGAGAAGAAAGTCTCAAGGTTTGGTGTTAGAACTAAGTTTTCCTAGTTTTTCTGCAGTGTGAATCGATTCATATAGCTTAGGAATCGATTCACAGCATTAAAACTCCATTGGCATCAAATTCTAGCAGTGGGAATCGATTCACAGAAGCCAGGAATCGATTCACATAAGACAAACCCTTTGGGACTCGCAGCAGAATCGATTCACTCATTAAAACCGCAATTCAGCACTTTTACACTTTGTGTGAATCGATTCACACAAAGGTCTTGTGAATCGATTCACACCGCAGATTTGTTTAAAAGCGCAGTTTATTGAAGCGAGCGTAACGCAGAAATAGAGAAAGAGGGAAGGAAAAGAAGAGAAAGTGGAAAGGAGAAAGAGGAGAGAGAGCTAGGGTTTCACCTTTGAGAAGGATTGAAGAGATTCATGTTGGATTTCTTCAATCACTTGCCTAAATGGGGAGTTTGAGAGTGGAGATTTAAGTATTTGGAAGATTTGGGTTTGAACCCTAGAGAGGAGAAGAAGAAGCACGAATTTGGAGAAGAATAAGGGGGAGAAGACCAAGCTCCAGCAAGGATAGCTCAAGTTCTTGGATTGAGAAGGAAGATTGAAGGTTGAAGATCAAGATTTGAGGAGTATTTGGAGAAGCCCTAAGTTGAACAAGAGGGAAAAGCTTGAAGAGGAGCAAAGGGTCCAAGTTCAACCTTCCTAGCTCAATGTCTTGAAGAATAGAGGTGAGTTCTTCAACCCTTAGGTGATGGACACCCATAAGTCCCACATATAGGAATTTCTCTTCCTTTAGTAACATATGAACCTTAGGTTCAAGTTAGGTTTTAAATACCTAGAAGAGGTTAAGTTGTTATTGTTATTATTGTTATGATATTATAGTGGGTTTGACTGAAAGAGGTTGGATAGCTGCCCCCAACCCCCCACAGTTGAATGTATGCTTGATGTTTTCTCTCTTGAGAACTCCATAGAGTTTCAAGGGATTTGTTAATGTATGTGTTGTCCATTAAATTGGTGAATTGTGAGGCTTGTCTAAGAGCCATAAACTTAAGTCATAGAGGTCAAGAAAGGACCCTAGGAAAAGGATGTGATAGGATGAATGTGTGAATTAGTGTCCATGATTTGGAGAAATTAGATAAAAAGGGATACTATTAGTGTAAGCTTGATTCATTGAAATGATTGTAGTTTCCTTGAATAGTTAAGTAATGATGATGAATGTATTTATATGAATATGCATACAAGCATAAGCATAATCATAAGCATAAGCATAAGCTAAAGTCCATGGCAAGACTCCTCTATTTATAGGAGTAGATCGGTTTGGTTAGCCAAGTAGGACGCCCTTGGAGGGTTATGACGTCTAACCACCATTCCGAAAGTGTGTAATTGGGGTCTAGGGACCTAAGCCTACGACACTACCCAATAACACAAAGTGCATTACATGCAAAGCATCATATTATATATCTCCTATGAATGGTATAATATGTGAAGTGATGTTAAGTTTATGAATGTTAATGAATTCCTTGTTTATATATATATATATATATATATATATATATATATATATATATATATATATATATATATATTCGGAATTAGTTTAGTTAAGTATATGAAATCTTGGATAGCACATCCCTAGTTGCTTAATTATTATATAGTAATGAGCATTGTGATTAGATCACTTAAAGGATGAGCAAGCTAGGTTGATTGAGATTCATGGTATAGAGCATAAGGCAAAGTCAATTAGCATAAGGAAAAGCAAAGATGTGTTAAGCACAAAGTGAGTAAGTAAGAATAATACGTTCTTAGTTAATAAGGTTGCAATTTACATTGTATTAAGGTTAGTCGAGCTAAACATAGGTTAAAGAATGGATATTTATAAGATTGATGTGGGTTTCTTTGTACATTTATGTGTTCAGTTTAATCAAGAAGTTGTAAGACAAGTCCTTATGGTACACAGAGAGAGTATGCCTAAGTTTGAAATGTCTAAGTTAGCCTTCTCGGCCTAGAATGTTCAGGAGAGAATGGTGAGGAGTCCGTGAAGGGCTCACCGAGATTTTATAATCTCACTCTTTTCCTTTTGTTGTTTTCAGATAAGCAGGTATCGAAGACGGTGAGCTGAAGCCCCAAGCTCGGGACTCATAGGCTAGTTCTATAGCCAAGTGGGAATTTTATATTCCAAGTTATGTACAATTTGTAAGCTATTCATTAGATTAATGTACTAAGTTTAATTTATGACTTGGATTACTGTAATCAAGTCTGTAAGTTATTAGTAACTCCTGTACTTTAATGTAATTTGTCGTACTTTCAATTATGTTGAGGTGCGGGTGTTACATTATGGTATCAGAGCAGTTCGATCTTATCGGACTGTGAGTCACTAGTTTAGTAATGACTCAATTTAGGAAGTGTCAGTTTAGTCCTTGTTGGACTGTAATCAGTTAGCCGGAATTTTTCCTTTGTCCGAGAACTTCTCTATATATTCTTATACTTAGTATGGAATATTAAGCCTGATCAACTTAATACTCCATACCGTGTACGAAGAATGTGGTAGATGGAGCTGGCGGATGAGGGAGGAGACCGAATAGGAGCGTGAACTTTGATGAAGCTTGATGAATAAGGATGATGCAGACAAGGAAGGAGCGGATGCAAGAGCTCTCATTAAGTGAGGACCTTCGGAATACGAAAAAAGGGAAACAAGTTCCCACCTTTCCGGAATCAAGAGTTAAGGAATGTTTTAAGAGTGGTCGGAACCATAGTGGTGAGGGTTCGGCTAGGCAAGCGTGTAATTCATGTACCATCAACCGAGACGCTTTGGAAGTGATTGGAAATGATGAGCAAATAAGGGGTCTTAATTGTGAGGTTTCAAATCAACTTAGGATGGGCATTTGTAATCGGTTAGGGTTACAACACTGGTTATGCTATCAAGTTGTTTCGCCTAATCCATTGTAAATGGATCCTAGAATGATTGAGATCTTATGATGATTCCCAAGTTAATTCAAGAGCCCTTCGTGGTTAACAAAGTAAGTGCTCTTAGTCAGAGGATTTCAATCGAGTAGGATGGTCGGTTCTAATTGGTTAGGGTCTCAACACTTGTTATTTCAGCAAGATTGGTTAACCTAGCCAATTATAAGTGGATCCTAGGTCGATAGAAATCCTATGCTAATCCCTGAGAGAACCTTAGCGTTTCGAATGGTAACGGTAAGGGTACGCAACAAGATGGAGTTAGGCGATATGCTACAACGCCCAAATGGTAGTATGGGTCCTTAAGGGTGATCCTGCCCTAGTGAAGCAGAAAGGAAACTCTTAAGTCTCCAAGGACTGGTGTCCTTAGTGGAACAACCAACATCAGAGGATCAGATGAGATGTAGTCTTCAAACTATAGAAGTTTCAAGAAAGCCGAGTCAGCGGAAACCTAAAGTTATTAATGTCTATGTTCGATCTAACGGTTCAGTGCGTCAAGTGAATTCAATTAACCAATTATAGACTCTGCCTTAGCTAAGTAAGAATATTAGTTAGAATATGTAACGACCCGTTTCCGGACCGCTACCGAGCTCAATATACCGAGCTCGAGTTACCAAGCTCAACACACCGAGCTCAACATAAACCTGTATGAGATGTGTTTTAAAACGAAACTCTTGTGCCTTTCAAAAATACGATATATTTTTTATAAAACCAGCTCGTGCACATCAGAGTAATTACAGCTTTTCGAAACATGGTGCAACTAAGACACAAGACTTAAATTCTAATAAAACATACATGCATAACATACATATATATATATCACTCGAAATAATAATGTATACAAAATACAGAGTAGCAATGTATAAAGAAAATACACCTAAGGTATGACGACTTCAAAAGAGCAATCATACCCTGGGGGTACTTCCGGCAGACTCCCACGCAGGGGGCTGCTCCAAAAGTAAGACCACCAGTCTACCCTGTAGCAACAAAACAACACTGCCTAAATCGTCACGACATACTACTCCAAAGAAAAAAAAACAAGGTCTGACCATAAAAAATACGTCGAACAAACATAATCAATCACGACAAATGCAGTCGTCACTCGGGTCCTCGTCGAGCTCCTCCTCGGCATCGTCTGCTGTCGAGTTCCTGCGCGCTCGACATCGCCTGGGTAACCGCTATGGATTGAAGGCACCACGGAAAGTGGTCAACTTCTCAACAATTCAAGATAAGCTCGACATAAAGGATATAAGCAAACAAAGAAAGTATAACATTCACCGACGTGACTCGACCATCTCACTCTAACTCGACACAACTCGCAAATCCATTTTCTCTCGACTCGACAATTTTTCCGGAATGCACACGCTGCATCAGATGTCGGAAAGTCCAGCGAAGCCTTGGGATCCTCGCTCTCCTAGGGCCGATCGACTCAGGTCCCATAGCGTGGCGACGTCTAGTCAATCTCCCGTAAACAAAGGGGACCTAGCACCCTCGATTATCCGGTCACGGCTCAAAACGTCATACGACTCACCTAGCTCGCTTCACTCGATGAACAATTAAGCCGTGATACGATATTCAAAGAGTTAAACACAAGATATTCAACCGCATGTCAAATAAAAAGAGCAAGCTCGACATGAAGAAACACAATTCAACATGCAATACACAATTCACAACATATATTCAATCACATATTAAATACATGCAAAAACTCAATCATATCCCAACATTTCAAGCTCGACACAAATCAGGAAATCCATACACAATAACATAACCACGTAGAATATGAAGTGCCCTTACGCTAGCATACTATGAAAGTATTAATGTGAAGCGCCCTTACCGAACTCCAAGTTAATGCTGCTCGACAACGACCTCGACACAGCTGTCTTCAACGAGCTCGACAACGACTTCGACACGTACCGTCCTCAATCGACCTCGACACGTACACTTCTCAGTCGACCTCGACACGTACGCTTCTCAGTCGACCTCGACACGTACAGTTCTCGATCTGGATTCCGCTGCTTCCACGTCCTCGGATTCGCTTTCCCGTACACCTCGATTCGGAAATCACTCGATCTCGGGAATCAGACTTCCTAAAACAAACACAACTCAGTTCGATCTATGGGTTCTAATACACTTAGCTCTCTCTTCCCAAACTTAACCACAACCCAGAAAATATAAAAACTCAAGAACTTGAAATATATTTTTCCTCTAACACAAAGTTAGGGATTTCGATCAAAAGTTCATGAAAAAGGTTATCTGATGCTTCAACAGATAGATCGACAACAACAATAACCAGAAGCAACAAACGAAAAACAAGAAATCGAAACAAACCAAAAATGAAGGGTTTCTGGGCACTGTCGATTGCAGAAAAACAGAGGAAGAAAATTTGTTTTACAAGCCCAATTAATCGGTTAGAAAGATAGGAAATATCGTGAAGAAGAAAACCCATCAATTTGACATGATTTGGAAGCAGAAAACTAGCTAAAAATGGAAGGAAGAAGTAGCGCTAAA
Source organism: Calophaca sinica (assembly GCA_037113605.1). Classification (NCBI taxonomy): domain Eukaryota; kingdom Viridiplantae; phylum Streptophyta; class Magnoliopsida; order Fabales; family Fabaceae; genus Calophaca; species Calophaca sinica. The sequence continues at coordinate 48,183,706 of CM073734.1, read as the reverse complement.
CAGTAACACGAAGAAGAGAAAATCTGTTTTTCCTTACCTCAGATGATGGTCGAGCAGGCGAGATATGTCGAGAAGATAATGATGAACAAAATTGATGAAGAAAATTTGTGCAGAATCTCGATGGAACTCACGGTTTCGTCGATGGAAGTTTTTTGGAGAAAAACAACGAAACTCAGAGCAGAAGGAAGGAAGAAGAAAGAAGAAAAGAGAAATGAGTATCCGAGGGAATCGGTCGTGGTATACGGTGGTGAGAAAAGGGTATAATCGTGAATCGCAGCTATAAGATGCCAATCCCATCAATCATTATACCCGCCTAATCGTTCTCTCTCATAATTACCCTCTACTGGCTTGGCCAACGGTCTAGACACGCTGACGAGACGCAAGCCGACAATGTAATTATTACAACAATATAATAATAGCGCTGAATAACGTTCGAAAGAATACGAGGTATCATCTCGACGCGATGTCGACAAGGGTGCTCGTGCAAGTGCACAAGGCTCTAACACGAGTTCGTGCACGCGGCCTCCTCCGTTCGACATGCGACCTCCTCAGCTCGACACCCGACCTCCTCAGCTCAGCAGCTAGTGCACGCAGTCTCCTCAGCTCGGCAAATGATCTCGGCAAACGATCTTGGCACGGGATCTCGACACAAGGTCTTGGTCGAGGTCTAGATACGTCGTCCAAATACGATGTCGATCTCGTCCTCAGGTGTTACAATCTCTCCCTCTAAAAAAAATTTCGTCCTCGAAATTGCAAATAAGATTCTTACCTCGGAAAAGTTCAGGGTACTGAGTCTTCATCTTCTCCTCCAGCTCCCAAGTCGCATCTCCCGTCTTCTGATCCCACACAACTTTGACAAGTTGAATCTCTTTGTTCCGCAACTGTTTGGCTTTCCGATCAACGATCCTTCTTTGCCGTAATGCTTCAAAAGATAAGTCGTCCTTCAGTTGAATCACATCCGGTTCGATGACATGAGAGGGGTCGGAAACATACTTCCGCAATTGTGAGACGTGGAAGACATCGTGGATGTTCGACAAGAATGGTGGTAAGGCAATCTGATATGCCATTGGACCAATACGACGAAGAATCTGGTAAGGTCCAATAAATTTAGGGGTAAGTTTCTTGGATTTGATCACTCGACCAACTCCAGTAGTGGGGGTGACTCTAAGAAATACATGTTCTCCTTCCTCGAACTCGAGTGGTCGACGTCGTTGGTCGGCATAACTCTTCTGTCGACTTTGAGATGTTCGCATCCGATCTCTGATCAAACGGATCTTCTCGGTAGTCTGCTGGATCATATCTGGTCCTACGACAGTACGCTCGCCGTCCTGGTACCAACAAAGAGGCGTCTGACATTTCCGTCCATACAGCGCTTCAAAAGGTGCCATTCCAATACTCGCATGGAAATCATATTGTAGGTGAACCCCACCAATGGTAAGACGTCGTCCCAACTTCCTCGGTGATCTACCGTACAAGCTCGCAACAAATCTTCAAGTGATTGGATCGTTCTCTCGACCGACCGTCACCGTGGATGATATGCGGAGCTAAGCCTGAGCTCGGCCCCCATCGCTCCTTGTAATTCCCTCCAAAAATGAGACGTGAACTTCGGATCTCGGTCTGACACGATCGAAGAGGGTATACCATGAAGTCGTACTATCTCGCGATGTAGATCTCGGTCGGCTTTTCCACGTTGTATGTCGACCTCGCGGTAAGAAATGAGCGATTTGGTCAATCGGCCGACGATTACCCAAATCGAATCATTCTTATTCGCGTCTTCGGCAAACCTACAACGAAATCCATGGAAATACTATCCCATTTCCAAACTGGTACGTCAAGCGATTGTAGCATTCTGCGGTCGTTGGTGCTCCACCTTCGCTTCGACACGTTAAACACGGCTACGTGCTCGACCACTTGCTTCTTCATTCAGGACCACCAAAAATGCTTCTTCAAGTCTTGACACATCTTCGTAACTCCTGGATGAATACTAAAGTTGCTCTTATGCGCGCTTCGTCGAGAATCAACTTTCTCGGCTCGGATACGTTAGGTACGCACACGCTCGGCCATTGCACCTCAAGATGTCGTCCGCTCAGGCGTGAAATTCGCCGCGCTTCCTTGCGCTATCAACTGAATCTTCTCTTGCAGAAGCTCGTCATGAACTTGCTGGTCTCGGATCTCGTCCAACAATCTGTTAGAAATCGTAAGCATACCAAATCTCAGCTTCCCTGGTGAAACTTCGACACTCAACTTCAAGTCTCGGAACTTCTCGAGCATCTCCAACTCCTTGATCATCAATACCGAGGTTAAAACGCTCTTCCTGCTCAACGCATCTGCTACTACGTTAGCCTTACCGGGATGGGGTTCCAACGGAAAGGCGTAGTCCCGAGAAATTGCCCATCTTCGCCGACGCATGTTGAGCTCTTTACGGTCGAACAGTACTTCAAGCTCTTGTGATCGCTGAAAGCGAAGAGTGCTCCCATAAAGGTAGTGTCTCCATATCTTCAGCCAAAAACTATCTGCCGCCCGGCTCCAAGTCGTGAGTAGGGTAGTTCCTCTCGTGAATCTTAAGCTGTCTTGAAGCATACGCGACCACCTTCCGATGTTGCATCAGCACGCATCCCAATCCCTGGTGTGACGCATCACAATACACCTCGTAAGGCTCTTCAGGTTGAGGCAAGATCAGCACAGGCGCTGTCGTCAAAAGCTCCTTCAGTCTTTGAAAACTGGCTTCGCACTCCTCGGTCCAGGCAAAAGGTTGATCCTTCCTCGTCGATCGTAAAGAGGCGCGACAATCTTCGAGAAACCTTCAATGAATCTTCGGTAATATCCTCGCTAAGCCGACAAAACTCCCGATCTCAGAATCGCCTTCTACTGTTCCCACGCTAACACCGCCTCAATCTTAGTTGGATCCACAGCTATCCCTTCTTTGGAAATCATGTGACCAAGAAAATTCACCTCTTCAAGCCAAAATTCACACTTCGACAGGTTGGCATAGAGTTGCTTATCTCGTAATATCTGCAGTACTCGACATAAGTGTTCTACGTGCTCTTCTCGGTTCCTCGAGTATATCAATATGTCGTCGATGAACACTACAACAAACTGATCCAAAAACGAATGGAAAATCCTGTTCATGTAGTCCATAAACACAACTGGCGCATTCGTCACTCCAAACGGCATCACCAAGTACTCGTAGTGACCGTATCTAGTCCTGAAAGCTGTTTTGGCAACATCTTCCTCCTTCACGCGAATCTGATGGTAGCCCGACTTCAAGTCTATCTTGGAAAAGATCGCCGCTCCACGAAGTTGATCCATCAAGTCGTCAATACGTGGTAACGGATAACGGTTCTTCACGGTAACCTTGTTGAGCTCGCGATAGTCCACGCACAGCCTTGATCGTCCATCCTTCTTCTTAACCAACAACACCGAGCTCCCGCGGTGACACGCTTCGGTCGTATGAATTGCTTCGACTCCAAGTGTTCGATCCGGGACTTCGCTTCTTTCATCTCGGCAGGAGACATCACCGTATGGCGCTTTGGAAATCGGTCCTGCTCCTGGAATCGGTCGATGGAGAACTTCGACTTCGTCTTGGTGGTAACCCTGGCACGTCTTCGGAAAACGCCCTCAAAGTCACACACCACCGGAACATTCTTCACGCCGATCCGGCTGGAAAACTTCCGAACTAGCGGATACATGTATTCTCTAGTTCCTTCTTTCAAAGAAACTCCAATACGCTCGGCAGAAAGATAATCGAGACTCCAAGGTCTGGAAAAATTATAGTTTTACGGCACACCCAAAAGGACATGGTGGTGTGACAACCAATCCATCCCGAGGATGACATCTAAGCCCCAAGAGGCAAACAAACCAAATTGACCACAAACTTTCTACTCTGAATAACCACTACACAATTAAGACATGCGGTGTTTGTGACTAAGGTTTTAGCACCGGGTTGTAACTACTAATTTAAGCGGTAAAAGCGATCACGATCAAGTTCAAATGGTTCACACAATCGAAGAAATAAAGGAATGGGTTGCACGAATCAAAAAGAACGGATAAGGATTTACCCTCGATCTCACATTCACCTTGGATAAGATCATCGGCTCGTTCGCTTCCTCGCCACTCATGCAGAAAACTCGCCTTTAGCTACCGACGCTTCCGCTTTGGCCCTTGCCGCAAGCATAGTCGGTTCACTTTGGGTGTAGGACAATCCTTGGCAAAATGCCCTGGCTTCTTGCGGTTGAAACACACCTCCTCCTTCCGAGTACGATTACTCGCGTAATGTCCCGCTTTCCACATCGATAGCAAGTCACCTCGACACCGGTCGACCTCCACTCGCCTCCCTGGGTCATCGGACGACATCGCTCTCTGTTGTCGTTCCCACGAGGCCTGGTCGTAAGGCTTCTTCGCGGTTGTTTTCCTTTCGTGCAAATCTACGCCGCCTCACGGGGTCTCACCGGTCCGCCTACAGCAGTCTTCTTCTTGTGGCTTTACTCCTTCTACCTCGACACATCGATCAATCACTCTTGGAGGTTTGAATCCTCAACGACACCATCGACTTGAATGTCGAATCTCAATCCTCGTTGGAATCTCTCACTTAACCATCTCTGGTCAACTCGATCACGAAATGGTGAAATACCTCGCAAGCGACTCGAACTTGGTCGCATACTCGACCAGCCGAAGTTGCCTTCTGCCGATTGAAGAAATTCCCGCTCCTTCTCGGCTCGTCTTTGTATCTGGGAAGTACTTGTCCAAGAACCTTTCACGAAAAAGCTCCCGTGTCATCTCGCGACGTTCGCTATAAATGTTTGCTTCACCTCTCCACCAATACTCGCATCTCCTAGCGATGAAGTAGGTGGCATAGTCGACCTTCACGTTGTCCAGCAATGAAGTGCCTCGAAGATCTTCTCGATCTCTTGCATCCAAAGATCGGCTTTATCCGGATTTGGCTCACCGTAGAACTTCGGTGGATCATGCTTCCTGAAGTCGGCCAATCCTCTCGCTTGACATTTAGATTACGCTCGTTCTTTGTTCTGCAAGTTCTGCTGAGTTAACGCCGCTGCCGTCTGTTGAGCCATCGCGTTAGCTGTTGAGTTGCGGCGGTGATTGTTGAGCCATGGCTGCGCCATCTCGGTCATAGCTTGAATTGCTCGTTCCATGTCGGCGTTCTCGGTTGCGGTATCGTATTCCTACGAGGTGGCATTAGATTCCACAAAGTTCAAAACCTGTCGAGAATCTCGTAACAAGGATGTGTTAAAACACACCGCTTCAATCAAGAAACAGTTCAAACAATTTTTCAAGCAATAAGTGCTTCACTTAATCAAACAAAGAATCAACATAATACAACTAGGTACCCAACACACATAACCCGACACGGTGACTACCCAAATCTCCTATGCACAAATTTCTGGCCGTAACCGAATGCTCGATACCAACAAAGGTAACGACCGCTTCGGACCGCTACCGAGCTCAATATACCGAGCTCGAGTTAATCGAGCTCAACACACCGAGCTCAACATAAACTCGTATGAGATGTGTTTTAAAAGCGAAACTCTTGTGCCTTTCAAAATACGATATATTTTTATAAAACCAGCTCGTGCACATCGAGTAATTCTGACTTTTGAAACATGGTGCAACTAAGACACAAGACTTAAATTCTAATAAAACATACATGCATAACATACATATATATATGTCACTCGAAATAATAATGTATACAAAATACAGAGTAGCAATGTATAAAGAAAATACACCTAAGGTATGACGACTTCAAAAGAGCAATCATACCCTGGGGGTACTTCCGGCAGACTCCCACGCAGGGGGCTGCTCCAAAAGTAAGACCACCAGTCTACCCTGTAGCAACAAAACAACACTGCCCAAACTGGTCACGACATACTACTCCAAAAGAAAAAAAAACAAGGTACAGCCATAAAAAAAATACGTCGAACAAACATAATCAATCACGACAAGTACAGGTCGTCACTCGGGTCCTCGTCGAGCTCCTCCTCGGCATCGTTTGCTGTCGAGTTCCCTACGCCCTCGACATCGCCTGGGTAACCGTCATGGATTGAAGGCACCACGGGAAAGGGTCAACTTCTCAACAATTCAAGATAAGCTCGACATAAAGGATATAAGCAAACAGCAAAGTATAACATTCACCGACGTGACTCGACCATCTCACTCTAACTCGACACAACTCGCAAATCCATTTTCTCTCGACTCGACAATTTTTCCGGAATGCACACGCCGTACCGTATGTCGGAAAGTCCAAAAGCCTTGGGATCCTCGCTCTCCCTAGGATACCAACTCAGGTCCCATAGCGTGGCGACGTCTAGTCAATCTCCCGTAAACAAAGGGGACCTAGCACCCTCGATTATCCGGTCACGGCTCAAAACGCGTCATACGACTCACCTAGCTCGCTCACTCGATGAACAATTCGCCGCATACGATATTCAAAGAGTTAAACACAAGATATTCAACCGCATGTCAAATAAAAAGAGCAAGCTCGACATGAAGAAACGCAATTCAACATGCAATACACAATTCACAACATATATTCAATCACATATTAAATACATGCAAAAACTCAATCATATCCCAACATTTCAAGCTCGACACAAATCAGGAAATCCATACACAATAACATAACCACGTAGAATATGAAGTGCCCTTACGCTAGCATACTATGAAAGTATTAATGTGAAGCGCCCTTACCGAACTCCAAGTTAATCTTTGCCGACAACGACCTCGACATTTGTCTTCAACGAGCTCGACAACAACCCGACACGCGTCACGAGTCCTCAATCGACCTCGACACGCGTACACTTCTCGGTCGACCTCGACACACGCTTCTCGATCGACCTCGACACGTCTGATTCTCGATCTGGATTCCGCTTCCACGTCCTCGGATTCGCTTTCCGTACACCTCGATTGAAATCACTCGATCTCGGAATCGACTTCCTAAAACAAACACAACTCGATTCGATCTATGGGTTCTAATACACTTAGCTCTCTCTTCCCAAACTTAACCACAACCCAGAAAATATAAAAACTCAAGAACTTGAAATATATTTTTCCTCTAACACAAAGTTAGGGATTTCGATCAAAAGTTCATGAAAAAGGTTATCTGATGCTTCAACAGATAGATCGACAACAACAATAACCAGAAGCAACAAACGAAAAACAAGAAATCGAAACAAACCAAAAATGAAGGGTTTCTGGGCACTGCCGATTGCAGAAAAACAGAGGAAGAAAATTTGTTTTACAAGCCCAATTAATCGGTTAGAAAGATAGGTAATATCGTGAAGAAGAAAACCCATCAATTTGACATGATTTGGAAGCAGAAAACTAGCTAAAAATGGAAGGAAGAAGTAGCGCTAAACAGTAACACGAAGAAGAGAAAATCTATTTTTCCTTACCTCAGATGATGGTCGAGCAGGCGAGATATGTCGAGAAGATAATGATGAACAAAATTGATGAAGAAAATTTGTGCAGAATCTCGATGGAACTCACGGTTTCGTCGATGGAAGTTTTTTGGAGAAAAACAACGAAACTCAGAGCAGAAGGAAGGAAGAAGAAAGAAGAAAAGAGAAATGAGTATCTGAGGGAATCGGTCGTGGTATACAGCTGGTGAGAAAAGGGTATAATCGTAACTGCAGCTATAAGATGCCAATCCCATCAATCATTATACCCGTCTAATCGTTCCTCTCTCATAATTACCCTCTACTCTGTCGGTCAACGGTCTAGACACGCGACGAGAACGGCAAGCCGACAATGTAATTATTACAACAATATAATAATAGCGCTGAATAACGTTCGAAAGAATACGAGGTATCATCTCGACGCGATGTCGACAAGGGTGCTCGTGCAAGTGCACAAGGCTCTAACACGAGTTCGTGCACGCGGCCTCCTCCGTTCGACATGCGACCTCCTCAGCTCGACACCCGACCTCCTCAGCTCAGCAGCTAGTGCACGCAGTCTCCTCAGCTCGGCAAATGATCTCGGCAAACGATCTTGGCACGGGATCTCGACACAAGGTCTTGGTCGAGGTCTAGATACGTCGTCCTAATACGATGTCGATCTCGTCCTCAGGTGTTACAGAATAAGACTTAGTCTGTGATTGGGTAATGAGATCACTTAATTTCCTGAGCAATTAGTTCCTCTATAGAGATTAATCCCTTCCAGGGTTTCTAACGATTCAGATTGGGTAAGGATGATAAGACAGGATCAATAAGGTAGATTGTTCCCAAGAATATCAAGGATTTATTTTCTGGATACTTGTTGGTCCATTGGTTATTAAACGCATCGATCTACACTGCTGTCAGATAGAGAAGTGTGGGTTCTGGTTTAATTCCAGTAACATCAAGAAAGGGAGTTACACCATCAAGCGAAGGAGAGCAGTAGTAAAGTTTATTTAAGAGTATAGATGGGGGACATCTGAGACTATAAGTTACTGTGAGTCAAGTCGTTAGGTTGAGTCTGATGTGATTCTAATTAGCCACTTGCAAGCTAAGTCTCCAACCAAGTGAGGCTTAGACCTCGTGTGAGACAAAGTTTGCAATCAACTAATGAAAATCAAGTCAGTTTAACCAACGGATACCTCCCAAGAGCTGAGCAACCCTAGAGTTTCAAGTTTTCTAGGCCAAGTTGGTTGCAAGACCAAGTATAGCGAGCTAAATATGAGTAGCAACTCCGTAGTTGCGGAAGAGGTCTCTAAGAAAAGATTTCCATTGGTAACATAAGAGTGAACGTTACGAATGGGAAAATTTGTTCAAGGTATATATTAGTTACCTCTAGGTGACAATTCTATTTGATAGGATAGTTGCCCAACGACGGGTTGTGAAACCACCAACGGTAGTATTGGATGTTGTTTTGGGTGAACTTCCAGGGAGTATTCAAAGGAGAGTATCTTCCAAGAAGCCTGAAGAGATAGAAGGAGCAAAAAAAAAAAAATTCACTCGCTTGACACCAAAAGGCACGTCTGCAGGGAATTGTGTTGACGAATTCAAAGAATTCTTCACATACTTAACCTACCTTCAACATGTATAGGATGATGAGTAAGTGACTCATCAGCTGGGTTAAAAACCCGAACCGAGTTAAGAAATGTCGTGTGGCAATTTCATGAGGATGGCTGTGTGAGACTGTGGGTTACTCCGGAATTACAGAGGAAGCACAGGTATCAAATGGCAGAATGTTTAATTGAGTAGTAGATGATGATAAGCAAGCATAACAATTTCCAACAGTCAAGAGCAACCGAAAGATAGAACAGCACCAGAGTTAAACTCTCAGACTACAAGTAAAGTATTCCATCTGATGGAAATAAGACGAAAGGAGTTCATTCATTTGAAAAGACGTAAGATCAGAGTTGCGCAGCGGAAGCACCAAAAGCCAATTTATTATACTGAAGGATGAAGAAAGAAAGAAAGGCGTGGTTCGGGGACGAGATTCCATGGAGGTGAATCTGTCGCATTCCATGTCATTAACGCTAAGAAGTTCCTACACCCTTAACTCCACATAAGAAGTCTGGAAGTGAGAACCTATCTCATGGGGGAAAGATTTGAAGATAGTAAGGATATGAGTTACCACCAAATCGGAGGATACCTAGAATCATTCACGATTGCAAGTATCCTGTCGACTAGTGCATAGAGTGATTTCACTTAACCAGTTACACTATTACCCAATGGGCTATGAGAGGAAGTTGTAGTTGAAGTTCCAATAAAAGATGCAGTAATTTTCGAGGACGAAAATTTTTAAAAGGTGGGTAGTAGTGTAACACCCCAAATTTCTAAGCTAAGTTGAGAATAAGTGATGAGGAGAATTGTGTGATTGTATCCAAGCTTAATTTGATTTCAAGGTGAGTGGATATAATTACACAAAGTTTTGATAAGAAAATTAATGGGTTGAGTTGAGGAATAAGTTGGATTTAATCTTAAGATGGTTAAAGATGTTGATTTGTAGTTATAGAAGTTAATTTGAGAAGAAAGTCTCAAGGTTTGGTGTTAGAACTAAGTTTTCCTGGTTTTTCTGCAGTGTGAATCGATTCATATAGCTTAGGAATCGATTCACAGCATTAAAACTCCATTGGCATCAAATTCTAGCAGTGGGAATCGATTCACAGAAGCCAGGAATCGATTCACATAAGACAGGCCACTGGGACTCGCAGGCAGGAATCGATTCACTCATTAAAACTGCAATTCAGGCACTTTTTACACTGTGTGAATCGATTCACACAGTGCTGTGAATCGATTCACAGCTGCAGATTTGTTTAAAAACGCAGTTTCAGCGAGCAGAACGCAGAAATAGAGAAAGAGGGAAGGAAAAGAAGAGAAAAGGAAAGGAGAAAGAGGAGAGGAGAGCTAGGGTTTCACCCTTTGAGAAGGATTGAAGAGATTCATGTTGGATTTCTTCAATCACTTGCCTAAATGGGGAGTTTGAGAGTGGAGATTTAAGTATTTGGAAGATTTGGGTTTGAACCCTAGAGAGGAGAAGAAGAAGCACGAATTTGGAGAAGAATAAGGGGGAGAAGACCAAGCTCCAGCAAGGATAGCTCAAGTTCTTGGATTGAGAAGGAAGATTAAAGGTTGAAGATCAAGATTTGAGGAGTATTTGGAGAAGCCCTAAGTTGAACAAGAGGGAAAAGCTAGAAGAGGAGCAAAGGGTCCAAGTTCAACCTTCCTAGCTCAATGTCTTGAAGAATAGAGGTGAGTTCTTCAACCCTTAGGTGATGGGCACCCATAAGTCCCACATATAGGAATTTCTCTTCCTTTAGTAACATATGAACATTAGGTTCAAGTTAGGTTTTAAATACCTAGAAGAGGTTAAGTTGTTATTGTTATTATTGTTATGATATTATAGTGGGTTTGATTGAAAGAGGTTGGATAGCTGCCCCCAACCCCCCACAGTTGAATGTATGCTTGATGTTTTCTCTCTTGAGAACTCCATAGAGTTTCAAGGGATTTGTTAATGTATGTGTTGTCCATTAAATTGGTGAATTGTGAGGCTTGTCTAAGAGCCATAAACTTAAGTCATAGAGGTCAAGAAAGGACCCTAGGAAAAGGATGTGATAGGATGAATGTGTGAATTAGTGTCCATGATTTGGAGCAATTAGATAAAAAGGGATACTATTAGTGTAAGCTTGATTCATTGAAATGATTGTAGTTTCCTTGAATAGTTAAGTAATGATGATGAATGTATTTATATGAATATGCATACAAGCATAAGCATAATCATAAGCATAAGCATAAGCTAAAGTCCATGGCAAGACTCCTCTATTTATAGGAGTAGATCGGTTTGGTTAGCCAAGTGGGACGCCCTTGGAGGGTTATGACGTCTAACCACCATTCCGAAAGTGTGTAATTGGGGTCTAGGGACCTAAGCCTACGACACTACCCAATAACACAAAGTGCATTACATGCAAAGCATCATATTATATATCTCCTATGAATGGTATAATATGTGAAGTGATGTTAAGTTTATGAATGTTAATGAATTTCTTGTTTATATATATATATATATTCGTAATTAGTTTAGTTAAGTATATGAAATCTTGGATAGCACATCCCTAGTTGCTTAATTATTATATAGTAATGAGCATTGTGATTAGATCACTTAAAGGATGAGCAAACTAGGTTGATTGAGATTCATGGTATAGAGCATAAGGCAAAGTCAATTAGCATAAGGAAAAGCAAAGATGTGTTAAGCACAAAGTGAGTAAGTAAGAACAATACGTTCTTAGTTAATAAGGTTGCAATTTACATTGTATTAAGGTTAGTCGAGCTAAACATAGGTTAAAGAATGGATATTTATAAGATTGATGTGGGTTTTGTTGTACATTTATGTGTTCAGTTTAATCAAGAAGTTGTAAGACAAGTCCTTATGGTACACAGAGAGAGTATGCCTAAGTTTAAAATGTCTAAGTTAGCCTTCTCAGCCTAGAATGTTCCGAGGAGAGAATGGTGAGGAGTCCGTGAAGGGCTCACTGAGATTTTATAATCTCACTCTTTTCCTTTTGTTGTTTTCAGATAAGCAGGTATCGAAGACGGTGAGCCGAAGCCCCAAGCTCGGGACTCATAGGCTAGTTCTATAGCCAAGTGGGAATTTTATATTCCAATTTATGTACAATTTGTAAGCTATTCATTAGATTAATGTACTAAGTTTAATTTATGACTTGGATTACTGTAATCAAGTCTGTAAGTTATTAGTAACTCCTGTACTTTAATGTAATTTGTCGTACTTTCAATTATGTTGAGGTGCGGGTGTTACAAGCAATCACATTTTTTTCCTTTTTCCTTAGAACCTAGGGTTCACAAAATTTGGGGAAAATTTGATCCTCTTGCTCCATGATCATAATCAAGATAGGATAAAATCATTAAACAAGAAATGGAACTAAAAATTAAAAGCAATCCTTACCCAAATCATGATGAGGCCACAGTTTTAGAGAACAAAATAAAGGAGAAAAGACTTGCTCCAAACCCTAACTCACTTGATCATGAAGCTAACATTAAAATGGAGAAATGGATCAAGAAAAATGGTGGTGTGGAGAGGTGTGTATCTCATGGCTAAGAAGAAAAAGAAGAAGATGATGAAGTTGATTTTCCTTCTTCACCAACACTTAGTTAAAAACAAGAAGAAGAATGAAATAAAAATAGATGGTCAAATGGGGGGAAACTACGGCTTCCAAGAAATAAAGAAGAAGGGAAAAGAATTTTGATCAAGAATTAATACATGGCTAGGGGAGGAGAAGAAGAAATGAAAGGAAACTTGGCTTATCTTCACTTTCCTGACACTTGAAACTTGGGAGAGAAAGAAAAGAATGAAGTGATTAGAGTGAGAGAGAGACTAAGGCCTCTTTAGCTTAATGGAGAAGGAAAAAAATTAATTTTAATCAAATTAATAAACACTTGGCTCACAATTAATCAAGGAAGATATTTTTCCAAAAACCACTAAACACTTGACACATAATCACTTAGGATAAGATCAAACTAATATATTTTCTAATAGGCCACATAATCTTGACACCTAATCTCTCTTCTCTTGATTACCCCCTAATCCTAGAATCTAAAGTGTACTAAAAAAATACGTCGTCGAGTAATCGCGCTACCGATTAATTCTCTCGCCGATTAATTCGCGACAATTAATTTACCGAAAAATTAATTCACCGTGTGATAAAATATTATCATAAATAATAAAAACAATCTAAAACATTCAAAAATATTCATAACAAGTTACGATTCGATTATTATCAAAACTGGAGTTCGTTTTTAAATTTTAATGCGGATAAAATTTACCCGATGATTCAAAACGCGACAAAATTTCGTTAGAGTTTTCCGACGGTTTTCGAACTATGAATTAATATTAAATATTAATTCTCAAATTTATTTTGATCTTGATTTAATTCAATCATTTTCTTAGTCAACAAAAATACGCGTTACCGCATCATATAGAAAACTTATATAATAAGTACAATTGACGAATTCACTTTAAAAGCAGCATACGTCTACGTTGTCTGTTAATTTGAATTGACATCATGAATATTAATTATTTATAATAATTAAATTATTCAAAATAAGTCAAAATAATTTCCCGTTTTCTCAGTAAATCATTGAGGTGATCAATCTCAATGACTTATCTTCAAGTATTCATGATTTTATCGCTAAAATATATATATTTTTTTTAAAAAATTGGGATGTTACATTTTTCCTTTTTGTTTTGGAGGCCAAGCCGTGGCCTATGTAGGAGTTTTTGGCATTTGTTCTTTGATTTTTCTTGTTTAATTTCTTTCTACTTTCTTCTTCTATTCCTTCTTATCTTTCTCAACATATGATTGGTTTGGAAAACAAAATTTTTCTTCTCATTTTTCTTATCAAAGCTGTGACCCTTTAGCAAGAATTAGGAGATGAGTTTTTGATTTTTTTTTCTTTACTAAATGCTTGATTTAGACTTAGATAATGATCCTGAGAGATATGAACAAGTTTTCCCCAATTTCTTTTTAAAACCCTAGGCCGTTTTGAGCTCCAAGGAGAGGGGTTTTGTACTCTCTCATGTGAATGATGAAATTGGCTCTTGATTATGATTAATTGATACATGAAAGGGTTGTTATTGTTGTTGATTTGGTATTTGTCAAGAAAATGGAAATTTTGAAAACCCTAGGTTCATGAAGTGTTGGTGTTTTTCTAAAATAAGGTTTGGTTTTGAATGACCAAAGGTTTATAGAAGAAGAATTAGTAGGAGAATGTTATGTTTTGATTGATTTGGTTAATTTTGAGACTGTGCTTGTTTAATTTTGAGATTAATCTCAAATTGGAATGACCCAATCTCTTGTGCCAAATCCATTGTTCTTCGTCAACAAACATGAGACACTTGACATCTTGTTTTGCAAGCTCAGAGAGATCAATTTTGTAAATATTTTGTTTCCTCTTAGCAGTAAAGAAAGTAGAGCCGTCTTTCTTACTTTTTACTAGACATCCAGTTTCTGTAAAGATGACTTCATAACCATTGTCACATAATTGACTTATGCTCAATAAGTTATGTTTAAGTCCTTCAACATATAGTACATTATCAATAGAGGGAACAGAGCCTTTACCAATGCGACCAATTCCAACTATTTTACCTTTCTGGTTTCCTCCGAAACCAACGAATCCAGCTTCTTTAGGCCTTAGTTCTTGGAACATATTTTTTTCTCCCGTCATGTGACGCGAGCATCCACTGTCTAAGTACCAAGATAGGTGTGTTGACTTTGTTGCTAAGCATGTCTGCAACATAGACTATTTTATCTTTAGGTACCATATCTTTTTGGGTCCTTTCTTGTTAGTTCTTGAAGGAGGCTTATCCTTCACAGTTTTAAAAACAGTACATGCACTTTTCAAATGACCAGGTTTATTGCAGTAAGTACAATGCAAGCATTTACTATGATTATTGGATTTATCAGATGCTGAATCATTTTCTAAAAGAGGTTCATCTGATATATAACCAAGACCATGAGTTGTCGTTTTACTGACACCCCAAATCATTGAAGCTTGCTTGCTACGAGTTACACTCTGTAACGACCCGTTTCCGGACCGCTACCGAGCTCAACATACCGAGCTCGAGTTACCGAGCTCAACACACCGAGCTCAAGATACCCTGTATGCGATGTGTTTTAAAATGATACTTTTGTGCCCTTTAAAAAAGTACGGTCTATATTATTTATAAAACCAGCTCGTGCACATCAGAGTATTTACAGCTTTTCGAAAACATGGTGCAACTAAGACACAAGACATAAATTCTAATAAAACACGCAGGTAACAAGTACATGCTCATATATATACAAGATATAAAAAGTGCATACAAAAGACATAGTAATAATGTACAAAGAAAATACACCTAAGGTATGACGACTTCAAAAGAGCAATCATACCCTGGGGGTACTTCCGGCAGACACCCACGCAGGGGCTGCCCAAAAGTAAAACCGATCTACCACGTGCTCAAAATAACAAAACATCACCCGTCCCAAATCTGGTCACGACCACTGTACACAAAAGTCATATAACAATACCCCAAGAAACATAACATAAACAAAGCCAATCACGACAAATAGAGGTTTGGCGCCACGATCCTCGTCGACGCCCTCCTCGCCATCATCTGGCTGTTGAGTTCCTGCATCCTCGACATCGCCTGGGTAACCGTCATGGATTGAAGGTACCACGGAAAGTGGTCAACTTCTCAACAAATCAAGATAATCCAGACATAAAGAAATAAGTAAACAACAAAATATAACATTCATCAAACGTAACTCGACCATCTCACTCTAGACTCGACTCTTATTCCGGAATATCGCCAGCAGGTCCAACCCCAAACTGACGCAATAGGTAAGCGGCAGGTCCAACCCCAAACCGATACCATGCATTAATCAGCAGGTCCAACCCCAAACTGATAATGCGACGCCTAGTCAATCTCCCGTAAACAAAAGGGGACCTAGCACCCTAGTTATCCGGGTCACGGCTCAAAAACGTCATACGACTCGCCTAGCTCTGTCACTCGATGATTAGCTCGCCGCAGTGAAGGAGTGGCACATAAATTACTTGATCACATATCAAATAAAGAGCATGCTTAACATGAAGAAAACACAATTCAATCATTTAAGCAATAAAACAATTTGCATAAAGAAAACGCAATTCAACAGGCAATACACAATTCACAACATATAAAATAAAGCCTTAATAATGTCTAAGAGTTGCCCTTACCGAACTCCAAGCTAACGCTTCTCGACAACGACCTCAACACGGCTGTCTTCCAACGAGCTCGACAACGACTTCTCCCACTCGATCTCAGACGCGTCTGACTCTTAGTCGACCTCGGCCGTGTTCTCAGACACCTGATCTCCTTGCAGCACGATCTCGGAAATCACACTGCCTAATACGAGTACAACTTAGTTCGATCTATAGGTTCTAATAACACTAAGCTCTCATATCCCATTCTTAACCACAACCCAAGTAAACATTAAAACTTAAGAACTTAAACCAATACAACCAGAATTCAAACATTACAAAATAACTCCTTTTCTCTAAAATTTATTAAAAACTTCTTTCAACCATCATCAGACAAAGCCATTTTTTTTCCCAAGTACTAATTCAAGCTTAAAATCAAATAATACCTTAAGCACAACTTAATCAAAATCTAAGTTTATATTTCTTAAAAATATTTTCGTCATGGTCCAGCAATTTAAAATAAGACCATAACCACTTATGTTAAAATTTTAAAACTCAAAAAGAAATCGATTTCATAATCCCTCAAAAATCCATTTTTGCACAAAAAACTATTCTAACACCAAACTAAAACAAGGAATCAAACAAACCAAATAAGGAGGGTTTTGGGCGCTACTTACTTGCAGAAAACAGAGGAAACAATTTGTTTTTCAAGCTCAAATAAATGGTTAAAAAGATAGGTAATGTTATGAAGAAGAAAACCTATCAATATGACCTGATTTGGAAGCATAGAATTAGCTAAAATGGAAGGAAGAGGTAGAGCTAAACAGTAGCATAAAGAAGAGAAAATTCTGTTTTTCCATACCTCTACAGATGGTCGAGATGGTGATATAGGTCGAGAATATGATAAGAAACAAGGTTGAGGATGAAAGTTTATGCAGAAGCTCAACGAACTCAAGGTTCTTCAATGGAGGTTTGGAGAAGAGAAGGAAACTTGGAGAAGAAGAAAGAAAGAAATAGCAAGTGAGGATTTGAGGCGGCTGATCGTGATATTTATGTAGGTGGAAGAAACTAATCATGATACTATCTACAGCTGGTGGAAAGAGAAAAAGTTTGGGCTTATCTCACTTAAATATCTCTTAAACAAAAGTTAATTACAAGAAAACCATTTTAAAAGAATTTATCTTTTATAAAACCACAATTTAAGCGACACCTGGATTTTAAAGTAAGATATTAATCTAACAACAAGTCTAACCCATCCAATCTGTTCCCTCTCATAATCACAGCAAAATATACTACTTAACGTTAAATAATATTCGTAAGAATACGAGTGTGATCATCTCGACACGATGTCGACCAAGGTGCTTGTGCAAGCGCACAAGGCTCTAACACGAGTTCGTGAACGCGGCCTCCTCAGTTCGACATGCGACCTCCTCAGCTCGGTACGCGATCTCATCAGCTCGACACATAACCCTGGCACGCGATCTTGGCACGGGATCTCGTCACGAGGTCTTGGTACGAGGTCTCGACGCGACGTCCTAATACGAGGTCGATCTCGTCCTCAGGTGTTACACACTCTATGCAAGAAACTTTTGAAAAGCATATTCATAATCATTTGATTTGCATTTAGGATTGCCTGTAACTTTAGAGCTTTCAGCTTGAGAGCTCTCAGCTTCTGGTTGCTTGTTAGCGGTCAGACGCTGGTTATCCATCAGATGCTGATTTTCGCCACGATTTTCTTTATTGAGTACAGATTTTTCTTTGTTTAAAGCTTGAAAGTCTTGTGATAATTTTGAAAATTTCTTTTTTAAATTCTTATACTCAACAGAGAGAGTGGCAGAGTCCTTAAGAAGATCATCAAATGCAAGTTGAAGTTCAGAGTAGGAATCATATACTATTACATCTTCAACTTCTTCTTCTGAATCAAGGTCAGTGTCTGCCATGAGAGCGAGATTTGCTTCTACTTCATTATCTTCCTCAGATGAAGATAAATCTAGATCTTCCCATGTAGCCATGAGGCTCTTCTTCTTTTTCTTGAAAGAACTTCTTGTGGACTTCTCCTTAAGATTAGGACATTCGGACTTGAAATGTCCAGGCTTTTTACATTCATAGCAAATGACTTGAGCCTTGTCCTTGCTTTCTTTCTTGTCCTTAGTATCTTTCTTCTGAAACTTCCTCCTGAAGTTTCTCTTCTTCCACATTCTTTGTATCTTCCTAGATATAAACGCGAGCTCATCTTCTGATGTGTCAACATCTCTTTCTGAAGCTTCATCTTCTGATTGTTCTTCTTCAGCCTGAAGGGCTTTGAAAGAACTGGCTTTATGTTGAGAGACTTTCAAAGTAATAGACTTGCCCTTTTTGACAGGTTCTTCTTCATTTAGCTCAAGTTCATGAGCTTTCAACGAACTCATAAGATTTTCAAGTCGTAGGACATTTAGATCTTTTGCTTCCTGAATAGCAGTGACTTTGGGTCTCCACTGCTTAGTCAAGCTTCTTAAGATCTTTCTAACATGGTCAGGTGTAGTGTAACTTTTTCCAAGGGCCTGTAACCCATGAACAAGTGTTTGAAATCTTCCAAACATGGTTTCAATGCTTTCACCATCTTCCATTTTGAATAACTCGTATTGGCGAACCAACATGCTAGCTTTGGTTCTCTTACTTGGGCAGAGCCTTCGTAAGATAAGACAAGTGAGTCCCAGATTTCTTTGGCAGTATCAAATTTGCCACATTTATCACATTCTTTTTCTGTCATAGCACAGATAAGAATGAATGTAGCCTTTTGATTGATTTGATATCTCTTTTTTTGCTCATCATTTCAATCTTCTCTGCCTATAGCAACACCACGAGGATTAGTGGGAGGAATGTAACCACTTTGAACTATATCCCACAACTCAAGTTGTTGTGTCTCAAAGAAAGCTTTTATCTTATCTTTCCAGTAATCAAATTTTTCTCCATCGAATAGAGGAGGACGGTTCATATGACCACCTTCAGTAGACATGTTCACAGTATAGGATCTTTTCTCTTAACACTGTTAAGTGCTCAACCAAAAGGCCGAGCTCTGATACCAATTGAACGTGAACACAAGAAGGGGGGGTTGAATTGTGTTAAAAAACTTTTCGCAAACTATACGTAAAAACTTCAACACAGGTTGTTCAAAACTGTTTGTATAACGGATGCAGAGAATTAAACCGGACCGGATGCAGAAATTAAACAGTTTATAAAAACTTGTTTTACTGAGCAAGGTAAAGATAAATAATGTAAAGCAGTAAAGGATGAGACTTAGAGATTTATACTAGTTCACCACCAACTGGTAGCTACGTCTAGTCCCTTCGTTCTTGAAGGATTTTTCACTATAATCAACTGATTACAATTTTCCTCAAGAGTTTTCTTCTGTCACAAACTTGACAATACTCTCAACTTCTCAAAACGACTCAGTACAGTCGAGCCTTTGAGGAACAGAGCCTTAACTAGGCCAAATACAGTTTACAAAAGAGATTATACTTTTTATTACAATCAAAATAACTCTCACAGAGAGGATGAAAAGATTAAGCTCAAAACAGAATAGCTTTCTAAAAGAAAGTATAAGACGCTGAGTTCAGTTATATGTAGACCAGAAACTTGGCACAAAACTTGATTGCTCACTTGAGTAATATTTGCTTTCAGAATGAAGTTTCTTCACAGTTTTTCCAACATTTCTTCAATGAATACCTTGGGTATTTATAGGAGTCTTCAAAGGTATTACCATTGCAGTCAAAATGTCTCCTTTCCATTGAGTGAGGTAATTTGAAATGTAGTCCTTTTCTTCCTTTCCAGAGAATATCAGAATAGTACACATTACCGTTTTCGTACTATCTGCTATTTGCAATTGCCTTGTACGATTTTTGTCTTATGCTAAAGGTGTCACCTTTGCTTCCTCATACATCAAAATGAGTGCATAAAATCAAATTCGAATTAGTTCGAACGATCCGAGGCTAAGAGCAAAACGTGATCATCACGTGCTTTATTAAAGAGATCGACGCCGCCGTAATCGCAGGACTGGACGCCGCAAGAATTGAGTGTTCCACGTGTCAAGAAGTAACACTGCTGGACGCTTGCTGTTAGCAAGACGCTGGAGTGAGTTCGGATGCTGACACAAGTGGATTGTATTCATTTCTTTTGTAAATTTCTTCTTTTTCCTTGAGTGTTTTGTACATATATATGAAGTTTTGATACCTGTACACTCAAAGATATGTTAGAAGATAAATTGTTCTCTTGAGAATTACTTTGTTATCATGAAAATTAATGAGGGTCTAAACTTCTCAATCATTTAGGTTCCAACAATATCATTCAATCTATGATCACCCCTCTTTGTGGCATCTGAAAATATTCACCTCTAGGGTTGCAAGATTGGAAATTTCCCCTCGTTCTCACCTTACTGTTTCTGAAGATGGTGAGAAGGTAAAAGTGTCTTTTAGTGGAAGGTTATGACCTACTTCTAGCAGAGGAATCATTCCTTTTTCTGTTGATCTTCCTCATCATCTGCCTCAGAATGAACCTCTCACTCTGGAGGAATACGGAAGATGGATCACAAACGAAGAAATGACATTCATGGCTCACTGCCTTGAAATGAAGAAGCTTGAGATCATTTGTCAGTACAGAGACCCCTCTACAGCATCTGTTAAAATTGTGGCTAATAGGCAAAGATGGCTACCCCTGACTATCCCTAGTAAAAGGAAGGAACCAGCGCCTAGTAAACTTCCAAAACCAATTGGACTCAAGGAGTATGAAGAAGCTCCTCAAGCATTCAATGTCAAAGCATTCTCTAAGCTTCCGGTCAAGAAGCTTTCTAAAGATCATGCTAGAAGAGTATACCTAAATCTTCTCCACAAAGATGCTTGGAGAACTGGATCTTCTGGCTGCTACAATGCAGAGAAAGCAACAATTCCCACTGTTGGCTCCAATAGCAGGGTAACAGACACTAACCTTGCTAGTCTCCATCTCGATGATATGTTCATGTGTTATGTGCTTAGGCCCCTAAGTGTCATGAAAATAGAAGATCACTGGGCTATTATTTGCAAACACTTTGATATGGGATTCAGTTGGAGTCAATGGACTGAGTCTTGGAAAGACAAAGCCATTTTGCCCTGTTTTGAACCTCCCAAGATTGAAGAAGATGATAGGGAGAATCTGCTTAAATTGTTTTGGGCTGAGAATGAAGGACTCAATTTCATCTTTGATGGAATGGAAATTTTTATAACAAGAATTTTTGGAGAATCTGCACTGATAAAATTTGATGGTTATGCTAAAGATCTGCTTCAGCACAGGGAAACTGTTTTTATGAATATGATCTATCCTGAAGAACTTAAGCAAAGATGGGAATGGGATATGGAATAAGAGAAACAGAAGCTGGGAAGATTCATCAAATGGTCCTTACCAAATGATGATTTCCTTCAGAAGGCTAATGAAAAGAAGGCATTGAGATTGAGATTGTCACAAAATGTGCTTGTAGAGCATCAAAAGATGGAATCTGAAAGGGCTATTGTTGTACATCCTGAACATATTTCATAAGCTAACCTTGCTTATGCTCCTCCTGCTGCAGGTACTGATATGGTCACCATACCAAGAGCTGAATTGGAAGCCATCTTGGCTACTAATCAGAAAGTGCATCAGTTGGAAAGTACTTCGAAATACATCTTGGATCGGTTCAATTTGGATCCTCCTCATCCACCAAACCCCTAAGCACTTGTTCTTATTCTGTATTATGTGCTATTGCTTATACAATTATCTTTTTTTTTTGGTACAATCATTTGTTTCTTACTTGATACATCTATATTTCAAATGATCCTCAAATTTTTCTAAGTATTTCTACTTACTATTTTCGACTATGATGTTATTTACACTCTTTTTGTCTTATGACAAAAGGGGGAGTAAAAGAAAGGTATGATGAACACACTGAAAGTTCGATGGATACGCTGAAATATCAAACATCACATGCATAAATCATACATAGCATATATTTCAAATTACTCTGATACTCTATGAGATTTATTGATCTGACACTCATTGACATTCATTGTCTGGTGCTCTGAAAATCTTGAATATTTGTTGGCACTATTTTATTTGGTACAATGAATTTCAGCATCTGATCTTTATATATTATTTGAGTAAAATGATCTCAGCATCCGAGCTCAACGCTCAATTGAATAAATGATCTGATACTTTATGTATTTTTTTTGCGATCACAATAAATGATATGATTATTGAAAATCGCTCTAATACTTGATTTATTTAATTTTATCTGAGTTGTTGAACTTAGGGGGAGACCCTTGAAATTATTTTTCAAAATTAGATTGTTCATCAACCTTGGATATTTGTCGTCATCAAAAAAGAGGAGATTGTTGGAACCTAAACGATTGAAAAGTTTAGACCCTCATTAATTTTGATGATAACAAAGTATCTTCTGATAAAGTCTGTGAGTGTGCAGGTATTAAAATCTCTTATGTTGTATCTCACTCAAACAAAAAGAAGAAATTCACAAGTATTGAATACATTCCATGTGTGTGCATCCGATTCACTCCAGCGTCTTGTGTATAGCGAGCGTCCGGTAGTATTATTCTTTGACACGTGGATTATCCAATTATTGTGAGCGTCCGTCCACTGTACTGAGCGAGCATCCGGTCTTTTAATGAATCACGTGATGATCACGTTGTTGCTCTTCACCTCAGCTACTTTTGGAACGGAATTCGAATTTGATTTTGTGTGCTCAATTTTATGTACGAGGAATCAAATGTGACACTTTCAGAATAAGACAAATTCGTACAAGGCAATTTTGTGAAAAGCAGACAATACAAAAACGATAATATGTACTATTCTGATATTCTCTGGAAAGGAAGAAAATGACAGAATTTCAAATTACCTCATTCAATGATCTGGAGCTAAAATATCTGCAACGGTAATATCCTCAAGACTCCTATAAATACCTTAAGGTATTCATAGAAGAAAGTCGCTAGAAACTACATTCTGAAAGAGCTATTACTCAAATAAACAATCAAGTTTCATTCCAAGTCTCTGGACTACAAGAACTAAACCTCAGCGTCTGATTCTTTCTTTTAGAAAGTTATTTGTTTTGAGCTTAATCTTTTCATCCTCTCTGTGAGAGTTATTTTGATTGTATTCAAAACTATCTTTGTGAAAGTTGTATTTCCTAGTTAAGGCTTTGTTCCTCAAAAGCTTGTACGTACTGAGTCATTTTGAGAAATTAAGAGTATTGTCAAGTTTGTGACAGTAGAATACTCTTAAGAAAATTTGTAATCAGTTGATTATTGTGAAAAATCATTCAGGAAAGAATGGACTAGACGTAGCTACCGGGTTGGTGGTGAACTAGTATAAATCTCTGTACCTCTTGCTTTACTGCCTTACATTTTTCTTTATCTTGCTCAGTAAAACAAGTTTTCATAAATCGTATTTCCAGCGTCTGGTTTATTCCAGCGTCCGATAACTACAAGTTTTAAAATCAAGTGTTCAGAAAGTGTTTTTAACTTAAAGTTTACGAAAACTTTTCAACACAATTCAACCCTCCTTCTTGTGTTCACGTTCAGTTCTTACGAAGTATGGACCTGTTTTTATAGATGGTTGGGCTTCTTAATTTCTTTACCTTCTTCTTTTGATGATCATTATTTAAATAATAGTTTATGATTCGAGGAAAGGAATTGAAAAGAGCTTGGCAAATGGTTTGGCACTTAGTGATTTGGAGCATTTGGGTTCTTACAAATAGAATCATTTCAGCAACTCTAATTTTGATTTTGTTGCATTGTTGGATTTATTCAATATTAGATCATGGTCTTGGTTAATAGCTTATTATGGAGGGTTGGGGTTACAATTTTGTGAATGATGTATTTGTCCATTAGAGTGTTTGAAAACTTGTATAGCTAGATCATGGGTTGTTGATTGGTACATGAATTACAGTACTTCTTGTACTCCTTTTAATATATTTTTCCTTATAAAAAAACCTATAAAACGGGTGAAAATAAGGAAATGTTACCTTGGCAGTGGCTAACACATCAAAAGAGAAAATTCAAGTATCACATTCGTGTGGCTATTAGAAGAGACTTCGCTAGCTTGCATTCTCGTTCAAATGTAGCTCTTATGTCTAATGAAGATATGAAGGGCGTAGAAAACATTGAAACAAAGAAATTAACATTGATAAAAAAAAAAATAAAAGGCAGAAGAGAAATTTCGAATAAAAAGCATAGACACTATAGTATGTAAAATTTTTCACACAAAAAAAGTAATAAAACAAAAAAAGGGAACAAACATGGCAGATTGAATGAGAAGTTAAGTACGCAACAGAGTTACAATAAAGGGCATGACATCTAGATAGGGATCTTGGCTAAAAGGCAGAGAGGATTCTTCTTGTGTTGAGTGATTCCTGGCAACACTTCAGTATCAATATCTTCCTTTACCAACCCATGAGGCAATTCCCAATCAAAGGAATAGAGGAGATTGGCAAGAATAAGCTCTAACGATGCAATAGCCATAGGCATGCCTGGGCAAATTCTACGCCCTGCTCCAAAGGGAATTAGTTCGAAATCTTTTCCTTGAAAACTTATTGAACTGTCTAAGAATCTTTCAGGGTAAAACTCTTCTGGGTCCTTCCAAATGTTAGGGTCTCTATGAATAGCCCAAGCATTCACATACACTATTGTCTTGGAGGGAATATGGAAGCCACCTATAGTGCAGTTCTTGTTTGATTCTCTTGGCACAAGAAGTGGGGCTGGTAGGTGTAAACTTAATGTCTCTTTTATCACTGCCTTCAAATAGGAAAACTTTTGAACATCATCTTCATCTATGAAATCTTTATTACCTGCCAAGTTCCTAATTTCATCTTGAACTTTCTTCATTACTCCTGGGTTTTTTATTAGGGCAGTCATAGCCCACACTGAAGTGGCTGCAGTGGTATCTGTTGCAGCTACAAGCATGTCCTGTAAAGAAAATCAGTTAGTTAAGTATTGGTGGAACATAGATTTTGTAACAGAGGAATATGAAAGATTGAGTCAATAATACTTATTTCTTAAGTACAAATAGCCAATTGTTGCCTAAATGGTTGCCTATATATACAACATACGCTCTTTTCTATTTTATTTTTATCTTTATGGACATATAGCATACGTTCACTGTCACAGGTTAATGTCCCTTTCCAGTCACAGGGCCACTCTCCATTATTGGCACTTTTCCCCATTCATGATGTCACAAGCATTTTCCATTTATTTAAATGTATTTTTGTTTTGTTTTAATACCCATATTACCCCTTCCTGTTAGTATAAGTAGGGTTGCTTGTACACTGTTTTCACCCAAGTTTATATGAATTAAGAGTGTGTTACTTTGAGCAATCCTTTAGAGAGTGAAATCTTTCAAAATATAGTCAATTCTCAGTTCTATTCTGGTTCTGTACAATTGTGGTATCAGAGCACGGGCTTGGTGATTTCTGAGTGAGAGAAGTGAGAAAATTTGAGTTTTCTGGTGTGTGTTCTTGAAGAGTCGAACTCTCCCCCTCGAGACCTCCATTTTCGATATGAATTTGCTAAAATTGACACTGCCATTGCGTCCAGAAGGTTCAAAATCCTTTGGGTCTGAAACTTTGCGGCCAACAGCCACTTCACGCGCATGTATGCACCTTGCCAGAGTTTCCACGCGTCGCCCACACGCTTGCCAGAGACACACGCGCTGTCACGCGCCTGCTGGAGGTTGAAGATGCTGATGTCAGCACCATCTATGAGACACGCTAGCGCCACATCAGCCACTCAGGTCACGACACGTGTCACCGAGCCACCTCATCTAATCTAATCAGTCAGCACCATGCATGAGACAGTCAGCGCCACCTCATCTAATAAGTTGCTGGCACGTGTTACCTATTGCGACGTCACCTAGTCAACCAATTTTTAAAAAATTGTAGATAAGTCCCTTTACTTTTTGTATTCACAGTTTGGCCCCTAAATTTTTTAGATTACGATTTGATCCTATAACTTTTTGAAAATTATAATTTAACCCCAAAACTTTTGAAAATTGCAATTTGAGCCCTAAACTTTCTAAAATTTGTTGTTTGAACCCTAAACATCCAAAAAATCCATTTTTACCCTAAAAATGCATTCAAGAAAATATAATGGAGATTTTATTCATGAAATTGGAAAAATGGGGCCAAAAATAACAAAATTACAAGAAAGAGTAATTGCAAATAATGCTTCATTTGAATCCCGATTGAGAAAATTTGACTTTGACTATTCCAAGAGTCTTTGGGAAACAATAATTCCCAAGCAAGTAATTTGATTGATGAATTGTTAGAAAAAGAAGAAAAATGATACGAGTTTAAAAAAGAATCGATCCTTGATAAAAATTCAATATTTGAAGAAGGACCAATATTTGATGGAATCCCTTATTTAGTGATGAACCCATATTTGATGGAGAACCACTATTTGATAAAAAACCCATCTTTGATGGGGACCATTATTTGACTAAGTTCCTAGAGAACAAGGTGTTCAACTCGAAAAGTTGGATAATTTTGTAGAGTTTCAATTTAAGGAAGATCTAATAACCTTGCAACCATCCAGTAGCTTAATGGAAGATTCATCAACAATCATTAGGGAAGTAAGTATTCATAGAAAAAAGGTGGCAAGAAGGTATAAAGAATGATGAAAGACAGTCCTCTCATGTGAAACAATTCATGATTGAACTCATGCTAGAAGAATTTCCAAATGATGTGTCGATCAAGGTATTTAGTAATGAATTAAAAATTCGGCAAATTCTGACAAATTTTATCATCATTGCCATCAAGTTTACACATGAAGGCAATGTTGGTATAAACATTGAGATTGTGCCCAAACTAATTTTCTTAAAAGCTGAAGGACCACCGCCATGGAAGAAAATGCTAAACTCAAGGTTAAATTTCCTCCAACCTGGGGACTATGTCACGGGTCAATGACCCTTTCAAGCCACAAGGGCCACTCTCCATTATTGGCACCTTACCTCATTCATGATGTCACAAGCATTTTCCGTTTAGTTAAATGTATTTTCGTTTTGTTTTGATACCCATATTACCCCAGCTAACTAGCATAAATAAGGGTTGCTTGTACTCAGTTTTCATCCAAGTTTATATGAATTAGGTGTGTATTGCTTTGAGGAATCCTTTAGAGAGTGGAATCTCCCAAAACAAAGTGGATTCTCTGTTAAGTTCTGGTTCTGTACCACATATAACACACGTTCACCAACTAAGAATGTCAATTTAGCAATTTTTTATTAACCATGCCTACAATATTCATTCATAATATCATGAAATTTAGTTACTTTTTAGTTTTTAATACAATGTTACTAGATTTGGTTTGGCCATTTTTGTCCCTTAATTTTCTAAATCGATGATTTTGGTCTTCTTTTATTTTTCATGAATTTAGTCTCATGCTTTTTATTTTTTGTGAATTTGGTTTACACACTTTTTAAATTGAACTTTTAGTCCAGAAACTATGGATTTTGTAATAGTTGTCGTGGGTCGACTAGGGCGGAGATTCATCTATTGCAAAAAAAAAAAAATTAAATTATATTTTTAGTCCCTTATGTTTATTTTAGATTTCGATTTGGTCTCTTATGTATTAAAAGTTCTAAATTGGTTCCTTATGTGTTAAATTTATACCAATATGATCCTTTTTTTTGTTCCGAAATGATCCCTTATAGTACAAAAATTATACCAATGTGGTCCCTTTTTCCCCCTTATTTTGCAAAAAATGGACCACATTGATATAATTTTTGTAACATAAGGGACCACTTTGAAATAGAGAGACCACATTTGTGTAATTTAGACATAAAGAACCAATTCGGAATAAATAATACATAAGAAACTAAACTGAAACATAAAATAAACATAAGAGACTAAAAGTATAATTTATGAGGAAAAAAAAAAAAGAGTTTTCCACCGTGGATGATCCATTCCCTGATTGGAGCTATATGTTACCCACAGAGGAGCAAGAAAGATATTATATTTTCCGTTACAAGCAAGAATGATAATATAATTTTTGTGAGTCGATAATACTTAGTAAGATAATCTCAGAAATCTTATCACATTGCATGGGTACAAATGGCCAATTGTTGCCTTTGTATAGCACAGGTTCACCGACTAACTGTTATCAGAGAGGCATGCAAACTCTAAAATCAGATAGGCATGAAAACTCTAAAAAACTCACACACAAACAGCCACGGAGGAAGAAAAACAAGAGAGATGGAGAGAATTTAACACAAACTCAATTCTTACATTAATTATAATTTGGATACAGGGCATGCCTTTTATAGGCTAACAACTACAATAAAATAATATTATAAGTGATCAATTTCAATTTCACTAGTAATCAACTTGCCTCACAAAGTTCAAATTGAAAACAACTTCTGCAGTCAAAATTCCAATGGCAGCTTCAACTATTTCGGTAGTCAAAATTTTGGCTTCAAGCATTGCTGCTAATATTAGCTAGGTGCCAACTGTTTTGTTGCTTGATTTAATTTTAACACTAACAATATTTAGCATTTTTTTTTATTAACCATGTCCAGAATATTCCATCATAATATCATGGTATTTAGTTATTTTTTTAGTACAACAAAAACTAGATTTATTTATAGAAGTTTCTGGTTAATTGCATCAGCTTTCAAGAGCAAAAAAAAAAAAAAGAGAGAAAAAACAAAAAGGAGTTCACCAAAACTTAAAATGAAAATTAAACGGGAAAAATTAAATGAATTGAGAGATCATACCGTGAGGATTCCTTTGATGCGATCAAAAGTGAGATCAATTGAAAGCGAACGCTGCTTCTTGAGTTTGAGTAAGACATCAACAATAACCTCTTCCTCTGTTTGTTTTCTATTTGGATCCATATGTTCATCAATGACCTCTTGGTAGAACTTATCCAAATCCTTAAAATTTCGTTCCAAACGTGCATTCAGTCCGGTGAGTTTATCAATCCAACCCATGAATGGAATATAATCTGAAACGAAAATGGCTGTCATCATGGCTTGAAACTCATTCAACATTCCATGGAATCTACTCCTCTCAGTTCCTTCCTCTTCATACCATCTCCCAAAAGCAATCCTACAAATCATAGTGCTTGAGAGAGAAATCAGTAACTCGCTTAAGTTTGTAACAACCGAAGAAGAAGCGTGCCCATAAATTTTTTTGATCATTTGCTTAACCTCAAACTTTCTTATAGAGGAATAACATGACACACGCTTGGAGCTAAAAATATGGACAACACAGATTTTTCGGATTTCTCTCCAATAATCGTTGTACGGAGAAAATACAATCTCTGATCCATTATAGGACAATTTCTTTTGGCCATGCAGGATTGGTCGATCAGAAAAGATAAAATCAGTGTTCTTCAGTACCTCTTTAGCAATTTCAGCTGAAGAAACAACAATAGCTGGCCTTAAACCGAGTTGAAGTGAAAATAAGGGTCCATATATTTTTGAGAGTTGCGAAAGTTGCAGATAAAGAATAGAATTGTCTAGCTGATGAAGATTCCCTATTATGGGAAGGCCTCTAGGACCAGGTGGACGGTGTGTGGTGCTTCTATGTTTATGGACGAACAGAATTAGCAAAGGAAGAGTTAGGCATAGAATAAGCAGAAGAAATGACAACATAATTAACTATGGCCAATTTTGAAGAGGAAGAAAATGCTTTAGTTGTAATTTGTAAAACTCAACTACACGTATATATAGAGATACTTAACTTGGTTTTAGACCTTCATTTAATATCTTATGATTTTGAACGCGTAAATATTTGTGGAAGAATAGAAGCAAAGGAAGAGATAGGCGCTGAACAAGCACAAGTAGTGACAACATTGTCAACGATGAAAAACTATGAAGAAGATGAAAATGCTTTAGTTGTAAATTGACCTCAACTTAAATAATAATAATATATTCACGTGGTGTAGGTTTTATACAGACAGGCTGTAACGACTCGTTTCCGGACCGCTACTGAACTAAAACTAAACCTATATGTGATGGATTTTTAAAAACGGTACTCTTGTGTCCTTCAGGAAATACGGTATTTTTTTTATTTTTAGACAATAGTGCCCGTAAAGTACACACAGAGTACTTACAGCGTTTCGAAACATGGTGCAACTAGGACACAAGTTACGTACTGGAAATGCATACACGCATAAACATATATAGACAATATACACAGTGCGTACAAAATAAAGCAGCGTAAAAATGTATGAGAGAATACACCTATGATATGAAAACCCTCGCGAGAGTAATCATACCCTGGGGATACTCCCGGCAGACACCCACGCAGGGGGCTGCTCCAAAAGTAGAACCGCCAGTCTACCCTGTCTTAGCAAAACATCACTAGCCCGACCGGTCACCAACTAACTGTACACAAAAGATGTATATATACTACAGTCATCCAAAAAAAAGAAACACAACAGCAGTAAGAGAACACAACATCTACAAATCACTGCCCAGATCCTCCGATGGATCCTCCTCCTCCTCGTCCTCCATCGGATCCTCGCCTGTCAAGTCGATCAAGGGTGCCGCAGCTGGTACATCCTCTGGCACATCACTCGGCACGTACTCTCCTGCAGTTGCATCGTCATCAGGCCGTGCACCTAGATAATCTGCCTCCCCACACACCGTGCAAACAGGGGGTCAATCCACTGGTAGGGTGGGAACCCTATCCACAGGAGGGGAACTCGGTCCCACTGGAAAACTCGAAACAGCAGCTGCCCTCGAGGTCGACGCTCCTGCAGATCCTCACCTAATCATGCTCTTACGAGCAGTCCATCTCACCCTCGGTCCTCGACCACGTCCGCGTGACAAAATCTTGGAAACCGTCGCTCTAGGAACCTTAATCGGTCCCTCTGGAGACGAGGAAGAGGCTGGCATAGCCCCCTCCCTCTGGGTAGCCCTCCAAGCCTCAATCACCTGCGTAGTCTGAATCGGGAAGCTCACTGTACGTCTCGTCACCTCCTGCCTCACAACCATACCGTCCTCCCTGAAGGTTTGTACAACATCCCCCGTATATACAACACGGCGGGAGATGGAATCAAACTCCATCGTCGTGGGCAGCTCAATATCGGGAAAATCAAAGATAATCTCCGACGATGTCCGCATCGCCGGAATCGGTATACTCTTCTCCATCACCTAGGTAGCCATCATGAATCGAAGGTACCACGGGAAAGGGTCAACTTCTCAACAAATCAAAATATAATAATTCACAAAGCAATAAGCAAACAACAATGCATACAGTTCACAAGGTTCAATTCAAAATGCTCGCTCAAGACTCGACTCGCGACTCATCTCACAACTCATTTTCTCTCGACTCGACAATTTTTCCGGAAAGCAGATGCCGATCCATCCACTGAATACCAGCTGTAGCTTTGGGATCTTCGCTCTCCCTAGGACGTTCAGCTCCGGTTCCTTAACGCTGCGACGCCTAGCTAATCCACCATGAACGAAGGGGACCTAGCACCCTCAGTTGTCCGACTCACAGCTCAAAAACGTCTCAACGACTCGACTAAGCTCTCAGACTCGATGAACAATTCGCCGCATACGATATTCAAAGAGTAGTACGCAAGATTATTCGACCGCATATCAAATAATAAGAGCATACTTAATATGAAGAAACGCAATTCAACAATATAAGCAGCATCAATAATTCTCATATCGAAACGCAATTCAACAATACAAGCAGCATAAACAATTCACAACATTATTCAACCGTATATTAAATAATTGCACAGATCAACAATCAAATCATAGAATCCATCCCTATACAACTCGATGGAGTTCACAGAGAGGAACAAACAAGTGTGGGGGGTTGGGGACAGCTACGAACCACTTGCAGACAAGCCCACTAAATAATCAGTATATCAAAAAAATAAAGCGAAGTGGTACAAGACCCTCACTTCGAACCCTGAGGTTCTCAGACTTCTTCGCATAAACACTTGAAATTAAATTCCTATCATATTTAAAGTTGCCCTTACACAAGGACATACAACAATAAAAGCCTACAAATGTCTAGAAGTGCCCTTACCACGAACAGTCGCTAACGTCGTTTCAAAATCCTCAAGTCCGCGTCGCTCGATCTTTGGAATCACGATTCCTATCACAACGAACAACTTAGCACGATCTATAAGTTCTGACTAACTTAAGCCCTCAACTTAGCCCTTTTTCTAACCAAACTCATTTAAGCATTTTAAATAATTAGCTACTAGAAAATAAATAAGGTTTTAAAATCAAGTACTTTTTGAAAGGGTAGCATAACACATAACAATTAGAAATCTTAACTTACTTGAAAAGATAAAGTTTTTGAAACTAAAAAGCTTTCTTGAAAGCTTTAAGCAAACACCATGCAATTAACAACTTTCATAAACTTTAAACTCTAGAACACATACTCATGAAATCATTTTGCATAAAGTTTCTAAGACCTAAATATAACACATCCAAGCATTACATACAAGTTCACTAATAAAATCATCCCTTCACACCCCTTTAAAGCCTCACGGCCACAACTCCCTTTTTCTATAGAAAAATTTTACAAAAACTCATTTTCATTACTACTAACATTTTCAAGCCAATCAACCACATTTAAAGGCAACAACATCAATTCTTATCTAGACATCATTCACACACACTCTTGAAATATGTTGTAAATCATTTTCCAAATCACTTTTCATTCCAAAACTCAATTCTTATAACCATTAAAATCACCAAACATGCTATACATCATACAATACATGGCTAACCATTTAACTAGATTTCTAAGTTCCCAAAAACTTATTTTCAACTTTTTCAAGAATAGGTTTTTCCCAAATTTCTTTCAATCATTCAAACTCAATTTCAAGAATCCTAAAGCATTTTACACATTGCCCTTATCTTGCTAAAAGTCATGTTCATGCCAAACTAAAATTTAAAGGACAACCTATTCATGTTCACATGTCCATCTAGTCCTTCATAAACTAATTTTTGCATCAAACATAACCTTCACTCAAGCTAATTCATGCATACAAGTTCTAATAACCTTAAAAATAACTCTAATGACTTTGTTAAACATCTAACACATATTTAAACATCACACTCTCATGTTCTCATAGTTCAAGAATTGAAAAAAATTACTAGAACTATCATGTTACACCTAATTAACTTAACAACAACTTCAATTAACACATAATCAACCCAATAACACAATAAAATCACTCAAGGCATGTTATTCATCTATTTAACGCATGATTCAACAATTAAAACTCACATTTTCCTTACTTAAAGAATAGGTATCAACCCTTAAATCACAAGTTAAGCATGCCAATTTCAAAACTACTACTCAACAATCATCAAACAACTTCTAATAACTCAACGAAACAACCAATTGCTTGATTCAAGTGAGGATCACACAACTTCCCCCTTTTCACCTCTTAGGGTTTTGCCCTTAAGCTCAAGAAAAGCGGTTGAGAGTGTTTCATCTCCTCTTGATCATAACCAAGCAACAAACAACATCAAATAAGCAAGAAAAACAAGATTGGAAAGCAAAATCACAAGAAACCATGAAGGGGAGGGGGCGCGGTTTTGTACAGTAAATGGGGAGGAAAAATTTGATTTTCTCTTACTTAGATGGTTGGGATGAAGAGGAACTATGTAGAGGTGAAGCTTTGGAACAACTTTGATGAATGTTGCAAGTTGAAAAACTCAAAGGAATGGAAGAAAATGGCTATGGAAGTCTTGGCTTTCTTAAGAGAAAAATGAAGAAGAAGATGAAGTATGAGAGAATGAGGGAAGGTCACGATGGGGCTGCATATAGCCCTCATTTCCTTTCTTTTATAATGAAAAAAATAAGCATAGTTAGTAAGAATAGTTTAATAAAAGAGATTTTCAAAATAATCACACAACTAATGACACCTAGCAACTTTATGAGATGCTAATCACATCATCTAATCTTACCTATCTAATCTCACATCTCTCATGATTATCCTCTAATCTAGAGTCTTAAGATTTAAAAACACGGCGACGAAAAACCGAAAAACCGATTTATTTCTCGCCGGAAAAATCCCGAAAAATTAATTCGCGAGGAATTAATTCTTCGCGTGATAATATTATTTCATAAATAATCTATTATAATATCTAAAAACAGACCCACAAAACTTTGCATTGACACATCAGATACAAATTGCCACATCCAAAAACAAGTGCCACGTCAATAAAAATCTGACGTGTCCTCCTCCAAATTCAACCTTCCCGATGTCTTCTATTTTTCTTCCTGTGTTGCGGTGTGTGATTCAATTCTTCTCATTCTAGATTATATCTACACTTTTTCCCTCCATATATCTTCTATCAAGGGGGAGGTGTAAGGTTAATTAGTTATGAAATTAAAAACATTTGCTTTCAGTTATAAATTAGATTAAAATAGATCTGTTTCTTACATCATCCAAGACATTCATTTATTCTTATTTGATCTCGTGTCTTTAGTCAACCCAAGCGACCCAACATGCAATGTTTCTTCCCTTCTCACGACAGGACCCTTGCCTCTGCAGTGGTCATCCTCAGCAACTTCCAAATTTTGGTTGGCACTTGATTTTGATGGCACTTCTATGATTGATCTTATAGTTAAATGGTATTTGAGTTGATTGAAGACAGCCAAAAGTGTCACCTTGAAAGTAAGCAAGAGCTACCAATGAGCTTCGAAAATGCTTCATCCTCTGCTTTCTTTTCAACATCGTGGATTCAAAGGGTGACACCGCATGCCCTGCCTCAAAGTCTCATGGGAGAGTTGGGTTCAACCGTAGATAGGGTAAGTCTTTGTTGCTTTCATTTGGGGTTGACGAAACGAAAGTGTTATTTGGTGAGGTGGGAGAAAGGGATTGGTTTCAAGTTTATTGCTTCCTTTTATGCTTATTGCCACTACAGTTGCCGCTCTTACTTGACCTTCCACTTTTACTTCATATATCCGAAAATGTTCTGTTGTACATTTAATTTTTCGAATCCATTTAAATATAGCTTATTAGGGAATTTTGATTACCAAAAGCAGAAACATGTGTTCGATCAAATGCTTGTAGGATACTATTAAGCATCTTTGCTATGGTACTCTGACCGACCATTATCTGTTAATATATTATTATTCAACCAAAGTTATTCTATTATTCCTTTTGTGTTCTTTTCTTTTTAAGTTGTTCTCTTGCTTGCTTTTTTCAGTCAAGAGTTCTGATTCTATCATTCAATTGGATCATACATAGAATCGAAGTTTTGCTCATTGGAGTTTGGACTACAATAAATAACTCTAGACTTAAACTTGAGTCAGTAACTACATACCTATCAAAAGATGAGAAAGTGAAGGATGATCTTGAAAATAATGTTAAAGACTTCCGAAAAATGGACATACTGGAGAAGTGTTTGTATAAGCAGTTTGGAAGGCCACCAAAGGAGAATATGCTGAATGAAAGGAGTGACTCGGAAGGACACATGGAAGGGGCCAGCTGGGCCAAGAGTTAGTTGCGAGGGCTGAAATCAAGAGGCACGTAGGAGCAACCGTGTGAGAATAACTAACTCTAGGTGCGATGATTATGTGTGTGAATGACGGTATAAGAGAGAGGGAGGGAAAAGGGAGTGAGGCGTGAAATGTGTGTAGTGGTCCCTTTGCTGAGTTCCTTCTTTGTAATTGGTTGCTATTCCTCCTAGACCTACACTCTGGGAGTGGATTAGTTGCTGAAATTCAATAAAACAGTAACCATTTCTGCTCATTGTTCATTGTTGCTTTATCTGTTAACTTGGTTGCCTTACATAGTTGGCCTGCTTGCAGGAAGAGAAGAGAGAACTTCAAGATAAATCAATGCCATAAAAGCCGAGCTTGTAGATTTTACAGCACAGAGAGACATGGTTGCTAAGAGAAAGACATAATTGTTTCACAAAGGAGGAGTAATGAAAGAAGAATGGATGATTTGAGGAACCAAGTGCCAAGATTAAAGGCTGAGTGGGAATTGGTGAATATAACACAAGCTAATATTGAAGCATAGTGGTCAAATTAAGGATGCAATGATTATCATAAAGTATTGTAACATTCATATTTTCCAGGTCCAAATTACTTTGCAGATTTTGTCTCAAGAAACAGTCACAACAAACTGTAATGCATCTATTTATACGTATAAGAACGTAATACGACAGTCATATACTCATATGTTCTATAACAGGTCCTTGTTCATCTAAGGCCACATTGATTAACTCATGTTACAGGTTATTTCAAGAGCATGGGTACACCACAAGAGATGATAAAACTTTGCAGCCTTGAAAAATTGAGAAACCTAGAGAGCAATATATTGGATGTGTTTACAAGCAGTATAATGATGCATTATTATTTATTAAGAAACCAGGTTCCAGTGACGTATATATACCTCAAAGTGCAAAATGTTATACCGGCCAATAGTACGTGAGAAAATGTTTAACCAACAAAATATAATAGGCGTCAAATTCAAATGACAATTGTTTGACTTTATTCCTTCGGTATGTATGCAGCGATCATTGATCAGCTTTCTAGAGTCGGGTGGATGATTAAATGAAGCCATGGTACTACCATAAAACAAATTTCCAATAAGTTCAATTAGATAGAGCATTTCAAAATATGATAAAAAAATAGAGTTGGATGGTTTATATTCTCAAGAAACTTTAATCAATTGATGTCTACCGCAGAAAGTTACTATACGATATATGTAACGACCGCTTAGACCGCTACCGAGCTCAATATACCGAGCTCGAGTTACCGAGCTCAACACACCAAGCTCAACATAAACCTATATGAGATGTGTTTTAAAAACAAAACTCTTGTGCCTTTTAAAAATACGATATATATATATATATATTTTTTTTTAAAACCGACTCGTGCACATCAGAGTAATTACAGCTTTTCGAAACATGGTGCAACTAAGACACAAGACTTAAATTCTAATAAAACATACATGCATAACATACACATATATATATATATCACTCGAAATAATAATGTATACAAAATACAGAGTAGCAAATGTGCAAAGAAAATACACCTAAGGTACGACAACTTCAAAAGAGCAATCATACCCTGGGGGTACTTCCGGCAGACTCCCACGCAGGGGGCTGCTCCAAAAGTAAGACCACCAGTCTACCCTGTAGCAACAAAACAACACTGCCCAAACTGGTCACAACCTCGAACACAAAAGAAAAACGAAGTACAGTCCTCAGAAAAACAAACATCCAACAAATAAACAATCACGACAGATAGAGGTCGTCACTCGGGTCCTCGTCGAGCTCCTCCTCGGCATCGTCTCATCGCCGAAGTTCCTGCGCCCGACATCGCCTGGGTAACCGTCATGGATTGAAGGCACCACGGGGAAAGTGGTCAACTTCTCAACAATTCAAGATAAGCTCGACATAAAAATATAAGCAAACAAAGAAAGTATAACATTCACCGACGTGACTCGACCATCTCACTCTAAACTCGACACAACTCGCAAATCCATTTTCTCTCGACTCGATAATTTTCCGGAATGCACACGCGCATCAGGTATGTCGGAAAGTCCAGCCGAAGCCTTGGGATCCTCGCTCTCCCTAGACGGTCAACTCAGGTCCCATAGCGTGGCGACGTCTAGTCAATCTCCGTAAACAAAAGGGGACCTAGCACCTCGATTATCCGGGTCACGGCTCAAAACGTCATACGACTCACCTAGCTCGCTCACTCGATGAACACCACAGCATACGATATTCAAAGAGTTAAACACAAGATATTCAACCGCATGTCAAATAAAAGAGCAAGCTCGACATGAAGAAACGCAATTCAACATGCAATACACAATTCACGACATATATTCAATCACATATTAAATACATGCAAAAACTCAATCATATCACAACATTTCAGCTCGACACAAATCAGGAAATCCATACACAATAACATAACCACGTAGAATATGAAATGCCCTTATGCTAGCATACTACGAAAATATTAATGTGAAGCGCCCTTACATAAGGACTTATAAAACAAAGCCTTAGAGATATCTAGGAGTTGCCCTTACCGAACTCCAAGTTAATGCTGCTCGACAACGACTTCGACACAGCTGTCTTCAAAGAGCTCGACAACGACTTCGACACGTACCGTCCTCGATCTGGATTCCGCTGCTTCCACGTCCTTGGATTCGCTTTCCCGTACACCTCGATTAGGAAATCACTCGATCTCGGGAATCAGACTTCCTAAAACAAACACAATTTAGATCGATCTATGGTTTCCAATACATCTAGCTCTCTCTTCCCCAAACTCAACCACAACCCAGAAAAATATAAAACTCAAGAACTGAAATATATTTTTCCTCTAACACAAAGTTAGGGATTTCGATCAAAATTTCATGAAAAGTTATCTGATGCTTCAACAGATAGATCGACAACAACAATAACCAGAAGCAACGAATGAGAAACAAAAAAATCGAAACGAACCAAAAATGGAGGTTTCTGGGCACTGCCGATTGCAGAAAAACAGAGGAAGAAATTTGTTTTACAAGCCCAATTAATCGGTTAGAAAGATAGGTAATATTGTGAAGAAGAAAACCCATCAATTTGACATGATTTGGAAGCATAAAACTGGTTAAAAATGGAAGAAGAATTAGCGCTAAACAGTAGCACAGAGGAAAAGAAAGATCTGTTCTTCATACCTCAACGGTGATCGAGCAGACGAGATATGGGTCGAGAAGTTGATGATGAACAAGATTGATGAAGAAAGCTTGTGCAGAATCTCGATGGAACTCACGGTTTCGTCGATGGAGATTTTTTTGAAGAAAACAACGAAACACAGAGCAGAAGGAAGGAAGAAGAAAGAAGAAAAGAGAAATGAGTGTTTGAGGGAAAATCGATCGTGAATACAGCTGGAAGGGCATAATCGTAACTCCAGCTATAAGATGCCAATCCCAATAATCATCTACCCGTTTAATCGTTCCTCTCATAATTACCCTCTACTCTGTCGGCCAACGGCAAGCCGACAATGTAATAATTACAAACAATATAATAATAACGCTGAATAACGTTCGAAAGAATACGAGGTGTCATCTCGACACGATGTCGACAAGAGTGCTCGTGCAAGCGTACAAGGTTCTAACACGAGTTCGTGAACGCGGTCTCCTCAGCTCGACTTGCGCCCTCATCTTCGAAGACGCGACTTCATCAACTCGACACGCGCGACCTCCTCATTTCGCCAGCTAGTGCACGTGGTCTCATCAGCTCGACAAATGATCTCGGCAACGATCTAGTCACGGGATCTCGACACAAGGTCTTGGTCGAGGTCTCGATACGTCGTCCTAATACGATGTCGATCTCGTCCTCAGGTGTTACAATCTCTCCCTCTAAAAAATTTAGTCCTCGAAATTGCAAATAAGATTCTTACCTCGAGAAAAGTTCAGTCTTGAGTCTTCATCTTCTCTTCCAGCTCCCAAGTCGCATCTCCGTCTTACGATCCCACACAACTTTGACAAGTTGAATCTCTTTGTTCCGCGAATCGCTTGGCTTTCCGATCAACGATTCTTCTGGTAATGCTTGAAAGATAGGTCGCCCTTGGTTGAATCACATCCGGTTCGATGACGTGAGAGGGGTCGGAAATATACTTCCACAATTGTGAGACGTGGAAGACGTCGTGCATGTTCGACAAGAAGGGTGGCAAGGCAATCTGATATGCCACTGGACCGATACGACGAAGAATCTGGTAAGGTCCAATGAATTTAGGGGTAAGTTTCTTGGATTTGATCGCTCGACCAACTCGATGAGTGGGGGTGACTCTAAGAAATACATGTTCTCCTTCCTCGAACTCGAGTGGTCGACGTTGTTGGTCCGCATAACTCTTACGTCGACTTTGAGATGTTCGCATCCGATCTCTCGATCAAACGGATCTTCTCGGTAGTCCGCTGGATCATATCTGGTCTCTGACGGTTCGCTCGCCGCCTGGTACCAACAAAGAGGCGTCGACATTTCCGGCCCATACGCCGCTTCAAAAGGTGCCATCCCAATACTCGCATGGAAGCCGTTATTGTAGGTGAATTCCACCAATGGTAAGGCGTCGTCCCAACTTCCTCGGTGATCTAACGCATAAGCTCGCAACAAATCTTCAAGCGATTGGATCGTTCTCTCGGTCGACCGTCGATCTGTGGATGATACGCCGAGCTAAGCCTGAGCTCGGTTCCCATCGCTCCTTGCAATTCCCTCCAAAATGAGGCGTGAACTTGGATCTCGGTCCGACACGATCGAAGAGGGTATTCCATGAAGTCGTACTATCTCGCGATGTAGATCTCGGTCGGCTTTTCCACGTTGTATGTCGACCTCACCGCAAGAAATGGCGATTTGGTCAATCGGTCGACGATCACCCAAATCGAATCATTCTTCTTCGCGTCTTCGGCAAACCTACAACGAAGTCCATGGAAATCTTGTCCCATTTCCATCTTGGCACATCGCGATCAGAGCATTCCGCAGTCGTTGGTGCTCCACCTTCGCTTCGACACGTTAAACATGAAGCTACGTGCTCGGCCACTTGCTTCTTCATTAGGACCACCAAAAATGCTTCTTCAAGTCTTGATACATCTTCGTAACTCGGGATGAATACTAAAGTTGCTCTTATGCGCTTCGCCGAGAATCAACTTCCTCGGCTCGGATCGTTAGGTACGCACACTCGGCCATTGCACCTCAAGATGTCGCCCGCTCCGACCTGAAATTCGCCGCCTTCCCTTGCGCTTATCAATGAATCTTCTCTTGCGAAGCTCGTCATGAACTTGCCGGTCTCGGATCTCGCCCAACAATCATTAGAAATGGTAAGCATACCAAAACTCGGCTTCCCGGTGAAACTTCGACACTCAACTTCAAGTCTCGGAACTTCTCGAGCATCTCCAACTCCTTGATCATCATTACCGAGGTTAAAACACTCTTCTGCTCAACGCATCCGCTACTACGTTAGCCTTACCGGATGGTATTCCAACGTAAAGTCGTAGTCCTTGAAATTCTGTCCATCTACATTGACGCATGTTGAGTTCTTTACGGTCGAACAGTACTTCAAGCTCTTGTGATCGCTGAAAGCAAAGAAGTGCTCCCGTAAAGGTAGTGCCTCCATATCTTCGGCGCCAAAAACTATCACGCCACTCCAAGTCGTGAGTAGGGTAGTTCCTCTCGTGAATCTTAAGTTGTCTTGAAGCATACGCGACCACCTTCCGATGTTGCATCAAAGACGCATCCCAATCCTGGTGTGACGCATCACAATACACCTCGAAAGGCTCTTCGGTTGAGGCAAAATCAGCACAGCGCTGTCGTCAAAAGCTCCTTCGCCGTTGAAACGGCTTCACACTCCTCGGTCCAAGCAAAAGGTTGATCCTTCCTCGTCAGTCGTGTAAGAGGCGCGACAATCTTCGAGAAACCTTCAATGAATCTTCGGTAATAGCCTGCTAAGCCGACAAAACTCCTGATCTCGGTAACCGTCTTAGGCTGTTCCCATGCTATCACCGCCTCAATCTTAGTTGGATCCACATCTATCCCTTCTTTGGAAATCACGTGACCAAGAAAATTCACCTCTTCAAGCCAAAATTCACACTTCGACAGGTTGGCATAGAGTTGCTTATCTCGTAATATCTGTAGTACTCGACATAGGTGTTCTGCGTGCTCTTCTCGGTTCCTCGAGTAAATCAATATGTCGTCGATGAACACTACAACGAACTGATCCAAAAACGAATGGAAAATCCTGTTCATGTAGTCCATAAACACACCGGCGCGATTCGCTACCCAAACGGCATCACCAACTACTCGTAGTGACCGTATCTCGTCCTGAAAGCTGTTTTGGCGACATCTTCCTCCTTCAAGCGAAACTGATGGTAGCCCGACTTCAAGTCTATCTTGGAAAAGGTCGCCGCTCCACGGTTGGTCCATCAAGTCGTCAATACGTGGTAACGGATAACGGTTCTTCACGGTAACCTTGTTGAGCTCGCGATAGTCCACGCACACCTTGATCGCCCATCCTTCTTCTTAACCAACAACACCGGAGCTCCCCACGCGGTGACACGCTCGGTCGTATGAATTGCTTCGACTCCAAGTGTTCGATCCGGGACTTCACTCTTTCATCTCGGCAGAGACATCCCGTATGGCGCTTTGGAAATCGGCCTGTTCCTGGAATCGGTCGATGGAGAACTCGACCTCTCGTCTTGGTGGTAATCCTGGCACGTCTTGAAAACGCCCTCAAAGTCACACACCACCGGGTACATTCTTCACGCCGATCCGCTGGAAAACTTCCGAACTAGCTAGATACATGTATTCCCTAGTTCCTTCTTTCAAAGAAACTCCAATACGCTCGCAGAAAGATAATCGAGACTCCAAGGTCCGGAAAATTACAGCTTTACGGCACACCAAAAGGACATGGTGGTGTGACAACCAATCCATCCCGAGGATAACATCTAAGCCCTTAAGAGGCAAACAAACCAAATTGACCACAAACTTTCTACTCAATAATCACTACACAATTAAGACATGCGGTGTTTGTGACTAAGGTTTTAGCGGTGGGGTTGTAACTACTAATTTAAACCAGAAAGCGATCACGGTCAAGTTCAAATGGTTCACACAATCAGAAGAGATAAAGTAATGGGTTGGAGCCCAATCAAAAAGAACGGATAAGGATTTACCCTCGATCTCAGAGTCACCTTGGATAAGATCATCGGCTCGCTCACTTCCTCGCCACTCATGCAGAAAACTCGCCTTTAGCCACTTGACGCGTTTCCCTTTGGCTCTTGCCGCAAGCATAGTCGGTTCGACTTTAGGTGTAGGACAATCCTTAGCAAAATGCCCTGGCTTCTTGCGGTTGAAACACACCTCCTCCTTCGAGTACGATTACTCGCGTAATGTCCCGCTTTCCACATCGGTAGCAAATCACCTCGACACCGGGTCCGACCTCCACTCCTGATTTGGGTCATCTGGACGACATCGTCCCTCGTTGTTGTTCCCCGAGGCCTGGTCGTAAGGCCTCTTCTGCGGTGGTTTCCCTTTACGTGCAAATCCGCCCGCACTGGGGTCTCACCGGTCCGCCCACCAGCCTTCTTCTTGTGGCTTCTCACTCCTTCTACCTCGACACATCGATCAATCACTCTTGGAGATTTCGGATCCTCAACGACACCATCGACTTGAATGTCGAATCTCAATCTGTTGGAATCTCTCACTCTACCATCTCTGGTCAACTCGGCCACGAAATGGACTGAAATACCTCGCCAACGATTCGAACTTGGCGCATACTCGGACACCGTCGAGTTGCCTTGCTGCCGATTGAAGAAATTCCTGCTCCTTCTCGGCTCGCAGATCCAGGAAGTACTTGTCCAAGAACCTTTCACGAAAAAGCTCCCAGGTCATCTCGCGATGTTCTGCTATAAACGTTTGCTTCACTCCTCTCCACCAATACTCTGCGTCTCCTAGCAGTAAGTAGGTGGCATAGTCGACCTTCACGTTGTCCGGGCAATGAAGTGCCTCAAAGATCTTCTCGATCTCTTGCATCCAAAGATCAGCTTTATCTGGATTTGGCTCACCGTAGAACTTCGGTGGATCATGCTTCCTGAAGTCGGCCAATCCTCTCGCTTCAGCATTTCGTTCTGCTCGTTGCTGTTGCTGCAAGTTCTGCTGAGTTAACGCTGCCGTCTGTTGAGCCATCGCGTTAGCCTGTTGAGTTGCAGCAGCTGATTGTTGAGCCATGGCTGCCGCCATCTCGGTCATAGCTTGAATAGCTCGTTCCATGTCGACGTTCTCGGTTGCAGATGTCGTATTCCTACGAGGTGGCATTAGATTCCACAAAGTTCAAAACCCTGTCAGAATCTCACAACAAGGATGTGTTAAAACACACTGCTTCAATCAAGAAACAGTTCAAACAATTTCTCAAGCAATATATTGGATGTGTTTACAAGCAGTATAATGATGCATTATTATTTATTAAGAAACCAGGTTCCAGTGACGTATATATACCTCAAAGTGCAAAATGTTATACCGGCCAATAGTACGTGAGAAAATGTTTAACCAACAAAATATAATAGGCGTCAAATTCAAATGACAATTGTTTGACTTTATTCCTTCGGTATGTATGCAGCGATCATTGATCAGCTTTCTAGAGTCGGGTGGATGATTAAATGAAGCCATGGTACTACCATAAAACAAATTTCCAATAAGTTCAATTAGATAGAGCATTTCAAAATATGATAAAAAAATAGAGTTGGATGGTTTATATTCTCAAGAAACTTTAATCAATTGATGTCTACCGCAGAAAGTTACTATACGATATATGTAACGACCCGTTTCCGGACCGCTACCGAGCTCAATATACCGAGCTCGAGTTACCGAGCTCAACACACCAAGCTCAACATAAACCTATATGAGATGTGTTTTAAAAACAAAACTCTTGTGCCTTTTAAAAATACGATATATATATATATATTTTTTTTTAAACTGACTCGTGCACATCAGAGTAATTACA
The DNA here is from genome assembly GCA_037113605.1 of Calophaca sinica. Classification (NCBI taxonomy): domain Eukaryota; kingdom Viridiplantae; phylum Streptophyta; class Magnoliopsida; order Fabales; family Fabaceae; genus Calophaca; species Calophaca sinica. The sequence goes on along the minus strand of CM073734.1, from coordinate 48,139,060 downwards.
GCTTTTCGAAACATGGTGCAACTAAGACACAAGACTTAAATTCTAATAAAACATACATGCATAACATACACATATATATATATCACTCGAAATAATAATGTATACAAAATACAGAGTAGCAAATGTGCAAAGAAAATACAACTTAGGAACGACGACTTGAAAAGAGCAATCATACCCTGGGGTACTTCAGAACTCCCACGCAGTGGGTCGCTCCAAAAGTAAGACCACCAGTCTACCCTGTAGCAACAAAACAACGCTGCCCAAACTGGTCACGACCTCGAACACAAAAGAAAACGAAGTACAGTTCTCAGAAAAACAAACATCCAACAAATAAACAAACACGACAGATAGAGGTCGTCACTCCGGGCCTCCTCGAGCTCCTCCTCCGCATCGCTTCATCGCCGAAGTTCCTGCGCTTCGACATCGCCTGGGTAACCGTCATGGATTGAAGGCACCACGGGAAAGGGTCAACTTCTCAACAATTCAAGATAAGCTCGACATAAAAATATAAGCAAACAAAGAAAGTATAACATTCACCGACGTGACTCGACCATCTCACTCTAAACTCGACACAACTCGCAAATCCATTTTCTCTCGACTCGATAATTTTCCGAATGCACACGCCATCCGTATGTCGGAAAGTCCAGCCGAAGCCTTGGGATCCTCGCTCTCCCTAGGACAGTCAACTCAGGTCCCATAGCGTGGCGACGTCTAGTCAATCTCCCGTAAACAAAAAGGGACCTAGCACCCTCAGTTATCCGGGTCACGGCTCAAAAACGTCATACGACTCACCTAGCTCGCTCACTCGATGAACAATTCGCCGCATACGATATTCAAAGAGTTAAACACAAGATATTCAACCGCATGTCAAATAAAAGAGCAAGCTCGACATGAAGAAACGCAATTCAACATGCAATACACAATTCACGACATATATTCAATCACATATTAAATACATGCAAAAACTCAATCATATCACAACATTTCAGCTCGACACAAATCAGGAAATCCATACACAATAACATAACCACGTAGAATATGAAATGCCCTTATGCTAGCATACTACGAAAATATTAATGTGAAGCGCCCTTACATAAGGACTTATAAAACAAAGCCTTAGAGATATCTAGGAGTTGCCCTTACCGAACTCCAAGTTAATGCTGCTCGACAACGACCTCGACACAGCTGTCTTCAAAGAGCTCGACAACGACTTCGACACGTACCGTCCTCGATCTGGATTCCGCTGCTTCCACGTCCTTGGATTCGCTTTCCCGTACACCTCGATTCGGAAATCACTCGATCTCGGGAATCAGACTTCCTAAAACAAACACAATTTAGATCGATCTATGGTTTCCAATACATCTAGCTCTCTCTTCCCCAAACTCAACCACAACCCAGAAAAATATAAAACTCAAGAACTGAAATATATTTTTCCTCTAACACAAAGTTAGGGATTTCGATCAAAATTTCATGAAAAGTTATCTGATGCTTCAACAGATAGATCGACAACAACAATAACCAGAAGCAACGAATGAGAAACAAAAAAATCGAAACGAACCAAAAATGGAGGTTTCTGGGCACTGCCGATTGCAGAAAAACAGAGGAAGAAATTTGTTTTACAAGCCCAATTAATCGGTTAGAAAGATAGGTAATATTGTGAAGAAGAAAACCCATCAATTTGACATGATTTGGAAGCATAAAACTGGTTAAAAATGGAAGAAGAATTAGCGCTAAACAGTAGCACAGAGGAAAAGAAAAATCTGTTCTACATACCTCAACGCGGATCGGCCAGGCGAGATATGGGTCGAAGTTGATGATGAACAAGATTGATGAAGAAAGCTTGTGCAGAATCTCGATGGAACTCACGGTTTCGTCGATGGAAATTTTGAAGAAAACAACGAAACACAGAGCAGAAGGAAGGAAGAAGAAAGAAGAAAAGAGAAATGAGTGTTTGAGGGAAAATCGATCGTGAATACAGCTGGAAGGGCATAATCGTAACTCCAGCTATAAGATGCCAATCCCAATAATCATCTACCCGTTTAATCGTTCCTCTCATAATTACCCTCTACTCTGTCGGTCAACGGCAAGCCGACAATGTAATAATTACAAACAATATAATAATAACGCTGAATAACGTTCGAAAGAATACGAGGTGTCATCTCGACACGATGTCGACAAGAGTGCTCGTGCAAGCGTACAAGGTTCTAACACGAGTTCGTGAACGCGGTCTCCTCAGCTCGACTTGCGGCCTCATCAGCTCGGGACGCGACTTCATCAACTCCACACGCCACCTCCTCATTTCGGCTGACTAGTGCACGTGGTCTCATCAGCTCGACAAATGATCTCGGCAAACGATCTAGTCACGGGATCTCGACACAAGGTCTTGGTCGAGGTCTCGATACGTCGTCCTAATACGATGTCGATCTCGTCCTCAGGTGTTACAATATAACTGAAATTAAAAATGATACTTAAATTTTAATAATGTTATTATATTTAAAATACTTTATATATCACTTTATAATCTTAAAAAAAAAAAAAAACTGCAGTTGCGCAGGTCTCAATCTAGTAAAAATAACAACAACCACTCAAAAATAGTCTCAACGAGTTACGATTCGATTTTCATCGAAATCGGAGTTCATTTAAAATTTTATCTGTGGCGAAACTGCCATGCGATTCGAAACGCGACGAAACTTCGTTAGAAATTTTCGACGATATTCGAACCATGAATTAATATAAAATATTAACTCTCAAATATAGTTTGATCTTTATTTAATTAATTCACTTACTCAGAGAACAAGAAATTGCTTTATTATAGCGTAAATACGACGAAAATATACTAAATAACGCTACTTAACGTATCATAAAAACACGCGTGTTACACAGGCCGATTTGAGGAGTGAGTGTGGATTGGGCTGCTTAGTATAAGCATAGGAGATGGATTGTCTAACTTGGATTATTGTTGTGACTTACATATAAATACTTAGGGTAGAGACTTATGAAAGTTGAATCGCATGAAGTATCCATGCCATATGAGTGGATTCCACCGATAAAAGTAGAAGAGGTGAGTGATCAAAACAAAGTGTAATTTCCTGATTTTACAAAACGATTCACCACTGATTAGGTATTTGCTACTCGAGATGATATACTGAATTGGGTTAGACAGCAAGCAAGAAAGTTAGGATTTGTTGTAGTAATTCAAAGGTCAGATCATGGCACTCAAAAGAGGAAGATCACATTAGTGTTGGGATGTGAAAGGAGTGGTAAATACAAAGAATACAAGAGGCAGAGGCAACATAATGATAGTGGAATCAAAAAATGTGAACGTCCTTTCAGATTACGAGGTTGGTTTGTCATCGCAACATATGCATTGGATTTGTTAATGAAAATCACTTTGTACAGGTAACATCGTAGCCAAATATATTAATTATTTAAAGTGTTAACATTACGTGATTAATTTTTGAAGTCTTATTTCTTACTTACAGGTAGTCCTGAAAGACAGTTGCCCACTACCTCCTACCTCTCCCTTATGGCGGACCCACCATCAAACAGAGGCTCGTTCATGGGAGTTTCCATATGTTTCTAGGATTTCTATGTTTAGTGAACTCAAATCACACACAACATGTAAATGCCCTGAAAGCTCTGATGATGTAATCAGTGACAAAGGATGTATAGATCTAGGCAAGGACGAGTAATTTGTAAATTTGTATAATTGACAAATTTTAAATTGTGTTTGTGTATATGTGGAGATGACTTATTTTTGTAATTTATTTTGTGTTTGTGTATAATGTACTTTGTGTAATTGAGTTTGTGTTTGTGGAGTGTGAACTTTTGTAAAATTAGGTGTTTTGAAGGATTTTGTGGTTTCTGCCACACTCTGATAACCATCCGGATATGCGCATTGTAACACCTGAGGACGAGATCGACATCGTATTAGGACGACGTATCGAGACCTCGACCAAGACCTTGTGTCGAGATCCCGTGACTAGATCGTTTGCCGAGATCTATTGTCGAGCTGATGAGACCACGTGCACTAGCTGCTGAGCTGAGGAGGTCGGGTGTCGAGTTGATGAAGTCGCTGCATCGAAATGATGAGGACGCAAGTCGAGCTGAGGAGACCGCGTTCACGAACTCGTGTTAGAACCTTGTACGTTTGCACGAGCACTCTTGTCGACATCGTGTCGAGATGACACCTCGTATTATTTCGAACGTTATTCAGCGTTATTATTATATTGTTTGTAATTATTACATTGTCGGCTTGCCGTTGACCGACAGAGTAGAGGGTAATCATGAGAGGAACGAGTTAACGGGTAGATGATTGATGGGATTGGCATCTTATAGCTGGAGTTACGTTTATACCCCTTTTCTCGCCAGCTGTATACCACGACCGATTCCCTCACACTCATTCTTTCTCTTTTCTTCTTTCTTCTTCCTTCCTTCTGCTCTGTGTTTCGTTGTTTTCTTCAAAATCTCCATCGACGAAACCGTGAGTTCCATCGAGATTCTGCACAAGCTTTCTTCATCAATCTTGTTCATCATCAACTTCTCGACCCATATCTCGTCTGATCGACCATCACCGTTGAGGTATGAAGAACAGATTTTTATCTTCTTCGTGCTCTTTGTTTAGCGCTAATTCTTCTTCCATTTTTAACCGCTTTATGCTTCCAAATCATATCAAATTGATGGGTTTTCTTATTCACAATATTACCTATCTTTTTAACCGATTAATTGGGCTTGTAAAACAAATTTCTTTCTCTGTTTTGCTGCAATCGGCAGGGGCCAGAAACCTCCATTTTTGGTTCGTTTCGATTTCTTGGTTTTCATTCGGTGCTTCGATTATTGTTGTTGTCGATCTTTCTGTTGAAGCATCAGATAACTTTTTCATGAAATTTTGATCGAAATCCCTAACTTTGTGTTAGAGGAAAAATATATTTCAGTTCTTGAGTTTTATATTTTCTGGGTTGTGGTTGAGTTTGGGGAAGAGAGAGCTAGATGTATTGGAAACCATGGATCGATCTGAGTTGTGTTTGTTTTAGGAAGTCTGTTTCCCGAGATCGAGTGATTTCCGAATCAAGGGTACGGGAAAGCGAATCCAAGGACGCGGAAGCAGCAGAATCCAGATCGAGGATTGTACGTGTCGAGGTCGACTGAAAGCGTACGTGTCGAAGTCGTTGTCGAGTTCGTTGAAGACAGCCGTGTCGAGATCGAGTAAGAGAAGTCGTTGTCGAGCTCTTAGAAGACAGCTGTGTCGAGGTCGTTGTCGAGCAGCATTAACTTGGAGTTCGGTAAGGGCGCTTCACATTTATACTTGTTATAGTATGCTAGTGTAAGGGCAACTCCTAGATATCTCTAAGGCTTTATTTTATAAGTCCTTAAGTAAGGGCGCTTCACATTAATATTTTCGTAGTATGATAGCGTAAGGGCATTTCATATTCTACGTGGTTATGTTATTGTGTATGGATTTCCTGATTTGTGTCGAGCTGAAATGTTGTGATATGATTGAGTTTTTGCATGTATTTATTATGTGATTGAATATATGTCGTGAAGTGTGTATTGCATGTTGAATTGCGTTTCTTCATGTCGAGCTTGCTCTTTTATTTGACATGCGGTTGAATATCTTGTGTTTAACTCCTTGAATATCGTATGCGGCGAATTGTTCATCGAGTGAGCGAGCTAGGTGAGTCGTATGACGTTTTTGAGCCGTGACCGGATAATCGAGGGTGCTAGGTCCCTTTTTGTTTACGGAGATTGACTAGACGCCGCCACGCCACGGACCTGAGTTGATTGTCCTAGGGAGAGCGAGGATCCCAAGGCTTCGCTGGACTTTCCGACATACTGATGCAGCGTGTGCATTCCGGAAAAATTGTCGAGTCGAGAGAAAATGGATTTGCGAGATGTGTCGAGTTTAGAGTGAGATGGTCGAGTCACGTCGGTGAATGTTATACTTTGCTGTTTGCTTATATTTATGTCGAGCTTATCTTGAATTGTTGAGAAGTTGACCCTTTCCCGTGGTGCCTTCAATCCATGACGGTTACCCAGGCGATGTCGAGGGCGCAGGGAATTCGACAGTAGACGATGCCGAGGAGGAGCTCGACGAGGACCCGAGTGACGACCTCTATCTGTCGTGATTGTTGATTTGTTGGATGTTTGTTTTTCTGAGGACTGTACTTATTTTTCTTTTGTGTTCGAGGTCGTGACCAGTTTGGGCAGTGTGTTTTGTTGCTACAGGGTAGACTGGTGGTCTTACTTTTGGAGCAGCCCCCTGCGTGGGAGTCTGCCGGAAGTACCCCCAGGGTATGATTACTCTTTTGAAGTTGTCGTACCTTAGGTGTATTTTCTTTGCACATTTGCTACTCTGTATTTGTATACATTGTTATTCGGGTGATATATATGTGTATGTTATGTATGTATGTTTTATTAGAATTTAAGTCTTGTGTCTTAGTTGCACCATGTTTCGAAAAGCTGTAATTACTCTGATGTGCACGAGTCGGTTTTTTTTTAAAAAAAAAAATATATCATATTTTTAAAAGGCACAAGAGTTTCGTTTTTAAAACACATCTCATATAGGTTTTGTTGAGCTTGGTGTGTTGAGCTCGGTAACTCGAGCTCGGTATATTGAGCTCGGTAGCGGTCCGGAAACAGGTCGTTACACGCATCCCGACAAATCCCGTCCGAAAGAGCGCATCCGGTCAAGGGCGAAACGAGAAAAAGAAAAGAGCTTGGGAGTTTCTTAGCAATATTGGGGGTAAAAATAATGCCCAAATTCTTATCTTCGGCCATACACCTTTACTTAATTGCTTAGGGTTTTAAAAAATATGTTCTTTTTTCATTGGCCCGGACTTACGAGCGGACCTATTCAACTTTTGTGACGAGGTCTGACAAAAAAAAAAACTTGTGACGAGGGAGAGTGAACTAGAATTTTTTAGTATTTTTTTATCCAAAAATAAAAGCTAAAACTTCCTTAAGTGTGTTTTGTAACACCCCATTTCTCTTGCATTAATTGTGTGTTTGCATGCCATACATGTTAGGCAGACTTTCGGACAAAAAAGGACCTTAAAAAGGGGTCATTTCTTAGTTTTTCGCAAGATAACTGGTTAAACCAAGTATCTAATCGATTAAGAACCACCGGACTTAGTATCTCTGGGGTTCAGACTAATCTAATCGATTAAGTCATAGATGTTAATCGATTAAACCACAACAAATCGTCGTCTTCCAAATTTTCAATTGTTAATCGATTAACTAGCTGTTGGGTTAATCGGTTAATAACGTGAAATCTGCAGACGTCGCCCTGGAACCCTAGCCACAGAGAAGACTCGGGAAAGAACCCTAAAACCCGTATACACACCCTTTGACCCAATTTCTTTCGTTTTATATGACTTTTGGAAGCTTTGGTGCAATTTCTCTCCAGAACATTACAAGCTTGGGGCTAGATACCTTTTCTCTCTACAAAACAGATCCTAATCTACGCAAAATTTCAGTTATGGGGAGTATGGGTCAGATGATATGTGGGATAAGGGATTAGTGTAGCCTTAGTGCATATAGTGTGATGATTTGATATGTTTTCCTTATTTCTTCATCATTGTGGCATGCATGATTATGTGTCATTATTCTAGATAATTTTTTATATGTATGATAAATACCAATAGAATCGTGTTGTTTAAACCATAGTTAGAATGTCTGTTACTGCCACTTCTGCTAAATTTGACTCAAAATCGATTAGGAGTGGTATAGTGACTGATTAAATACCATGGGAAAGAGGAGAATGTTTGTGACACCCTCTCGGGGCCACTGGTGGTCATGGTTACTTAAAGGTGATTTTAATGAGAAAATTAAAAACTTTAAAACACATCGTATTTAAACATACGAACACTTAATATTTATTCATCAGAGTTGTGTGGAAGAAAATACAAGTGTAATAAATACACCACAAAAATATAAAGACACACCATTGGCCGTGATACTACACTACAACAGTAAAGGAAAAAAATAATGCTTATTTTTTGTCTTAAACAGCGCTTAAATGCACTGCATATTCAGCCTCTACTGAATGTGCTTCAAAAAAATAGCGTTTGTATAGCGCTATTGAAAATTGAGAATAAATAGCACTTCCTTTAAAAAGCGCTACCTAAGGTTAGGAATAAATAGTGTTTCCTTGATGAAGCGCTGCTTATTCCTATGTTTACACTTTTTACAAGGAAGCGCTGCTAAAGTGTGGGAATAAGAAGCGCTATTTATTCCCCTTTTTTTCATATTCACATGCTACTGACATTGTTCCTTTGCACATATATTGTGATAACACTAAATGCACACCAAAACTGTCATCAACACCCAAATTTGTATCAACACCAAACTCACCAAAACCAAATTTAACATTACAATATAATTCTCAGCCAAAGTCAGAATTAACAAAATTATCATCGCTAAAACATTAAAATACATTAACTAAACATTACACATGTCATTCTACAAGAGTACCTAAACATTACACATTAATCTTCTTCTTATACCTGCTTATAAATGATAAAATTCGTAACAAAATATCGCCCCCACTCTTCCTTGAATTTGGTATGATCAGAGTATTAGTCGAATTGACAATCAGGAAATTGTTGTGAAATGAAAATTGTAACATCCCAATTTTTAATAAAAGTAATTTTAGCGATAAAATCCTGAATACTTGAAGATAAGTCATAGAGATTGATCACCTCAATGATTTACTGAGAGCACGTGAAATTATTTGACTTATTTTAAATAATTTATTTATTATAAATAATTATTATTAATAATGTCAATTCAAATTAATTAATAGACAGCGTAGACGTATGCTGCTTTAATGTGAATTCATCAATTTAAGCATTATATAAGTCTTCTGTGTGACGCGGTAACGCGTATTTTGTTGACTAAGAAAATGATTGAATTAAATCAAGATAAAATTAAATTTAAGAATTAATATTTTATATGAATTCATGATTCGAATATCGTCGAAAAATTCTAACGAAGTTTCGTCGCGTTTCAAATCACCGGGCAGTTTTGCCGCAGATAAAATTTAAAACGAACTCCGATTTTGATGAAAATCGAATCGTAACTTGTTGTGAATATTTTTGAGTGTTTTAGATAGTTTTAATAATTATGATAATATTTTATCACGCGATGAATTAATTTCTCGAAAAACTAATTTTTGCTAATTTATCGGTAATGCGGTTACTCGACACCGTGTTTTTTTTTAGTATTCTTAAGACTCTAGGATTAGAAGGTAATCATGAGAGATGTGAGATTAGATTGAGATAGATTCATTGATGGGATTAGCATATTACTTTGGCTATAAGTGTCACTTTTTTGGTGATTAGTATTATACACTTACTTTTAAACTTGTTTTTGATTAAAATCAATTTTTAATCCTCCCATGTTAGGGGCTGATGGCAGCGACCCCCTTCCAACTATTCCCTCTCTTTTTGTTTTTTTTATTTATCTCTTTGCTTGTCCTTTCTTAAGTAAGTAAAATAATTGTTTTATTAAGTTAATTCCTCCACATTTTTCTCCTAACATTAGCAGCGTCCCCCTCCCCTTTTTACCTCATTTTATTCCACTCCTTCTTCTTCCTCTAGAGTGAGAGAGAGTTTGGAGCTTCCATAGCCATTCTTCCTCCATTTTCTTTGAGTTTGCTTACACCTCCATTCTTTCATACTCCCTGTAACTAGTTCTTCTTGACCTTACCACTACTCCTTACACCATACAAGTAAGCATGAAGCCACTTTCTCTCCTTCCATTTCAGCCCCAAAATCGTGGGGGTGGTTGTGGGTGTGTGGTAATGATTTTGTTGCTTAATTCTTGTTTTATGTCTTGTTGTATGCTTGATCATGATGATGGAAAAAGATGAACACTTAAATCCCCAAATTTTGGAACCCTAGGGCGCTACACCTAGTGGAAAGGGGTTATGAGATTTTTCATGTGATTCATGCTTCTTAGGAAATTCTAGTGTTGTTGTTGTTGTCAATTTGGATTTGAAACTTGGATTGAGAGGTTTTCATGAAAACCCATGATTCTTGAAGATATATGCATGAAAAGAGGGATTGTCTTGATTAGGCTTTACTTGGTGAAATGGGTTGTTGTTTTCTGAAAGGAAATTCATATGAAATGGTGTTGTTAAATTAGTTTGGAAGTTTGCAAATTTTTTTGAAAAAAGGGAGAGTATGCCGCGAGCTCTACAAGGATTGACGGGCAAAGATTTTGTGTTCTTAGCATTTAATTTAGTGGTTTGTGATTGTTGTATAAGTTTTAAAACTTATGGAAATGATTTGGATTGAAAATTTGAGTCGTTTTGGATTTTTTAGGCAATGAAGCACTTAAGGTAAATTGGGTTCCTTGAGACCCAAGAAACCAAATGGAGCCTTGACTGAAATATTTTGAGAAAAGAATTTGATAAATGATGTTGTCTCAAGTTTTAAGTTGAAAGGAAATGATTTTAGTCTTTAGAATTTTGTTCTTCCAAGTGTTGTTAGTTTTTCTAAGTGTATGTGATGCTTTAAAAACATGTACTTCAAAGTCAGTATTCTTGAGTAAGTGTTTTGTTGTCTAAGTGGTTTTTGAGGTTTGAGAGCCTAGGAAGTTAGTTTTGGTATGTGCATAGGATTGTGCTATGTTTGTTCCGTGTGTTAGGATTTGAGTAATCGAGTTCGTGCGGTGTAAGTTTGGGACGTGCTTCGACACGTGATTTGGTAACCTTCGGTAAGGGCGCTTCACATTTTATGTGCTTATGTTATGTGCACTTGTGCATAAGGGCAACTTTAGATATTGCATATAATTTAATTTTAAGTCTTAAAGCGAAGAAGTAGGAGAACCTCAGGGTTCGAAGTGAGGGTCTCGTACCCCTTCGTCTGTTTTATTGTCTGATACCTATACTGATTATTTAGTGGGCTTATTTGCAAGAGGTTGGCAGTTGTCCCCAACCCCCCACACTTGTTTGTTTTCCTCTCTGTTAACTCCACTGAGTTGCAGAGGGATGAATTATATTCTGATTGTTTGCGATATGACCTGGTTGCATTGTCTTGCTATGAATTGCTGAAATACGTTATGTCGTGATGAGTTATGTGTGAATATTTATTTAATATGCGGTTGAATAATTATTCGAGTTTGCTTCTTTGAATCAGCGTATGCGTCGATTTATTCATTGGGGTTGTGAGAGTTTGTCGTGACGTTTTTGAGCTTCGATCTGATTAATCTAGGGTGCTAGGATCACCTAAAAAGCTTCGGTTGGTTTTTCGGCAGCTGAGCTAGACGTCGTAACGTCAAGGAACTTGAGCTGAATGTCCTAGGGTGAGAGGAGAGCCCAAGGCTACGACTGGTATTCAGTGGATGGATTGGCGTTACTTTCCGGAAAATTGTAGAGAGTGTCTTGAGTTGCATTATGGGGCATTTATGCATATTGTTGTCTCTTAAATTATGTTTGTTGTTTTTATGCTAATTTGAGAAGTTGACTATTGCTTGTGGTTCTTTCAATCAATGATTGTAACCCAGATCATGAAGACTACAGAGCGTTCGAGGTTATGGACAAGTTTAGTGAGCGTAGCTTTACCCGTTCATTCGTTTGGGTATTGGTGGTATTTTACTAGAAGTCTAGTAAGAGATGTAGCGTGTCGACCAGCTATAGGATAATTACGATTTATTCCAATGTTGTAATAAATGAAATTTTCAGGTTGTGAAATTTGGAGTGTCATATGTGTAATACTTAAGTAAATTATGAGTGCGAATCCTGTGGTTTTATTTTGACGCCTTTATTTATTTATTCTCCATCATGTTACTGAAAATCGCTGTGATACTCTGACCGTTCTTTTAAAAGGAGTTTTTTTGTAGAAAGAAAAAAAAATAGAGCCACACTTTTGGAAAACCTAACAAGCAGAGTATTTCACCTTTCAAAAATATGTCAGCTTTTGTCAGATTATTAGTTTAGTAGCGCTTCGGGAATGGGGTGTTACAATAGTGGTATCAGAGCGGTTCGGTTCTAACCGGACTGTGAGTTTGGAAACTATAGCTGGTCAAGTGTTGGGTTTTGTAGAGAAAAATTGTTATGGGCCAAACCGTGTCTTGCTGTGAGTCAAACCATGCTTGGGTGCTTGTTCCTCAGGTAGAGTAACTCTACTTGTAATTGTTTAAAATTGTTTCTTAATTGGAAACAAAGTGTACTGAGACACACGAAATTGTTGTGGGGTCCTACTGAGGTTGTAAAACCTTGTGAGAATCCAATATCTCAGAGACGAGTAACCCTTTCTGTTAGAACTGATAGTTTAAGTGATGGATCAGAAGATTTAGGCAACTGAAGCTGTGGCAGGGATGGCAGTTGTTGTTGCTCAATAGACTACTACGAAAAATCAATGTGAGCTGCTGGGACAACAGTGAGAAGAGTAAGTTCCAGAGACCGTGAGATTGGTTGACCTCCATCACCACGACTCCCTTAAGTCCTTCGGGAAATGAGGAATGAGATTCCGGGATTGTTGCAGGAGACGTTGTTATTATATTTATTATCATTATTAATATTATTGCTTAGTGGGATCTCTGAAACATTAGTGGTTCTAGATATAAACCACAGTGTTGATGTTTGAATTATTTTGATACGTACTAGATTTGAAAATAAAAAATACTTCATGGTAACATGGTTGCCACTAACATTTGTGTTTTTGCAGTAGTCTATTCTTGCACTGCTGCGAATATGTGTGACTGATTGTGTGCCTGTTATTTGTGTGGGCGTATTCTTATTTTCCAAGGAAAGTATCATACACAATTTCTTTTTAGTAAGCCTTAATTAAATGTCTTATGACAATTTAATTCGGGTTAGATCCATTTGACCCAGTTAAATGGAATCTAGAGGGATGGTGGGAATTGCCGGTAGTAACGTAGTGCGTGACGACTTGCCCATTTAGTAATGGGTGGTACCAAAAATTTTTACCAAACCCTATCCTTATTCTTTTGAGTCATGGGAGATTGTCCTGTAAGATGAGCCAAGCAGAGTGGGATGACTCATTTTCCACTTCCCTTCCTTACGTGACCGGTTACTCGTCCACAATAGGTGGAGCAGAGCATATTCCCTTTAGCCTTTGTGTTAGTGGGTGGTGTGTTGTGAGCCTTTTTCCATCTTTCCTCTAGGACTGAGACCGGCCACTCCTGTTTAAAAAAAAAGGAGAATGAGGTTTTGGGTGATCCTCTTGTTACCTTGTCGGCCACGAACGAAAAGAAAAAGTTAGGGAATAATTAGTCTAGTGGGGAGTGATTGAGTGGAAAGAAAATTGATTCCCTTTATCCTTCCCCTTTGGTGCGTCGCAAGCCACTCATGCTCCAGAAACCTATTTTCTTCAACCTTCCTCCTAAATATACAAAACCGTGTGGTGGTGGGTAGTGTGAGGGATATTGAGAGGCTTAGAGAGTTGCATTTCCTTCTACTTCCTTTTTGAGAAACCGTGATCCCTAGGATGATTTGGGAGGAAGATCCCATTTTCGTTTCTTGTTACTTGTTGATGTGGGTGCTATTGTTAATGTTGATAATACTGAGGGTGTTGATGTTCTGCTTCTGTTAATGTCTTAGCACCGCGAGTTCTTAGAGGAGCTCTAGGTGAGTGTTTTAATTCTTGTTTCCAATTCCTATATTGTTTGTTAATGATCTTGTTGAAAATGGTTTTAATTTCTTTTGTTTTAAAAGATAATTTAATGATTTTCTAGTCAAACGTGGGTTCAAGAGTGTTCTTAACTTTGTCCTCCTTGGAAAAGCAAGTTTATGTGTGTGTATTGTTGAAGAAAAGATTTTTTTTTTGAAAGTTGTGTTATTAAATAGGAACACGAACCCATGATCACATATTATGTGTGAGGTTTAAATTTAAATTTTTATAACTTAAGTCCTTGAGGATTTTGTGTTATTACGGTCTAGGAGTTATTAATAAATATTTAGTTTTGTTCTCCTTGTGCTTTATTTCATCTATGATTTGGAGAATAGTTTTTTTTAGGGAATTTTTTTTTGTTTGAAGCTTTTACCTGATTTCTTAGAGTTCTAGAAGTGGTTTTATTATATTCGTTATTAAAGTCTTGTTGAAAGAAAATTAAATATTTTCCCTAATTTTTGTTGAAGCCGTGAGCTTCAAAGGGAGAAAAGAAGAAATTTTTGTGATTTCAAATTTGCCTCTTTATAATTCAGTTAGTGTCATAGTTTAGGAATCTTTGAAAAAAAAAATTGATTGGATTAAATTTTGTAAAGTGTTATTCAAGCATTTTAAGACTATGAAACACTAGGGTCGAAGGAAATCTTTGTATTCCTAAACCAAGGTAGAGTCTTGACTAATTTATGTACCCACCATATTTGATTTAGTAACGTGGTCTAACCCTTGATTAAGAAAAGAGTTGATTTTGAAATCCTTGAACTTGAATCAGGTTATGATGGGAAAATAATTTTAAGACTTAAAGTTTGGGCTAGTGATTTAAAGGTTTTAGTATATTGTTGTTTAGCTGATTTGTGTTTAAAAGCCATGAAACACCCAATGTTTAAAGGAATCCTTGCGGTTCTTGGACAACGTCGAGCCCTGAAAAAGATTTTTGTGTGGGTGTTATTGCTAAGAAAAGATTTGAAAATTTAGGTGTAAAACCTTTATTTGTGTACTAGCTTTATTAAACCCGTGAGGATGATTAATAATTTGAACTGTTGATCTAAGTTTTGCTTGCTTGATGTGCTAGAACTTGTTAATTAGCTATTTTAAAAGTTTCATAATTGCTTGGTTTCGAAAGAAAAATGTTTTTCTGGTGTTTTAAAGTTAAAAGATTAGTTATTAAATTCTTGGGCAAGTGTGTAATTTTTATAGTGCTCTGAAAGAGAAAAATGATTTCGAGTTCTGAGTACGTAGTTATTAGTGTGTGAAATTTTCGTTAGGAAAAACTTTGATTTAAAAGGGATTTTAAAGATAAGTGAGTTATTAATTTGGTTTTAACCTTTGAACCGAAGCGTGTGTAATGATTTTGAGACAACGAGAACCTAATCTCAAAGGAACTTTAGTGTCCATGAGAATGGTTGAGTCCTAAAAAAAAAGTTGAGCTTCTTAAATTTTATTTTCATTTTGGGTTTTGTTTCAGAAAGGTGATTGATGGGTTATTTTCGTAGTATTGACGCGTAACTGTGGTCGAGCTCGTGTTCGTATCTATGTTCGTGTTTGTGAGCGTGATCGTGAATCGTAGATGAACAGATGTCGTGATCGGGAATAAAGCATCAGTCAATCGTAAGGAATTCATCGTCCACTAACTACATTTACTTTAGTGTGTGCGATATGTATATGCCTTGTGATTGTTATTATTGCATGCTATACTACGTAGCTATCAATATTATATTACTATGTATAATAATAAGTAATGCGAATGTCTATGTGTGCAAATTATTTTATGGATTTGATTAAAGAAATTTTTCGTATTTTACTATCGTGTAGTTTCGAGGACGAAACTATTTTAAGGGGGTGGTATTGTAACATCACAATTTTTAAGAAATGTAATTTTAGCGATAAAATCCTGAATAAATGAAGATAAGTCATAGAGATTGATCACCTCAATGATTTACTGAGAGCACGTGGAATTATTTTGACTTATTTTAAATAATTCATTTATTATAAATAATTATTATTCATGATGTCAATTCAAATTAATAGACAACGTAGACGTATGCTGCTTTAATGTGAATTCATCAATTTAAGCATTATATAAGTTTTCTGTGTGACGCGGCAATGCGTATTTTTGTTGACTAAGAAAATGATTGAATTAAATCAAGATGAAATTAAAGTTAAGAATTAATTTTTAAATGAATTAATGGCTCGAATATCATCGAAAAATTCTAACGAAATTTCGTCGCGTTTCGAATCACCGGGCAGTTTTGCCGCAGATAAAATTTTAAACGAACTCCGATTTTAATGAAAATCAAATCGTAACTTGTTGTGATATTTTTGAGTGTTTTAGAATGTTTTAATAATTATGATAATATTTTATCACGCGGTGAATTAATTTCTCGGTAAATTAATTTTCGCGAATTTATCGGTAACGCAGTTACTCGACACCGTGTTTTTTAGTGTTCTTAAGACAGTAGGATTAGAAGGTAATCATGAGAGATGTGAGATTAGATTGGGATAGATTCATTGATGGGATTAGCATACTACTTTGGTTATAGGTGTCACTTTTTTGGTGATTAGTATTATACACTTACTTTTAAACTTGTTTTTAACCAAGTGTTTGCTTTAATTAAAATCAATTTTTAATCCTCCCATTTTAGGGGCTGATGGCAGCGACCCACCTTCCTACTATCCCTCTCTTTTTGTTTTTTTTATTTATCCCTTTGCTTATCCTTTCTTAAGTAAGTAAAATAATTGTTTTATTTAGTTAATTCCTCCCCCTTTTTCTCCTAACATTAGCAGCGACCCCCTCCCCTTTTTACCTCATTTTATTTCACTCCTTCTTCTTCCTCTAGAGTGAGAGAGAGTTTGGAGCTTCCATAGCCATTCTTCCTCCATTTTCTTTGAGTTTGCTTGCACCTCCATTCTTCTATACTCCCTGCAACTAGTTCTTCTTCACCTTACCACTACTCCTTACACCATACAAGAAAGCATGAAGCCACTTTCTCTCCTTCCATTTCAGCCCCAAAACCGTGGGGGTGGTTGTGGGTGTCTGGTATTGATTTTGTTGCTTAATTCTTGTTTTATGCCTTGTTGTATGCTTGATCATGATGATGGAAAAAGATGAACACATAAATCCCCAAATTTTGGAACCCTAGGGAGCTACACCTAGTGGAAAGGGGTTATGAGATTTTTCATGTGATTCATGCAATTGTTTAGTGATTCATCCTTCTTAGGAAATTCTAGTGTTGTTGTTGTTGTCAATTTGAATTTGAAACTTGGATTGAGA
This sequence comes from Calophaca sinica, assembly GCA_037113605.1. Lineage (NCBI taxonomy): Eukaryota > Viridiplantae > Streptophyta > Magnoliopsida > Fabales > Fabaceae > Calophaca > Calophaca sinica. The sequence continues at coordinate 48,122,158 of CM073734.1, read as the reverse complement.
GGTTTTCATGAAAACCCATGATTCTTGAAGATGCACGAAAAGAGGGATTGTCTTGATTAGGCTTTACTTGGTGAAATGGGTTGTTGTTTTGTGAAAGGAAATTCATATGAAATGGTGTTGTTAAATTAGTTTGGAAGTTTGCAAATTTTTTTGGAAAATGGGAGAGTAGGCCGCGAACTCTACAAGGATTGATGGGCAAAGTTTTTGTGTTCTTAGCATTTAATTTAGTGGTTTGTGATTGTTGTATAAGTTTTAAAAATTATGGAAATGATTTAGATTGAAAATTTGAGTCGATTTGGATTTTTTAGGCAATGAAGCACTTAAGGTAAATTGGGTTCCTTGAGGCCCAAGAAACCAAGTGGAGCCTTGACTGAAATATTTTGAGAAAAGAATTTGATAAATGATGTTGTCTCAAGTTTTAAGTTGAAAGGAAATGATTTTAGTCTTTAGAATTTTGTTCTTCCAAGTGTTGTTAGTTTTTCTAAGTGTATGTGATGCTTTAAAAACATGTACTTCAAAGTCAGTATTCTTGAGTAAGTGTTTTGTTGTCTAAGTGGTTTTTGAGGTTTGAGAGCCTAGGAGGTTAGTTTTGGTATGTGCATAGGATTGTGCTAAGTTTGTTCCGTGTGTTAGGATTTGAGTAATCGAGTTTGTGCGGTGTATGTTTGGGACGTGCTTCGACATGTGATTTGGTAACCTTTGGTAAGGGCGCTTCACATTTTATGTGCTTATATTATGTGCACTTGTGCATAAGGGCAACTTTAGATATTGCATAGGATTTAATTTTAAGTGTTAAAGCGAAGAAGTCTGAGGACCTCAGGGTTCGGAGTGAGGGTCTCGTACTCCTTCGTTTGTTTTATTGTCTGATATCTATACTGATTATTTAGTGGGCTTGTCTGCAAGAGGTTGGCAGCTGTCCCCAATCCCCCACACTTGTTTGTTTTACTCTTTGTTAACTCCACTGAGTTGCAGAGGGATGAATTGTATTCTGATTGTTTGCGATATGACTTGATTGCGTTGTCTTGCTATGAATTGCTGAACATCGTTATGTCGTGATGAGTTCTGTGTGAATATTTATTTAATATGAGGTTGAATAATTATTCGAGTTTGCTTCGTTGAATCATCGTATGCGTCGATTTATTCATTGGGGTTGTGAGAGTTTGTCATGACGTTTTTGAGCTTCGATCTGATTAATCTAGGGTGCTAGGATCCCCTAAAAAGCTCCGGTTGGTTTTTCGGCAGCTGAGCTAGACGTCGTAACGTCAAGGAACTGGAGCTGAATGTCCTAGGGTGAGAGGAGAGCCCAAGGCTACGGCTGGTATTCAGTGGATGGATTGGCGTTACTTTCCGGAAAATTGTAGAGAGTGTCTTGAGTTGCATTATGGGGCATTTATGCATATTGTTGTCTCTTAAATTATGTTTGTTGTTTTTATGCTTATTTGAGAAGTTAACCCTTGCCTGTGATTCTTTCAATCAATGATTGTAACCCAGATCATGAAGACTGCATAGCGTTCGAGGTTGCGGACAAGTGTAGATGAGGGTAGCTTTACCTGTTCATTCGTTTGGGTATTGGTGGTAACTTACGAGAAGTCTAGTAAGAGATGTAGCGTGTTGATCAGCTATAGGATAATTGCGATTTATTCCGATGTTGTAATAAATGAAATTTTCAGTTGTGAAATTTGGAGTGTCATATGTGTAATCCTTAAGTAAATTATGAGTGTGAATCCTGTGGTTCTATTTTGACGCCTTTATTTATTTATTCTCCATCATGTTACTGAAATCGCTGTGATACTCTGACCGTTCTTTTAAAAGGAGTTTTTTTGTGGAAAGAAAAAAAAAATAGAACCACACTTTTTGAAAACCCAGCAAGCAGAGTATTTCACCTTTCAGAAATATGTCAGCTTTTGTCAGATTATTAGTTTAGTAGCGCTCCGGGAATGGGGTGTTACAAAAATGAAATCAAGTTAGAATTGAATATATGCACTCAAATGTTATGTGTAAGAGTAAAAAAATTATATAAGCTTCAAAAATATATATTACATACATACAAAATGTATCGGCCACAATCATCAAAGTTCGGTTGGTGAAGGCACTATAAAACAAAAGATATGAAATTAATTGTTTTTATTTTAGTAATTTGAATAATTGCATAAGAAATTTGGTATAAATATCTTTATCAGTATCCATTTAGGCGTCGTTGATTTAGAAAACCGAGACTTGGCTGTTACATTTAGTCCTCGATGAATTAGGATAGCCCTAAGTGCAAAATCAAACAAAATCATTCAATATCAATTTTACACTCATAACTATTTCTATCAAGCATCCAATTTAACACTTATTCACATTCATAATCATTTCTACCAACCAAAAAATACCATTCCAATACATTCATAACCAATATCCAATTTCACATTCATAACCATAACCATTCCAATCCATAACAAAATAAAATCTAATACAAGTCTACCTAGTGTGCAACAGCCTTTGCAAAGTCCAACATAAAACAAACAAAGTAGACTCATTTGCATAGCAAGATACATTAGAAATATGCTAGAATTAACAACATATATTGTTTTACTCAATATTGTTTCACTCACTACTTATATGAAGCTTTTATATCAAATAAAAAAATACCACAAACAAACAGCATAAATACTTAAATACTTAAAATTAAAATTGCAACATGACTAATACAAGTTTATGTGTAACCTCCAAGAACAAGCTGTGATGATGGAAAGAAAAAGGCCACAACCTCCAAACACTCCCAAGTTATGTGTAACCGTGAGGCTTCTGTCCTGAACGAAGTAGCAAGAGTGTGGGGCCAAGCAAAGAACATTAGTTTCTTCAAAAAATATGACAGCCCTTGAGGATAGCGCAGAAATTGAATGAAAAAGAGTGATCAACTTCAATTTTTTCTACCTCACGGTGAAGGACATGGTTCATCTAATTAAGAGGTGGTGTTCTTATCTACATTTGAGAAATAATAACAGCATATTAAAATGAGTTTGCACACAAAATGAGAAGGAATAATGTGTTTTCGCATAAATATCAATAGGCAATTGTAATGGAGTCAAGCCTAACTCCTCCTCAAAACCATGGTTGTAAGGGGAGGTTTGCCCAACCCTTATAAGCACCCACACCAGGCTTAGTGTACCCGATGTAGGACTCATTACAATACACCCCCGTTCAAAGGCCAATGTCCTCGGTGGCTTTCACTCTACGACACTTCACTCGGTGACACCTCATTCAATGTTACGGTTGGTTAGAATCCTCCATCAGTTAGAACCCCCCGTGGGTAGCCCTCTCCGAGAGCCATCAGGCTCTCAATGAAAGCACCATTGTAATAGAGTCAAGCCTAACTCCTCCTCAAAACTATGATTGTAAGGGGAGGTTTGTCCAACCCTTATAAGCACCCACACCAGGCTTGTTGTACCCGATGTGGGACTCATTACAACGATGAGTCAAGGGCAATTCTTCAAGAAGCTGAAGTCTTTTGCAGCCCCAAAATTGCAAGCTTACGTGGTACTGCATTAGGGGGTAAGGAATACTATACTATAAACAAAATTAGTGTGTAAGGTAATAAAGTAGTCAACTACTGAGAAAAACTGTACTTAGGAGAGGTCATGTCCATAAACATAATTCCCATTTAATTCTGCCATTTTTTCTTCTTTCTCCTAGGTTTCCTTTCAATTCAGTTAAGAAACATTCAATGCCATATTTCTAAAGATATGTTCATTCCTTTAAATTCTCATTATAGTTGAATTGCTAAGCACCGGCACATAACATAAGTTTATGTGGAAATGTGTTGTATGGGCACACAGCAAATAAAACATTTATTTTATTATACGAGTGTGAACACATATCAAATTTGCAAATGTCTTTATTATTTATAAATAATTATTTTGCTTTTTAGTCCTTACGGGAAAACATTACTTGTAGTCGGTGTAATTTTATTATAAATGATTATTTTACTTTTTAGTCCTTCGAGGAAATATTACATCTTCTGCTGTAATTTTATAAATGATAATTTTGCTTCTTACGATGATTTTGCAATCCTAAAATATAAATTTATTAATTATTTATAAATGATGATTTTGCTTATTACTCCCTACGGGGAAACATTACATGTTATCGATGTAATTTTATCGTCTTCGAACACATATCAAATTTGTAAATAATTTTATTATTTATAAATAATAATTTTGCAATCCTGAAATATTTTATTTTAAACGAGTCTCGGTATCAAATTTGAAGGAAAATTACAACCATGCATTACACATTATTAGTATAACTGTTTCATCTATCATATTAGAAGAAAATTTATATTTACGGTATGATTATGAAATAAATCTGAAGCTAATTACAGTGAAGCTTTGATTTTTATATACCTATATCTATGCTGTAGCCTTAAAAAAAAAAAAAACAAATACAGGATTTCTTAACAACCAGTGTCGCGCAACCCGTACGTAAGCATGGGTATGTTACTAGTAAGGGATGATATGATGAAAAACACATTCCTTGCAATTGAGGGGATGAAATGATGAATTTTTGTAGTTGATCTAAGATTTTATGCATTTCCATTTTCCTTCTGTATTGAGTTGTAGAGGAGGATTTTTATTGTGAAGCTAATTCTGAGGAACTAGTGTAACTCTGTGAAAGATTTGAATCCTATGCAATGATTATGGAAAAACTTCTCACATCCAAATCCAACTTGTTTCTCAAAAGAGCTTGAATTGCAAGTCCTCCAAGACACTGATTTAGGCTAGGAATTTCAGCAAACACTGTCTTGCAGCCTATGAAGCACGGTCTCCGACACGGATACCGGACAAGACACCGACATCGACACACGGACATGTGAATACATGCCTTGACAGGATGATTTTGATGATTGACAAAAGGGAGCTTTGCAAATAGTCAACCGTGCAAAAAGTGGAAAAGAATACCAAGACGCGTATCAAAAATGATAGTTTCTCAAGTCTTTGGGTTTTGGGTATTTATTTATCTTTTTTAAGACAATTTGTAAGTAGTAATAAAAAGCTCTCAATTAAAATTAAATCACACACGCACAAAATATTTTGACATGCATATCTCGTGTCGGATGTCGAGCTGAGGAAGTCGGATGTCGAGCTCTGAGGAAATCGGATGTCGAGCTGAGGAGGAAGTCGGATGTTGAGCTCTGAGGAAGTCGTATGTCGAAATGATGAGGAGGTCGTATGCCGAGCTGTGTTCCGAGGTCGTGTGCCGAGGCCTTTTGCCGAGCTGTTCAGAGGTCGTATGCCGAGCTGTGTCGAGGTCGTCTGTCGAGCTGTGTGGCGAGGTCGTCTGCCGAGCTGTCTTCAGAGGTCGTATGCCGAGCCGTCTCCGTGTTTTCAACGCAACGGACAAATTCCAACGGACAGATCCCTGTTCAACGGGCAAATCCTCAACGGACATTTTTTTTTAAGTGCGTGAGACGCTCCTCGGTCGGTCTATAAATAAACAACGCTGTGCTCTTTCTTATAACACGAAAATACAACAACGCAGTGCTTAATTTTTGTGCCAAAAACTCTGTCAAATATTTTTCATTCTACAAAATTTGAGTTGTATTATTTGAGCTTCAATTTGTTATATCTGCACTATTGAGTGTATCTTTTTCGTCTCATTTTATTTGTGAAAATCATTTATTTTTGGGTAGGAATCCCAAGGTGTTCATAGAGAGGTGATATCTCTTGAACGTATTGCTCTGGTTTAGAGTTGTAAAGGTTTCTAGCTGAACCTGATTTAAAAGCTAGTGTCTTAGTGAAAATCCCATAGTGGTTTGCTTTGGGGACAGGACGTAGGCCACAGGGGTGTTAGGTGGCCGAACCTGGATAATGTGTTGTGGGCTTTTTGACTCCTTATCTCTCTACTTTTCAGACAATTAAAGTTCTGTACTTTATTTTATTGTTATTTATATCTTACTATTTACTTTATTTTTAACTCGTTTGCAATTTATTCTTCAAGTGATTTATCTATTTCACATTAATATTTCCGCAACTCATAATTAGCACTTATTTCTCCAAAAGTTTTTGAAAGCACAGTTCACACACAATTCACCCCCTCTTGTGTTTGGAGTCACTTGTCAACAAGTGGCATCGAGCTAGACTCTTGTATAAAGGACTTAACCGTCTCAAGAGAATGACTTCAAACAATAACGAGGAACCTCCATGAAACAGACCCCATTTTTCAATGGTGAGGCGTATGGTTATTGGAAGGATAGAATCCACATCTTTCTTGAGGGTGTTGATCTTGATATTTGGGATCTTTGTGGAAAATGGTCCATTTGTCCCCACTCAATCAATTAATGATGCAGTGGTAGACAAACCAAGATCACTTTGGACCGAAGATGATAAGAAAGGTCCAATACAATTTGAAAGCTAAGAACATCATCACTTGCTTTAAGCTACGATGAGTTCTATAGGGTCTCAAATTGCAAGATCAAGTAAAGAAATGTGGGACACCCTTCTATTGACCCATGAAGGTACTACCGAGGCCAACTTATGTCTCATGGCAAAACACGAGGAGGATGAGGTAAATGCTCTTGAACTCGAATCTCCTTTAACTTATGATGAGCTGCTTATTGCTTGTGAAGAATTAAATAATGAAACGATTAAACTTGGAAAAATTGTTCTTTCTTCTAAGAAAACCATCTCTTCTCTTGAATCAAAAATTGAAATTTTAAACAAAGAGATAGTGATTCTTAAAGAAAAACAAGTTCTTTGTGATTGAAACTTCTCCTCCCATATCTTGTGAAAATAAAAAGGATGAAGTTTTAAAATGCAATGAGTGTAGTGTTTTGAAAAATAAGGTTAAGGATTTAAATAACACTCTTGCAAAATTTACGATGGGAAGAGATAATCTAAACATTATGTTAGGAAACCAAAAAGGTACTTTTGGAAAAGCTGGTTTAGGTTATCATCCAAAAATTCATGAAAAATCTTTTAAACTCTTCAATCACAACAAACCCTCAAGTAGTCCTTTCATTAAATGCTTTCACTTTGTGGTAGAAATGGTCACTTGCCTCTATTTGCAATATTAGAAAGAATAAAAATGTAGTTGGCAAAAATATGTGGATTCCAAAGGGCACCTTGCCCAAGACTAACTCATATGGACCCAAGATGGTTTGGGTACCAAAGGTTAAAATATGATTTGTTGTTGTAGGTGTGCTTGAAAGCCAAGGACTTAAATTGGTATCTTGATAGCGGTGTTCAAAGCACATGACAGAGACAAAAGCAAGTTCTCCTCATTGGTACCTAAGAATAGTGGTTATGTCCAGGTATGGTGACAACAACAAAGGTAAAATTCTTGGGATTGGTTCTATTGGTAAGAGTCCTAATCCCATTATAGAGAATGTCTTGTATGTGGAAGGTTTGAAACATAACTTGCTAAGTATTAGTCAACTTTCGACAAAGGCAATAATGTTATATTTGATTCTTCAAAATGCATGGTCGTAAATTCTTTTAATAAAAATCTGATTTTAGTTGGATCTAGAATTGGAAATATCTATATGGTTAATTTAGATGAACTACCTTCAAATGATGCATGCTGTCTTTTTAGTAAAGAGAATGAATCTTGGCTATGGCATAGAAGAATGGCTCATATTCACATGGATCATCTTAATAAATTGGTTCGTAAAGACTTAGTAATTGGTTTGCCAAAGATTCGTTTTGAAAAAGATAAACTTTGTGATGCATGTCAAAAAGGAAAACAAGTAAAGGCATCTTTCAAATCTAAAGATATTGTTTCTACAAACCGGCCTTTACAACTTTTACATATGGATTTATTTAGCCCTTCTAGAACTAAAAGCTTTGGTGGCAATTACTATGCTCTTGTTATTGTGGACGACTATTCTCGCTATACATGGACTTTATTTATTTCTCACAAAAATGATGCTTTTAATGCTTTTCGAAAACTTGCAAAGGTTATACAAAATGAGAAGGGACTTAACATTGCTTCCATTCGAAGTGATCATGGTGGGGAATTTGAGAATGAAGCATTTGAAGCATTTTGCACAGAAAATGGCATTGATCACAACTTTTTCGCTCCAAGGACACCGCAACAAAATGGAGTGGTTGAAAGGAAAAATCGGTCTCTTGAAGAGCTAGCGAGGGCGATGCTCAATGAGACTAACCTTCCTAAGTACTTTTGGGCAGACGCCAGTGAGCACCGCTTGCTATGTGATGAATGGAGTTCTTATACGGCCGCTCCTTAAGCAAACCCCATATGAACTCTACAAAGGAAGGAAGCCCAACATTTCCCACCTTCACGTTTTCGGATGCAAGTGTTTTGTCCTAAACAATGGTAAGAATAACCTTGGTAAATTTGATGCTAAAGGCGATGAAGGTTTATTTCTTGGATATTCCACTTCTAGTAAAGCTTTTGAATTTTTAATAAAAGAACTTGACTGTTGAAGAATCTGCATGTTTCTTTTGATGAATCTAACCCCAAATCTTGATGAAGAAAGTGTTGATGATCTTGCGTAAGTATTTGGAGATACCTATTTAGAGGAACAAGAGAGATCAAAAGTTCAAAAGGAGGATCAAGAGTCCTTGCCTCAACCCTCTCAAGAACTCTCTCACTCAAATCTTCCAAAAGAATGGAGAGTCTCAAAGAACCATCCTCTTGACAACATAATAGGTGATATCTCAAAGGGGTAACGACTGAAACTCTCTTAATCATGCATGTCATCATATGGCCTTTGTCTCTCAAATTGAACCAAATGACGTCAATGAAGCCATCTTTGATGAGCATTGGACCTTTGCTATGCAAGAGGAATTAAATCAATTTGAGAGAAATGATGTTTGGGAACTTGTCCCTAGGCCTAAAGATCACCTAGTCATTGGGACCAAATGGGTCTTTCGCAATAAGCTTGATGAAACCGGTATCATTGTTAGAAATAAAGCTAGACTTGTTGCAAAAGGCTATAACCAACAAGAGGGCATAGATTTCGATGAAACCTATGCACCCGTGGCTAGATTAGAAGCTATTCGCATGCTTCTCGCATTTGCATGCATCATGGATTTCAAACTTTTTCAAATGGATGTTAAAAGTGCATTTCTTAATGGCTTTATTCAAGAAGAAGTATATGTTGATCAACCTCCCGGTTTTGAAAATTTTGAATTTCCAAATCATGTTTTCAAATTGAAAAAGGCTTTATATGGTTTAAAACAAGCTCCGAGAGCTTGGTCCGAGAGGTTGAGCAAATATTTACTTGAAAAAGGTTTTGAAAGAGGAAAAGTTGATACCACTCTTTTCATTAAACACAAAAAGCATGACATTTTACTTGTTCAAATTTATGTCGATGATATAATATTTGGTGCTACTAATGAATCCTTGTGTAAGGAATTTTACGATATCATGCAAAGTGAATTTGAAATGTCAATGATGGGAGAGCTAAATTACTTCCTTGGACTTCAAATCAAACAAACAAAAGAAGGAATTTTTATAAATCAATCCAAATATTGCAAGGAGTTGCTTAAAAGATTTGGAACGAGCAACGCCAAAGAAATCTCAACTCCCATGAGCACATCATGCTATCTTGACAAAGATGAAGGTGGTAAGTCGGTCGAAGTAAGTAAGTATAGAGGTATGATAGGATCTCTTCTCTATCTCACTGCTAGTCGTCCGGATATTATGTCTAGTGTTTGTATGTGTGCACGTTTTCAAGCAAATCCTAAGGAATCACATCTCTTAGCGGTAAAACGCATCATGAGATATCTCACTGGCACACAAACCATGGGTTTATGGTACCCCAAAGGTGCTGACTGCACACTTATTGGGTACTCGGATTCGGATTTTGCGGGTTGCAAAATGGACCGAAAAAGCACTAGTGGGACATGTCACTTACTTGGGAATGCTTTGGTTTCATGGCATAGTAAGAAACAAGCCAGTGTGGCTTTGTCCACTGCTGAAGCGGAATACGTTGCAGCAGGCAGTTGTTGTGCACAAATTATTTGGATGAAACAACAGTTGAATGATTATGGGATTAATCTGAAAACTGTTCCAATTAAGTGCGACAATACTAGTGCCATAAACCTCACGAAAAACCCGGTTTATCACTCCCGGACCAAACACATAGAAATTAGGCACCATTTTATTAGAGATCATGTTCAAAAAGGAGATTGTGTGATTGAGTTTGTGGAAACATCTAAACAACTTGCAGATATTTTTACTAAACCTTTGCCTAAGGAAACTTTTTTTTTATTAGAACTGAATTGGGAATTTTAGACCAATCATGCATTGAGTATTTGCTGTGATTGCATTTTCTTTTGAATAAATTCTAACTTGGGCGTTTGAGTGTGCTAACTTGAGTTTATGCAGGTCTTTTCCCTTCCATTTTCTTTAAGTACGGAATAATGAGTGGGTGACGCATTTGTCTTATGCAACTAGCTAATCATGTCCAACCAGCTCATCATCACACACCAAGCTTGGTATCACGTAACTATCAAAATATGCTTGTTTAATCCTGAATATATGCCTTGCTTTATTTGTCTTTCCCACTTTTTGATGTTGCCAAAAGGGGGAGAGTTACATGAATGCATGATTCAGGGGGAGTGATCTTTTAAGTATTGCCTATTGTGAGGGGGAGTTTTTCTAAATATTGTGCTTAAACTCTGATATCTTTTATTGAAAAACCATGCTTATATCTCATTGCTATATCATGATTATATTTTACTAAAAACCCTCCATGAGATGTTTGTCATCATCAAAAAGGGGGAGTCTGTGAATACATGCCTTGACAGGATGATTTTGATGATTGACAAAAGGGAGCTTTGCAAATAGTCAACCGTGCAAAAAGTGGAAAAGAATACCAAGACGCGTATCAAAAATGATAGTTTCTCAAGTCTTTGGGTTTTGGGTATTTATTTATCTTTTTTAAGACAATTTGTAAGTAGTAATAAAAAGCTCTCAATTAAAATTAAATCACACACGCACAAAATATTTTGACATGCATATCTCGTGTCGGATGTCGAGCTGAGGAAGTCGGATGTCGAGCTCTGAGGAAATCGGATGTCGAGCTGAGGAGGAAGTCGGATGTTGAGCTCTGAGGAAGTCGTATGTCGAAATGATGAGGAGGTCGTATGCCGAGCTGTGTTCCGAGGTCGTGTGCCGAGGCCTTTTGCCGAGCCGCTCAGAGGTCGTGACGCCGAGCCGCGTGTCGAGGTCGCCTGTCGAGTCAGTGTGGCGAGGTCGTCGCCGAGCCGTCTTCGTGAGGTCGATGCCGAGCCGTCTCCGTGTTTTCAACGCAACGGACAAATTCCAACGGACAGATCCCTGTTCAACGGGCAAATCCTCAACGGACATTTTTTTTTAAGTGCGTGAGACGCTCCTCGGTCGGTCTATAAATAAACAACGCTGTGCTCTTTCTTATAACACGAAAATACAACAACGCAGTGCTTAATTTTTGTGCCAAAAACTCTGTCAAATATTTTTCATCACTCACACTTATTTGAGCACAATTTTCTGAGAGTCTTTTTATTCTACAAAATTTGAGTTGTATTATTTGAGCTTCAATTTGTTATATCTGCACTATTGAGTGTATCTTTTTCGTCTCATTTTATTTGTGAAAATCATTTATTTTTGGGTAGGAATCCCAAGGTGTTCATAGAGAGGTGATATCTCTTGAACGTATTGCTCTGGTTTAGAGTTGTAAAGGTTTCTAGTGAACTCGATTTAAAAGCTAGTGTCTTAGTGAAAATCCCATAGTGGTTTGCTTTGGGGACGGGGCGTGAGCCACAGGGGGTGTTAGGTGGCCGAACCTGGATAATTTGTTGTGTGCTTTTTTACTCCTTATCTCTCTACTTTTCAGTCAATTAAATTTCTGTACTTTATTTTATTGTTATTTATATCTTACTATTTACTTTATTTTTAACTCGTTTGCAATTTATTCTTCAAGTGATTTATCTATTTCACATTAATATTTCCGCAACTCATAATTAGCACTTATTTCTCCAAAAGTTTTTGAAAGCACAGTTCACACACAATTCACCCCCCTCTTGTGTTTGGAGTCACTTGTCAACAGGACACTGTTCATGTCAAAAATATAGGACACCGACACCGCTATATATATATATATATATATATATATTATTAATATAATAATATATCAAATGAAATATGAGCATTATTTATAAAAGATTTAAATTGATAATAAAAAATTATATATTTATCTAAAGAAATAAATTAACAACTAAAAACTTCTACTCCCATAAATAATTAAGCAAAAAAATAGATGAATGTGGACAAACGTGTTCATTACTTCAACCATTATATATTATATTTTATATTATATGAAAAATTACTGTATCTTCACGTGTTATAACTTCAGCACCGTTTTAAAAAATTTGTAGTGCTCCTCGTATTTCTTCCTTTTAAATAAAACACAAATTTAGAATGGCTTAGATGCACAGCTGTCACCAACTAAAAAAAATAAAGAAATGTGTTCAAAATGCATCCTAGTCCCAGCGTGTTCAATGAAACGTGTTCAACAGAGGGGAAAAAAAAACAATGCAGACCTTTTATTTATGATGTAGACTCCACCACTTGGTTAGATCTTAGGCCAACACCCCTCCAAAGTGCAATGGAGGTCACTTGCCTAGGCCATGGACCTTCTTGATCATCTTTTATTTATGATGTAGACTCCACCACTTGGTTAGATCTTAGGCCAGCACCCCTCCAAAGTGCAATGGAGGTCACTTGCCTAGGCCATGGACCTTCTTGATCATCCATTGACCCCATCCAGGTAAGTAGCTGTATACAATTAGTAATCAACTAGCTTCATAGAGTTCAAATTAACTTCTGCAGTCAAAATTCTAATGGCAGCTTCAACTATTTCGGTAGTCAAAAATTTGGCTTCAAGCATTGCTGCTAATATTTGCTAGGTGCCAACTGTTTTGTTGCTTGATTTAATTTTAACACTAACAATATTTAGCATTTTTTTTATTAACCATGTCCAGAATATTCGTTCATAATATCATGGTATTTAGTTAATTTTTAGTACAATAAATTCTAGATTTATTTATAGAAGTTTCTGGTTAATTGCATCAGCTTTCAAGAGCAAAAAAAAAAAAAGAGAGAAAAAACAAAAAGGAGTTCACCAAAACTTAAAATGAAAATTAAACGGGAAAAATTAAATGAATTGAGAGATCATACCATGAGGATTCCTTTGATGCGATCAAAAGTGAGATCAATTGAAAGCGAACGCTGCTTCTTGAGTTTGAGTAAGACATCAACAATAACCTCTTCCTCTGTTTGTTTTCTATTTGGATCCATATGTTCATCAATGACCTCTTGGTAGAACTTATCCAAATCCTTGAAATTTCGTTCCAAACGTGCATTCAGTCCTGTGAGTTTATCAATCCAACCCATGAATGGAATATAATCTGAAACGAAAATGGCTGTCATCATGGCTTGACACTCGTTCAACATTCCATGGAATCTACTCCTCTCAGTTCCTTCCTCTTCATACCTTCTCCCAAAAGCAATCCTACAAATCATAGTGCTTGAGAGAGAAATCAGTAACTCGCTTAAGTTTGTAACAACCGAAGAAGAAGCATGCCCATAAATTTTTTTGATCATTTGCTTAACCTCAAACTTTCTTATAGAGGAATAACGTTGTTGAGTATGGCTCATATGATGCAGTATTAAAAAGGCTGGGGGGCAGGGGAGCTGAGCTAGCGAAGCTCCCTTCGCCCCCCAGCCCATGGGATCGGCCCAAATCTGTTTCGGGGGCGCATTGGGGGTGGGGGGCGAAGCCCCCCACGGTACGGTTCAGGGGTATTGTTGTAATCTGTTGCGTAATATTATATATACTGCTTGTAACACTAAACCCTAATCTTCACTGAGAAATAAAACGGAACTACAACTGCTCTGTAGTTGCTGACGTAGGCAACCATTGGCCGAACAGCGTGACCAAATATCGTGTCCCTTTTTTGTTTTTCGTTTCCTTATTTCTTCTATGCTGTTGCTATTCTAACAATTGGTATCATATGATGTTTAACTCGGGTGCGAAATTTGATGTGGCAAGATTCGACGAGATGGGCAACTTCGGATTATGGCAAAGAAGGGTTAAGGATTTGTTGGCTCAGCAAAGTTTACAGAAGGCGCTGCGTGAGACGAAACCGGCAGATTTGGTGGACGTCGATTGGGTCGAGATGAAGTAGAAGGCCGCAGGATTGATACGTCTATCTGTTTCAGACGAGGTGATGTATCATATCCTGGACCTAACGACTCTGAAGGAGGTTTGGGATAAATTAGATGATCGATGTCGATCAAAGACGCTGATGAACAAACTTTTTGCAAAGCAACGACTGTACAGCCTTAGGATGCAGGAAGGATCCGATTTGCAACAGCATGTCAATACCTTCAACACTATAATCACGGATCTGGCGAGGCTTGGGGTTAAGGTAGATGACGAAGACAAGGCAATCATTCTTCTGTGCTCGTTACCAGGTTCGTTCGATCACTTAGTGACTACTTTTACCTATGGAAAAGACACTATTAGCCTAGATGATATTATTGCTGCACTCGTGTCTCATTCTCAAAGGAGACAGAGCGCAGAGGAAGGAAGTCAAGGAGGCGAGGGTCTGTATGTGAGGGGGGTTAAGATCGTGGGCGGAACAAGGGTAAAGGAGGTTCTGGAAAAAAGAGGTATAAATCCAAGAACAAGAAAATAGAGTGTTACATTTGCAAACAGACTGGGCATTGGAAGCGGGACTGTCCAAACAGAAAGCAGGGCTCATCCAGTTCTGCAAATGTGGTCCAAACCGATGATTCTGGCAGTGAAGGAGATATGCTTTGCGTTTCAGACAGCAAGTGCACAGAGGCGTGGATTCTTGATTCTGGTTGTTCTTACCACATGACGCCGCACCGGGAATGGTTCACTACATTCAGGTCAGGCAGTTTTGGGTTTGTTTATTTGGGTAATGATAAAGCTTGTGCTATCCAAGGAATGGGACAAATCAAAATTGCTATGGACGATGGTGGCGTGCGAACGTTGAATGATGTCAGATATATTCCAGAATTGAAAAAGAATCTGATTTCCTTAGGTACTCTACAGGCAAATGGTTTTTCCTACAGGTCTGATGGAGATAGGGACATCATGAAGGCCAGCAAGGGTGCCTTGACAGTGATGAGAGCAAAGAGGACTGCAGGTAACATCTATAAATTGTTGGGCGCTACAGTTGTAGGTGATGTTGCTTCAGTTGAGTCAGATAACGATGCAACTAAGCTTTGACATATGCGTCTAGGTCATCTCAGTGAGCGTGGGATGATGGAACTTCATAAGAGAAATCTGTTGAAAGGCGTTTGCACTTGCAAGATGGATCTGTACGAGTATTGTGTACTCGGGAAACAGTGTCGTGTCCGGTTCCAGACCGGGAAGCACAAAACAGAGGGAATCCTAGACTATGTCCATTCGGATGTGTGGGGGCCTACCAAACAACCCTCCATGGGTGGTTCCAGGTATTTTGTGACTTTTATTGATGATTTTTCTCGTATGGTTTGCGTGTATTTTTTGCAGCATAAATCTGAAGTTTTTACGAAGTTCAAGCTGTGGAAAGCTGAAGTAGAGAATCAAACGGGCAGAAAAATCAAGTATTTGCGGTCAGATAATGGGACAGAGTACACTAATTCGAATTTCAAGAAATTCTGTGAAGAACATGGTATTCAGAGGCATTTTTCAGTTCGCAAGACACCACAACAAAATGGTGTGGCAGAGAGAATGAACAGGTCTCTAACTGAAAGGGCAAGATGTCTCCGGTTGAATGCTGGATTGTCAAAGGGTTTCTGGGCAGAGGCAATTAACATGGCATGTTATCTCCACAACTGGTCACCGCTAGCTTCTCTAGAGGGGAAAGTTGTAAAGGAGGTATGGACAGGCAATCCCATTGATCTTACCAATTTAAGGATTTTTGGGTGTCCAGCTTATGTGCATATATCCAGTGAAGATCGATCCAAACTTGATCCAAAGTCGAAGAAGTGTGTCTTCGTAGGATACTCAAAAGGTGTAAAGGGGTTCAAGTTATGGGATCCAGTTTCAAAGAAGGTGGTTACCAGCAGAGATGTTATTTTTGATGAGCAGTTCATGTTGAAAAAGTCAGTTGCAACAGATGTGACAGTCTCTGAAGGGGAAACTTCCAACAGTGAGGTGATTCAGGTGCATATTGAGCCGTCCCCAGTGAGCAATGTGTAGACAGAACCAGAAACACTAGACGAATCAGACTCTCCCACTGAGCCATACCATGGACCTGAAGATTCAGGTGAAGTACATGACTATTCTCTGATACGTGACAGAGAGCGACGGCAGAACAAGCCACCAGAGAGATATGGGTTTGAAGACTTGGCAGCATATGCACTTCTTACTAGTTCTGGAGATCCGTCCACTTTTCGAGAGGCTATAGCTAGCCAGGAGAAAGATAAGTGGATGGGTGCTATGGTGGAGGAAATGGAGTCCTTGCAGAATGTGACAAATGGAGGCTATAGCTATACTGTTGCTGTTCTAACAAATGTGACACACGCTTGGAGCTAAAAATATGGACAGCACAGATTTTTCGGATTTCTCTCCAATAATTGTTGTATGGAGAAAATACAATCTCTGATCCATTATAGGTCTTGTTAACACAGAAACACAAAAATTTAAATACTGAGTAGCAGATGAACGAAAATTAAAGGCAGATGAAACGCGATGAAAACGGACCTGAGTTCGCAGGTCGTCGACGAACGAAAATGAAACGCAGCGAGCGTGAGAAGATGAGCAGCTTGGATTTGGTTGAGCGACTACGATGTCTCTATGACTGTACTTCGGTTGACCTTTTTTTTCTTTTTAAAATTTTTTAGGACTTTTTTAAGTTGGGTCGTGTCCTGTTTTTCTCCTAAAGGTGTCCCGCCCGCGTCCCTACCATGTCACAATTTTTTTTATCAGACACCTACAATGCATGTCTAACACGCATCATATGCGCGTCAGCGTCGAAACGCGTCTCGGATGCGGCGACATGCCATTGGATGGCAGTGTCCGTGATTCATAGCTTGCAGCTACCACATCATCCGACACACAGTACATAACCATCAAAATATTACCCACAAAGATATCAAACACCAGACCCACTTTTGAACTATACCCATGAATCATTTGTCCCAAAAAACAACTTGGAAGCGCTGCACAAGCCTTCAAGTTCTACTGAGATCTTCACAACCAATAAGTAGCTAAGAGATTTGGTTGGACTTGATTGGTGCACGGCAAATTTACTCACAGGCGGTGCCTTCTTTGGGGTTGCAGATTTGGTAGTGGAACTGACATTTGGAGAAGCAAGAGTGGTAGAGGGATGAGAAAGGGAAAAGAGGATGGTGGAGGGGTGAACTGTAACACCCCTCCCCTATAGGGCGTTACTTTATTTTCGTATAATAATAACACACACGTATAAAATAAAAACAACATATTATTTATTCATTATATTAGAGTGTGCAAAGCATGACATATACACCACATCCACAAGAGTTGACAAAACCTACGATACACTGGCCGTGATACAACTGTATACTAGATATTAATACTGCCCATAGGAAGCTTTATCATAGCCGTCACCTCCATTAGGTCCCGCTCACCAGGAGTAACCTGTACACAATGAATGCTCTTGTCTGTCTGCTATTAATCATAATATAGAGATACACAAGAAACGAAGGGGTAAGAAATCCATCAATCATCAATAAGCAGGAAAACATAGTAGAAAAGTGGCAGTCAACATGCACACAACAACCAATCAACAAGGATAACCTTCACTGACAAGGATTGACACACTACTAATATCGCATACACACTGACACGGACCAATCTCCAGTCCATCACACGCCCACGACCGATCACCAGTCTTTGTGCACAAGACGAATGACACATAAGTTGGTTGTCCCGGGAAAACATCTTGATATGCTACTATCTCTTATCATCAGAGTAAGGTACCATCCCCGTGCACAAGGACGACTTTCTAAAACACAAAGAATGGTCAAGATTGTCCTCCTCGTAAGACGTGGAGTCCTGAAGCCTCATCGAGATGACTGAGCCTCGCTCAATCTATCCCTAAGGTCAACGACCTGCTCTAAACTACTTCATACTTTCGGTCCGATTACCAATCCTTAGGTACACCAACCTTGAGTACACCAACCCAGCTATCACTACTTTCAAATAGAGTATCACAGTGTCACCAATGACACTATGACCACACACTAATCATCGTACTCACAAGTACCCTAATCATTTAATCAGCATGTCATAGATAATATCACACCAATCAAAATATCGACATTCACAATCCATTCATGTGCAAACCATCAATCACCCTTAATCGGTATATAGATCGATCCTAACGTCGCAAAGGCGATCGTCAACTAATCATGTCATATCAAGTAGGCATGTAAGTCAAGTAAACACATAAATCACACCAAGCAAAACCTATGTTGGTTGATAGGCATACGGTGTCTATCCCTAGCCACCGCATGCTGCATCCCCTCTCTTAAGATGTTGCTGATATCAACCCCTAGTAGGGTTTGAGGTCTCCTTCGCATGTTAAGAATATTATCCTACTACAGGTTTTCCCTAGTAATTGAGGTATCTTCCCCCTCACTTGACACTCCTAGATAAGCTCCTATTGGATAACCTTGACCCTCGAACCCTACTCGCACTCCTACCTTGGGCTACTCCTCTGAGTCTGACTCTTCTCTCAATCTTGAGGATTTCCCACTAAGATCTTTCTGATGCACAAGTTCCTCACTCGAGGCAAGTGTAGAGCATACTTACTCCTTAGTGGTCCTCTGACTCCTTCTTAATCCCGAGGATTGCCTACTAAGAGCTTTCCGATGCACAGGATCCTCACTGGAGGCAAGTGCAGAATATACTTACTCCTTAGAAGAGGTTCCGAGAGAGAGAAAGCCTAGAGAGAAGAGGATTTGGTGCACGAAATGAAAGGAGGGTGAGCATCTATTTATAGGTGAGTTTTGACCTAATCGCTCACGATAGCCCCATTTGTAAGTACTGTCGCATCGCGATGGTACCTTTACCTTTACACATGTCGCAGTTTGAACGAATACAAGTTCCAGATATCATTGCGTTGCGATGATTCCCTCTCACAAGTGCCATCGCATCGCGATGGGACTTTTAGAATAATATTTAATTTCCCTCCTTCTAGAAGATTCTAGGGAATTCCATACCCTTTCAGGGGTATTTTCATCTTTTTTGGGTTATTTTTATCCTAAATTAAGGTTTCTAGATCATTCCTAGGGTTTTTGGGCTATCTAAGATTTTCCTAATAGTCCCAATCTAATTTCCTTCACACATGTCATCTAAAAATCCAGAAATTAAGATATTACTTGAACGGAGACAGGATTGGCAAGGAGACCGGAAGAGAAAAAAGAGGAGGGAGGGAAGAGAGAAAAATGGTGAGAGAGGGAAAAGGAGAGGTGGGTCCTTGTACATGTGGAGACTCAGTTGTTGCCTAAACGTTATAAATCAACATCTTTCCTAGCAGATAATATGACTGCTCGACACCTCTAACAGAATTAACTAGCTAGGTTGACATTAGACACCAAAATGACTAAGAAAAACACATTCAGTAATGTTTCTGTAATTTCGATACACTCAAGCACTATAGTGACACAGTTTCATACATTCAAGGACTAAAGTGTCTTTTACCCTAACTATTAATCCAAATGACAAATTCTAGAATAAAATAATGACTAAAAAGTTAATAAATGATTTAAGAGTATAAGTGTAAAAAATGATATAAGAGTACTAAAGTTTACATAAAATGATTGTAGATATCAAAGTTGACCTTCGATAACTTTTTTTTTTTTTACAATACAAATTTAAATATTGAATTAAAAATTGACAAGTAGATCAAATTTGTAAAATTTTATACAGTTTAAAAAACTATTAGGTATTTCATGATAATACTTTATCTTAATGTATAATTTCTTATTTAAAAATTACTTTAACCATATACTATTACATTACGTACTTGTAATATCTTAATCGTCTAAAATTTAGTATACATGCCAAGATTGATGTAATAGATAAGTTGCCTCCTCTGTTGAATGTAAAAGGAGTGAGGAGTTTCAATTGTCATG
This sequence comes from Calophaca sinica, assembly GCA_037113605.1. Taxonomy (NCBI): domain Eukaryota; kingdom Viridiplantae; phylum Streptophyta; class Magnoliopsida; order Fabales; family Fabaceae; genus Calophaca; species Calophaca sinica. Next base: position 48,102,028 of record CM073734.1, on the reverse strand, counting down.
CCGGTTTTTATAGATGGTTTATTAAGGACTTCTCTAAGATCGCAAAGCCACTTTGCAATCTCCTTGTCAAAGATACCTCCTTTGATTTTGATCATGAGTGCTTGAAGGCATTTGATTTGCTCAATGAGAAACTGCTTTTGGCTCTTGTTATAGTTGCATCCGATTGGGATTTTCCCTTTGAACTTATGTGTGATGCCAGTGACTATGCAATGAAGGCTGTGTTGAGGCAAAGAAGAGACAAATTATTTCATGTCATTTACTACACTAGCAAGGTCCTTAATGAGAACCAAGTAAATTATGCTACTACTGAGAAAGAGTTGCTAGCCATAGTATTTGCATTAGAGAAATTTTACTCCTATTTGATTGGCTCTAAGGTTGTTGTGTTCACTGATCATTTGACAATTGAGTATCTCATGGCCAAGGTTGAATCCAAGCAAGACTAATTCAGAGGGATTTTGTTGTTGCAAGAATTCAACCTTTAGATCAAAGACAAGAAGGGAGTGAAAATGTGGTGGATGACTATTTCACTACAAGAAAACACGGGTTTACCGACGGCCATTAACCGACGGCTTGAGCGCGTCGCTAAAAAAACGGGATTTCCGACGGCCAAAACCGTCGGTAAGACTTCGTCTCCGTCGTTAAAGATCTTCTGTCGTCCGTTGAAGATTACCGACGACATTACCCGCTTCAGATATCTTTGGACGCCTTTGAGTCCCGCCAATTTTTATTACCGACGGCCTGTGTCTGCCAAGATTTGAAAATAACCGCTTGTGAAGGCCGCATATTATTTTTTCAGATTTTCGACGGCACAGCCGCTTGGTACTCAACGATTATAACGCAGATCAGGACCTTCTCCCCACACTGTTCACCACCCTTCTATCTCATCTCTCTTTCTCTCTTTGTGATAGCTCAGAAGAGTGTCTCAGACCACCACACAACAACTCCGACCTCTCTTCGTCCCACCCAGTCGGTACATTTTTTTCCAAATTGCGCACCACACACGCCGCTCTGCTCAAGTCCTCGTCGCTCTACTCATGTCTTCTCCGCCGTTCTACTCATCGCTTCTCTGCCATCCCTAGGGCCACCCATTCCAAAGCCCCTCAACCATCACAAATAGCTTCTCACCCATAGAATCTGCAAGGCACAACCTCTCATTGGAGCCACTAACGGTGACCCTTTGTCGCTCTCACTGATTTGGCCATCGTGACCGCCACCTCCACTACGTGGCCGCACCACCTCTCCTCTCCTCTGCTCCACCGCGCTACTTCAAGAGGTACATATTATTTGGGTTTTTCTGTCGATTTAGGTTTATCAATTTGTGCCTGTTGTTTTCAATTTTGCAATTCGTTTAGACTGGATTTGTGCATTTTTGTAATTGCGATGGGCCTGTAATTCGTTTAGACTGCATTCGTATATTATTTGGATTTGTTGATTTTGCAATTCGTTTTCAATTTTTGTAATTTTGTGCATTCGTTTAGACTGGATTTGTTCCGTCGTGTGTTTTTTTAGAATAATTGGAAATGGAATTGGTGCTCTGTCTATTTCAAATTCATTTGAAAGGTTCATGGTGGAGTTTTGTATGTGATGTAATTTTCCTTACTAGGGAAAAAATATTTTGGCCTATCACTATTCAGCTTGATCAGACTAGAAAATAGAAAACATGTCCACAAGCATTTGAAATGCTTCTGATTATAAGTTCATTCGTTGGATGTGATTATAGTTTCCCATTACTGTTTGTTTTTTAAATTAATTACAAAAAATAGAAGAAACTGCATTTTATTCCCCTTCCCCTGGGTGTTGGTTGCACAAACAATGGGAAAAGTAGCATCAGATTGGTGCACATAGCACAAAAGGCAAAAGAGTTACCTTTGTAACAAGGAATGAAAATCATGCCCATTGGAGAAACCCTGCAATTACATAGCGTACATGAGCAGCAGATATTCAATTTGCATAAGCGCAATCCATAGTATGCTTCTTGTAAAAGAGTTACCTTTCTTAATGCACCATCCAGTATGAGGAACTTTTGTAAGTCAAGCTAGGCTCCTAAAATTGTTTGATAATTCAGCGAAGAATGCCATATGAGTTTAAAATTTGATTGCATTTGCTGTAGCTTATCTTCATGAACATGCTACTGTTGTATTCTTATGGTTTGTTGGAAGGCAAATGGATGCCCAAGTATTTTCTAGTGAAAAGGAAGATGTAGATAACCTCGTTTTTCATCAACTAATTTCATGGTCCAACGAGTTCATGTGTGCTTGTTGAATATTATTCTAGGGAACCTGTCCTGTTCATTACATTTTCTTTGAAGTTTTACAACAACAATAACAACAACTAAGCTTTTTCTCACTAGGATTTTCTTTGAAGAAGTACTCATACATTTTATATATTCCTATATTAGGAGCTTTACATCAGGTTAAAGTGTCACTGCTGTCTATTTTCAGTTTGGGTGCAACCAAAAGTATGTGTGAAGGTTTGGACTTTTCAGAGTCCTTTACACATCTGGTGAACTGAGGCTACAACTCCTGTGCTCAAAATCTTATCTTAGATTATTGTTCTGCCTTTAATTGCTCTTCGTAGTTTGTAAAATTTAAAATTCTCCTGTAGCTTCATGATGCTCATCGAGTTTACATCCTTCAATGCTTTTTCTGAAGTGTATTTCATGTTAAATAAAGATGACGTTTATTTTAATTTATTTTATTTTTTTTATTGCTGGATTTATCAATAACCTTTTCAGTTCCTTTTCGTAATTATAATTTTACATTTGTCTTGCTTATGCAGGTTTCGATCAGCTCTGAAGGCAAGCGATCACGGAGAAAGATGGCAGATACTGCAAGGCAATAGATATTGGGCTTGTTGTTTTAAGCGAAAGCACATCATAGATCACACTATCTGCACCTTGTTTTTCTCTGTGTTTGCATTAATCACAGATGCCAGTGGTCTGCATTTTCTAGTCTGAATCTATCTGCTAGTACATATTCGTTTGTGTATTTTTATTCTTTGTGAAATTTTATTGTATTCTTTGTTTGTTGTTTTATCTTTCCTTCTGATCCTTGTACTCAAGTATTTCATCACGTTGTTTCAATATGCAAAGAATTTTGATTTGTTCTTACACTAGATGCCAAGTTGTGCCTTGAAATATCTTTGTTAAAATGAGTACATTAAATGTTATCTAATGTCCAACACTAATAGATTTCATAGCTTTGAAGTGTTACCATAATATACATAAATAGGAAACAGGATTTGGAATTTATACAGGTATCCAACACTATTGTTATCATAAGAATGGGACTAGACTGTGTGTATTAGTTGATTCATGTGTACCATCTGATATTTTCAAGCATGACAAAATATGTAATTGCCATCAATCACACCCTTTTGATGGCCTGGAGGCAAACAGATGCAGAGACCAATGTCTTTAATTGTTACTCCGCGTTGACCAGAATGATTAAACTCTCCACGAGATCAAAGTTGGTTAATTTCTCTTTGTAATGTGTTATTGTATGTTGTTATAACTCTAGATTAGGGAATTATTTGTCTCTGGCCCTTGGTCGCTTTGTTCTGCTTTGCCAGAGTTTAGAAATTTCTTATCTTTTGTTCTCTGCTGTTTGTTTTATTACTGAAGACTGTGAAGCTGTGAAAGCATAAAGATTTTTGTCCTTGTTACTTGACCAGTGTTTATCTCTTACGAGTCTCTTCCAACTGAATCGAAGAGTTATTTAGTAATGTCTTATCCAGTGTTATGTTGAATCCATGTGTTATAATGATACAGATAATTTTATATTCGTAGTTTTAATTTGTCAGTAATAAGTATCCTAAGACTCCAACAAAAATTAAATTAAATGAAACATATACTGCTAACAAGCAAGTTAAAATTGTGAGAAAATGCAAATTTTGGTGGGGCAAAAAGATTCTGAAACCAATTACTAGCGTGCTTAAAAACAAGACTTTCTTCCTCCTCATTTATCCTAGTTTGGAGAAATATTTGGCACTAGTTTTTTTGTTTCTTTTTATGAATTTGTGCCTCATTTTTTTATGTTTTGGCATGGTGGTTTGCTTTGAAAGCTATAAGATTGGTTGATTTTATTTAATGTGATGATTTAAGCCCAGTTCCAAGGTTCCATTTTCAATTTTAAATTAGATAGAGAAATAGCTGTTATTTGGATATGTGAATTAAAAAATGGTTGTGGTTTGTGTTTAATATTATAAGTTAAGAAAATATTTACGGTTTGGTCATATGCAATTACAAAGCGGCTTTAATTTGTTACAACTCTCACTTTCTTTTCATTGACTTGCTTCCTAATATTGCCATGATTTAGAGGAGGAATAACCAAAACTTAGAGCTTATTTGGATAAAATCTCACTGCTATGACTTTGGTTTCCCTTGACTTTATTATGTAAATTAATGATTCCCATTGTCTATAACTTTTACACTAATGAAAGTTGTATCTTATATATGTTTGACCATTTCTATTTTGTACCTTGTAATATCATCTTTATAGTTCTACGGGTCTAATCTTTATAGTTGCTAATTGATAAGGGACAGTATGGTCGTAAATCTGTTTACAAGTTGGCTGCAATTTGCTTTGCACTTCTCTCTGTATTTCGTTTCCTTGCCACTTCTGCTTGTCTAATTTTATCCTTTGTGAGTTATGAGTTTAATTTGGTTTTCCAATTATGCACTGACAACTGAGCTTTAGTAAGCGCTCGGTTCTTACCTCCCCTTCGATTCACAATCCACTTGATCTTGCCTTTGTTTGGGTAATGATTTTGTTTCTTTGTTAGTATATGCTTTTATTGTTCTTGTGTAGTTCTTTGAGTTTAATCTTTTGTTTGCGATTACTCTGCGGTGACACAGACTCGCCTCTTCCTTCCTCCAGTTTGTCGCACGCCACATTCTTCTCTTCTGCAAGTATGAATTAATTCCTTTCCTTTAGTAACATGTGAACCTTAGGTTCAAGTTAGGGATTTCGAATACTCTTATAAAATAAAGTTTATTATTATTGATTTGATTGTATAGTGGGTCTAGTAAAGAGGTTGGCTTCCTGCCCCCAACCTCCCACAACTTATATGTTTGATGTTTGCTCCTTTGTGTGCTCCATTGAGCTCCAAAGGTATGAGTGTGGTTATGTGTTGTCCATTATGTTGGTAAGTTTTGAGGCTTGACATAGAGCCCTAAATTCATAGTAATGATTTATGTTGAATTCCTTGATTTCTTATTTAGAGTTTTAATGCTATTTTTGTTGCATAGAAAATGCTCTCAATATGAGGATTGTCACTCTGATTTCACGCGCTGCTTGGTTGGATTTTCCATTGTGTTAAATTTTAACTAGTGTGCTAATGTAAAAATGATATCAAATAGCTTATGAGAATTTGAATTTTATAGATATGAGTGCGTGTTTGGTTCGCCGTTTGCATCTCGTCAATGTTTGTCACTTCTGTAAAAGAACGAACACCAAGAGAAAATATTGAATGAAATCACAGAAGGAATAAGAAGAGGTTTTTTTTAATAAAAACAGTTAGATTTTTAAAAATGGTCCATGAACTTCTCTGTAATAGATTTATACCTTAAACTTTTATAGTTTAGATTTCTTTTAATCCCAGCATCAGTATTATCAACATGTAAGTAAATCAACATGAGATAGCTTATCACGTAACAGATTTAAAACAAAAAGATAGTTGGAAGAAATCCAATGAAATCCACATGCTGCCATTTTAAAATCTACAATGCCGTTTGCGATACCATTAGACTCTTTTCCCTGTCTTTCTTAGTATTCGATGCACTTAAAAACTATATATTTTTATTAAAAAAATAAAATAATAATTTACTTAAAAACTAGATAAAATTTCTTCAATTTAAGAAGTTTACATTGGTGATGTTGCTTGGCTGCAATTTGCTTTGCACATCTCTCTGTACTTCTTTCCCTTGCCACTTCTGCTTGTTTAATTCTATCCTCTTCAAATGACCTAGTATATTTTTCTAATTCCAGTGTTGTTAATCGAGGATCGCGAAATATAGCGTAAAATTGGTAGGATAGCGTAAAATAGCGGGCAGATAGCGTAAGTTAAATAGCGGGTGAAATAAATAAAATTATAAAATTATATATTTCAAAGTGACATATAATATTTAACGTTCAGCACAAAATCTGAAATGACATAATAAAATATTTATTTAATGAGCTATTTTTTGAAACTTAAGTGATTATTTATTCATAAATTACTTTAGAGGCTTATTAAAATAAAATGAAGAGATAATATTTAAATATATTTTTTATGTTGATATATTTGAATATTAATATCAGCATTTATTTTAAGTGATGTAAAATAAGTTTAAATAAACCCTGAATGAATAAGTAGCTCTTCCGTTTTAAGAAAATAAAATATATAAATTAAAATTGCAATATTGATTGAATTGTTAATAATTATTATTTATTGAAAAATAATTTTTTTTATTATATATGGCGGATGGCGTAGTGGCAACTAAATGATTAATAAAACTACACACACAACAAATGGAGCATTGCTCAAAGAAACAAGACAGATTTAAATTGGAAAGGACAAATAATAATAGAATTAAAAAATAGATTTAAAATAAAAAATAATTAAAAAGCAGAATTTTTAAGAACAATAGAATAAAAAAGCAGATTTTAAAAAAGAAATAAGAGAATAACAAAACGAAATGAGATAGAGTTGAAAACGGGCATAATTAAAAAACTAGACGGATTGAAAAAACAGAATTGTAAAAATAATTAACAGATGAGCAGAATTAAAAAAAAGAGAAACAAGGAAACAATCGTTAAAAATATGATATAACAAAAATGAAAAAGATCTCAAGAAGTGAAGAAGAGAAGAATTAAAAATTTCAATAAAAAGAAATAAAAAATAACAACATTAAAAATTATCATATAAAAAATTAAATGAAAAAGGAAAATAAAATATTTTTTATTATTTATATATATATATATATATATAATAAAACTAATTCTACCCTTGTCACTTCTGCTTGTCTAATTGTTATGTTAATCATTGATCGAATGGATGTTTGATATTTGTTATTAGTATCGGAGAGAAGCCTTAGCTTCCCGTTTGAGGTTTAATATATTATTGAGTTCATATACTCTTTTAGGGTACCATGTGCTCATTGTATATTGAACCTTGAATTGTCCAAGTCGGACAGTTTGGGAAAAAACTTTTTCTTTACTCGTATAATAGTTGTTGCTTAATTCTCGTATCTTTATATTTGCTGAAATTTCGGTTCGATTTATTTCCTTTTGTTCTCTGGGTGCATACTTGATTGCGGTGTTCATAACTGAGTTCATTTTGTGTACTCAGAGACCAATGGAAAATGCTGCCGAAATTTTGTCAAGTATAAGATACGAGAATTAAGGAATGATTATTATACGAGTTCTGAAAAAGTTTTTTCTCGAATGGGATAGGGTCATACCATTTAAAGAAAGAGAGCGGTTGTAAGAACGTCGTGCTGCTGAAATTGTGATTTTTTTTGACATGCAGAAGATGGAATATTATCTTCCGAGTCGTAGTTGGATGTACGATAGGTTGTATTCGGGGAGAGGGGGTTTGAAACCAGATTTTTGCGCTGGGGTTGCGTACTTTGTCCAAGTCGCAATGGCACATAAAGATTTCAAAACTAATGGAGGGATTAGATGTCCGTGCTTTAATTGCGATTGCAGAAGGATTAAGAGCCCAAGTGAGGTCACGCACCACCTGTATTCAGTTGGATTTAGGCTTAATTACTGGATTTGGACTAGACATGGTGAAAAGTTGCCTCACGTTGATTTAGGGGTTGGTGATAATTGCGAAGGTGCTTCAAGCAATTACGTAGATTCGGGATGTGGTGAGCAGATTGAATTGATGCAAGATATGGTTTGTGATGCCTTGGGGGTGAACGTGTTATTCGAGGAGCAACAGTATGATGACACAGATGAACTTCCAAATGAGACAGCACAAAAATTTTATAATCTATTGTTAGAAACAAATAAGCCGTTGTTTGAAGGGTCTACAGACTCTAACTTATCAATGTGTGTGAGGATCTTAGCTCTTAAGTCCAACTGTGGTGCTACCGAAGTGTGCTTGGATCTCGTAACGAAAATGATGTTGGACTCGTCACCTATCAAAGATGGTTTGCCAAAAAGTTATTACGAGGCTAAAAGCTTAGTGTCCAAGTTGGGGCTGGAATCTAAAAGGATTGATTGTTGTGTGAGAGGGTGTATGTTGTATTACGACAATGAGTTTGGTAAAAACGATGGTGCGCTAGTTGAATGCAAATTTTGTGGTGAGCCTAGGTATATGTCACATACTAATAATCGGACGGGTAGACAAAAACTAGTTCGATGAAGGCAATGTTTTATTTGCCAATTATTCCAAGGCTGCAGAGAATGTTTGCATCACCACAGACTGCAGACAAAATGACATGGCACCATGAGAATAGAAGCACTTCAGGTATGTTGCGCCACCCGTCTGATGGTGAAGCTTGGAAGCACTTTGATCGTGTGCATCCTGATTTTGCAGCAGATCCACGTAATGTACGACTTGGCTTATGCTCTGATGGTTTTACCCCGTATGTTCAATCCACGGCGAAACCTTATTCTTGTTGGCCAGTTATCGTTACCCCATACAATCTTCCTCCGAAATGTGCATGTCTAAGCCTTATATGTTCTTGACTGTGTTATACCGGTCCAGATAATCAAACAGATGGTATTGACATCTATTTAGAGCCTCTTATTGACGATCTCAAAAGGTTGTGGAATGGTGTTGTGACGTCACGATATTGCACGAAAGAGGAATTTTACAATGAGGCGGCGCTTATGTGGACCATTAATGACTTCCACTGCATATGGCATGTTGTGCGGTTGGGGTACTCATGGTAAAATGGCATGTCCGCATTGCATGGAGCATACAAAGGCCTTTACCTTGAAATTTGGGGGAAGAGTTCTTGGTTTGACTCACATCGCAGGTTTTTACCCGATGATCATGCATTTAGGCGGAATAAGAACGCTTTCAAGAAGGGGAAGTTGAATTAGATGGCGCCTCAAGGTTGACGCCTTGAGCAGATCTGGGAAAGGGTTATGGAACCGCCCAAAATCACAGATTTTGGCAAATTGGATCGATTTGAAGGATATGGACAATGGCATAATTGGACAAAAAGAAGTATTTTTGGGATCCGCCATATTGGAGAGATAATTTATTGAGACACAACCTTGATGTTATGCACATTGAGAAGAACTTTTTGACAATGTTTTTGTCACGTTGATGAACGTCGAGGAAAAACAAAAGACAATGAGAAGGCGGACTAGACTTACCACTTTATCAGGCGAAAGGACTTGCATTTGACGAATCGGCGGATGGGAAGACCACGAAACCCAAAGCCTGTTACTCTTTAGCTTCTTTGAGGAAGCCAAGTCGATATGTCGGTGGATAAAAGAACTTGGATGCGGATGGTTATTCTTCTAATTTGGCAAGATGTGCCGATGTGAACAAAGGAACCATGATTGGGATGAAAAGCCATGATTGTCATGTATTCATGGAGTGTTTACTTCCTATTGCATTTAGTTCCTTGTCAGTCAAATGTTTTAAATCCTTGTTGAACTCAGCCAATTCTTTAAAGATTTGTGTTCTGCGACATTGAGAGAGGATGATCTCATAAGGATGGAACAGAACATACCGGTCATTCTTTGTAAGTTGGAGAGAATATTTTCCCCTGCTTTCTTTGATTCTATGGAGCATCTAGCAGTGCATCTTGCACATGAAGCTAGGCTTGGTGGACCGGTTCAATACAGATGGATGTATCCATTCGAAAGGTACTATAATAAAGTATTCTCTAAAATAAATAGTGATTTGAAGGGTTAAATGTATCAATTTTTATCATCAACGTTGTTATTTTGTAGATTTATGGGTGACTCAAAACGGTCGGTGAAAAATAAGGCCAGGGTCAAGGATCTATTTGTGCAACTTACTTACACCGTGAGACAATCCATTTCTGTTCCCATTATTTTACTTAACTTCATGTTGACACCAACAAATAGTAGGAACGAAGTAGAAATTGAAAGTGAAAGACACCCGCTTGCCTTATCAAGATTTTGCCTTTCCTAGTCATGGTGGAAAGGAGGTGGATAATCGGATAACGGGTAAGTGTGGAAGTCACCACGTTCACGTGTTGATCAACCGTGCTTGAAGTATCACCGTATCTAACGTATGTATCATTTTGACCACTTTCAATTTCTTTAATCCACAATTGCTCTTGATCATTTGTTTGATAATGACTTGATCAGGGCATTCTTGTTAACTAAGCCCACAAGCGTACAAGACTCTTCTGCCTATATTCATGAATATTTCCCAACGTGGTTTAAGAACCAGGTATGGTTTTTGAGTCGTCATATATATTATATTATTATTATTATTTATTGTTTGAAAATACAAAAATATTGTTTGAAAATAGGAACCATAATTTGTTTGCACATGGTGTGTACACAGGTGTATAGCGAGGCAGAATCCCCTAAAATCCAACACTTGAGAAATTTATCTCATGGTCCTAAATCACGTGTAAAAGAATGGCACACATTCTTTGTAAATGGATACAAATTCCAAACCCAGTCAAAAACAGAGGGGAAAAAATGTTAACAATGGGGTTTATGTAAAAGGTGCCACAGATGGAGGTGAAGATGACTTTTCCGGCGTGATTCAACATATATATGAACTGACGTACAATACTTTAGACTATACTAAAAAAATAGTGCTATTTTATTGTAATTGGTTTGATCCATCAAATAGAGGCACAAGAGTGGATCAAAATATAACACCGTTGACATACACATGAGCGTAAGATACCAAATGTTTGATCCGCTTTATCCTGGCACACCATGTAAGACAAGTGTATTATGTCCCTTATCCATCAACTCGAAGGGACAAACAAGTTTGGTGTGTCGCAATAAAGATAAAACCACGGGGTCGCATTGAAGCAGATGATACACAGGAAGAAGTGGCTTATCAAGTGGATGAGATGTCTCATGTCAATGTAGTAAACGAAGTTGAACCCATTACTCGACTACGTGACAATCCAATCACATATGAAGATGTAGATGGGGATGAGGAATTAAATGAAGAAGTGGCAGAACCATCAAGATCTGAAGACGATGCCGAAATTGAGTGGGCAGAATGGGCGATTGAAATTGTTTAACTTTACAATTTGAGAAATTAGTGTGTAACAATATATTTTAATTTGTCGATTATTTCATAACTTGTTTATTTTTATGGAATTCATTTGTAATATTGTTATGTTTAAATATAATATTTCATGGTATTATTATTCAATTGCTCTATAGACATATATGGCATCAGGAGGTTCAGGAGCAGACCCCCCCAGACCACCCAGTGGTGGTAAATGGAAGGGGAAGGGGATCGGCCTCGACCCCCTCGCCGTCGAGGCCGACCATCATTAGGCGTGACCTCATCGGGTTTTCGACGTTGTCATCTACACGTCGTCCTAGTACATCTACGCCGAGACGACTGATACACCTCCCGCACCTAGACAAATTTTCTCGCACCACCTACACGCACTCAGGCACATTCGACATTCGATACAGACTGGGCACGCTCGGCACCTTTGCCTCACATTGACATGATCCCCACCCCGGGTTCGGTTTGCACATGGCGCTCGAGTTCCCATGTTGTGCTCGATCCGGTGGCCGATGCTCATCGGTCCGACCATGATTATAGTACAGCCATACACCTGATGACACCGATGTTGGGCGGTGATGGGGAGGAGCAGGAGGTTCAAAGAAGAGGAGGTTCCTGAAAGGTGGGGAGGGCTGTGAGCCTGAGACTCTTGAGATGCTGTATGATGGCCGAGTTGTTATCAGGCCATCTGGTAAAGGGTAAGTATTTGCAATTTTTTCGAGTTATTAATAATTTACATGTATATATATATATATATTTTTTATTTAACATGTTTTTATTGTTCAGGTTTCTTCCCTCAAAGCCAGCTGCGTTAGCTATCACAGCAACAATTGAGGAGAATTACCAGGAGTTTTGGCCCACCTGGGGGACGCTGAAGGATTTTGAGCGGGACCATATGTTTAATTCTTTCAGAGTAAGCTGCAATTTTTATTTTATTGCATATTATTTTATTTTCGTAAATTTCAATTATGTTTAATAATGTCTTATATTGATACAGACGAGGGTTGCTTGGGAGGAAAAAGATGAGGAGCTGATGGAGAAGAATTTTCATATGAAGGCCTCCCACCGCTTTACGACATGCTTCGAGATGCCCGCCTCAGGGATCGCCACTTGGCGATTGGATAGGGGGCGAGCTCGGCAGCGATTGGTAGCGCCTGAACACCCTCGAGTTCCAGGCGACCACACAAGGCCAAGAAGAATAGGGCCTCGAGAAGGGTGGCGGCTTGCACTGGAGGCAAGTGTCGGTCAAAGCAAAGACGCAGATTAGACTTGTACGTGTTATAAAATTGTTATTATTATTATTTTATTATTATTATTATTTATTTAAGTTTTGTTATTAATACAATCTCAGTCGAGGAGGTTGGGAGAGGAGGTCAGTTGCACGAGCTCCGTCTTGCAACTCATACGAGGAGGAGTCCTGGTGATTTCGTTGATGAGCGTTCGAGGCGGACTCAGGTAATTATAAAATATAATAAATATTTTTTTAATAATGTTTATATTGTTTTGTTAAAAAAAAAGATTTGACTTATTTGTTTGTTTAACAGGAGGAGTTTGAAGCGAGGATGTCTCAGCAGATCTCGAGCTCATCATGTTCTCCATCTCGAGCCCTGACGATCTATCTACACCGCTGAGGGTTTGGGCAGAAGTGGTTGGCGGAAAGAAGAAGGGTCGCGTATATGGTCTTTGGCGACCTTGCCAGCAACTACAAAAAAGGGGCCCGCCGCCTACACACTGGAGAGTCGTCGAGTAGTAGTGCTGCCACTAGTCGCTCTGCCGTGGATGACCAGGAGATAGCCGAGTTGAAGCGGACCGTGGCCCAGCAGCAGGAGCTTTTGACTCAGGTCGCGGCGGCGAGAGCAGATGTATGGTTGCTAGCCGGCCTACTCCGCCTCAGCCTCAGCCTCCGCCTCCGCCTCCGCCTCCGCGTACTCATGGTCGTGTCGATGATGCAGATGATGTAGAGCATCTCGATGATGATCAGGAGTACCAGGACTATTAGTTCTGTTTGTACTTATATTTTTTCATATTTTTGGATATCATTTTTTTTTCGTTTCAGATATTATTTTAGTTACTGATTTTTATTCGTTGAATTTTTATATTTATTATGTTTTCTTTTTTTAATTTACTTTTTAGTTTACGTTATCACATTTTTATATATGGAAATCAATTAATAATTAAATTAAATTAAATTACAAGTAATTTTTAATTAAATTAATAAATAAATTTTTTTAATATGAGAGTAAATTATTTTTATAATTAAACAAATAAATAATTAAATAAATTAATTAATTAAAGAATAAAATTAATTTGGTTATTAATTAATAGTTTTATTAATAAAATTATTTTTATAATTAAACAAATAAATAATTAAATTAATTAATTAATTAAAGAATAAAATTAATTTTTTTATTAATTAATAATTTTATTAATTTTATTAATAAAATTAATTAAAGTAAATATTTTATTAATAAAAAAAAAATCCCGATTACCGACGGCCTATGCCGTCGGAAAATTTTCAGATTGACCGACGGTCACGTCCGTCGGAAATCTAACGACGGCTTTGCCCATCGGAATACACCGTCGTTTACCGACGGGTACAACCGTCGGTAATACCGACGGCTAATAAGAGTCCGTCGGTAATCCTTTGCGACGACCATATTTCCGACGGGTTTTAGGCCGTCGGTAAGCCGTCGGTAAATCTGGAATACCGACGGCTTTAATGGATTACCGACGGCTTTAGACCGTCGGTAATCCCGTGTTTTCTGGTAGTGTTTGTCTAGGCTTGAAAATGAAGAGATTACAGCCAAGGAGCTAGACATTCTAGTGGAGTTTCCAGATGAAAAGATGTTTATTGTGACTGAGAGGCCATGGTTTGAAAATATTTTTCAAAAAATGCCAACTATTTCATTTTGGATGATCCCTATCTGTTCAAGCAATGCCTAAATGGATTACTCCGAAGGTGCGTTGCACATGATGAGGCTAAGAAGATTCTATAGCATTGTCACAATACTCCATATAGAGGTCAATTCGATGGTGAACGTACAACTGCAAAAGTGCTTCAGTCAGGATTTTATTGGTCTTTCATTTTTAAAGTTGCTTATGATGATGTGAAGAGTTGTGACAAATGCTAGAGGACGAAAAGTATTTTCAATAGGAATGAGATGCCCTTGAACTCCATTTTGGATGTAAAGTTTTTTTATTATTAAGGCATTGATTTCATGGGGCCATTTCCCTCTTCCTTCTCTAACCAATACATATTGGTGGCGGTTGATTATCTTTTGAAGTGGGTAGAGGCTGTAGCAACTCATGCAAGTGACTCTCAAACTGTTGTAAAGTTTATCAAGAAGAACATTTTTCCCCATCTAGAGTCCCTAGGGTGCTAATTAGGATGGTGGCTCACTTTTCTGCTATTCAAAATTGAAGAGTTTATTGAGAAAGTATGATGTGAGACACAAAGCTGCTACTCCTACCTTCCTCAAAGCAATGGTCAAGCTGTAGTGTCAAACCGAGAAATCAATTTTGAAACTTAATGTTACGTTTAAAATTTAAGTTTGGAATTTGTAAGCTTTGAACAATGTGACATGGGCTTTTGGGGTTTTTTGTAAGATTTTGTTTTATTTAAATTTTCTGCACTATTATGTAAGCCATTTTGAAAGGATTAATTCCATTATGTTGAAATGACGACTTGAGCGAATATAGTACTCTTAATTCGTTGCGAAAGTTTTGAAAAACCACTATTTTTCTCTTTAACTATTTTCAGAATAAATGTGTTTATCGTTATTCTTTATAATAACTACGATTTGGGGTTAAGGGTGTCACAAAGGGCAATAGTGACTATCTCCCATGATATGATACACAAGGAGATAAAAGTCTATGTGGATAACATCATTGCTAAATCACAGACTGAAGAGAGTCATATAATTGATCTACGGAAGCTTTTCGAGTGGCTAAGAAAGTTCCGCCTTAGACTGAACATTGCCAAATGCCCTTCAGTGTCAAATCTGGTTGACTGCTTGGTTTTATCGTAAATAAATAAGGAATAGAAGTTGATTTGGACAAGGTACAAGCCATCTTGGAAATGTCGACCCTCGCACAGATAATGAAATTCGTGGTTTTCTAGGGAGACTAAATTATATATCCTGATTCATATCACAACTAATCAACAATTGTGAGCAGTTTTCAAGTTGTTGCTCAAGGATCAACCAGTTGAATGGAATGAAAGATGTCAAGAAGCTTTCGATAAGATCAAGCGGTACTTTTAAGAACATCTTGTGGTTGTACCTCCAGTTCTAGGCAGGCCACTCATAGTCTACCTAATTGTGTTAGATGGGTCTATGGGGTGTGTGCTTGGACATCATGATGAGACTGGCAAAAAAGAACATGATATTTACTAACGAGCAAGAAGTTTATAAGTTATGAAGCCAATTAATCAATGTTGAAACGTACCTACTGCGCATTATCTTGGGCCGCTCACTCTTTGAGGCAGTACATGCTATCTCATATAACTTGGTTGGTATAAAAAACGGACCCAATCAAGTACATATTTGAAAACACCGCTCTCATCGGAAGGATTGCTCGATGACAGATGTTACTATCCGAGTATACCATCCAATATGTGTTGCATGTGCAATGTGCAAGTATACACAGCCAAAACAAGTAGTAAAGTGATAAAAGATCTTCCCACAGAGATTGAACACGGTTAATTAATATTTCCTCTCAATTTAGGTTAATTTAGCTAGTGAAAAACACAAGTAACCATTAATTTGGGTGTCTAAAACATCGAATTTAAATATTAATAATAGTAAAACAGATTAATTAAACAAGGTAAAAATCAGCTGGGTGAAGCAATTAGGGAAACAACTCATTTGAAATTCATTTTACATGTCCATGAATGCTATAGCATCTGAGTTGTGATTTTCCAATCACTTTAAGGTGGGGTTCACTAAGTTTGCATTATTCCTGATTTCACATTCGTTACTCACCCTTCTTTAATGCATGATTCAGTTACTCTATGGACTTCCACTCACTAACTTTCCTTGAAGGACCAGAAACACAGAAAAAGGGGGTTGAATTGTGTATGTCAAAAACTTTTCGCACAACAAAGATGAACAAACACTGTTTAGTTTGCTGCCAATGTAAACTAGATCCAGACACCTAGATCAGACAGATCAAGACTCAAACACAATTAATGTATGATGGAGAATAAAAACATTTTGGCAAGACACAAAACAAACACTTCTTGCAAATCCATTTTTCTCGGAAATGAAGTAATGACTTCAACTAGATGTCAGGTTGTTGATATAGAGGTTTTATTAACATATTTTGACCCAACTAATCTAAAGAGTGAAATCATAGAAGATAAGGTAAAACAAGTTTACTAGATGAAAATAAACAGGTGATGAAAACAGACAAGTAAGTGAAAACAAACAGGTGAAAAGATAATAAAGAGACACACTAATTTATTCTGGTTCACAATCCAACTGATAGCTACGTCTAGTCTCTTCGTTACGGAAGGTTTTTCCACTATAATCAACCTGATCACAGAACTTGTGAGTATACTTCTGTCAACTTGGCTATACCCACAATATCTTAGACAGCCACAATATCTTGTGAGTAACTTGAAATCGGCTCGCAAGTGTTGATTAGGTGTGATATTAATCGGGATATATAATTTAGTCTCCCTAGAAAACCATTAATTTCTTTCTCAGTGTGGGGGTTGGCATTTCCAGGATGGCTTGTACCTTGTCCGGATCAACTTTTATTCCTTATTTATTTAGGATAAATCCAAGCAGTCTGCCAGATTTGACACCGTAGATGCGCTTGATAGGGTTCAGTCTTAGGCGAAACTTTCTTAGCTACTTGAAAAGCTTCTGTAGATCAATTATATGACTCTCTTCAGTCTGTGATTTAACAATGATGTCATCCACATAGACCTCTATCTCCTTGTGTATCATATCATGGAAGATAGTCACCATTGCCCTTTGTGACACCCTTAACCCCAAATCGTAGTTATCTATTCTAGAATCCTAATGTTGAAGGCAAAGTACTGTGGAAGATTGAATCTTCTGTAATAAAAATTGTATCATCCATAAACATGGTTAACAAGTCTTAACATAGGATGATATGTCGATGGAGCTTAATAAATTCTTAATACAACTCATGTTGACCTACAACTTATTGGAGGTAGAAGATGAGAATTGGAACAAGTTATTCAATAATGAACTATACAGATATATCATTTCAAACCTTAAATAGTATCTAGGTTCAAAAACAGATCTGGAAGGTATGTTAAAGCCAACAAACATCAAGCCAAAATTCTTAGTTTATCTCTTAACAACTCAAGACATACAAATTTTTAATTTTCTAAGATTAATATGTCATGGCTTGGTTTTCATGATGAAAATATGTAGTAGTTGTGCTGAAAATAGATTGGCACTAAATAAATAAAACACAATTGAGGTTTTTCCATCCTCTTTATAATTTCTCAGGTGGCTTATATCCATATATCTTAACATTTGTATCTCTTATTTAATATCTCTTAGGGAATTTTTTTTTTTTCAATTTTTCTTACCGACCTTCTTTGTGTTGTGTTACGAAACTATGATGCAGCACGAGTGTATGGATTCCAAATATAAAAGGCTAGCCATCTCTTCTTAAATATCTATAAACTCTATAGTGCGTTACAACATGTCATGTGGTATATTTACATGTTTTTGTGATGTCTTGTGTGTGCTACGCAACTGAGGTCACCCCTTTCACTTTACTATCATTCCTTACTGAGGTCACCCCTTTCATGGGCAGCACCATAAAGCCATTAATTCTTTTTCCCTTTCCCTCTTTTTCTTCAAAAAGCAAGCTTCCATCTCTCTCTCTCTCTCTCTTAAAGCATCAACCTGACCACTGATTCCCATTCTCGACTAATCTTGAGAATGTCCAGTGATAGCTAAGTCAGATAAGTGACCCTTAGCTCAAGGCGCGAAACTTGTGACGTCCCTAAAATTTTAAAACAAGAATTTTATAAATTCTTGGAGAATTTAGAACATTAGATGATTTAATTATAAAAATACATAAATTTAAAGATTTCTTTATAAATCAAATCACAACGCGAGACTGCTTCACTCACGACATAGGACACAACTCCACGTGTCTAAGAAAGGACACCAAACAACAGTCCACTCATGTTGCAACATGAATGACTCGCAACGCAACGAAAACTTAAACCAACTGTTCAGAATAGGCGACACGTAATTGCCCCGTGTTCAAAACATGTCCCCTCGCGTCGCAATCAGGTCTATCTCGCGACGCGATAAGCTTAGACCGGCATGTATAAATAGGGTCTTGTCAACCCTCATTTAGGCATCCATATAGCCTCTCTCTCTCTCTCTCTCTCTAAAAATCCAATCTCTCAATAGAAAAAGGATGAAATTACCCTCTCCGGGTAATCGTCCAACTTTTAGACAATTCTAACTAGGCTCTGATGAACTCGAGAGCGAGATTTTCCGCGCAGGCCAACTCATAATGGCCTCCACCTTTCATTTTACTGGTACTCCTGCCATTCTTAAACAAGGTATGTAACACCCTTAGCCCCAAATTGTAGTTATTATAAATAATGACGACAAATTCGTTTATTCCGAAAATAGATAAAGAGAAAAATGGTGGATTTTCAAAAACTTTCACAGCGAGTTAGGAGTACCACATTCGCTGAAGTCATCATTTCAAATATATTGGAAATAATTCTTTCAAATAGTTTACATAATAGTACGAAAAAATTAAATAAAACAAAATCTTACAATAACCCCAAAAGTCTGTGTCACATCGTTCAGAGCTTACATTTCTAACTTAAAAGTGAAAATATAACATCAAGTCTTAAAGTTCCAAAACAAAGGACTTCAAGTAACTAATGTCAAAAGAGGATCATGCTAACCACTTATCTCGATATTTGAAGTGCATGTCACACATACAAAAACAAATAGGAAACACAAGTAAAATAGGGGTGAGTCCGTTGTAGTAGTGTTGTTTTGGTATTAGAAATAATAGGAAAATACAAACAAACATAAGTATACACATACAATCACAACTACAAAAACTCATCAAACATACAAACTAGCGTCCTTATCAAAGGACGATGCAAATCACTATGTCCCGAGAATTTGACTAGGAGGACATGTTTGGCTTTTTGAAGGAATACACCAAAATGGTGAACACTTCGTTGTCGCACACTCTCGACTAATCCTGAGAATATCTGGTGATAGTCTGGGTAGCTAAGTCAGATAAGTGACCCCCAGCTCAAGGCACAAAACTCATACCATTGGGGACCACAGACCCAAGGCCAAGATATTGCCACGCAAGCTCACTCATAATGGCCTCCACCTTTCATTTCAATGGTACTCCACCCCATCTTAAACAAGGTCAATATGTCAAACAACAAACAAGGTTGGGTTTTCACCAAACTCCACCTATCATGGGTCATAACAATCCATCATGGATCAAATGGATAGGATCATCAAACAAAGATTAACATGAGCTCCATAATGGCTACATATACCTAGGAGACTTAAAAAAATTGTTATCTTAGGTCATAAACAATGCCACTCACAGTGGACTTTTCATAAACATTACCACTAGAGAATGGACTTATCATATATATTGTACAACACTTAAGGAAAAATCCCCAAAAGTCTAGTGTGTTACCTTAGGTTTCCTAAGTGCTTTAGTCAAATTTATTAGTGATTCTTTGCTTAAGACTCAAGTAAACCCTCGTTATTAAGACACTATCATAACTCACTCCTTTATTAGTTCGCTACCATTTAACACCATAGAACCTTAAATATTTCTAACTGATTTAAAAGACATCATTCCAAACATCTAGAATTCCTAATAAACCTTAGGATCAAGGTCTCAAACCCTAATCACACGATTGAAAGTTTGCATTCGCATATAGGGCAAAGATTTCTGAAAACCCTAGTTCTCGCTCCGATTGCTCTCAAATTTCACATGGCTTCTAAGACTTATATCAAAACCCTGATAAGCACCCGTCTACCTCTATCTAACCCTCAGAACCTCATAA
The DNA here is from genome assembly GCA_037113605.1 of Calophaca sinica. Lineage (NCBI taxonomy): Eukaryota > Viridiplantae > Streptophyta > Magnoliopsida > Fabales > Fabaceae > Calophaca > Calophaca sinica. The sequence continues at coordinate 48,081,771 of CM073734.1, read as the reverse complement.
CTCTCATCCGTGAATCATATGATGGCATAGAAGAAACATATGCATCACAACACTTAAGCACACAGTCAAACACAATTGAATTCACTTAGGCACACATAATCACACACTATTCAAGATTAAGAAATTGAGGATGTGCGGTTGCACATGGTCGGGACTGTGTGTCCAATTATCATATATACATATAGAGGAGTTGCTTATGTGGCAGAGATTGTGAGGTCGGGACTGTATGTCCTTGTACTCTATAAAGAGGATTGCGTCAGAATATGTGGGGTCGGAGTACTGAGATATCACTAAATTGACTATATCACTGTGAGTTGCCTGTGTGGTTGGGCCTGTGTGGCCATTATTTGATATTGAGGATTTACCTGTGTGGCGAGTGGGGAGGATTGCATTAGTTTTTGTGGAATGCGCATAATAAGTAATTGATCCGAGATAACTTGAGGATAGATGTGTGAGTGATTTGGAGGATGGTTGTACTTGTGCAATGTTGTCTATATGTTGTCATGAATTATATGCTATTGTTATCTATCCCATTTTATGACGAATGTGTTATTCTTATCCCCTTTACATTGCTTTGTATTGGATATGTATTTCCTTTGATAGGTCCATTTGAGTTATAGTACTCGAATGGGGATGGCTAGGAGATTGATTACTCCTGGCATACAGTGGCGTACACCAGTCTAGTGAAGGTACCCTTCCGCTTTGCTGCTCTATCTATGTTGTGTCTGTTAGGATAGTTCAGGATCCCAGAGTTACCCTTTCAGTTCATGTGGTACAACCCGCCTGATTATCATAATTATTACGACTCCACCCGGCATTCACGCGCCAATTCTCACCCTATTGTGTATCTAGTGAGGAGTCCTTCTCATGGTGGCTATCAAAGGGAGGAAGGCAGGCGTAGGAGGACTGACGTGCCTGGGCCTTCTCTTTCGAGGGGAATTGAGATCCCACAATGGAAGTTCTCGTTTTCCCTGAGGAGGGTGGGGTTTGATCATGTGTTGTGTATAGTTTGATGGCCACTATCTTTTCTTTTGAGTTGTATTTCGGATGAGGCTAGACTGTACCTCTCGTCACTTATGGGTGATTATACGTTCAGTATAATTCTGTTCGCACTCTGACACCTGTGCTTCGAGGATGGGGCCTCAAACACTTATGACTTTGATATACATATATATTATGCATTATTACTACTACGTGATATGAATGATGTTTTATAAAGTTTAAATTCCTATGTATTTTCCGTTGCTTTATGATTAACGTCTAATTACGCGCTTAAGGATAGTTAAGTTAAGTTTCACATAATGGGACGAGGGGGCGTCACACAATGTGGTTTGATTAAACAAAATTATATTAAAATAGATGAAAAAATTTCAATCAATATGAGAATTTATTATATATTTTTATTTCATTTCTAAATTTTCTAATTATACTTTCGTGGAACAGTTTATAAACTTTTGTGTATATATGAAATACTTTAAGTTTTAATTTTACTGAATATATGAAATCATTTTATAATATTTTAAAAGAAATTTCGGACACTTTTATTCACCCTTTATAGACATTCACATCACATACAAATGGACATTGCATGGTTCACTCCACTGGCTTGAAGTAAATGAAAAGGAATTCATCTTAACAAAATAATGAGAATCACAAATCTATAACTCAATCACATGGTCCGGAAGGGCCTAAAAATTTGTACACATAAAAAGATTATTTTATGAGACTCTGGCCTCCATTTGGTAAAAGAAAAGTGCTAAAAGAAGAGTGCTATATATCCATTTGGTATGGAGGGAGTGTGTTGGAAAAGAATGTTAAAGAGTGTTCCTAACATTTCTATCTGGTAAATACCATTGTATTATACATTTAAGTAATAGGACTTTTTAAGATCTGATCTTTCTAATTGTTGGTACATGGATGTACTTACTTTTTGGGGATGATATGGGTAAGAGCATCTTTAGCGCAGGGATCCAATTTTTTTCTAGCGTTTCTTAAAACTTCTCTCTCCTAGGTGGCAGTCAGTGTTTTGTGTTGGGTTGCTTAAAACTGGTCAGCGGAAGTAAATTCAGCAACGGCAACTAAAACTCAACAACGTGTTTTGCATGAGAGAGATAGAGAGAGATAAAATGATGGTGGGCCAATAGTGTCAATTTGCCAACGAAAGAAACAACTAGCGCTGTGGCTGCCCTTAGAGATGGCAAGTTGGCCACTTTTGTAGCTAGGGACTGCGTGTGCAGTGGTGAATTGGTTTCAACCTAGTTTAAGATTTTGGGAAAGGTCATTTTTTTTTCTGGTCAAAGTGAAAGGTCATTTATATGGGTCAAGTTGGTTACACGGGCATAGAAACAAAATGTCAAACTAGGGTCCAAAGCACTTCTCTTGGAGTTACAAAAGTATATAGTCGACTATAATATACTTTTGTCACTGGAGTTTTTTTTTTTTTTTTTAAAGGGAGTGGGGGAAGGGATATTTTTATTAAAGCACTGGCACTAATGGCCATATTACAACTGTCTCCGAGGAGATTAGAACCCTGTCCCTTGGAGTTACAAGGCCAAGCTCTTACCACTGAGCTGGCACCCCATGGACACACTGGAGATTAGTTAAGTGATTTGTTATGAATAACAAAAATTATTATAAAAAATAAAATTATCAAAAAATGACGAATTACATATTTTAATGAAATATTTTTAATCAATACTCTTAAAAGCACTATATAGTTTACATTTACCCGGTTAAAACTTTATTAGATGATTTTACCATAAATCGTATAATAGATTTAGATCTTCCTGGCCTCGAGCCTTCTGATAGTCACTATGTAGATTTATCGTCACTATGTAGATGTACAAGTGAAAATTATAAAACATTTCAACTTGAAATGGAATTTGAACTGGAAGGAGCTAAACCATATGATCTGCTACATGGTTAAAAAACCGGAAAGCAAAGCATCGGAACACAACACACTAGTGGAAAAAAAGGGATTCTACATCAGGTTTTTACATCGGTTAAATGAGCAACCGATGTAAAAAGTGACGCGGTTGCAATTTTGTAATTAACGCGTTATTTTTTACATCGATTGCTCATTTAATCGATATAAAAACTACTTTTTACATCGGCTAAACCTGTAGCCGATGTAGAAAATGCTTATTAACTTGACTTTTTAGCTCAGTTGTGTGAGCTGAATAATTTTTCCCCTCCCTTTTCTTTTGTTTTGCGAAGCGCTGTACCCTAGCCTTTTCTTAACTCTACGTTTCTAATTCTTCTTTCTCCCCCAAGACTCACGTTCCTCTCGCCACCTTCAGGAGTCATTACCTGCCGCCTGGAAGCTCGTTGAGGAATATTGATGCCATTTCCGGACTCCTCATCACGTGCTCTTTCTCTGGACCGTTCGTTTTTGCGATATGAGAACTTCATCGCGGACCACGATGGTAAGCACTTCTGACCCCTTCTTCTTCTTCTTCTTCCCTATTTTTTGTTTTGTTTCGATTTTCTCATCCCTGTAACAGATCGATTTTCTAGATGAATCGAACGACGAAAACACAGTGACTTGACGTTCGGAATGGCACATGATGCATTCAACGCGTTCTTTAGTGAGACCAAATCTGGTAAGCATGTTCCCTGTGCCGTCTTCGTGGATCTGGAACCCACCGTCATCGATGAAGTCAGGTCCGACACCTACCGTCAACTCTTCCACCTTGAACAACTTATCTCCGACAAGGAAGACGCCGCCAACAATTTTGCCAGAGGCCACTACACTGGTAAGTCACTCAATCTTCCTTCCTTCAACCCTAACCTTAACCCTAATTCCCTCTATTTCTGTTTGTACTCAATCATTTTCCCTTTCCTTGTGATCCAGTTGGCAAAGAAATCGTAGATCTGTGCCTCGATCGCGTTAGAAAGTTGGCCGATAACAGCACTGTTACAAGGGCTTTTGGTCATCAACTCCGTTGGTGGCGGCACCGGTTCCGGTTTGGGTTCTCTCTTGTTAGAACGCCTCTCCATCGATTACGGCAAGAAATCCAAACTCGACTTCAAAGTAGTTTTTTTTTTTTTGGCCTAGTCTGTGAGAGATTTGGTCGATACTGGTATTCGAACAAAGCTGCAATGATATGTTATCGTTGATTTCTTCAGAAACGAACTTTCCTTTTGAATATGATATTGCAAATTTTCTAACAAGTGATATCAATTGTGGTGAATTTTTCTCTGTCATAGCCTATATAGTTTTTTAAAGTGATATCATCATGCTACAATTGAATTTTAAAGTTTGTACTCAAGTCATAGCCTATATAGTTTTTTAAATTAGTCTAATTTTTTTTTTCTATTCTATATAGATTGTTGAATACATTTTCTTACCAAATCATGGGACATATTTTCAGGAAATGGTTTGCCAACCTGAGGGGGAATAATATTACATGGTATGGGTTGGCTTACTAAGTTGCTTAAGGTTTTGCCTTACGTGACTCCCTAGGGTTTGCATGATCATGGTGAACAACAAATTCATATGTCCATGGGGATTCCTTTCCTCCCCAATAGCATTAAAGACGACCCCTACTCCTCCTTTGAGTCCTTCGAATGATACTTCTTCTCCTCAGAGGAAAAGCTTCGTACAAGCACTCAAGAATGCATGTGATATTCCGTATAGCTAGCTGCCACAACCTTGCTTAAAGGGTGATGAACTTTCCATAACGATTCAGGAAGAAGAGTATAAGGCAGGATTGGAAGGATGCAAACACCATCTTCATGGAAGACTTATTCTTTCTAAAGGAGATACACCTATTAAGGTGACTGACTTGCGAGCCAAGCTATCAAAGTTATGGAAACCCTTGGGATCTTGGGGATTGATTTCTTTAGGCAAGGGTTTTTATGAATTCTCTTTCTCCTCGGTGGAGGACCTAAGAAGTGTAAGATCAAGCAATTCCTGGAACCTTAGACCAGAGGTTCTTCGTTTGTTTTCTTGAACTCCGGATTTCATTCCTAATAAACAGCGACAGACCAACGCTCAATGCTGGGTGCGTATCTCAGGACTTTCACAAGAATATTGGAGACCAAAAATTCTGTTCTCCATTGCAGGCAGCCTTGGTACTCCCATATGTCTTGATGATGCCACGAACAAATGCACGATGGATAGATCTTTTGGAAATTTTGCCCGGGTTCTAATTGATGTTGATTTAAATAGACATTTCAGGAATAAAATCTTGGTAGAAAGGGAAGGATATGCCTTTTTTTTTTAGATTCAATATGAGAATTTGCCTGATTTATGTTCTTCTTGTCAGAATATTGGGCACACAGTTGCCAATTGCAAAAAGAAAGAAGGGTTTCATATAACTCACAAGGAAGTTCAACAAGCTCGTGCCTTGATTGATAAGTCTCATTTGAATAGGTATACTTCTAAATATGTCCTTAAACAAGCTGGAGATGATGCGAGTCAGAAGCAAGCTGGAGATGATGCGAGTCAGAAGCAAGCTACATCTAGTAATTTGGTGGATAAAGGAAAGGAATTGTTGATGAAGTTCCTATGGTTGATAATGGCCAAGGTTTTGTAGAGGCAGCCAATGTAATGGTAACTCCTGTTTTTCAAGCAGAGATTGGGACATCAAGTAGTCTTCAGGTGGATCCCAATCCAATCTTGGGTTTTGTGTATAAAGAGACACAAGTTCCTAATACTTCAGGTGACAATAATCAGGGTGGTAATTCTGGTTGTGGCAGCTTGCTGGGGACACCGAGAGATAAGAACCATACACAGATCATGCATCAGAATGAGCATAGCAATGATGATACTAATGCTACTCCAACTAATGTCTCTGAGTCTAGCATATCTTCTGGTGCGCCAGGATTTACTAAAAATAAATTCAATAAGCCTCCAACTAGTTGTCATGATACGACTAGTGGATGCATAGGAAATCAGGTCAGGATCACAAAAGATGTCTCCAATTTTGATGAGGTGGTCACCAAAGACATGCATTTGATTAATCAAAACTAGGCTAACATGGCTGAGGATGATTTGGATGAGGAAATTGACACACAATCTGATATACAGGGAGAGGTAAATGCAGATGGGGAGAAATTTGAGAGGGTGCTAACGAAATCTCAGAAAAAGAAGCTAAAACAGAAGAACAAACAGGCTTCAAAGCCTGATGTTTATCAAACCCGTTCTAGGGCAATCCAAAGGTCTTGCTCAATGAAATGCCTCTATTGGAATGCTAGAGGTCTAGCCAATCCCTTAACTAGATTAGCTCTTAAGAATCTTTGTGTTTTGCATAAACCTGACTTCGTTTTTCTTACTGAACCCTGGATGTTGGATCAAAATCTTCCTAATAATTTTTGGAATCGTATGAATTTGAAATTTTTTGTTATGAACAATAGGAATTCTTTAAATCCAAATTTGTGGTGTGCTTGTGCAGATTATTTAGAGCCTACTATAATAGCTATTTCAGATCACCATGTCTCTTTCTCAATTCTGATAGATAACAAGATGATTTGCTTCTCAGCAATCTATGCCTCTAACTCCTACTTGCATAGAAGGAATCTTTGGCAGGAGCTAAATTCTCTTCAACAGAGTCACCTGTCCCCTTGGTGTTTCATTGGTGATTTCAATGTAGTTTTAGGAGCTCATGAATATAGAGGTAAAGGATTGACTGTTGCTTTACCTTGTGCAGAATTCAAAGACTAGACAAATTCTAATGGCCTGAATCATTTACTAACCAGAGAAGCTCATTTCACTTGGTCCAATGGTAGGAAAGGTGCTAATTTTACTGAAAAAATGTTAGATAGAGCTGTTTGTAATGATGATTGGATTAACTATTGGTCTTCTGTTTTTGTTTGCACTCTCCCTAAAAATAAATTGGATCACTTCCCTCTTCTCTTGGATCTTAAAAGAGAGAATAAAAAATTTGCCTCTTCTTTTAAATTTATGAGATTGTGGGCTGATCACCCAGATTGCCATAGCATAATTGCAGAGGCTTGGAAGCAGAGTTTTATTGGTTGCCCCATGATGATTCTGAACCAGAAGCTTAAGCTTGTAAAGAGTAAGCTGAAAGAGTGGAACAAAGCAGTTTTTGGTAATATGAATATTAAGGTCACTGAAGCTATGAAGCATTTGGATGCAATTCAAGTGGAGATTGACCAAAATGGATACTCGGATTCTGTTTCTGACCAGGAGAAAAATGCTCAAACTGATCAGGAAAATGCTTTGCGTTATTAAGAGCAGTTTTGGCTGGAGAAATCTAGACTTAAGTGGAATCTTCATGGTGATAGGAACACTGCCTTTTTCCAAAAGATGACAAAGATTAGAAATGTTTCAAAACAAATTTCTCTTTTAAAAGATGGTGATGAGGTGCTAACAAATTTTGCAGAGTTAGAAAATCACATTGTTGGTTTCTATGAAAGTATGTTCACTAACTCTAATAGTTGTGTGGATAATGGCCTATAGAGGAGGTGATCGAGCCTGCTGTCAACAACATGCTCACCAATCTGCCTTCAGTGTTGCATTTTTTCACCAAAGGCTGGTTGCTGCCCAATATCAATTCTAATCTCGTTATTCTTATTCCTAAGATTAACAATGCTAACAGAATTGAACAATTTAGACCAATTGCCCTTGCTAATTTTAAATTCAAGATCATTACAAAAATCTTGGCTGATAGGCTCGCTAAAATTGCTCCTGGTATTATCTCGGGTCATCAAAATGGTTTCATCAAAGGTAGAACTATTGGAAAGTGTATCTGTCTTGCTTCTGAGGCAGTAAATCTCTTGGACAAGAAATCTTTTGGAGGCAATCTAACAATGAAAATTGACATAAGAAAAGCCTTTGATACTTTGGATTGGGATTTTCTTTTGAAGGTGCTTTAATCTTTTGGTTTGCACTCTACTTTTTGCAACTGGATTGGCATTATTTTAAAGTCTGCTAGATTGTCTATTGTGGTAAATGGTAAAGCTTCTGATTTCTTCTCATGTTCAAGAAGCGTAAGACAAGAAGACCCTTTGTCACCTTTGCTTTTTTGTATTGCTGAAGAAGTTCTAAGTAGAGGCATAACGAAATTGGTTCAAGATGGCAAGTTGCATTTAATGACAGGTCCTAGAGGTATTACAGTGCCATCTCATATTCTTTATGCCGATGATGTCATGATTTTCTGCAAGGGTCTTAAGAGAATTTACAACACTCGATGAGACTTTTTGACAGGTATGGTGAGATCTCAGGTGAGAGAATAAATCATGGCAAATCAACCTTCTACCCGGGCTCTATCACTAACAAAAGGTAAACAAGTATTAGAGATACTCTTGGTTTTGGTAAAGGAACTCTACCCTTTACTTATTTGGATAATCCAATTTTTAAAGGCAAGCCAAGGTGGCAACATCTGGCACCTATTGCAGACAATATTAGAAATAAGCTCACAACTTGGAAAGCTTCTATGCTATCTATTGTTGGCATAGTGCAGCTGGTTAACTCAGTGGTTCTTAGTATGCTAAATCACAGTTTTATGGTTTATGCTTGGCCTGTTTCCTTAATCAAAGATGTTAATCATTGGATTCGTAATTTCATTTGGGCAGGAGATGTTAATTCGAAGAAAATGGTTACTATAACTTGGCATAGAGTTTGCAAGCCAGTTCTAGAAGGTGGTTTAGGCACTAGACCTCTCAGAAATATTAATAATGCTGCGATGCTTAAGTTATCCTGGTCTTTGATCAATTCTCAGAGCAAATGGGCTATACTTCTTAAAGCCAGAACTTTTCGCAATGATACTCCTATTTCTACTCATGTTGATTCTTCTATTTGGACATGATTAAAGCCTCTTATTTCCACGGTGTTGAATAATTTTAGTTGGCAGGTTGGATATGGCAAGAATATCAAGTTTTGGACAGACCACTGGTTATCAGAACCGTTGGTGGATCTCCTGAGCATTCCCCGACATTTGCATTGTCATTTAGTAGCTAAGGTTTCAAACTTCATAAAAGATGGCGCTTGGCTTGTTCCTGAATTACTGCTTTCCAAATTCCCTTCTCTTGGTTCAGAATTAAGTAACATTACAGTCCCTACCTACAAGGCTCCTGACCAATGAAGGTAGGTTAGCACTGCTTCTGGTGATTTGTCGCTCAAAGAAGCATCTCAATTCCTTAATCCTAAGGGGCAAAGTGTTCCTTAGAGTAGAATTATCTGGCAGCAATGTATTCCTCCCTCTAAGTCTCTTCTTATTTGGAGGATTATGCATGACAAAATGCCAACCGATGAAAATTTAAGAAGCCGAGGTTGTATTTCTGTTTCAATTTGCAGCTTGTGTTTTCAGCATATGGAGACCACTCATCATCTCTTCTGTGAGAGCAACTTCGCCCAAAGTCTTTGGAGATGGTTTGGTTCGGTTGTTAATTTACAGATCAATCATTCCTCCATTCACAGTATCTTGAATGCTTGCAACTCTCATGGCACATCGCAATCCTGGCATATTCTTGTTGCAGGAGTGGTTAATGTGTTTTGGGGAATTTGGCATTACAGGAACAGCTTGCATTTCAAGAACAAGTCCATTCCCCTGAAATCAATCATTAGTATGATCCATGCAAACATTGCTCTTTCTGGAAAGTTTAGCTCAGGATCGGTTTCTTCTTCAATTCAAGATTTTATTATTTTAAAGGCTTTTAGTGTCACTGCTCATTATCACATAGCTCCTGTTATCAAGGAAATTATTTGGTAGCCTCCTATGTGCAATTGGATCAAGTGTAACACCGATGGTGCTACAAAAGGTGTTCCGGGACCAGCAGCTTGTGGTGGTATTTTCAGAGATTGCAGTGCAGCTACTCTTGGTTGTTTTGGGTGTACTTATGCTATCAATGCTGAGCTTATTGGTGCGATGATAGCAATTGAGTTGGCGTATCAAAATGGTTGACATAGTCTCTGGTTAGAATGTGATTCGCTAGTTGTTTCGGCGTTTAACTCTGCCCATATTGTTCCTTGGAAACTTAGGAATAAATGGATGAATTGTATGCAGCTAGTTTCTAAGATGAGATTTTTCTGCTCTCATATTTTTAGAGAAGGTAATTTTTGTGCTGATAGGTTAGCTGCCCATGCTACTACCATAGATGTTTTTTTTTTTTGTAGGATTCTATTCCTAGTTTCATTCGTGAAGATTTCATGAGGAATCGAATATGGCTTCCTAGCAACAGATTTAAGTAGGTCTGCCTAGTTTTGGTTTATGTTGGGTTTTATCTTTTTCTTTTTACTCTCAGTTTTTGGTGTGCTGCAAATGATTGTTAATGTCTTTGGTGCCAACATAGTTGGGATGAAATTCAATATAGTGATATTTTTGCATGTCATTATTGCTTCTCTTAGATCTAGTTGCTTCTTAATAGGTTGGGTCTTCCTTCCTATGGGTCTGGCTATTGTTTTCTTTCATGAGTTTTGGCCTAGTCCCGCCATGATTATTTGTTCTTCTTTTTTCTTTTTTTCGATAAAATTTAGGTGGGAGTACTCTTTTTCCTTCTAGATTTTTTTTCCCTAAGGAGGGTTTTGCATCAGAAGGTTTTAACGAAGCCCCTTTCCTTTCTTTTGCTTAAAAAAAAAAGTTGCTTAAGGGCTCCAACCATAAAATTCTACGAGGGCAATACCATGGCAAATATGGTGATGATAGAATTTGGGATAATCATAGTGATGACAGAATTTGGGATAATCATCATAGTTCAGTGGTAATCTAAGTTTTCCTTTTCTAGTAAGAAATTGAAATCATTGTCATAAGTCACAGCTTATCATGTTATTAAGCTAGCCTTTTTACCTGACTTTAGCTTGATAGTGGCTTGAATCTGACATGGTACTAGTTCTTCTTCGGCTTAAGGAGATAGTCTGAAGATGTAATTGTGACAAACTGACTGCAGAATGATTTGACGGATATTGAGAAAGAAGACATTGACCATGCAATTGTACTCTCTTTGTCAGAGGAAGATTTGAAAGGGAAAAAAGTTGTTGGTAAGATTTATGCTTTTGCGCTTTTGTAGTTAAAATTTGTCAGCTGGTTAGTTTTACTCAAATTTAATGCCATTAGTGATTCAACATACTGCATATGAGGTACTCAAATTGCATACTCTAAATCTAACCAGCCACATTGCTTATTGATTTATTACAATCTCTTCTATACTCTCTGTCTTCTTATTTCCTATCTTTTTGTGCCATTAATCAATGAACTATTCGCATGCCAACAAAAAGGTCTCATTTTTTTTTTTTTTTTTTTTGCCTCGTAATATCCCAGTGGATGACTCTCAGTCTGAAGAAGATGAACAACTTTGTAAAATCGATGAGGAAGATGAACATCCCAGTAAAGTTCGGTCGTGCCAAATATCAACTTGAGGAAGATGAGCAACTTGCAAGGGCAATTCAAGAATGTTTGAGCACTAGTTCTCCTTCTTGATATGGCAATGATTCTTCATTTCAACCTTTTCCCCACCTCTTTCCACCTGGATGCAGGTAATTATGGGTATGATCGCATCTTTATCTGAATAGAAAATCCAATTATTGTTTATGGAAATTGCTGAAGTTCACTAGTTGCACCAAATAAAATAAAGGGAACGATAATGCAATTAATGCTTTTGCAATAAAAATTAGCTTTCCCAAATAGAGTATGTTTTGAAACCTCAATTTTAAGTATTGCTGAATTATGCTTAGTTAACCTCAGAAATGTACATATGCAGACTAATAGTTGCAAAAACATGGATCAATATAGATAGTAGACATATTTGAAATTTAATTTCCATATTTTCATGATTTTTATTTTCTTCTTATTAAAAACAAACAATAAACCTGGTTCTTGAAAATTTGCCTGCAGAATCTGTACCGGATGCAACACTGAGATTGGCCATGGAAGATTTTTAAGTTGCATGGGAGGTGTCTGGCATCCACACTACTTCCACTACAACAAATTAGTTAAAAGATGGCGCATTTTAAATAGCGCTTAACTATTGAAGTGCTACTTAAAATTTGGTAGAATGCTTTTACTAGCGCTTCAACAAAGAAGTGCTATTGAAGGATATAGGAATAAGTAGCGCTTCCTGTAAGAAGCGCTACTTTAGGCAGTACCAATAAATAGCGCTTAGAGCTGGAAGTGCTACTTATTGTATACCTAAAGTAGCGCTTCCTACCGAAAGCGCTACTTATTCTCGAAACCTAAAATTAATTTATTCAGCAACAGCTCTCGCGGTCTCGCCCTCTTTCTCGCCCCCTCTCTCTCAATAGCTCTCGCCCTCCTCCTCCTTCTCCTTCGTTGCCCTTCTTCTCCTCTGTTACATTTGTCTCTCTCACTCTCTCAACAGCTCTCGTCCTCTCTCATCTTCCCCATTCTAATTTTCCCACAATTTTTTTGAGAAAACCGAAACCTGCAAAACCCTAACGCTTTCGATCCTCGATCAAGATGTTGGAACTCCATCTTGTCCAGGGTTCGCTCCTAAAGAAGGTGTTAGAGGCGATCAAGGAGCAGGTGAATGATGCGAACTTCGATTGCTCCTCAACCGGCTTCTCCCTCCAGGCCATGGATGTAACATCCCAATTTTTAAGAAAAGTGATTTTTGCGATAAAATCCTGAATACTCGAAAAATAAATCATAGAGATTGATCACCTCAATGATTTACTGAGAGTACGTGGAATTATTTTGACTCATTTTAAATAATTTATTTATTATAAATAATTATTATTCATGATGTCAATTCAAATTAATAGACAACGTAGACGTATGCTGCTTTAATGTGAATTCATCAATTTAAACATTATATAAGTTTTCGGTGTGACGCGGTAACGCGTATTTTTGTTGACTAAGAAAATTTTAAATCAAGATGAAATTAAATTTAAGAATTAATTTTTTATATTAATTCATGGTTCAAATCTCGTCGGAAAACTCTAACAAAGTTTCGCCGCGTTTTTGAAACATCGGGTAAATTTTACCCGTATTAAAATTTAAAACGAATTCCGATTTCGACGAAAATCGAATCATAACTCATTGTGATTATTTTTGAGTGTTTTAAATTGTTTTTAGTATTTATGATAAAATATTATCTCGCGGTGAATTAATTTCTCGGTAAATTAATTTTCGCGAATTAAATTGGCGAAGAATTAATCGGTAATGCGATTACTCGACGCCGTATTTTTAGCACGTTTTAGACTCTAGAATTAGGGGGTAATCATGAGAGAAGAGAGATTAGATGTTTTAGACTTATTGATGGGATTAGAATCTTGCTTTATGGGGTTAGGTGTAAACTTTTTGGTAATTAATTTAGATGTCTTTTCCTAAAAAAATTCCTAGCCAAGTAAATTGTTTTGGTTTAGTTTTTTATTATTATTATTATTCCTTCCCTTCTATTTTTTTATCAGGCCGCAGCCCTCCCTTCATATTCCCTTAATTTTATTTTATTTTGTTCTCCATCTCCTCCTTTTCTTTCTTATGAGCCGTAGCCCTCCCCCATTCATCATCTCTTCTTGTTATTTTACTTTTCCTTTGCTTATCTATGTTTTGGTGAGAAAGGAGAACAAACCAAGTATCCATTTCTTCCCCTTTTCTTTGTTCAGCCGAACCCACCTCTCCATTCTAATATCTCATTTGTTCATTTCCATCTTGCTTTAGTGTGGGTGAAATGGAAGTTCAAGACAAGCTATCCTCCTCCTTCCTTGTTTCCTCTAGGCGTGACTTCTTCTTCTTCTCACACCATCAGATTTTTCCATTTCCTTGCTCTAAGTACCATCTCTATCTTGGCCTAGGAAGTTAGTGTAAGATCAAACTCTCTTCCCTTTATTTTTAGAAACACCGTAGATTCCATTATAGGATGTAGGAGATGATTGTCTTGCTTATTTCTTTGCTATTTGTTTATTTTATAGCTTGATTATGATCATGAGAAAGAGGAACACAATTTTCCCCAAATTCTACAAACCCTTGGTTGAATTACCTAAGGGAAAGGGGTTGTGTGATTTGCATGTGAATTATCCAATTGCTTTCTGGTTCTTAGTTCTTGAAAATTGTTATTGTTGTTATTGTTGTCAATTTTGGCTTTGGATCAATGAAATTGTGAATTTTGGAAACCCTTGAATTCTTGAAATGAGTCATGATTGGGTATTTGGCTTTGATAAAGCTTTGTTTTTTTAAATCATTTGTTGTTTTGTGAAAGAAATCAAGTATTGAATGAGGTTGTTTTAGTTGTTGTATAAGTTTGGGAAAATTTGGGAATGGGTTGATTGAAGTGAAAGTGATTTTGGGATGGTTAAGGCAATGAAGCACTTAGGTGAATAGGATTCTTTGTAATCCTAAAAGCCAAGTGGAGCCTAATTAAAGATTTTATTGAGTTTAGTATAAAAAGTATTGAATCTTAGTGTGTTTAGGAATTTTTCCAGTATTGGAGAGTTTTTAGAAAAGATTTTTTATTGAATTTGAAGTGATTTGGAATGTAAGGCTATGATGCATTAAGGTGCAAAGAGATTTCATAATCCTAAGACCTAGTGGAGCCTTGAATCAAATATTATTATTATTGAGATTGAAATCTAGTTATGGTTTTATGTCTTAAGTTTTAGAAAGGAAATGAGTCTTAGTCTTTAAAACCTTACTCTTCCAATTGTTTGTTATTTCTTTCAAGTGTAGGTGATTCTTTAAAATGTTAATTTTAATTTGTGTGTATTCAAGTGTAAGTGTTTTGGTTATCTAAGAGGTTTTTGGGTTTTGAGAACCTAGGAATTAGAACCAAGTCTAAGCTTAAGGGGTTATTTTGAGTGGCTTAGGATTGTACTAAGTTTTGTTGTGGTGTTAGGTTATGTTTTGTGCAAAATTGAAGCTTGGAGGACTAGAATGGCATGTAAGATTTGTGAAGAAGATTTCCTTCTTAAACTTGGCTGGGTTTAGATGATGACAAGATTACTGATCAAAAAGAAGAAAAGCCTCCGATAGATCAAGTCAAAGAAATCATTCTACAGAGACTTTAATTATGTATTGTCAATTCTCTGTAAGTATGGTTTGTATCTTTGACATATTACAAGCTGTGATTATATAACTTAGATGTGCTCAAACAAATCATTTCTTAAGTTTAAAACTTAATCTAAGTTATTTTCAAAGTTAAATGTTGAAGCAATCCTTTTGAAATCTCAAGAAAACACTTTTTTCATTGCAGTAATCGATTACCTCAAAGCTGTAATCGATTACCTAAAGTCTCGGTGATGTGGGTGTAATCGATTGCCTAAAATGTGTAATCGATTACATCAACTAAATTTTTGAATAGCTGATTTTCAACGTACACTTGTAATCGATTACCACTGTTTCAAAATCAAATTTTATGAAACGTTATGATTTCAAATGGTGTGTTTTGGTCCCTGGAAAGGTGCCAAACGATCACCTTGCTTCAGACATGATCTGATGTGTATATATATACCTTTCTTGTACATCAGAACAGATAGAACTTTCATTCTTTCAATCATAAGAGTTCAATATCATTTTACAAGTTCTAAACCTTCAAAACTTTCTTGCCTAGAACTTAGATACTATTTTCATATTCTGAAAAAGTTCTTGAGCACTAAAGTTGTATAGTTACAAAGTGATATTGATCCGATTGACCATATGCTTTACCATTCTTCACAGCTTATTAAACTCATCCTTGTGTTGGGTTTTGGTTTGAAAAAGATAGTGGGGTGCTATCTTGTTGTATAGAGATTGTTAGGGAGCCTTGGGGTGAGGCTTGCTTGTAACAAGAATTTCTATCATAGTGAATTGCTCTGCAGTGTCAAGAACTGGATGTACCCAAGTGGTTAGGGGAACCAAGTATAAATTCTTGTGTCTCAATCTTCTTCCTTATCCTTTTACTTTTGTTTATCAATCAAACTCTATCTATTTGTCCATAAAACAAAAGAACGAAAAATCTCTAAAAGTTACTCGAAAAGTGTTCAACCTAATTCACCCCCCCTTAGGTTGTATACCATACTTACAATTGGTATCAGAGCAGGTTAAGGTAACCTGCTCCTTCGATCCATGGCTTCCGCAAGCAACAATCCTACTTTTAGAGATGGTGGCAGTAACAACAAGCCTCCATGTTTTGTTGGAGAACACTATGACTTCTGGAAGATTCGCATGCAATCTTATCTTGAAGCACAAGGAGAAGAAATATGGGATGCTGTAGAGAATGGTCCTTATGTGCCTACAACAGTCATTAACAATGAAGTGCAAGACAAAGTCAAAACCTCATGGACGGATGATGACAAGAAGAGAGTACTCTACGACAAAAAGGCCAAGAACATTCTGATCGGCATTAGGTATGGATGAATTCTTTCAGATCTCACATTGTAAAATGCTAAAGAGATTTGGGATACTCTAGAAGTAACCCATGAAGGAACAAGAGAAGTAAAGAGATCTAAACCGAATACTTTATCACAAGAGTATGAAATGTTTAGAATGCGACTGGTGAATCAATACTTGATTTGCAAAAGAGATTCTCTCATTTGACAAATCACTTAATGGCTCTTGGAAAAACCTTTACCAATGATGAGATGAATCTTAAAAATCTTCGATCATTGACTCGGCAATGGCAACCAAAGGTTACTGACAATTTACGAAAAGAAAAGTCGTCAAAAATGACCTCACGGCATTATTTGGAAAACTCCAAGAACATGAATTGGAACTTGGAAGATTGGAAGAGACTGAAGTCAAAGAGAAGAAGAACAAAAGTATTGCCTTAAAGGTTGAAACCAGAAAACAACATGAAGAAGAAAGCACTGATGAAGATGAGAATATCACCCTCCTGGTAAAAAGGTTTGGAAAATTTCTTAAGAAAGACCAAAATATTGTTACCAATTGACTTCAAACACAAGAGGGGGGTGAATTGTGATAGCGGTGCTTATATAAAAAATTACAGAAAATAAATGACCGAATAATAAATAAAGAACAAAAATAAATAAAGTGCTTGAATGATAAAGAGACAGAGAGCAAAGAAGAGCACACAAAGAATTTATACAGTTCGCCACCAAACACCCCGTGGCCTACGCCCCGTCTCCCCAAAGCAAACCACTATGGGATTTTCACTAAAACACTAGCTTTTAAATCAGGTTCACTAGAAACCTTTACAACTCTAAACCAGAGCAATACGTTCAAGAGATATCACCTCTCTATGAACACCTTGGGATTCCTACCCAAAAATAAATGATTTTCACAAATAAAATGAGAGCGAAAAAGATACACTCAATAGTGCAGATATAACAAATTGAAGCTCAAATAATACAACTCAAATTTTGTAGAATAAAAAGACTCTCGAGAAAATTGTGCTCAAATAAGTGTGAGTGATGAAAAATATTTGTGACAGAGTTTTTGGCACAAAAATTAAGCAACTGCGTTGTTGTATTTTCGTGTTTTTAAGAAAGAGCAAGGCGTTTTATTTATAGACCGACCGAGGAGCGTTGTCTGCTGAGTTTTGATTTGTCCGTTGGAAGATTTGACCGTTGCACAGGGATCTGTCCGTTGGAATGAATATTAAAAGGATTTGTCGTTGCAGCAAGACAGCTAGGCAGACGACCTCTGAAGACAGCTCGGCAGACGACCTCGCCACACAGCTCGACAGACGACCTCGACACAGCTCGGCATATGACCTCTGAACAGCTCGGCAAATGACCTCGGCACACGACCTCGGCACACAGCTCGACATACGACCTCCTCATCAGCTAGGCTTTCATAGCTCGGCACTCGACCTCATAAGCTAGGCACGCGACCTCAGAGCTCAACATCCGACTTCCTCCTCAGCTCGACATCCGAGTTCCTCAGAGCTCGACACGCGACTTCCTCCTCGGCTCGACATTCGACATTCGACTTCCTCAGCTCGGTTCTCATAGGTCGGTACACGACCTCATCAGCTCGACACTCGACTTCCTCCTCAGTTCGACATACGACTTCCTCAGAGCTCAACGTCCGACTTCCTCCTCAGCTCGACATCCGAATTACTCAGAGCTCGACATACGACTTCCTCAGATCTCGACACGCGACTTAATCCTCAGCTCGACATCCGAGCTCCTCAGTTCGACATCCGACACGAGATATGCATGTCAAAATATTTTGTGCGTGTGTGATTTAATTTTAATTGAGAGCTTTTTATTACTACTTACAAATTGTCTTAATAAAGATAAATAAATACCCAGAACCCAAAGACTTGAAAAACTATCATTCTTGATACGCGTCTTGGTATTCTTTTCCACTTTTTGCACGGTTGACTATTTGTAAAGCTCCCTTTTGTCAATCATCAAAACCATCCTGTCAAGGCATGTATTCACAGACTCCCCCTTTTTGATGATGACAAACATCTCATGGAGGAATTTAGTAAAATATAATCATGATATAGCAATGAGATATAAGCATGGTTTTTCAATAAAAAATATCGAGTTTAAGCACAATATTTAGAAAAACTCCCTCACAATAGGCAATACTTAAAATATCACTCCCCTGAATCATGCATTCATGTAACTCTCCCCTTTGGCAACATCAAAAAGTGGGAAAGACAAATAAAGCAAGGCATATATTCAGGATTAAACAAGCATATTTTGATAGTTACGTGATACCAAGCTTGGTGTGTGACAGATGAAATTTGGTTGGACATGATTAGCTAGTTGCATAAGACAAATGCGTCACCCACTCATTATTCCGCACTTAAAGAAAATGGAAGGGGAAAAAGACCTCTATACTTACTTACTTCGACCGACTTACCACCTTCATCTTTGTCAAGATAGCATGATGTGCTCATGGGAGTTGAGATTTCTTTGGCGTTGCTCATTCCAAATCTTTTAAGCAACTCCTTGCAATATTTGGATTGATTTATAAAAATTCCTTCTTTTGTTTGTTTGATTTGAAGTCCAAGGAAGTAATTTAGCTCTCCCATCATTGACATTTCAAATTCACTTTGCATGATATCGAAAATACCTTACACAAGGATTCATTAGTAGCACCAAATATTATATCATCGACATAAATTTGAACAAGTAAAATGTCATGATTTTTGTGTTTAATGAAAAGAGTGGTATCAACTTTTCCTCTTTCAAAACCTTTTTCAAGTAAATATTTGCTCAACCTCTCGTACCAAGCTCTCGGAGCTTGTTTTAAACCATATAAAGCCTTTTTCAATTTGAAAACATGATTTGGAAATTCAAAATTTTCAAAACCGGAAGTTGATCAACATATACTTCTTCTTGAATAAAGCCATTAAGAAATGCACTTTTAACATCCATTTGAAAAAGTTTGAAATCCATGATGCATGCAAATGCGAGAAGCATGCGAATAGCTTCTAATCTAGCCACGGGTGCATAGGTTTCATCGAAATCTATGCCCTCTTGTTGATTATAGCCTTTTGCAACAAGTCTAGCTTTATTTCTAACAATGATACCGGTTTCATCAAGCTTATTGCGAAAGACCCATTTGGTCCCAATGACTAGGTGATCTTTAGGCCTAGGGACAAGTTCCCAAACATCATTTCTCTCAAATTGATTTAATTCCTCTTGCATAGCAAAGGTCCAATGCTCATCAAAGATGGCTTCATTGACGTCATTTGGTTCAATTTGAGAGACAAAGGCCATATGATGACATGCATGATTAAGAGAGGTTCGAGTCGTTACCCCTTTTGAGATATCACCTATTATGTTGTCAAGAGGATGGTTCTTTGAGACTCTCCATTCCTTTGGAAGATTTGAGTGAGAGAGTTCTTGAGAGGGTTGAGGCAAGGACTCTTGATCCTCCTTTTGAACTTTTGATTTCTCTTGTTCCTCTAAATAGGTATCTCCAAATACTTCTGCAAGATCATCAACACTTTCTTCTACTGAAGATTTGGGGTTAGATTCATCAAAAGAAACATGCACAGATTCTTCAACAGTCCAAGTTCTTTTATTAAAAATTCGAAAAGCTTTACTAGAAGTGGAATATCCAAGAAATAAACCTTCATCAGCTTTAGCATCAAATTTACCAAGGTTATTCTTACCATTGTTTAGGACAAAACACTTGCATCCGAAAACGTGAAGGTGGGAAATGTTGGGCTTCCTTCCTTTGTAGAGTTCATACGGTGTTTGTTTAAGGATCGGCCTTATAAGAACTCGATTCATCACATAGCAAGCGGTGCTCACGGCGTCTGCCCAAAAGTACTTAGGAAGGTTAGTCTCATTGAGCATCGCCCTCGCTAGCTCTTCAAGAGACCGATTTTTCCTTTCAACCACTCCATTTTGTTGCGGTGTCCTTGGAGCAGAAAAGTTGTGATCAATGCCATTTTCTGTGCAAAATGCTTCAAATGCTTCATTCTCAAATTCCCCACCATGATCACTTCGAATGGAAGCAATGTTAAGTCCCTTCTTATTTTGTATAACCTTTGCAAGTTTTCGAAAAGCATTAAAAGCATCATTTTTGTGAGAAATAAATAAAGTCCATGTATAGCGAGAATAGTCGTCCACAATAACAAGAGCATAGTAATTGCCACCAAAGCTCATGGTTCTAGAAGGGCCAAATAAATCCATATGTAAAAGTTGTAAAGGCCGATTTGTTGAAACAATATTTTTAGATTTGAAAGAAGCCTTTACTTGTTTTCCCTTTGACATGCATCGCAAAGTTTATCTTTTTCAAAACGAATCTTTGGCAAACCAATTACTAAGTCTTTACTGAACCAATTTATTAAGATGATCCATGTGAATATGAGCCATTCTTCTATGCCATAGCCAAGATTCATTCTCTTTACTAAAAAGACAAAGATGCATCATTTGAAGGTAGTTCATCTAAATTAACCATATAGATATTTCCAATTCTAGATCCAACAAAAACTGTACTTTTATTAAAAGAATTTACGACCATGCATTTTGAAGAATCAAATATAACATTATTGCCTTTGTCAGAAAGTTGACTAATACTTAGCAAGTTATGTTTCAAACCTTCCACATACAGGACATTCTCTATAATGGGATTAGGACTCTTACCAATAGTACCAATCCCAAGAATTTTACCTTTGTTGTTGTCACCATACCGGACATAACCACTATTCTTAGGTACCAATGAGGAGAACTTGCTTTTGTCTCCTGTCATGTGCTTTGGACAGCCGCTATCAAGATACCAATTTAAGTCCTTGGCTTTCAAGCACACCTACAACAACAAATCATATTTTAACCTTTGGTACCCAAACCATCTTGGGTCCATATGAGTTAGTCTTGGGCAAGGTGCCCTTTGGAATCCACATATTTTTGCCAACTACATTTTTATTCTTTCTAATATTGCAAATAGAGGCAGTGTGACCATTTCTACCACAGTGAAAGCATTTAATGAAAGGACTACTTGAGGGTTTGTTGTGATTGAAGAGTTTAAAAGATTTTTCATGAATTTTTGGATGATAACCTAAACCAGCTTTTCCAAAAGTACCTTTTTGGTTTCCTAACATAATGTTTAGATTATCTCTTCCCATCGTAAATTTTGCAAGAGTGTTATTTAAATCCTTAACCTTATTTTTCAAAACACTACACTCATTGCATTTTAAAACTTCATCCTTTTTATTTTCACAAGATATGGGAGGAGAAGTTTCAATCACAAAGAACTTGTTTTTCTTTAAGAATCACTATCTCTTTGTTTAAAATTTCAATTTTTGATTCAAGAGAAGAGATGGTTTTCTTAGAAGAAAGAACAATTTTTCCAAGTTTAATCGTTTCATTATTTAATTCTTCACAAGCAATAAGCAGCTCATCATAAGTTAAAGGAGATTCGAGTTCAAGAGCATTTACCTCATCCTCCTCGTGTTTTGCCATGAGACATAAATTGGCCTCGGTAGTACCTTCATGGGTCAATAGAAGGGTGTCCCACATTTCTTTAGCAGTCTTGCAATTTGAGACCCTATAGAACTCATCGTAGCTTAAAGCAGAAGTGATGATGTTCTTAGCTTTCAAATTGTATTGGACCTTTTTCTTATCATCTTCGGTCCAAAGTGATCTTGGTTTGTCTACCACTGCATCATTAATTGATTGAGTGGGGACAAATGGACCATTTTCCACAAAGATCCCAAATATCAAGATCAACACCCTCAAGAAAGATTTGCATTCTATCCTTCCAATAACCATACCCCTCACCATTGAAAAATGGGGGTCTGTTCATGGAGGTTCCCTCGTTATTGTTTGAAGTCATTCTCTTGAGACGGTTAAGTCCTTTATACAAGAGTCTAGCTCTGATACCAATTGTTACCAATTGACTTCAAACACAAGAGGGGGGTGAATTGTGATAGCGGTGCTTATATAAAAATTACGTAAAATAAATGACCGAATAATAAATAAAGAACAAAAATAAATAAAGTGCTTGAATGATAAAGAGACAGAGAGCAAAGAAGAGCACACAAAGAATTTATACTGTGTTCGCCACCAAACACCCCTGTGGCCTACGCCCCGTCCCCAAAGCAAACCACTATGGGATTTTCACTAAAACACTAGCTTTTAAATCGAGTTCACTAGAAACCTTTACAACTCTAAACCAGAGCAATACGTTCAAGAGATATCACCTCTCTATGAACACCTTGGGATTCCTACCCAAAAATAAATGATTTTCACAAATAAAATGAGACGAAAAAGATACACTCAATAGTGCAGATATAACAAATTGAAGCTCAAATAATACAACTCAAATTTTGTAGAATAAAAAGACTCTCAGAAAATTGTGCTCAAATAAGTGTGAGTGATGAAAAATATTTGACAGAGTTTTTGGCACAAAAATTAAGCACTGCGTTGTTGTATTTTCGTGTTTTTAAGAAAGAGCAAGGCGTTTTATTTATAGACCGACCGAGGAGCGTTTGCCCGTTGAGTTTTGATTTGTCCGTTGGAAGATTTGACCGTTGCACAGGGATCTGTCCGTTGGAATGAATATTAAAAGGATTTGTCGTTGCAGCAAGACAGCTAGGCAGACGACCTCTGAAGACAGCTCGGCAGACGACCTCGCCACACAGCTCGACAGACGACCTCGACACAGCTCGGCATATGACCTCTGAACAGCTCGGCAAATGACCTCGGCACACGACCTCGGCACACAGCTCGACATACGACCTCCTCATCAGCTAGGCTTTCATAGCTCGGCACTCGACCTCATAAGCTAGGCACGCGACCTCAGAGCTCAACATCCGACTTCCTCCTCAGCTCGACATCCGAGTTCCTCAGAGCTCGACACGCGACTTCCTCCTCAGCTCGACATTCGACATTCGACTTCCTCAGCTCGGTTCTCATAGGTCGGTACACGACCTCATCAGCTCGACACTCGACTTCCTCCTCAGTTCGACATACGACTTCCTCAGAGCTCAACATCCGACTTCCTCCTCAGCTCGACATCCGAATTACTCAGAGCTCGACATACGACTTCCTCAGATCTCGACACGCGACTTAATCCTCAGCTCGACATCCGAGCTCCTCAGTTCGACATCCGACACGAGATATGCATGTCAAAATATTTTGTGCGTGTGTGATTTAATTTTAATTGAGAGCTTTTTATTACTACTTACAAATTGTCTTAATAAAGATAAATAAATACCCAGAACCCAAAGACTTGAAAAACTATCATTCTTGATACGCGTCTTGGTATTCTTTTCCACTTTTTGCACGGTTGACTATTTGTAAAGCTCCCTTTTGTCAATCATCAAAACCATCCTGTCAAGGCATGTATTCACAAATATTAAATTTGATAACAAAAAGAAATTTTTCAAGAAAAGGGATACATCCACTTCAAATCAGAACTTCACATGTTTTGAATGCGGTAAGGAAGGACATATGAAAGCAGAATGTCCTAATCTGACAAAGAAGAAGTACTTCAAAGGGAAAAAGGAATTCAAATCCAAAAAGGCCTACATTGCATGGAATGACAATGAAGTAAGTACATCCTCCGATTCAGAAAGTGGAGAATCTGAAGTCAAAGCACTAATGGCATCACATCACTCAGATGATGAACAAGAGGTTAGTTCTTCTATGACTAATGAAAAACCATCTTATATAGAATTACAGAATGCATTTCATGAGTTACATGAAGAATGTTTGATACTTTCTAGAACAATTTCGAAACAAAAGAAATTAATTTTAGAACTAGAAAGAAGTTCAAATGACACATGTGTGGAGTCGAAAAATATCAAAAATTACGTATGTAATAAATGTTTAAAATATGAATCTAAGATTGTTGGTCTAAATCAAGTGATCAAAAGATATGAAAAGGTCAAATTGGTTTAGAAGAAGTGCTTAGTAGACAAAGGTATTCAAACAACAAACATGGTCTTGGTTTTTCAAATTTTCAAACACCAAGTCCTAACAAAACTATATTTGTCAAGGCAAGCACAACTACCAACAACTCGTAATCATCTAAATTGCATATTGGAAACTCTTCTAAAGCAAACTCTGGAAATAAGGTTAAGAATGGAAATCATTCAATTTCTAGAAATGTAAAAGAAACAAGTCTAGTAGTTCTATCACTAGTCATATTTATAAGAATTGTGATTCTTTGTATGTCAAAGGCCATACCCCCAATGCTTGCTACATAAGAAACTTTGGAGTTCCTTATGGAGAATTCATATGGGTAAGGAAAGGCATTAACCCATCAGGACCCAAATCACTTTGGGTACCTAACATACATTAAATCTGCTTTTGTAGAAATGCTCTAACAAAGACCAAAGAACACATGGTATCTTGATAGTGGTCGTTTCTAGGCACATGACTGGTGATTGTACAAAGTTTACATCTCTCAAGCTGAAATCTAAAGGATATGTCACATATGGAGATAACAATAGAAGAAAGATTCTTGGGATTGGAAAGATTGGAGCTTCTCCTTCACAACTATTGATGATGTCCTATATGTTGAAGGTTTGAAGCACAATTTGATTAGCATAAGTCAACTCTGCGATAAAGGATCTGAGTAAACTTCATCAAGGAAAAATGTATCATTGAAAATGAAGCCTCTCCTGAAGAGAAGTTAGTGGGAAATAGAATCGACAACTCCTATAAGGTATGTCTAGATGATTTATCTTTGAAGATTAAATGTCTAGTGGTAAACAATAATGATGCATGGCTTTGGCACAAAAGAATAGCACATATTCACATGGAACATTTGAATAAGCTTGTCAAACATGATCTTGTTATTGGATTACCCAAAATGAGATTTGTCAAAGATAGATTATGTGACGCATGCCAAAAAGGGAAACAAACAAAATCCTCTTTCAAACCAAAGAATGTGGTATCAACTACAAGACCACTTGATTGATTCACATGGCTCTTTTTGGCCACTCAAGAACTAGAAGCTTTGGAGGTAATGTTTATGCTTTAGTTATTGTTGATGATTTCTCTAGATATTCTTGGACTCTATTTTTAGCACAAAAAGGTGATGCATTTAAGGCGTTCAAGAAATATGCAAAACAAGTGCAAAATGAAAAATCTATGAAGATTGTGTCAATTAGAAGTGATCATGGTGGGGAGTTCCAAAATGCTCTTTTGAGGAATTGTGAAGAACATGGAATCACTCACTACTTCTCACCCAAGGACTCCTCAACAAAATGGCGTGGCAGAAAGAAAGAATCGATCTCTAATTGAACTAGCTAGAACAATGCTCAGTGATTCAAGTCTACCAAAGTACTTCTGGGCAGATGCAGTAAGTACAGCTTGCTATGTTACAAATCGAGTCAATATAAGGCCGATCTTGAAAAAGACTCCTTATGAACTATATAAAGGAAGAAAGCCAAACATCTCACATCTTCATGTCTTTGGATGTAAATGTTTTGTACTCAACAATGACAAAGACAACCTAGGTAAGTTCGATGAGAAATCTGACGAAGGTATATTTCTTGGCTATTCTCTTTCAAGTAAAGCCTATAGAATTTATAATAAAAGAACCTTAGTTATAGAAGAATCTATGCATGTTTCCTTTGATGAAACTAACCCATCTGTAGAGAAAGTTTCTTGTGACGATGATGATGATATAATGGAAGCATCTACAAAAGACACTACTAAGGATGCTGAGTCAGAATTACCTAAGGAAGACTCTGACAAAGAAAAACAAATTAATTCAATCAATCACCAAGACGACAATCTTCAACAAGAGCAGAATCATCCTGATCTACCTCGTGAATGGAGAATTCATCGGGATCATCCTCTTGACAAAGTATTTGGTGATATTGAATCAGGAGTAAAAACAAGATTAAATCTGAAGGAAGCTTGCCAATACATGGCTTTTGTCTCTCAAATAGAACCTTCAAAGATAAATGAAGCTCTTGAAGACGATCAATGGATTCTTGCCATGCAAGAAGAGTTAAACCAATTCGAAAGGAATCAAGTTTGGGAACTTGTCCCTAGACCACAAGACAAACACATCATTGGTACAAAATGGGTGTTTAAGAACAAACTTGATGAGAATGGAATAATTATTCGAAACAAGGCAAGGTTGGTTGCTCAAGGCTATAATCAAGAGGAAGGAATTGATTTTGAAGAGACATTCGCCTCTGTTGCAAGGTTAGAAGCTATACGTTTATTACTTGGTTATGCTTGTTCTTTAGATTTTCAATTATTTCAAATGGATGTCAAAAGTGCCTTCTTGAATGGATACATAAATGAGGAAGTTTATGTCAAACAACCTCCTGGGTTTGAAGATTTCAAAAACCCCTCACATGTATTCAAATTAAAGAAAGCTCTTTATGACTTAAAACAAGCTCCTAGGGCTTGGTATGACAGACTTAGTCAATTCTTAAGTGAAAAAGGATTTGAAAAGGGTAAGGTAGATACTACTCTATTCATCAAGAGAATTAAGGATCACACTCTATTGGTCCAAATTTATGTTGATGACATCATTTTTGGATCAACCAATAAAGATTTGTGTGAAGAGTTCTCAATGGTAATGCAAGGAGAATTTGAAATGTCCATGATGGGAAAGTCAATTACTTTCTTGGACTTCAAATCCAAAGAAACTAAGAATGGTATCTTCCTAAATCAATCAAAATATCAGAAAGAACTGTTAAAAAGGTTTGACATGGATAATCGCAAAGAGATTGCAACTCCTATGGGATCTGGTACTTATATTGATCAAGATGAGTCGTTTATCAAGAGACATCAAGAAATATCGAGGTATGATTGGTTCATTATTATACTTAATCGCGATCGTCCTGACATTATGTTTAGTGTATGTCTCTGTGCCCGATTTCAAGTCAATCCAAAAGAATCTCATCTTTCTTCGGTAAAGAGGATCATGAAGTATCTAAAAGGGACAACAAATGTTGGCCTATGGTATCCCAAAGGTAGTATATGTTCTTTAGTTGGCTACTCAGATTCTGATTATGCAGGATGCAAAACTGATCGAAAAAGTACTAGTGGCACATGCCATATCCTTGGAAATGCTTTGATATCCTGGTCTTGCAAGAAACAAGCAAGTGTTGCTCTCAAAGACCATTGAAGCGTAATATATTGTAGCTGGAAGTTGTTGTGCTCAAAGTCTTTGGCTAAAACAACAACTATGTGATTATGGAATCAATCATGGATGCATTCCTATAAGGTGTGACAATACAAGTGCTATAAATATTTCAAAGAATCCTGTTATGCACTCTCGTACCAAGCATATAGACATTCGACATCATTTTCTATGAGATCATGTTCTAAAAGGAGACGTGGAGATTACATTTGTTGATACTCATGCTCAATTAGCAGACATCTTCACAAAGCCATTAGCCAAAGAACCCTTCTTCAAAATAAGAAGAGAACTTGGCATTTTGGATGAGAAGGATATATGAGACCAACACATTGGGTGACAGGTTTCTTTCATTTAATCTATATGTTTTTATTGTGTCATTCTAGTATATGTATATGTTTTTAATCATAAATCTATGTGATATGTTTGTTATACATAGAATAGATACTCATACATTGCATGTTTTATCAATATTTTTTAAAATTTTACCATGTGTAATCGATTACAATATCAGGGTAATCGATTACCTGTTTAAAAATTTCAGTTTTTCGCTCCATTGACACGTTGTGTAATCGACAGCACTGGGTGTAATCGATTACATCCGCTAAAATTCTGAAACCGATGCTTTTTCTGCATAAAAACAGCTTTCCCAAACCATTTCTTTCACTCTTGCAATCGGTTACCTCTCATTTTTTCTCAACCACCTACCTTCCAATCCTCATTTCTCCCATTTTTGCTCAAATCCTTCACTTCTAATCCCTCATCCTCTTCCCTTTGGTGGCCCTCTTGATTTTTCCCCAAAAATTCGAACCCTAAGTCTTCATTCACCACTATCTTCACCATGGAACATTCAAGGAAGTTCGAAGCAAGAATCCTTGGTGATCGATGCAAGGAGAACAAATCCCAATCCTCCGGACTTATCAAGGTTGGCTAACACCGATCAAAGAACTCGCTTCCAACAGTTCATTGGTAGGAAACTAATCACTCCAAAGTATGTGAGTCTTCTTGCCTTTGCTAGATTCAATTTTCCTTCATTGATTGAAAGTCAGGAAGTGACACCCCTTGCTATTGATTTTGGAACTTATTACCCTGATCTTGTTAGAGTGTTTTATTGCAATTTAGAGGCTAAGGGTAGTGGTCTGGTTTCTTGGGTGAAAGGGGTTCCCATTAAATTATCCTTGAAGCAAGTTGGAGAGTTTCTTGATATTCCATTTGAGGGAGAACGGATTCATACTGATTTCTTATGTGATTGGGAGGAGTATGACAAGAGAGAATTTTATTTATCCATGTGTCGATATGATGAGACTGAAATTGCCAACAAAAGACAAAGTTCTGGGGCAGCCTCTTCTGCTAGAAACATTCTTTCTGTAGGACACTTGAATGTTGATGATCGACTTCTTCATTATGTTCTCTGCTATGTCTTAGTGCCTAAGGCCTCCAACTACTCTCAAATCAATGATTTTGAAATGCAAATCATGTATGCTATCAAAAATAATAAACCTATCAACTGGGCCTATTTGGTTGTGAATCACATGTTGTCAAGCGGCGAACTACCAGCTTGCCTTATGCTAGACAAATCTCTCGCTTGTTGGAATCTCGCAATGTAGACACCAACAATGAGGTTTCTCTGGAAATGACACACGCTGAAAATGAAATCCATATGGATATCTTGCCAAAAATGGGTATAAACCGGGATGCTTCGCCGAGTCTACAGTGCATCGGCGATCCGCTACACCTCCTCTGCACAAGAAGATGAAGAACCTCAAGATGGTGAGGTCACGAATCAAATGATTATGGATGAGCTTCGGAGTGTCCGTGGCTACATGGCTGAGAGGTTTGATCAATTGTCTGCTCGCATGGACCGCCTTGAAGCCTTTAGAAATGACAATGAGGAGGATGAAGAGTAGCCTGATTTGCTTCATCATGCATGCATCTTATTATCATTATGTCATATTTGTTTATGTTGGATTTCCAAATCTAGTTATGTATTATTTCTTTAATTTTACTTTGTTTATGTTTTTTTTTTATTTTATTTCGACTTTATTAAGTAGGACTTTTGCAAACTTTGTATGGATGTTTACTTCTAGTCTTTAGTTTGTGTTTGACTGAGCTTGGTAAATCTATGCGCTATATTGTGTTTATGCTGCTTTTTCTTCTTTTTGATGATGTCAAAAGGGGGAGAAAGGAGATATTATTTGTATATCTTGTATATTACTAACTTTTCAGGTTTCCCAACTCCAATACAAAGGGGGAGATATACAAGACAGGGAGAGCTTTTCCGTTTGCAAACCGTTAACAAGATTGGTGTTTGTCATCATCAAAAAGGGGGAGATTGTGAAGAAGATTTCCTTCTTAAACTTGGCTGGGTTTAGATGATGACAAGATTACTGATCAAAAAGAAGAAAAGCCTCTGATAGATCAAGTCAAAGAAATCATTCTACAGAGACTTTAATTATGTATTGTCAATTCTCTGTAAGTATGGTTTGTATCTTTGACATATTACAAGCTGTGATTATATAACTTAGATGTGCTCAAACAAATCATTTCTTAAGTTTAAAACTTAATCTAAGTTATTTTCAAAGTTAAATGTTGAAGCAATCCTTTTGAAATCTCAAGAAAACACTTTTTTCATTGCGAATCGATTACCTCAAAGTCATGAATCGATTACCTAAAGTCTCTGATGTGGGTGTAATCGATTGTCTAAAATGTGTAATCGATTACATCAACTAAATTTTGAATAGCTGATTTTCAATGTACACATGTAATCGATTACAACGACGTAATCGATTACCACTGCTTTCAAAATCAAATTTTCTGAAACGTTATGATTTCAAATGGTGTGTTTTGGTCCTGGAAAGGTGCCAAACGATCACCTTGCTTGAACATGATCTGATGTGTATATATATACCTTTCTTGTACATCAGAACAGATAGAACTTTCATTCTTTCAATCATAAGAGTTCAATATCATTTTACAAGTTCTAAACCTTCAAAACTTTCTTGCCTAGAACTTAGATACTATTTTCATATTCTGAAAAAGTTCTTGAGCACTAAAGTTATATAGTTACAAAGTGATATTAATCTGATACAGCCATATGCTTTACCATTCTTCACAGTTATTAAACTCATCCTTGTGTTGGGTTTTGGTTTGAAAAGATAGTGGGGTGCTATCTTGTTGTATAGAGATTGTTAGGGAGCCTTGGGGTAAGGCTTGCTTGTAACAAGAATTTCTATCATAGTGAATTGCTCTGCAGGTGTCAGAAGAACTGGATGTACCCAAGTGGTTAGGGGAACCATTATAAATTCTTGTGTCTCAATCTTCTTCCTTATCCTTTTACTTTTGTTTATCAATCAAACTCTATCTATTTGTCCATAAAACAAAAGAACGAGAAAAATCTCTAAAAGTTACTCGAAAAGTGTTCAACCTAATTCACCCCCCCTCTTAGGTTGTATACCATACTTACAAGATTTGATTGAGTTATTCTTTAATTTTTAACATGTTATGACTATGATTTAAATACTTTTGGAATTCTTGAATTGGTTTGATTGAAAGAATTTTTGGGGAAAAACTTATTCTTGAAAAGTTTGAAAATGGGTTTTTGGAACTTAATAGTTTGGTCTTGAAAACATGATTAGGTATTTATTTAGAATTTTGAGATTCTTGAAGTGTTGTATAACATGCCTAGACTTGTTGATATAAGTTGTCTTAGGTGGATTAAATGCTACTTGATGATTGCTTGAGTTTAGAAATCATGCATGGAAATGGTTATCTATTTAAAAGAAGATTTTGCAAATTTTATTAAGGAAAGAGGGGTTGTGGCCGAGAGGCCTAAAAAGGTGTAGGGAAGGAAGTTTTAATTGTGAACTTCAATTTAACACTTGTATGTGAAATGTTTTAGACGTTAGAAATTCTATGAAAAGTGTTTAATTGATTTTGTGTTATGCTTAAGGTTTCAAGAAAAGGGTTCTTTAAAAGTTAGTATTTTCTTAAATTAGGTGCTATGTGTTAACTTTGCAAGAAAATTGATTTTGAGTCAAAATCTTATTCTTTTCAAGTAAGTTAGTATTTCCGAATTAATATGTGTTATGTTAACCTTTCAAGAATTGGTTTTGATTCTAAAACCCTATTTTTTCAAGTAGCAAGTAGATTAGATGTTGAATGGAAATGCTTGGTTAGAAAGGGTTAGATTTTGAGAGCCTAAGATGTTAGTGTAGTTTTAGAGTTGTGCTAAGTGTGCTCTGTGTATTAGGCTCGAGGGATCCGAGACCGTGCAGTATAGAAATCGAGGAGTACATGGACGCGAGGCCTGGAGCTCGGTAAGGGCACTTCTAGACATTTGTAGGCTTTATCTTTGTATGTCCTTGTGTAAGGGCAATTTTGAATATTGTTAGAATTTAATTACAAGTGTTTTTGCGAAGAAGTCTGAGAACCTCAGGGTTCGAAGTAAGGGTCTTGTACCCCTTCGCTTTATTTTTTTTTTTGATATACTGATTATTTAGTGGGTTTGTCTGCAAGTGGTTGGCAGCTGTCCCCAACCCCCCACACTTGTTTGTTCCTCTCTGTGAACTCCATTGAGTTGCAGAGGGATGGATTCTATGATTTGATTGTCGTTTGTTGTTGTTGAGCTGTGCAATTATTTAATATGCGGTTGAATAATGCTGTGAATTGCTTATGCTGCTTGTATTGTTGAATTGCGTTTCTTCATGCAAGCTGCTTTTATTGCTTAAGTTGTTGAATTGCGTTTCTTCATATTAAGCATGCTCTTATTATTTGATATGCGGTCGAATAATCTTGCGTATAACTCTTTGAATATCGTATGCGACGAATTGTTCATCGAGTCTGAGAGCATTATCGAGTCGTCGAGACGTTTTTGAGCTGTGAGCCGGACAACTGAGGGTGCTAGGTCCCCTTTATTCATGGTGGATTAGCTAGGCGTCGCAGCGTAGGAACCGGGGCTGCTTACCTAGGGAGAAGCGAAAGATCCCAAGGCTACGGCTGGTATGTCAGTTGATGGATCTGCGTCTGCTTTCCAAAAATATTGTCGAGTCGAGAGAAAATGAGTCGTGAGATGAGTCATGAGAGAGTCTTCAGTTGCATCTTGAGAACTGTGCATACTGTTGTTTGCCTATTATCACGATTTGTTATTTCCTGTAATATGTTGTGTTATTACATACTTTGTTGTCGAATAGGCGTATCTGCTCTTTATTTTTAAGAAGTTGACCCTTGCCAGTAGTTCTGTCAATTAATGATTGTAACCCAGATAGCGGAGCAAGCAGAGAATTTGGAACTGCAAGGAGGAGCAGCTGGGATTGGTTGTTTAGCTTTCCACTTGTGTTGTGGTTGCGGAACCTACTAGTAGTCTTGCGAGGAGCTTGTTGTGTCGACCAGCTATAGGACGCTTGAATTTATTTTTGTACTGTAATAAATATCGATTATGTTTCAAGGCACATGCTGTTATGTGTGAGTTGATGTAACATTTGAATGTGGTCATGTAATGTCTTAAATTATTTTCCACCATGTTTCTAAAAGTCGCTGTGATGCTCTGACTGCTTCTTTAAAGAATTTTTTTTAAAAAAAAAATATAGGACCACATTTCTCGAAAACCCTACGAGCAAAGTATTCCACCTTCCGGAAACATGTCAACTTTTGTCAGAATGTTCACTTAGTAGCACTCCAGAAATAGGGTGTTACAATGGTGGTATCAGAGCAGTTCGGTTCTACCGGACTGTGAGTCGGGAATTTATAGCTGGTCAAGTGTCGGGTGGTGCAGAGATTAGATTGTAGGGAGTCAAACCGTGTTTTGTTGTGAGTCAAACCATGCTTGCTTGATTGCTCCTCAAGTAGGATAACTCCACTTGCAATTGCTTGGATTGTTTTAATTGAAGACAAAGTATGCTAGACGCACCAAACCTGTTTGGGATTTTTACTAGGTTGTAAGACCTCGTGAAAATCTAATGTCTCAGAAACGAACGGTTGTTCCTGTTGAAGCAGATAAGCTAGAGATGGAGCAGAAGATTCAAATTACTTAGAGTCTAGGCAGGGGAGACTAGGACAAAGGAGAACAGATTTGCTACCGCTGCGGGAAGTTAGGACATTATGCCCTCGATTGCTCTGCAAGGAGTCATAAGTTGTGCTTTAGCTGCAACGGATCAGGACATTTTGCTAAGAACTGCCAGGTATCCAAGCCTGAACCTGCTGGCAACAGCGCTGGGATGGCGGGGCCAATCAGGCATAACCACCAGGGTCACAGACGTGGAAAACGACCGCAGAAGAAGCCGTACGACCAACCTGAAGAGAACAACACCAAGGGACAGAACCGTTCGGTGGCTCAAAATGCTAAGGGCGAGAGTCGGATTAGCGCCGACGTGATTTGTTACCGCTGCGGAAAGCCAGAGCATTATGCAAGCAGCTGTACTAAGAAGGAGGGTTTGTGCTTCAACTGCAAGAAGCCTGGGCACATTATTAGGGACTGTAGAACACCTAAGGCTGAACCGACAATCCACGCGGCAGAGGTTAAAGGGGAGCATGCCAAAGTGGAAATACTCTGTTATCGCTGCGGAGACTTTGGGCATTATGCCAATGAGTGCCGACTCAAGAAGGAACTATGCTTTAACTGTAAGAAGCTGGGGCATTACGCTAAGAATTGCCGAGACCCAAAGATGGAATCGACTGCAGATCAGGTGGATGTCCAACGCCCAATTCCGGAAGGACGCATATACTCGTTGAGCAGAGAAGAGAGCTCGCCATTCGAGGACTTCACCTCGGGAAGCGCAACAATAAGGAGCTACATATGGACAGAAATTTGGAAGAGGGATGATCCGTAGGAGACGTTACTATATGTAATATTTAGTCTGAATCTTTGAAGTACTAGTGATCCTAGATATAGATCACCTAAGTGTTTGATGTATGAAATATTTTGGTATATAGTAAGTTTCAAGACTAAAATGTGTTTTATAAACTTTGTGAATGAGACCCGTGCCACTAACATCTATGTTTCGCAATATTCTACCTTAGCACTGCTGTGAATGTATATAATTGATTGTATGTTTGATATTTGTGCGAGCGCATTAATATTTTCCAATGGAATTATTAAACGCGGCTACTTTCTAGCAAGCGCAAATTAATTGTCTTGTGACAACTTAATTTACGCGGGAACCATTTGATTCAGTTGAATGGGAGCTGGAAAATTAGTTAGAGTTGCGGGTAGAAGTTTTAGTACGTGACAAGTTGCCTAGCTAGCATTGGGTAGTATCTGAAATTCCTTTACCAGACTTTATCCTGATGTTCTAGAACACGAAATTTTCCGTTAAAAGGAGAGCCAAGCAAAGTGGAATAATTTATTTTCATCTTTCCTTGTATTTACTTGGCCGACCACGCATGTATAAAGGGCGCAGGAGGAAATATTCGGTTTTAGTTATAGTGCTAGTAAGTGATGAAGACATTGGACCAAAACTTTGTGAATCTTTCCTTTCCTTTCGAATTTGCATCGACCGTTTTAAAAAAAAAAAAAAGGGGGAGAATAATTCAAATTGTATTATTGGTCTCAGTGTCGAGCCTAGACCTTTCCTTTACTCCTATTGTGTGCCACGAACA
This sequence comes from Calophaca sinica, assembly GCA_037113605.1. Classification (NCBI taxonomy): domain Eukaryota; kingdom Viridiplantae; phylum Streptophyta; class Magnoliopsida; order Fabales; family Fabaceae; genus Calophaca; species Calophaca sinica. The sequence continues at coordinate 48,046,798 of CM073734.1, read as the reverse complement.
AATTCTATTTAGAGGACCCCCACCTTTTTTTTCTAATTCCTTCCTTAGGGAACACTATGCTCAGGGAAAGTGGGAAAGACTCATTGGTTGCATCATGGGTGTGAGTGTGGGCATAGGAAGATAGAGAGAACTTAGTTCCTTTCTCTTTATTCCCTTGTCCACCGCGGACAAATTCAGTCCCAAGAGCCCCATTTTATTCGATCATCCCCTTAAGTAGTGCCAGACCGTGTAGTGCTTGGAGTGTGTGAGAAACTTGGAAATTGTTCCCTTCCATTCCTCTAGTTAAGCCAAAGCTCTAAGAGATGTCAAGTGAGGACTGTTCCTTATATCCTCTGTACCCTTGGGTGATGTTGTGGGCAATTTTATGGTTGGTGATCATAGCGATCCTCCTGTCCCTCCCCAAACCGCGAGTTCCTGGGAGATTCTAGGTGAGTGTCTTAGTTCCTTGTTCTTAATGCTTGAATCTTTGTTAATGATCTAGCTGACAATGGTGTTAAGTGTTTTTTTTATGTTTCTTGTTAAAATTCTGATTTTGTAATGAAAGCTAGAAAATGATTTTGTTTTCGCTTGTGTAAAGATAATAGTTTTGGCGTTAATCTTTTGAACGATAAGTCTATGTGTGAGTAAGGATGGTTTTGAGAAAGGTGTTTAGAGAAGAGTTTTAGAAAAACTTTAAATTTCCTTTAGGTCCTTGCTTGATTTCTTAGAATCTTATATGTGATTTTGGTATATTGTTATTAAAGCTTTGGTTTAAAAGGATTTTAAAGATAAGAGAGAATTATTAACTTTGTTTTAATCTTTGAACTGAAGTATGATTGATAAATTTGAGACAGTGAGAACCTAATCTCAAAGGAACCTTAGTGTCTATGAGAATGGTTGAGTCTTGAGAAAATGAAATTTTGTTTTATTAGTTTCTTGTGTTGGTGTATTCCTAAGAAATTGATAGTTTCTGTTAAAAATAAATGTTTGATTCGAGAAAATTTTTAATCTTTCTGGGAGTTTTAAGTGGCCTTTATATGTTCTTATTGTGTGTAATCGTGGCTGTATGTGTTCTTATCTCGTAGTAATGGCGTGTAGCCGTAGTCGAGTTCGTAATCGTGTTCGTGTTCGTGCTCGAGTTCAAGTTCGTGACCGTGAATGGGCAGAGAACGTGGCTCTGGAATGAAGCGTCAGTCAATCGTGAGCATTTCTTCGTCCACTAACTACGCTTACTTTTCGGTGTGCTATATGTATATATGCTTAGTGACTTCGAGTATGATTGTTATTATTGCATGCTATACTATGTAGCTATAAATATTATAGTACTATGTACAATAACAAGTATTGTGAATGCTTATGTGTGCAAATTATTTTACGGTTTTGAGTAAAGTAATTTTTTCGTATTTTACTATCTGTGTAGTTTCGAAGACGAAACTATTTTAAGGGGGGTGGTATTGTAACATCCCAATTTTTAAAAAAAGTGATTTTTGCGATAAAATCCTGAATACTCGAAAAATAAATCATAGAGATTGATCACCTCAATGATTTACTGAGAGTACGTGGAATTATTTTGACTCATTTTAAATAATTTATTTATTATAAATAATTATTATTCATGATGTCAATTCAAATTAATAAACGGCGTAGGCGTTATCTTTGCTTTAATGTGAATTCATCAATTTAAACATTATATAAGTTTTCGGTGTGACGCGGTAACGCGTATTTTTGTTGACTAAGAAAATGATTGAATTAAATCAAGATGAAATTAAATTTAAGAATTAATTTTTTATATTAATTCATGGTTCAAATCTCGTCGCAAAACTCTAACAAAGTTTCGTCGCGTTTTTGAAACATCGGGTAAATTTTACCCGTATTAAAATTTAAAACGAATTCCGATTTAGACGAAAATCGAATCATAACTCATTGTGATTATTTTTGAGTGTTTTAAATTGTTTTTAGTATTTATGATAAAATATTATCTCGCGGTAAATTAATTTCTCGGTAAATTAATTTTCGCGAATTAAATTGGCGAAGAATTAATCGGTAATGCGATTACTCGACGCCGTATTTTTAGCACGTTTTAGACTCTAGAATTAGGGGGTAATCATGAGAGAAGAGAGATTAGATGTTTTAGACTTATAGATGGGATTAGAATCTTGCTTTATGGGGTTAGGTGTAAACTTTTTGGTAATTAATTTAGATGCCTTTTCCTAAAAAAATTCCTAGCCAAGTAAATTGTTTTGGTTTAGTTTTTTTTATTATTATTATTCCTTCCCTTCTATTTTTTATCAGGCCGCAGCCCTCCCTTCATATTCCCTTAATTTTATTTTATTTTGTTCTCCATCTCCTCCTTTTCTTTCTTATGAGCCGTAGCCCTCCCCCATTCATCATCTCTTCTTGTTATTTTACTTTTCCTTTGCTTATCTATGTTTTGATGAGAAAGGAGAACAAACCAAGTATCCATTTCTTCCCCTTTTCTTTGTTCAGCCGAACCCACCTCTCCATTCTAATATCTCATTTGTTCATTTCCATCTTGCTTTAGTGTGGGTGAAATGGAAGTTCAAGACAAGCTATCCTCCTCCTTCCTTGTTTCCTCTAGGCGTGACTTCTTCTTCTTCTCACACCATCAGATTTTTCCATTTCCTTCCTCTAAGTACCATGTCTATCTTGGCCTAGGAAGTTAGTGTAAGATCAAACTCTCTTCCCTTTATTTTTAGAAACACCGTAACTTCCATTATAGGATGTAGGAGATGATTGTCTTGCTTATTTCTTTGCTATTTGTTTATTTTATAGCTTGATTATGATCATGAGAAAGAGGAACACAATTTTCCCCAAATTCTACAAACCCTTGGTTGAATGACCTAAGGGAAAGGGGTTGTGTGATTTGCATGTGAATTATCTAATTGCTTTGTGGTTCTTAGTTCTTGAAAATTGTTATTGTTGTTATTGTTGTCAATTTTGGCTTTGGATCAATGAAATTGTGAATTTTGGAAACCCTTGAATTCTTGAAATGAGTCATGATTGGGTATTTGGCTTTGATAACACTTTGTTTTTTTAAATCATTTGTTGTTTTGTGAAAGAAATCAAGTATTGAATGAGGTTGTTTTAGTTGATTGGAAGTTTGCAAATTATTTTAAAAAAGGAAATGAAGGGTGTGGCCGCGAGCTCTTTGAGCTTAGAAGGAAATTATTTTGTGTGTTCTTTGCTTTGATTAAGTGCTTTGAGTTGTTGTATAAGTTTGGGAAAATTTGGGAATGGGTTGATTGAAGTGAAAGTGATTTTGGGATGGTTAAGGCAATGAAGCACTTAGGTGAATAGGATTCTTTGTAATCCTAAAAGCCAAGTGGAGCCTAATTAAAGATTTTATTGAGTTTAGTATAAAAAGTATTGAATCTTAGTGTGTTTAGGAATTTTTCTAGTATTTGAGAGTTTTTAGAAAAGATTTTTGATTGAATTTGAAGTGATTTGGAATGTAAGGCTATGATGCATTAAGGTGCAAAGAGATTTCATAATCCTAAGACCTAGTGGAGCCTTGAATCAAATATTATTATTATTGAGATTGAAATCTAGTTATGGTTTTATGTCTTAAGTTTTAGAAAGGAAATGAGTCTTAGTCTTTAAAACCTTACTCTTCTAATTGTTTGTTATTTCTTTCAAGTGTAGATGATTCTTTAAAATGTTAATTTTAATTTGTGTGTATTCAAGTGTAAGTGTTTTGGTTATCTAAGAGGTTTTTGGGTTTTGAGAACCTAGGAAGTAGAATCAAGTCTAAGCTTAAGGGGTTATTTTGAGTGGCTTAGGATTGTACTAAGTTTTGTTGTGGTGTTAGGTTATGTTTTGTGCAAAATTGAAGCTTGGAGGACTAGAATGGCATGTAAGATTTGATTGAGTTATTCTTTAATTTTTAACATGTTATGACTATGATTTAAATATTTTTGGAATTCTTGAATTGGTTTGATTGAAAGAATTTTTGGAGAAAAACTTATTCTTGAAAAGTTTGAAAATGGGTTTTTGGAACTTAATAGTTTGGTCTTGAAAACATGATTAGGTATTTATTTAGAATTTTGAGATTCTTGAAGTGTTGTACAACATGCCTAGACTTGTTGATATAAGTTGTCTTAGGTGGATTAAATGCTACTTGATGATTGCTTGAGTTTAGAAATCATGCATGGAAATCGTTATCTATTTAAAAGAAGATTTTACAAATTTTATTAAGGAAAGAGGGGTTGTGGCCGAGAGGCCTAAAAAGGTGTAGGGAAGGAAGTTTTAATTGTGAACTTAAATTTAACACTTGTATGTGAAATGTTTTAGACGTTAGAAATTCTATGAAAAGTGTTTAATTGATTTTGTGTTATGCTTAAGGTTTCAAGAAAAGGGTTCTTTAAAAGTTAGTATTTTCTTAAATTAGGTGCTATGTGTTAACTTTGCAAGAAAATTGATTTTGAGTCAAAATCTTATTCTTTTCAAGTAAGTTAGTATTTCCGAATTAATATGTGTTATGTTAACCTTTCAAGAATTGGTTTTGATTCTAAAACCCTATTTTTTCAAGTAGCAAGTAGATTAGATGTTGAATGGAAATGCTTGGTTAGAAAGGGTTAGATTTTGAGAGCCTAAGGTGTTAGTGTAGTTTTAGAGTTGTGCTAAGTGTGCTCTGTGTATTAGGCTCGAGGGATCCGAGACCGTGCGGTATAGAAATCGAGGAGTACGTGGACGCGAGGCTTGGAGCTCGGTAAGGGCACTTCTAGACATTTGTAGGCTTTATCTTTGTATGTCCTTGTGTAAGGGCAATTTTGAATATTGTTAGAATTTAATTTCAAGTGTTTATGCGAAGAAGTCTGAGAACCTCAGGGTTCGAAGTGAGGGTCTTGTACCCCTTCGCTTTATTTTTTTTTTGATATACTGATTATTTAGTGGGTTTGTCTGCAAGTGGTTGGCAACTGTCCCCAACCCCCCACACTTGTTTGTTCCTCTTTGTGACCTCCATTGAGTTACAGAGGGATGGATTCTATGATTTGATTGTCGTTTGGTGTTGTTGAGCTGTGCAATTATTTAATATGTGGTTGAATAATGCTGTGAATTGCTTATGCTGTTTGTATTGTTGAATTGTGTTTCTTCATGCAAGCTGCTTTTATTGCTTAAGTTGTTGAATTGCGTTTCTTCATATTATTTGATATGCGGTCGAATAATCTTGCGTATAACTCTTTGAATATCGTATGCGACGAATTGTTCATCGAGTTTGAGAGCATTATCGAGTCGTCGAGACGTTTTTGAGCTGTGAGCCGGACAACTGAGGGTGCTAGGTCCCCTTTGTTGATGGTGGATTAGCTAGGCATCGCAGCGTAGGAACCGGGGCTGCTTACCTAGGGAGAAGCGAAAGGTCCCAAGGCTACGACTGGTATGTCAGTTGATGGATCTGCGTCTGCTTTCCAGAAAAATTGTCGAGTCGAGAGAAAATGAGTCGTGAGATGAGTCATGAGAGAGTCTTGAGTTGCATCTTGAGAACTGTGCATACTGTTGTTTGCCTATTATCACGATTTGTTATTTCCTGTAATATGTTGTGTTATTACATACTTTGTTGTCGAATAGGCGTATCTGCTCTTTATTTTTAAGAAGTTGACCCTTGCCAGTGGTTCTGTCAATTAATGATTGTAACCCAGATGGCAGAGCAAGCAGAGGATTTGGAACTGCAAGGAGGAGCAGCTGGGGATGGTTGTTTAGCTTTCCACTTGTGTTGTGGTTGCGGAACCTACTAGTAGTCTTGCGAGGAGCTTGTTGTGTCGACCAGCTATAGGACGCTTGAATTTATTTTTGTATTGTAATAAATATCGATTATGTTTCAAGGCACATGCTGTTATGTGTGAGTTGATGTAACATTTGAATGTGGTCATGTAATGTCTTAAATTATTTTCTGCCATGTTTCTAAAAGTCGCTGTGATGCTCTGACTGCTTCTTTAAAGAATTTAAAAAATATATATATATATATAGGACCACATTTCTCGAAAACCCTACGAGCAGAGTATTCCACCTTTCGGAAACATGTCAACTTTTGTCAGAATGTTCACTTAGTAGCACTCCAGAAACAGGGTGTTACAATGGTGGTATCAGAGCAGTTCGGTTCTACCGGACTGTGAGTTGGGAATTTATTGCTGGTCAAGTGTCGGGTGACTCCAGCCACGTGGCCTTGGTGGCACTTCTTCTCCGGTCGGAGGGGTTCAAACACTATTGCTGCAACCACAACCTCTCCATGGGTATGAAACTCAACAACATGTCTAAGATGCTTAAATGCGTCGGGGACGACGACATTATCACCATCAAGGCCGATGACGGCAATGACACTGTTACTTTCATGTTCAAAAACCCTAGTACGTTTCTCATTCACCAACGACTCTTTATTTTTTTTGATTTATTTCTTCTAATTTTAGTGTTATTTAATATTTAGGGTTCAGTGTCCAACACTAATTTTGTGTGGCTTTTTGTGTGCTGATTGAATATTAGTTTTCTGTGATGTTGTTCATTGTCTTTTGCAGCAATTTGTTCTGTTTTGAAAGTTCATGTCTCATTATAGCTATGTTCGATATTCATTTGCTTGTTGTTAGGCAAATTACTTTTTTTCTCTTTCTAAAAATGTTATCTGAAGTTGTTCTTTGACATTAACAATCTTACAATCTTTCTAAAAATGTTTTCTAAAATTGTTCTTTGATATTTATATCACGCTTAATTGGTCCATGATTTGGTTAATTATAGAGTTTTAGTGTTTGATTCTGTATGGTTAGTGCGTGCTTGTTTCCTATTTTGGCAATGTAATATATGTTATGGTATAAGACTCTGTGTCGCTGCCATAGAGCTGTTCATGTATTCGACTTGATTAGTAGGTTTAAGTTTAACCAACTCTGTTAATTCAATAATTTTGTTGGAGTTCAGTTAGTTTCAATCCGGAGAAAAAATGTTTAATCAAAATTGTGCAGTTCATATCAATTTCTTTTTACATCCATGTTTGACATATGGTTAGTAGATTGTTTTGTTGGTCTGAGTAAAAATAAAAGTCACCAAGTGTTCTTAATCTTCTGATTTAGAGGGAAAGGTTTTTAGCCATGTGAGAATTTTGTATGCTTTCAAATGCAGGATCTTCCAATGAGGCATTGAGATTGATGTTGTATTGTTTTCTTTTCTAATCATCTTGAATGGTGTTTACCCCTAAATTTTTAGTAATGTGTTGGCCATTTTTTTTTGTACAGATGGGAAAATATTTAATTATGTCAACTGCAAGTTCACATTTTCATTAGCTTTGGCATAATATGCTACCAAACAGACGTTTAACTGTTAGGACAGCTGCATGGGCTTTGTTTAACCTAATCAAGGTTTCAGAAGAAGTCTAGTGTGTAATTTTTATGTAATCTTGTAGCATGACTTGTGTATTTTAGTTATAGTGCATTTTAATATTTTAAGGATGATAATTTAGTTATATTGTAATGTTAATTTTGGTTTTATTGAATTTAGTGTTGATAATAATTTGGATGTTGATGAAAATATTTTGGTGGTTTTGGTTGTTTTGTATGTATGACAACATGCAGGAAATGCATTTTGTATATATATGTTGACAGAAAAATGAAAAAAAATGGGAATAAATAGCGCTTACTCAAGGAAGTGCTACTTATTCCTCACTTTAAAGGGAATTAATATCGCTTCCTTGAGGAAGTGCTACTTATTCCCATAGAATAAGTAGCGCTTTTTTTATAAAGCGCTACTTATTCCCACACAATAAGTAGCGCTTCTTTTATAAAGCGCTACTTATTCCCACGCAATAAGTAGCGCTTCTGGAATAAGCGCTATTTATTCTCAATTTTAAATAGCGCTGAAAAAACGCTATTTTTTTAAAACACAATCAGTAGAGGCCCAATAAGCAGCACTTTTAAGTGCTATTTAAGGCAAAAAATAAGCGCTATTTATTCTCTTTTTTTGTTGTAGTGTTCCTCTGCCATGCTTGCCATCTGCCAGTAGTTCTGCACTTGCAGTTGTCTATTAGTCAACTCTATTGTACTTGTTTGCTATCAAAGTTTTCTGCCTACTTGGACGTGCTTTTAAAACTGCACTACTATGTACATATGCTTCGGAGACTAATGATATTGAGATGTTCTCAGTTCTCAGTAAAGTCTCAGAACAATACTTGAGTATGTTCTGCTGAACTTAGTAGTTTTCGAGTCTTTATGATAAATCATGGGCCAGCTACCTAACTGAAGTAACATCATGTGATTCCTTCGGTTAGTGGATATAATTTGATTTTAATTTTTGGGCTTGACAATATAAGTATGATTGCTTTTTAAATTTTAATAATTGGCTTGGATCCCTTTGCGAGTCGGATATAGTTATGTTTTAATTCTTAAATTTCAATAACTGGCTTGGTATTCTGCTACAAAATGGATCAGCTACTCAAAGTTAAAATCGTTATGCTTTTATCTGCGGAAGAGCATGGTAATTTACAACTTGTGTCTGCTACACTTGGATATTTTAATTTATTATAATTTATATATTCAAAATAGAACATTTATTTTAGATGTAGATAAAATTGGTTGTTTGTCTTTGTTATGATGTGACTGTGATTTGTTACAGATTTGGATATGTCTAGGGGCAGTCCAAATTGTACAGCACAAATTAAAAAAAAATTACAGTTTTTTACATCGATTGCACGTACAAACGATGTAAAAGGTGGGTTTTTACATCGGTTACACTACCAACCGATGTAAAAATAGGGTTTTTACATCAGTTATTAAGAAAAAAACCGATGTAAAAACCCCTGCAACCAATGTAAAAAGTCTCTTTTGAAAATTATATTTTGATTATTTTAAAACGGTTATCTTTCAACCGATGTAAAAAAGGAGTTTTTACATCGGTTTCCCACCCGATGTAAACAGGCAATACATTCTATAATGGCAGTTTCTATATCGCCTACATAACCGATGTAAAAACCTCATTTTTAACCCATGTAAAAACCTCAAACTGCACTATTTTTTTATTTCTGATTTCTGAATGGCAAAAGCACAAAGGTAAAACGCATTGAAAATTCAACTCAATATGCAACTGATGTCATTTTTGTTAGTGATATATGCTAGTAACCTTGTTTACAACAAATTCCATGCAATGTGAAAGGATTAAGTGTACCATAAATTACAACCATTGGCGGCAAATTTTTCACTTTACCACTATTTTGACAATTATATATCAAAATACCACCCTTTTGAGATTAAATACCTAAATACCACCCCCTTTTTTTAGGTAAGAAATCGATCTTAGAGGACCTGATTTTTCTCTTGCTTTTTTATTTTTTATTTTTTTCAAATTATAGTTAAGAAACCGGTCTTAGAGGATCCGATTTATCTACTTATTTTTTTTTTTGCTAAATTATACTTTTAGTCCCTTAAGTTTATTTTAGGTTTTAATTTAGTCTCTTATGTATTATTTGATTCGAATTGGTCCCTTATGTGTAAAGGTTATACCAATGTGATCCTTTTGTTTCAAAGTGGTCCTTTATGTTACAAAAATTATACCAGTGTGATCTTTTTTTTTCTTCAAATTAAGGGGCAAAAAAGGGACCACATTGGTATAAATTTTGTAACACAATGGGCCATTTCGGAACAAAAAAAAAGTACCACATTGGTATAATTTTTACACGTAAGGGACTAATTCGAAACTTTTAATACATAAGGAATCAAACTGAAACCTAAAATATACATAAGGGACCAAAAGTATAATTTAGCCCATTTTTTTAAGTTCTTGTTGGGAAATCGGTCCTACAGGACACGATTTCTCAACTGTGTTTTTTTATTTTTTTAATTATTTTTAATGGTTGATTAATTTGTAAATTATTTGATTAATTAGTTTAGTTGTTAATTTTTTTAGTTAGTTAATTAATTAATATAGTTACTTAAAAAATTAATATTGACCATTATAATTAAAAATATTCCTTAACATTAATTAAATTACAACAATTACAAATAAATATGAAATTATTTTTCGAAATGGTGTCTAGTCCCACATCGTGGAGGTTTCCAGTTACGTGCAGGAAATATCTGTTGTGGACGTTGCCGAGTTGCGTTCTTCCTCAACGGGGATGGGTTGCTCTTCTTGCTGCATCGCCTCATTGAGATCAACATTTGCTGGAGGCAGTGAAGAACTAGCACCCGCTTGGTTGGAGAACGATGGAACGCCAAATGAGTACAAGTTGTTCATATATCAAACCAAATCTGGCATATGCATACTGACACCAAACAAGTTGTTCATAAAATCATCGTCACTAGAAGCGATAGAGTGTCGACGAGCGTTGTAATGTTTAGGAGCATTTTGTTGGGTTGATGTAAAAGCAAATGAATGTCGGGCGGTTTGACATCTTGGTGTGTTGGCGTGAAAGAAAATAAGTGTCGGCAGGCCTTTTCATCTTCCATGGCATGGTCGCCGTCGTTTAGAATGGTCATATTCATATATTGAATGCACCCATTTACTACGGATGCTGGGCATCGAAAATAAATCTCTGCCACCATTCGTGATCCAGCTCTGACCTTTTGATGGATCTTTTGCTTCAATTCTTCAATGGTGATCAATGATTTAATCCTAACTATTTTTGGATAAATACATTCAAAAACCATGCCATCAACATTTTTGTAATTTTACCATCATAGTAGACGATGGCTATGGTCGAATCAATCGATAACTGGGTTGAATGAGTAAGTGTCATGGCTAACGAATGGATTGGGTGAGGCAAAACGGTTCTATTTATAAATCGGGTGGGTGTGATCTCAACCGTTAAAAGTATCGGTCGGATTTCGTCTGTTGGTCTTATGCAGCATAACGAACAAAAGGTAATTGATTCCTTCTGATCGCACACAGTGAAAGTCATTACTACCATCCTCCATTCCTTTTCTGTCATAAAGGATGAAACAAATAAATGCTTCTGAAGCGCACAGTAGCCGGTGCATCCTCCTCCATTTCTTTTCTGTCACAAAAGGGCGAAACGAATAGGAATCAATGTCATCTGCCCCAAGCACAGTCACAGCTGATCCCTCCTCCACTCCTTTTCTGACTCAAGGACAAGGGAAACAATTTCCTCTGCCTCGTACACAGTCCCAATTAAACCCTTCTCCACTCCTTTTTTGACTCAAGGACAGGGGAATCAATGCCCTCTGCCCCGCACACAGTCATAGCTGATGCTTCATCCACTCCTTGTCAATATTTTTTTTTTTTGACACAAACCAAATTAAGGCATTTCATTACTAATAATGTTCCAAATACAATGTGGGATATCACTGAAAATAGTGCCATTAGCGTAACAAGTAGACACCTTTGCTAAAGCATGAGTGCTACTATTTGCTTATCGCTTCACAAAAAGAACTTGCATAGAGTTGTTTGAATCAAGGGTAGACTTGCACTCGCGTAGGAGGTAACCATATTCTGAGACATTTGCTACATCTTTTAACACATCATCCACCACTTACTTACAATCCATTTCCATGATAATATTTGAGTAGCATTCATTAGTCAACCATTTAAGAGCTTGAAGCAGTCCCTAAACCTCAGCCTCCAATGCAGATAATGATGCACACATCCAATCTATTCTAGCTCGCAGGAAAGCACCAGTTGCATCTCTCAAAATAGCTCCTACTCCAATGCAATGTTTCTCCTTCAATATGGCAGCATCAACATTACATTTGATCTAACCAATGGGGGAGGTCTCCAAGTCGGAATTTGTGTAGCCGAGGGAGTGTGGTGTGGCTGCTGCTGGCTATTCCTAGCCACAATCCAAGTCTTGAGCACCTCCATTGCTCTCATGCAGATTTGTGTGGCTGATTCGTCTATGTTGTCCCAAAGTTTTGAGTTGCGCCTCTTCCATAAACTCCACATAAGCATACCAAAGTGGGCAAGATCCGGCTGGTTAAGTTTCTTAGTAACCTGGAAAAATAAGTCACAAAAATCATTAGCTTGAAGCATGGTTGCTTCCACGATGTGCCACAGCCGTGACTTGCACCAACAGGATTCACTAACTGGACATTGGAAGAAAGTGTGCCAATTAGTTTCATCCATCACATTGCAGCAAACACATAGACTAGAACAATCAACTCCCTTCCTTCTCAAATTGGTTCTATTCGGTAAACAATCACGACATGCACGCCAAAGAAATGTGCAAACTTTTGGAGGCACATGCATTGACCAAATCAAGTTCCAGTCCCCTGCAACCTTCAAATCATCAGATTCTCTCAACCTCTCCATGCACACACGATAACCACTTTTAACTGTATAAATTCCTCTCTTATCAAACCTCCAAACAATGGTATCAGGCCCTGTGATATTCAGAAGAGGAATCTTCAGGATTTCAGCTGCATCACGAGCAGCAAAGCAGTGAGTGATTAAAGGGACATTCCAGTCACTGTGCTCTACTAACATAAGGTCACGCACAAAATTCAATTGCCCATGGTGTTGAGTTAAGGTACTAATTCGAGGCTCATCACACCTCAACCAGGGGGAGGTCCAGATATCTATCTTCCTGCCATCACCAATTCGCCATCTATGACCATCATTTAACAATTTTCAGGAAGACCACATACTACGCCATAGATAACTGGGGTTATGACCAAGTGCAGCCCCCTAAAAAATCCCCCATCGGGAAGTATTTAGCTTTGAAAACACGTGTAACCATAGTATCTGGGTTGGTTAACAACTTCCAATCTTGTTTTCCCAACATTGCTAAATTAAAGCCATGTAATTCACGAAAACCCATGCCTCGCCATTCCTTTCTAATAGTGAGTTTATCCCAACACATCCAATTTATGCCCCTTTTATCTCCTTTATACGAGCCCCACCAAAAGGAATTCATCATGCGTTCCAACTCCTCCACTAAGGAAAGAGGCAGGAGATAAATGCTCATGCAATATGAAGGAATTGTTTGGGCTACTGATTTAATAAGCACCTATCTACTTGCTTGGGATAATATTTTACTACCCCAATTAGAAATTTTCTTCTAGACCCTATCCTTGATATAATTAAAAACGGATTTTTTGCTCCTACCAACCATGGAGGGTAAGCCCAGATAGTTACCCGTCCCCATACAAGTACTAACACCCGGAATACCAGCCAGATAATGCTTTTCCTGCTCAACCACATTTCTACTAAAGAAAATTTCTGACTTGTTTAGATTTATAATTTGGCCCGAGGCATTTGCATAATCAGTCAGGATAGTCTTAATAGTACAAAATTCTCTTTCCTCAGCACGAAAAAAGAGAAAACTATCATCCGTAAATAATAAATGGCTAATAACAGGGGCTCTTTTACATACCTTCACTCCGTGAATCTGGCCACGCCTCTCAGCATGCTTCAGCAAAGCGGATAGGCCCTCTCCACAAATGATGAAAAGATAAGGAGATAGAGGGTCTCCTTGCCGAAGACCTCGAGTAGGGGTAATCTGGCCCACCCTGTCATCGTTGACCAGGACTGAGTATTGCACTGAAGTGACACACATTTTCATCCAAGTAATCCACTGTTGGTCAAAACCTATCAAATGCAGCATAGTGAACAAGTAACCCCAGTCAACCCTGTCGAAGGCCTTACTAATATCAATCTTTAAAGCCGCCTCCCCTTTTTTACCTCTAGTCTTACACTTCAAAAAAAGGATAATTTCTGAAGTAACCAGAACTTTATCTGTGATAGCTCTACCTGAAATAAAGCCAAATTGCTCCTCTGAGATGCACTTGCCTAACACTTTTTGAAGCCTATTAGCAAAAGTCTTTGCTAATATTTTATACACCACATTGCAAAGGGATATTGGTCTAAGATCCCTCATAGTCTGGGGATTATCGTACTTCGACACCAAAACTGAACGTGAACACAAGAAGGGGGGGTTGAATTGTGTTTAAAACTTTTCGCAAACTTTAAGTTAGAAACACTTAGAACACAAGTTTTTCAAAACTGTTTGTTTATCGGACGGTGGAAATAAACCGGACGCTGGAAAAGCAGTTTGTGAAAACTTGTTTTTAACACAGCAAAATAGAAATGAATGGAAAGCAGTAAAGCAAGAGACACAGAGATTTATAATAGTTCACTACCAAACTGGTAGCTACGTCTAGTCCCTTCGTTTCTGAAGGATTTTCCACTATAATTAACCTGATTACAATTTCCTCAAGAGTATTCTTCTGTCACAACTTGACAATACTCTCAACTTCTCAAAACGACTCAGTACAGTTGAGCCTTTGAGGATACAGCCTTAACTAGGCCAAAACAACTTTTACAAATGAGTTGAAATACAGTAAAAAATAACTCTCAGAGAGAGGATAAAAGATTAAGCTCAACTATAGAAAAACTTTCTAAAAGAAAGGGTCGGACGCTGAGTTTAGTTCTTGTAGTCCAGAGACTTAGCACGAGACTTGATTGCTCACAGAAGCAGTGCTTGTTCTCAGTAAATGAAGTAATATTTCAGCAGTATTTCAGCAAGCTTTTTCACAGTATCTCGGCACCCTCTTCAATGGATACCATGAGGTATATATAGGAATTCCAAGGATATTACCGTTACGGTAAAAATGGCTCCTTTCCATTGAGTGAGGTAAATTCAAAAAGCTGTCTCTTTCTTCCTTTCCAGAGAATATGCCAGTAGTACATATTACCGTTTTCGTACTACCTTGCTTTTCAAAATTGCTTGTACGATTTTTGTCCTTTAGCTAAAGGTGTTGTAACACCCTGTTTCCAGAGTGCTACTAAGTGAACATTCTGACAAAAGCTGACATGTTTCCGAAAGGTGGAATACTCTGCTCGTAGGGTTTTCGAGAAATGTGGTCCTATTTTTTTTTTAAAAGGTTCTTTAAGAAGTAGTCAGAGCATCACAACGACTTTTAGAAACATGGCGGAAAATAATTTAAGACACATATAGACCAGATTCATTTATTCTGTCAAATTAGATATAATAAACGTGTCATGAAACATAATAGAGATTTATTACAACACTGAAATAAATGACAAATATCCTATAGCTGGTCGACAAGTTATACTCCTTACTAGACTACTAGTAAGTTTCATAACATAACACAGATAGAAGACCGGATGACGATCCTCAACTGCTCCTCCCTGCAGTTCCAAATCCTCTGCTTGCTCCGCTTTCTGGGTTACATTCATTAAATTGAAAGAACCACTGGCAAGGGTCAACTTCTTAAAAATAAAGAGACAGATACACATATTTGATAACACACTCGACAATAACACGTAATAACACGGCATATTACAGGAATTAGCAATCATGACAATAGGCAACCACCAGTATACAATTCACAAGCGCGACTCAAGACCCAAATCAAGACTCAGCTCACGACTCATCTCATGACTCATTTTCTCTCGACATTTTCGCCACATACCGGAAATAACGCGGATCCATCCACTGAATACCAGCCGTAGCCTTGGGCTCTCCCCTCACCCTAGGATATTCAGCTCAGGTTCCATTAGCATTACGACGCCTAGCTATTCCCTATCGAACACCAGCCGTAGCCTTTTAGGGGATTCTAGCACCCTAGGTGAATCGACTCAAGCTCAAAAACGTCCCGGCAAAACTAACGTCTAGCCATTCGCTACCGAACACCAGCCGTAGCCTTTTAGGGGATTCTTGCACCCTAGGTGAATCGGCTCAAGCTCAAAAACGTCTCAACGACTCAACGACTCGACCAACTCTCGCACTCCGATGGACAATTCGCATAATTATAATAATATAATTCAGTTCAACAGCATAAGCAACATAGCAATATAACTCAATTCATCAATGATAAAAAACATAAGCATCTCATCTCAAATAAACACACTTAGCAGCAATAGTCGACAATCAATATGGAATCCATCCCTCTGCAATTCGATGGAATTGACAGAGAGGCACAAACAAGTGTGGGGGGTTGGGGACAGCTGCCAACCACTTGCAGACAAGCCCACTAAATAATCAGCATATATAACAAAATAAAGCGAAGGGGTACAAGACATTTACTTCGAACCCTTAGGTTCCCAGATTTCTTCGCATGAACACTTAAAATTAAATTCGCATCTAAAAATTACCCTTATACAAGGACATACAACAATAAAAGCCTACGATGTCTAGAAGTGCCCTTACGCTAACAAACTAAAGCAAGTATTAAATGTGAAGCGCCCTTACCGAACTCCAAGCCACGCGTCCACGTACTCCTCGGTTTCCACACTGTACGATCTCGGATCAGTCGAGCCTAACACCACAGACAAACTTAGCATAATTCTATAACCTAACTTAAAAACATTAGGCTCTCATCCTATTCCCTTTTTCTAACCAAGCATTTTCACTTAGAACTTAATACTAAGTTTAGAAAATAATTTACACTTTGAAAAACTAAAACATAACACATTGGAGAACTACTCATTAATTAAAGAACCAAACCTCACAACTAGAAAATCTTTTCTTGAAAACTTTAAAGCAAGAACAGCTTCAATTAGCTACTTTTTTTTTTCAAATACTAAGCAAGGCTCCACTTGGTTTTCTTGAGTCTCAAAGAACTCAATTACCATATGTGTTTCATTGCCTCAAGAACCCAACCAAATCCAATTTTTCAATCCCAAACCTTTCCTAAATTCTCCAAAACATAAACACAATACCATTTCATATGTAATCATTTTCACAAACAACAAACTATAACCTAAGACAAGGCCTAACATAGTCCCAAAACCATTTTCAAACCACTCAAGAACAAGGGTTTTTAATAAAATGTTACTAACTCTCTTAATTTAGCAATTTCAACAAACTCAATAACATTTATACTAACTAAAAGGCAATAATCATCAACCAATTAATTAATACCACTTCATATGACATTTCTTTCTCATAACAACAAGCCACAACTCAATACAAAGCCTAACCAAGTTCCAAAATTATTTTCAAAACACTAAAGAGCAACGGTTTCAATAAAATCTTTCTAACTCTTTTGATTCAAACCATTTCAACTATGGCAATAACAATGCTACTAACTAAATAACAATAACCATTACTTATTTACATGACTCCCACAATAAATCCCACTAATCTCTCTTTTCAAGAATAGGTTTTAATTCACAAAACAACTCAACAACATGCTAGTTCCAAAAATGTTTCCAACTTTCTCAACTTTCTCAAGAATAGTGTTTCCCATATAAATCACTAACTCTCTCATTTTAACAATTTCAACAATCACAATAAGATTTATACTAACTAGAACTCAAGTAACATCACCCAAATACATTGTTCACAAGACAACCACCCATAAACCCTCTTTCAAAATGATTTTCACCCCCAAAAAGATTCAAACAAAAAGTTAGTTCCCAAAACTATCACCCAATATAGCAACAACAACTTCCAATTCAATCCAATTATTTTCATAATTTTTGAAAATTATACAACAACCATGTACTACCATTTTAAATGCCAAGAACACAACAATTAATTTTTAGAACAAGAATACTAATCAAAACTAATAACTACAACAACGACAACAATTTATAGGAATTAAAATCCACTAATCAATTTGGTGATTCACTTGAGCAATCACATTTTTCCCTTTTTCATAGAACCTAGGGTTGACAAAATTTGGGAGAGTATTAATCCTCTTGCTCTTTGATCATAATCAAAACATATATAAATCATTAAGCAAGCAATTTAGACAAGAAAATAAAAAGGAACCCTTACCCAAGACTACCTAGGGTCCACGGTTTTGGAGAGCAAAAGAGGGAAAGGGAACTTTGGCTTCTCATTCACCTCACAAACACTTCCCAAGACAAAAAAAAAATGAAAATAAGATGATGGAAGGGAGGTGGAGGCTTCGGCCTGTTCTACGAAAAAAAGAAGAAAGAAATTTAATCAAGACCAAACACTTAATGACTAGAAGAATAAATAAATAAAAAACAAAATCAATGAGAAACAGGGGATGCTTCGGCTGATTTACAGAAGGAAAGGAAGGGATAAATTTTGGGGTTAAAGCCAATAGGTGATCCTCTCCCAAAAGCACCCACACTTGGAACAAAAATTAAAATGGGATGATGATGATTAGGGAGGGCCACGCTGCACATAAGAAAGAAGGGAAGAAAAAAAAAATGAAATGAGATTTGGGGAAGAAGGGAGAGTCACGCTGCAGGAGAAGAAAAGGGGGGAATGGGTCTTGGTTCCCTTGGCTTATTCTCTCACTTGTGAATGAGCAAAGAAGAAAATGAAATGAGATGGAAATGGTGAGTGAAAAAGAAAGGGAATTCACGCTGGACACAAGGGGAAGGAGGAGAAAAAAAAATAAAATTTAGTAAAATTGGAGGTGGGTGTGGTGCGGCCAGCTGGGAAGCAAAAAGGAAAGGGATTAATTTCCTTTCCCAAAAAAAATACTAGGCTAATAATTGTTTAACTAAAGTGATAAAATTTTAATCACATAAAAAGTGATACCTATCATAAAAGTAAGATACTAAACACATCAATTAGTTTAACTCATCTAATTTTTCACCTCTCATAATTACTCTCTAATTCTAGAGTCTAAAACGTGCTAAAAATACGGCATCGAATAACCGCGTTACCGATTAATTTTTTGCCGATAAAAACGTGGAAATTAATTTGCCGAGAAATTAATTCACCGCGTGATAATATTTTATTATAAATAATAAAAACACTATCAAATATTCAAAAATAATCACAAGAAGTTACGTTTCGATTTTTATCGAAATCGGAGTTGGTTTTAAATTTTAATGCGGATAAAATTTACCCGGCGATTCGAAACGCGACGAAACTTCGTTAGAGTTTTTCGACGATTTTCGAACCATGAATTAATATTAAATATTAATTCTTAAATTTAATTTCATCTTGGTTTAATTCAATCAATTTCTTAGTCAACAAAAATACGCGTTACCGCGTCACGCAGAAAACTTAGAATAAGTATAATTGATGAATTCTCTTTAAAAGCAGCATACGTCTACGCTGTCAATTAATTCGAATTGACATCATGAATAATAATTATTTATAATAAATAAATTATCCAAAATAAGTCAAAATAATTTCACGTACTCTAAGTAAATCATTGAGGTGATCAATCTCTATGACTTATCTTGAGTATTCAGGATTTTATTGCTAAAATCACTTTTCTTAAAAATTGGGATGTTACTATACCACCCCCCTTAAAATAGTTTCGTCCTCGAAACTACAAGAATAGTAAAATACGAAAAATTACTTTACTCAAAACCATAAAATAATTTTTGACATAAGCATTCACAATACTTATTATTGTACATAGTACTATATTTTTGTAACTACATAATATAGCATGCAATAATAGCGATCACAAGGTATAAACATACAACACACCACAAAATAAGCGTAGTTAGTAGACGAAGAATTCCTTACGACTGACTGATGCTTCATTCCTGATCACGACATCTGCTCATCCACAGTCACGATTGCGCTCACAAACACGAACACGGATACGAACACGAGCTCGACTACAGCTACACGTGATTACTATAAAAATAATACTAACCTATTCATGTGCGACCACAGTTTACACCTATCAGAAATACCAAAAATTCACTTAAAAATTCCAGAAAGATTAAAATTCTCTTTTTCAATCAAACATTTTTCTAAAGAAAATATCATTTTCTTAGGAATACGCCAATACAAGGAACTAATAAAACACAATTTCATTTTTCTCAAGACTCAACCACTCTCATGGACAATAAGGGCCCTTTGAGTTTAGGTTTTCATTGTCTCAAAATCATTACACATACTTTAATTAAAGTCTAAAAGTAACTCTAAATTTTAAATCCGCCACTCACTTGGTTTCAAAATAATATGATAGTACCTACGAATTTTTCGTCTCTCAGAGTTTTTGTAATCATAGGACTCATGCTGAAACAAATTGAAAATTTTAAATTTTTAAGTCCCTAAGACTCCACCTCGTTTAGGAATACTAGGATTCCCTTGACATTAGGTATTTCATTGTCTCAAAATACTACAATAACATTTTACAAAACTCTTAACTTAACCAAACTTGTTCCATTAATTTATGATTTAATAGAATTCTTTTAAAACTTGAAACTATTTTCAACAAAACCATTTTTCGTAAATAGGCTGGAATCACTTATAAGTTTCCAAGGAAGTAAACAAGAACTAAATGAAATTAAAGTTTTCTAGTACTCTACTCCAAAAGTCTTTTCAAAACCATACTTACCCATATGTGGACTTATAGTAAAAGGGTTTAGCACCAAAACTACTATCTTTTACACAAGGAAAGGCAAAATCATTTTCATGTTTTCATTACGAAATCAGGAATTAACAAAGACCATAAAGAAAACTTAAGACTATTGTCAACTAGATCATTAACAAATGTACGGGCATTGAAACAAAAGGACTAAGACACTCACTTAGAATCTTCCAGGAACTCGCGGTTTGGGGAGGGACAGGAGGATTGCTATGATCACCAACCATAAAATCGCCCATAACATCACCCAAGGATACAAAGGGTATAAGGAATAGTCCTTACTTGACATCTCTTAGAGTTTTGTCTTGACTAAGGACTTGAAGGAAATGATTTCCAAGTTTCTTACACACTTCAATGTCACGAGGTCTAGCACTACTCAAGGGGACAATCGAATCAAATGGGGCTCTTGGGCCAGATTTGTTCGCAGTGGGCAATAGAATAAAGAGGAAGGAACTAAGTTCTCTCTATCTTCCTATGCTCACACTAAACCCATGATGCAACCAATTATTCACTCCCACTTCCCGGAACTTAGTGTTTCCTAAGGAAGGAATTGGAAAATGGTGGGGGGTCCTCTTAATAGAATCGGTCCCAAACGTATAAAAGGAAAAGAAGGAAAGAATCGAGGGTGGTCACTTTCTCCCTAAATTTGCAAGTTTCTCTCCTAATTCTCACCACTACACGACTTGCCTAGAGGAAAAGTCGGACGAGAATGAAAATTCCTAGAGTAAAAAGAGGTGCACGACGCATAAGGGAAAGAAAAGAAAAGAGAACTAGGTTCTCTCGCCCCACCACTAAGGTTAATCATAAAACTAGCTATTCTTCATTATAGGTGAGTGGTCAGCCAGGTAAGTACACGAAAGGATAAGGGTAAACTATTCTCATTTACTAGGCTTCTACTCTTAAAGGAAATTCTGTAATCTAAAATTCAGGGTAAGGTCTGGTAAAAGGATTTTGGATACTACCCAATGCTAGCTAGGCAACTTGTGACGTACTAAAACTTCTACCCATAACTCTAACTAATTTTTCCAGCTCCCATTCAACTGAGTCAAATGGTTTCCACGTAATTTAAGTTGTCACAAGACAATTAATCTGCGTTTGCTGGAAAGTAGTCGCGTTTAATATTTCCTTTGGAGAATATTAATACGCTCACACAAATAACAAACACATAATCAATTACATACATTCACCGCAGTACTAAAGTAGACTATTGCGAACACAGATGTTAGTAGCAAACATGTAGCATTCAGAAAATCATGAAACAGTTTTCATTTTCAAATTTAGTACGTATCAAAATAATTCAAACGACAAACATTGTGGCTTATACTTAGAACCACTAATATTTCAAAGATCACGCTAAGCAATAATATTAATAATGATGATAAATATAATAATATCTCTGACAGGCAATTCTTGCCTCAGCTTGGCTATATGAAGTCTCTAATCCCTTTCTCGAACTATCCGCTTCGGTAGGAAGAATCGCTCGTCCCAGAGGTCGAATTCCCACAAGGTTTTACAACCTCATTAGAACCCCACAACAATTTCGTGTGGCTCAGGACACATTGCTCCAATTAAGAACAATCCAAACAATTACAAGTAGAGTTAATCCACTTGAGGAACAACCACACAAGCATAGTTCGACTCACAATAAAACATATCTTGACTCCCAACAGGCTAACTTCTATCATTCCGACACTTGACCAGCTATAACTACCCATCTCACAGTCCGGTTAGAACCAAACCGCTCTGATACCACTATTGTAACACCCTGTTTCCAGAGTGCTACTAAGTGAACATTCTGACAAAAGTTGACATGTTTCCGAAAGGTGGAATACTCTGCTCGTAGGGTTTTCGAGAAATGTGGTCCTATTTTTTTTTAAAAGGTTCTTTAAGAAGTAGTCAGAGCATCACAACGACTTTTAGAAACATGGCGGAAAATAATTTAAGACACATATAGACCACATTCATTTATTCTGTCAAATTAGATATAATAAACGTGTCATGAAACATAATAGAGATTTATTACAACACTGAAATAAATGACAAATATCCTATAGCTGGTCGACAAGTTATACTCCTTACTAGACTACTAGTAAGTTTCATAACATAACACAGATAGAAGACCGGATGACGATCCTCAACTGCTCCTCCCTGCAGTTCCAAATCCTCTGCTTGCTCCGCTTTCTGGGTTACATTCATTAAATTGAAAGAACCACTAGCAAGGGTCAACTTCTTAAAAATAAAGAGACAGATACACGTATTTGATAACACACTCGGCAATAACACATGTAATAACACGGCATATTACAGGAATTAGCAATCATGACAATAGGCAACCACCAGTATACAATTCACAAGCGCGACTCAAGACCCAAATCAAGACTCAGCTCACGACTCATCTCATGACTCATTTTCTCTCGACATTTTCGCCACATACCGGAAATAACACGGATCCATCCACTGAATACCAGCCGTAGCCTTGGGCTCTCCCCTCACCCTAGGATATTCAGCTCAGGTTCCATTAGCATTACGACACCTAGCTATTCCGTATCGAACACCAGCCGTAGCCTTTTAGGGGATTCTAGCACCCTAGGTGAATCGACTCAAGCTCAAAAACGTCCCGGCAAAACTAACGTCTAGCCATTCGCTACCGAACACCAGCCGTAGCCTTTTAGGGGATTCTTGCACCCTAGGTGAATCGGCTCAAGCTCAAAAACGTCTCAACGACTCGACCAACTCTCGCACTCCGATGGACAATTCGCATAATTATAACAATATAATTCAGTTCAACAGCATAAGCAACATAGCAATATAACTCAATTCATCAATGATAAACAACATAAGCATCTCATCTCAAATAAACACACTTAGCAGCAACAGTCGACAATCAATATGGAATCCATCCCTCTGCAATTCGATGGAATTGACAGAGAGGCACAAACAAGTGTGGGGGGTT
This sequence comes from Calophaca sinica, assembly GCA_037113605.1. Classification (NCBI taxonomy): domain Eukaryota; kingdom Viridiplantae; phylum Streptophyta; class Magnoliopsida; order Fabales; family Fabaceae; genus Calophaca; species Calophaca sinica. The sequence continues at coordinate 48,023,632 of CM073734.1, read as the reverse complement.
GGGGACAGCTGCCAACCACTTGCAGACAAGCCCACTAAATAATCAGCATATATAACAAAATAAAGCGAAGGGGTACAAGACCCTTTCTTCGAACCCTTAGGTTCTCAGACTTCTTCGCATGAACACTTAAAATTAAATTCGCATCTAAAAATTACCCTTATACAAGGACATACAACAATAAAAGCCTACGATGTCTAGAAGTGCCCTTACGCTAACAAACTAAAGCAAGTATTAAATGTGAAGCGCCCTTACCGAACTCCAAGCCACGCGTCCACGTACTCCTCGGTTTCCACACTGTACGATCTCGGATCAGTCGAGCCTAACACCACAGACAAACTTAGCATAATTCTATAACCTAACTTAAAAACCTTAGGCTCTCATCCTATTCCCTTTTTCTAACCAAGCATTTTCACTTAGAACTTAATACTAAGTTTAGAAAATAATTTACACTTTGAAAAACTAAAACATAACACATTGGAGAACTACTCACTAATTAAAGAATCAAACCTCACAACTAGAAAATCTTTTCTTGAAAACTTTAAAGCAAGAACAGCTTCAATTAGCTACTTTTTTTTTTTTTCAAATACTAAGCAAGGCTCCACTTGGTTTTCTTGAGTCTCAAAGAACTCAATTACCATATGTGTTTCATTGCCTCAAGAACCCAACCAAATCCAATTTTTCAATCCCAAACCTTTCCTAAATTCTCCAAAACATAAACACAATACCATTTCATATGTAATCATTTTCACAAACAACAAACTATAACCTAAGACAAGGCCTAACATAGTCCCAATACCATTTTCAAACCACTCAAGAACAAGGGTTTTTAATAAAATGTTACTAACTCTCTTAATTTAGCAATTTCAACAAACTCAATAACATTTATACTAACTAAAAGGCAATAATCATCAACCAATTAATTAATACCACTTCATATGACATTTCTTTCTCATAACAACAAGCCACAACTCAATACAAAGCCTAACCAAGTTCCAAAATTATTTTCAAAACACTAAAGAGCAACGGTTTCAATAAAATCTTTCTAACTCTTTTGATTCAAACCATTTCAACTATGGCAATAACAATGCTACTAACTAAATAACAATAACCATTACTTATTTACATGACTCCCACAATAAATCCCACTAATCTCTCTTTTCAAGAATAGGTTTTAATTCACAAAACAACTCAACAACATGCTAGTTCCAAAAATGTTTCCAACTTTCTCAACTTTCTCAAGAATAGTGTTTCCCATATAAATCACTAACTCTCTCATTTTAACAATTCCAACAATCACAATAAGATTTATTCTAACTAGAACTCAAGTAACATCACCCAAATACATTGTTCACAAGACAACCACCCATAAACCCTCTTTCAAAATGATTTTCACCCCCAAAAAGATTCAAACAAAAAGTTAGTTCCCAAAACTATCACCCAATATAGCAACAACAACTTCCAATTCAATCCAATTATTTTCATAATTTTTGAAAATTATACAACAACCATGTACTACCATTTTAAATGCCAAGAACACAACAATTAATTTCTAGAACAAGAATACTAATCAAAACTAATAACTACAACAACGACAACAATTTATAGGAATTAAAAACCACTAATCAATTTGGTGATTCACTTGAGCAATCACATTTTTCCCTTTTTCATAGAACCTAGGGTTGACAAAATTTGGGGGAGTATTAATCCTCTTGCTCTTTGATCATAATCAAAACATATATAAATCATTAAACAAGCAATTTAGACAAGAAAATAAAAAGGAACCCTTACCCAAGACTACCTAGGGTCACGGTTTTGGAGAGCAAAAGAGGGAAAGGGAACTTTGGCTTCTCATTCACCTCACCAACACTTCCTTAGCAAGACAAAAAAAAATGAAAATAAGATGATGGAAGGGAGGTGGAGGCTTCGGCCTGTTTTACGAAAAAAAGAAGAAGGAAATTTAATCAAGACCAAACACTTAATGACTAGAAGAATAAATAAATAAAAAAACAAAATCAATGAGAAACAGGGGATGCTTCGGCTGATTTACAGAAGGAAAGGAAGGGATAAATTTTGGGGTTAAAGCCAATAGGTGATCCTCTCCCAAAAGCACCCACACTTGGAACAAAAATTAAAATGGGATGATGATGATTAGGGAGGGCCACGCTGCACATAAGAAAGAAGGGAAGAAAAAAAAATGAAATGAGATTTGGGGAAGAAGGGAGAGTCACGCTGCAGGAGAAGAAAAGGGGGGAATGGGTCTTGGTTCCCTTGGCTTGTTCTCTCACTTGTGAATGAGCAAAGAAGAAAATGAAATGAGATAGAAATGGTGAGTGAAAAAGAAAGGGAACTCACGCTGGACACAAGGGGAAGGAGGAGAAAAAAAAATAAAATTTAGTAAAATTGGAGGTGGGTGTGGTGCGGCCAGCTGGGAAGCAAAAAGGAAAGGGATTAATTTCCTTTCCCAAAAAAAATATTAGGCTAATAATGGTTTAACTAAAGTGATAAAATTTTAATCACACAAAAAGTGACACCTATTATAAAAATAAGATACTAAACATATCAATTAGTCTAACCCATCTAATCTTTCACCTCTCATAATTACTCTCTAATTCTAGAGTCTAAAACGTGCTAAAAATACGGCATCGAATAACCGCGTTACCGATTAATTTTTTGCCGATAAAAACGTGGAAATTAATTTGCCGAGAAATTAATTCACCGCGTGATAATATTTTATTATAAATAATAAAAACACTATCAAATATTCAAAAATAATCACAAGAAGTTACGTTTCGATTTTCATCGAAATCGGAGTTGGTTTTAAATTTTAATGCGGATAAAATTTACCCGGCGATTCGAAACACGACGAAACTTCGTTAGAGTTTTTCGACGATTTTCGAACCATGAATTAATATTAAATATTAATTCTTAAATTTAATTTCATCTTGGTTTAATTCAATCAATTTCTTAGTCAACAAAAATACGCGTTACCGCGTCACGCAGAAAACTTAGAATAAGTATAATTGATGAATTCTCTTTAAAAGCAGCATACGTTCACGCTGTCAATTAATTCGAATTGACATCATGAATAATAATTATTTATAATAAATAAATTATCCAAAATAAGTCAAAATAATTTCACATACTCTAAGTAAATCAGTGAGGTGATCAATCTCTATGACTTATCTTGAGTATTCAGGATTTTATTGCTAAAATCACTTTTCTTAAAAATTGGGATGTTACAGGTGTCACCTTTGATACCTCGTACAACAATTTTAGCGCTTAGAATCAATTTCGAAATTCGTTCCAGAACCTTCTGAGAGGAAGAGCAGCAACGTGACTAACACGTGATTTGAAATGAAGTTCAGACGCTCGCTCAGAATCGGAAGTTCGGACGCTTGTAGCAATTGGATAAGCTTAGTGTCATAAAGACAAAATTCCAGACGCTCACAAGGATGAGCCGAATGCTGACACATAGAATGAATCCTTCTCTTGAGAATTACTTTCTTCTTGCTTGAGTGGCTTAGAATATATGTATTATTAGTATCTGCACACTTCAAGAAATGTTAGAACATAAATTGTTCTCTTGTGAATACTTTGTTATCATCAAAATTAATGAGGGTCTAAACTTCTCAATCGTTTAGGTTCCAACAATCTCCCCCTTTTTGATGATGACAAACATCTAAGGTAGATGAACAATTTAGTTTAAAAAAGACATCAAGGGTCTCCCCCTGAATTTAACAGTTTTAGATGTATATGAACAATTCAGGTATTAAGGCAATTGTTGGTAAACAAATTCATTTAAGTGATTGCGAAAAAAAATTCGTAGATGTATCAGAGCATATATTTAATAAAGTGAGATCGGATGCTGATTATATACCAAATAGATTGATTTAATCAAATATATTTCATTGTACCAAAATTTATTAAACATTATAAGAGTATTAGATCAATGAATATTAGCACACACAAATGCTATGTATGAAATGCTATGCATGATACTTTAGTTCCAGTGTATCCATCGGACAGTGAACATCGGATGGTGGATTATCGGATTTTCACATGTTCAGTATACCTTTCTTTCGTGTTCATCATACCTTTCTTTTACTCCCCCTTTTGTCATCAGACAAAAAGAGTGTAAAAACACATCATAGTCAAAATAAGACATAGAAAAATTTGAATAGAAGGCAGAGAATTAGATCAAAAATAGTTATACATATAAGTGTATCAACCAAATAGAACAGATTTTATATAAGGGTTTGGAAGAGGTGGAGGTGGGATATTGAGACGTTCATAGAGTAACTTCAGTGCAGTCTCCAGCTGAGTGACCTTCAAGTTTGTAGCCTTCATTTCTTCAAATTCTGCTTTGGGAATGGTGACCATCTCAACTGCAGAAGTAGAAGTAGAAGGTCCGGCTTCTGGTACAAGTGCAGACTTCATCTTCTGATGCTCTGCTACCACCCAGTTGGATATCTTCAGTCTCAAATCTTTCTTCCTTTGAGCTCTTAAAAAGAATGCATCATTTGGTATAAACCATTTGATGAAATTTCCAAGTTTTACGAGCTCGAATGCATGCGAATCTTCCATTGATTCTTCACATCTTCTGGATAAAGCAAATTCATGAAGATGGTTTCTCTGTGAAGAACAACATCAGCAGTGTAAGAGTCAAACCTATTCCCAGCGTTTTCTCCCCATAAACTTCTGATAAAGACACTCAAAGCTTCACAGGTGAAGGAGAGTGCTTCATTTTCTGCCAGGTAAATTCTTCTCAGATTTTCCCTGTCATCTTCTTCTAGCACTAGGGGGTCGATGCATGGTAATATGGCTTTGTCTTTCCAGGACTCAGACCATTGACTCCAAGTAAATCCAATGTCGAAGTGCTTGGTCACAGCAGCCCATTGGTCATATATCTTCATGCAGTCAAGAGGTCTGATTACTGAGCATCTGAACATATCATCGAAGTACACTGTTCTGAGATTGATGTCAGTAACTCTCCTGATTGTCCCAATAGTTTGAATAGTAGCCTTCTCAGCATTACAACAGTTTGAGGAGCCAGTTCTCCATTCATCTTTCTTCAGAGAAGTCAGGTAAAACCTTCTGGCATGATCCTTAGAGATCTTGGCAATCGGAAGCTGGGAGAAATCCTTAAGATTGTACTTTGTAGGTGCCTTCTCATATTCCTTTAGCCCGATCTTCTTTGAAAATTTGCTTGCCGGAGCGAGTTCCTTAGTTTCCCAGGGATAGACCAAGGTAGCCACCTTTGTCTATCTGGTACTATCTCAACAGAAACAGATGATGGGTCTCGATATTGACCTATGACTTCAAGCCTTTTCTGCTCAAGACAGTGTGCCATGAAGGCAGCTTCTTCATCTGTGATCCACCTTCCACATTCTTCCAACGTGAGCGGTTCAGACTGTGGTAGGGATTTAGGAAGATCAACAGAGAAGGGAATTGCTCTGCTTCCGGATGCTGGTCTCAACCTTCCTTTAAAAGACATTTGGAAGTGGTCTTCTCCATCCTTGAAGGTTGCACTTATTGGAGCGGCAATTTCCAATCTGGCAGCTCCAGAGGTGAAGGTTTTTAAATGCCATGTGGGTGGACGATCGTAGATACTATGATATATCTCATACTTAACAAACTGTGGTTTGTATGAGATATGCTTCTTTCCACCAGCGTCTGTAGGTATAAGGGTAAGAGTAAGTAAGGTGGGAGTGGCTTTGGTGATTTTGTAGGCTTTTGGTGAGTAGGGTTTGAAGGGATTAATGGGAGGTATTTTGAAAAGGAGGTTAAAAGGATGAGAATGAAGCTTGGAAATGTATGAAGTGAGGGAGTTATATGTGGAGGTTTGAGGTGATGAGATGGTGAGTGAATTGGTCTGTGTTTGGGTAGGGTGTTTGGGAGTTATGGAGGTTTTCTATACATGGGTTTGAGTGTTTGGTGGTTGTGCAACAGATATTGGTGGAGCAGGAATGGTATCATCAGATGCAAAAACAGACACAGGCTCATCAGAAGAAATCAGTACCTTTGGTTCAGGTTCAGATTGCCTGACCAATCTTTTGAGCTTATGCAGGAGGCGATTCTTTGGAAGCGGGCCGAATTTCCTTCTTACGTAAACCTGATCCGAGACTTGCTTCTCGACCACGGTTTGCTCCTTTTTCTCAGAACCTGACTGATGGGAACTCGGTCCTCATCTTCTGGTTCTTCAACAGTAGGTGCAGGAGCCACCTTCTGTTTTGTTCTTCTGGTCTCTCGTGAAGGAGACTCAACAGTTCTTTTCACACCAGTCGTCGAGCTTCTGGTGGTTTTTTTTTCAGCTTCCTCTTCCTGTTGCTCTGTTTTCACCTTCTTGATCATTGACCCAGTGATCAGTTTCATTCTGACCAGACTGTTGACTCCAAAGGTGTCCGAAATCACAATACTATCAGCACCAAAATACTTCACCTTTTCTGGATCTGGTAAAGCAGTCAGCTTGTTTATAACCAGACTCTTGACCATCATTTTAGTGAGCAGAACTCCATAAGGAATGCACTTATAGGTGTTTTTCTTGTCAGCAACACCTTTCCTCAAATTTACTAGTGCATTAATCAGGTTGTTGTAGATCAACCTTGGTAAGTTTACCTTGTTACCAGCCATGAAGTGTCTCATGATGAACTTCTGCTCATAGTTGACTATGTCACTAGAGCCAGCCTTCAACAAGACGCTCTTGGTGATTATTTTGTGAAGAACTCTGAAATGACTCTTCAGATTCTTTGCAGTAGGAGTTTCACCAGATTCTTTCAACTGCTTGTAGTTCTCAAACAGATCATTATTGACCTTCTCAATCCCATGAAATGCGTCAGCCCAATCTGTATAGAAGACGATACCTTCACATGGACAACCAGTGACTTCAGAGATGTTGTTGACGGTAAAAACAAACTTGTAACCTCTCACGGTTCCTTCAAAAATACCACCTTTGTGTAAACGAGCATTGCCCCAAAACTCTTTGATAGCCGTCACTAGAACCTCAACCTTGTTCCAGAAGAAATAGTGTTCCCAGCCCATTGCCTTGAAACCACTGTAGAAGTCGAAGCCGTAGAGTTTGAAGTTCTCCAAATCAACTCGATTTTCCAACAATACTTTTCCTTCAGTCATGGTGTCATAGATAGCCGTATACTCAGAGGATGTTACACCAGCCATGGTTGCAGTTGAGAAATGGAGGCGATGGAGGTTTTAGGGTTTAAACACACACACAGAGAGATAGAGAGAAAGAGAGAACGAGTACGGTTTTGCAGAAAACACAGAGTGGAGCGAAAAATGTGGAGTAGTGGGAAAGTTAATAGAGAATGGTGCAGTTCTTTTTCAAAATAACGCTTCGTATTTTCTTATAAAAATAAATCAAAAAGAAAAGAAAATAAAGATTCGCCTTTTCATTAAATGCAGACGCCAAAATAAAAGTAAAAGATTTTATTGAAAACGTAAATAATCATGACTCAGTAGATATGATGAGACGCTTGAATCCTTAACACGTGTGACACGTGTGGGTGTGCTCGGACGCACGCAACCGACTTACCGGATGATGAGTTATGATGCATATGACAAATAAGATGCTTATGCACATACATGCTTATGTCATGTCAGATGCTGAGATTTAGTTTATTATCAGACGCTGAGATTAATCATTCTTCTATAAGATGAAAGTTTAAATTTCTTCTTATAAAATTGAATCTATCTTCAGCAAGGGGTTTTGTAAATATGTCAGCCCACTGATGATCAGTGTCTACAAATTTTATTTCTAAAATACCCTTCTGAACATAGTCTCTTATAAAATGATGCTTAATCTCAATGTGCTTTGCTCTAGAATGCAATATAGGATTTTTAGTAAGACATATGGCAGATGTATTATCACAGAAGATAGGAATGTTACTCTCTTTTATCAGGTAGTCTTCAAGTTGATACTTCATCCACAGAAGTTGAGAACTGCAACTTCTTCTTGAGATGTATTAAACCTGTGTTGAGAGTGCAATTGTGCTTTGCATTTTGCTTGACCAAGACACAAGATTAGCTCCAAGGAATTGGCAGCCTCCACATGTGCTTTTTCTTTCAATTCGATCTCCAAAGAAAGTCAAGATCACGTAAACCTACTAATTTGTAATCTTTGATTTCTTATAAAGCAAACCAAGATTAGTAGTTCCTTGCAAATATCTAAATATTCTTTTAACAAAGACTTAGGTGTGATTCTCAGGATCTGATTGAAACCTAGCACACAGTGACCATGAACATAATATCAGGTCTTGAAGCCGTAAGATAAAGTAGAGATCCAATCATACCTGCATGCTTTCGATCTACCTTCTTACCAATTTCATCTTTACTAAGAGTGCAGGTAGGATGCATAGGTGTACACATAGGCTTGCAATCCAGCATCTTGAATTTCTTCAATAATTCTTTGATATATTTGCTTTGATGAATATAAATACCATCACTGCATTGCTTGATTTGTATTCCAAGGAAGAACTTTAATTCTCCCATCATGCTCATCTCAAATTCAGCCTGCATAAGCTTAGAAAATTCTTTGCAAAGGCTTTCATTAGTGGCTCTAAAAATGATATCATCAACATAGATTTGAACAAGTATGAAATGCTTGTTTGAGGTTTTTCTGAAAAGAGTAGTGTCAACTAAACCTCTTGTAAATCCATTTTCCATTAAAAAGGAACTTAGTCTATCATACCATGCTCTGGGAGCTTGTTTAAGACCATATAGTGCCTTTTGAGTTTAAAAACATGTTCTGGAAATTCAATATCTTGAAACCAGGAGGTTGTTTAACATGAACTTCCTCGCTTATAAAACCATTTAGAAAAGCACTTTTCACATCCATTTGATATAGTGTTATCTCATGATGTCTTTGCAAATGAAAGTAAAATGCGAATAGCTTCTAGTCTTGCAACAGTGCAAAAGTTTCATGAAATCAATACCTTCTTCTTGTGAGTAGCCTTGAGCAACTAACCTTGCTTTATTTCTCACAACTTTACCATCTTCATCAAGCTTATTTCTAAATACCCATTTAGTACCAATAGCTTGCTTATCTTCAGTAGAGTGACTAGCTTCCATACATCATTCCTTTGGGCCGATTTAGCTCATCTTGCATAGCTAGAATCCACCCTTCATCTTCCAAAGCTTGATCAATCGTCTTAGGTTCCATCTCGGAGAGAAGTGCAAAGTCAAGATGCTCCTTGAAGGAGGATCTGGTTCGTACTTTGTCACCAGGTTCTCCTATGATTTGATCTTTTGGATGATTGGTTTTGTACTTCGACTTTTTCTTGCTTGACTCCGCTGAGTAGAATTCATCGTCTTGTCACCACGGATGATGAAGATGTATGTTCACCGTCGACTTGTCGCCAAGGTTTAATTCGAAAATAACTCATCTAGCTCGACATAGCGATGTCGCTTCTTATCATCAAACTTGACATGAATGGACTCTTCAATATCAAAGTTTCTTTGTTGTATATTCTAAAAGCTTTAGATCTTTCAGAATATCCCAAAAGATTCCTTTGTCGACCTTGGAATCAAACTTACCAAGCTAATCTTTAGTATTCAAGATATAACAAATACAACCAAAAGGATGAAAGTAAGAAATGTTTGGTTTTCTACCTTTCCACAATTCATAAGAGTCTTATTCAAAATAGGTCTTATATAAATTCTATTTTGAATATAACACTGTGTTTATCGCTTCGCCCAAAAATGTTTTGCAATATCAGCTTCATTGATCATGGTCCTGGCCATTTCCTGGAGGGACCTATTTTTCCTTTCTACAACACCATTTTGTTGAGGTGTTCTAGGAGAGGAGAAATTGTGGGAGATGCCATTTTCTTCACAAAATTTTTGAAAGTTCTCATTTTCAAATTCTCCCCCATGATCACTTCTAATAGAAGAAATACAAATTTTTTTTTCATTTTGAACTGATTTGCAGAAAACAGTAAATACTTTAAAAGACTCATCCTTGTGGGCAAGGAATTTAGCCCATGTCCATATAGTAAAATCATCAACAATGACTAAACCATATTTCTTTCCAGTTAAAGAAATTTGTCCTTGTGGGACCAAAAAGATCAAGATGTAAAAGTTCAAGTGGTCTAGAAGTTGAAACAACATTTTTTAAATGAAAGGAAGTTTTAACTTGTTTTCCTTTTTGACAAGCCTGACAAAGGGCATCAGATTTGTACTTAAGATTTGGTAAGCCTTTAACAAGATTGTGCTTGTTTAATTTTGAGATTAACCTCAAGTTGGCATGACCTAATCTTTTGTGCCAAATCCATTGCTCATCTTCAACAGATATAAGACACTTGACATCTTGTTTTTCAAGTTCGAGAAAGATCAACTTTATAAACATTTTGTTTCCTCTTTCTTTGTAAAGAATATAGATCCATCGTTTTTGCTTTTTACTAAACATCCAGTTTCTGTAAAGACAACACTATAACCATTGTCACATAATTGACTTATGCTCAGTAGATTATGTTTCAGTCCTTCAACATATAAAACATTATCAATAGAAGGAAGAGAGCCTTTACCTATGCGACCAATTCCAACTATTTTACCTTTCTGGTTTCCTCCGAAACCAACGAATCCAGCTTCTCTAGGTCTTAGTTCTTGGAACATATGCTTTTCTCCCGTCATGTGACGCGAGCATCCACTGTCTAAGTACCAAGATTGGTGTGTTGACTTTGTAGCTAAGCATGTCTGCAACATAGACTATTTTATCTTTAGGTACCCATATCTTTTTGGGTCCTTTCTTGTTAGTTCTTGAAGGAGGCTTATCCTTCGCTTTTAAAAACATTACATGCACTTTTCAAATGACCAGATTTATTGCAGTAAGTACAATGTAAGCATTTACTATGACTATGGGATTTATCAGATGAATGACCAGATTTATTGCAGTAAGTACAATGTAAGCATTTACTATGACTATGGGATTTATCAGATGCTGAATCATTTTCCAAAAGGGTTTCATCTGATATATAACCAAGACCATGAGTTGTCGCTTTATCGACACCCTGGATCATTGAAGCTTGCTTGCTACGAGTTACACTCTGCAAGAAACTTTTGAAATGCTTGTTCATAGTCATTTGATTTGCGATTAGGATTGCTCAGAACTACGTAACTCTTAGCTTGAGAGCTCTCACCACGGTTGCTTGTTAGCTTCCAGACGCTGGTTATCAACCAGACGCTGATTTTCAGTTTTCAACTTCTGGTTCTCTTCACTGAGTACAGAGTTTTCATTACGTAAAGAATGAAAATCTTGTGATAGTTTTAAAAATTTCTTTTTCAAGTTCTTATACTTAGTAGAGAGAGTGGCGGAGTCCTTAAGAAGATCATCAAAAGCAAGTTGAAGTTCAGAGTAGGAATCATATACTATTACCTCTTCAACTTCTTCTTCTGAGTCAATGTCGATTGTTCCGCCATGAGGCAATGTGAGCTTCTTCTTCTTTATCTTCCTCAGAGGAGGATAAGTCAAGATCTTCCCATGTTGCCATGAGACCTTTCTTCTTTTTCTTGAAGGAGCTTCTTGTGGGCTTTTCTTTAAGATTAGGACACTCGGATTTGAAATGTCCAGGCTTCTTACATTCATAGCAAATGACTTGGGCTTTGTCCTTGTCTTTGCTCTCCTTCTTGTCCTTTGAATCTTTTCTTCGAAACTTCCTTCAAGTTTCTTTTCTTCCACATTCTTTGGATCTTCTTAGATATGAATGCTAGCTCATCGTCTGATCCATCAGAATCTCCTTCTGAAGCTTCATCATCTGATTCTTCTTCTTCAGCCTGAAAAGCTTTAGAAGTACTAGGTTTATGTTGATTAACTTTTAAAGAATAGACTTACTCTTCTTGGTAGGTTCTTCTTCATTTAGCTCAAGTTCATGAGCTTTCAAAGAACTCATGAGATCTTCAAGCCGAAGAACATTTAGATCTTTTGCTTCTTGAATAGCAGTGACTTTGGGTCTCCACTGCTTAGTCAAGCTTCTCAAGATCTTTCTCACATGATCAGGTGTAGTATAACTTTTTCCAAGGGCCTGCAACCCATGAACAAGTGTTTGGAACCTTCCAAACATAGTTTCAATGTTCTCTCCATCTTCCATTCTGAATAGCTCATACTGGCGTACCATCATGCTAGCTTTTGTTTCTCTTACTTGGCGTAACCTCATAAGACAACACAAGAGAATCCTGCATTTCTTTGGCAAGATCAAACTTACCACATTTATCATATTCTCTCTCTGTCATAGCACAGGATGAGAATAAATCCGCCTTCGATTGGTTTGATATCTCTTTTTCTCGATCATCGCACCGCTTTCCCTAGGTATTGCAACGCCAAGGGCATTAGCGGAAAAATGTATCCGCTTTCAACTATATCCCACAAATCAAGATTTTATGCCTCGAGGAATGCTTTCATCTTATCTTTCCGGTAATCAAATTTTTCTCCATTGAATAGAGGAGACGGTTCATATGACCACCTTCGTAGACATGTTCACAATATAGGATCTTTTCTCTTGACCTTTGTTAAGTGCTCAACCAAGAGGCCGAGCTGCTGGTACCAACTGAGCGTGAACACAAGAAGGGGTTGAATTGTGTTTAAAACTTTTCGCAAACTTTAAGTTAGAAACACTTAGAACACAAGTTTTTCAAAACTGCTTTGTTTATCGGACGGTGAAATAAACCTGGACTGGAAAAGCGATTTGTGAAAACTTGTTTTTAACACAAAGAAAATAGAAATGAATGGAAAGCAAGAAAGCAAGAGACACAGAGATTTATACTAGTTCACTACCAAACTGGTAGCTACGTCTAGTCCGCCGTTCTGAAGGATTTTCCACTATAATCAACCTGATTACAATTTCCTCAAGAGTATTCTTCATCACAACTTGACAATACTCTCAACTTCTCAAAGCGACTCGCATAATTGAGCCTTTGAGGATACAAATTTTAACTAGGCCAAAACAACTTTTATAAATGAGTTGAAATACAAGAAAAATAACTCTCGAGAGAGGATAAAAGATTAAGCTCAACTATAGAAAAACTTTCTAAAAGAAAGTCGGCCTGAGTTCAGTTCTTGTAGTCCAGAGACTTAGCACGAGACTTGATTGCTCACAGAAGCAGTGCTTGTTCTCAGTAAATGAAGTAATATTTCAGCAGTATTTCAGCAAGCTTTTTCACAGTATCTCGGCACCCTCTTCAATGGATACCATGAGGTATATATAGGAGTTCCAAGGATATTACCGTTACGGTAAAAATGGCTCCTTTCCATTGAGTGAGATAAATTCAAAAAGCTGTCTCTTTCTTCCTTTCTAGAGAATATGCCAGTAGTACATATTACCGTTTTCGTACTACCTTGCTTTTCACAATTGCTTGTACGATTTTTGTCCTTTAGCTAAAGGTGTCACCTTTGATACCTCGTACAACAATTTTAGCGCTTAGAATCAATTTCAAAATTCGTTCCAGAACCTTCTGAGAGGAAGAGCAGCAACGTGACTAACACGTGATTTGAAATGAAGTTTAGACGCTCGCTCAGAATCGGAAGTTCGGACGCTTATAGCAATTGGATAAGCTTAGTGTCATAGAGACAAAATTCCAGACGCTCACAAGGATGAGCCGGATGCTGACACATAGAATGAATCCTTCTCTTGAGAATTACTTTCTTCTTGCTTGAGTGGCTTAGAATATATGCATTATTAGTATCTGCACACTTCAAGAAATGTTAGAACATAAATTGTTCTCTTGTGAATACTTTGTTATCATCAAAATTAATGAGGATCTAAACTTCTCAATCGTTTAGGTTCCAACAAAAACTATATTCATTTCTCCCATGTAAGAAGGAAGAACACCATCTCTAAGCCAATTCCGATAAGCCTGAATGATGTCTGTGCCATATAAAGACTAGAACCGTCTATAGAAAGCTGGGTTTAACCCATCAGGCCCAGGAGCTTTATCTGGGTGCATTTGGAAGGCTGCAGTCTTAAATTCTTCCTCCTCAAATGGTGTAAGTAGCAGTATATTATCTTGGTTATCCAATTTGCGGCCCATTACTTCTTGAACCGGCCCATAATTACCAGGGATAGCTTGAAACAACTCGCAAAAATAACTATGGGCTACACCACACAGGTCCGACTGGCTCTCAGCCCAAGAACCATCATCACTCTGCAATTTGACAAGCTGGTTTCGCTTCTTCCTAGACGTAGCCGCTGCATGGAAAAATTTCGAGTTCATATCACCATCTCTTATCCAAAAAGTTTTCGCCCTTTGCCTCCAAAAACTCTCTTCTTAGGTTAACAACACAACCAATCTCTCCTTGCAATCAATTAGCTCCAAACCAGCAGCATCAGACTGGATACTGCGCAAGTGCTCAATTTTCTTTTTGCACTTTTCAATCTCATCTCTAAATCTTCGCCTCAAAGCTCGGTCCCAGCTATCTAAACTCTCTGTGCAAGACTGCACCTTCAACAGAAGATGATCCTCTGCTCGCGCACACCAGCTTTACTGCACAATTGGCTCTAAATCAGGTTCAACAAGCCATGAATTCTCTAAACGAAACTGGCATTTCTTGAAAACATAGAATTGCATTTTAGTAGCCAGTAACAGAGGGGAGTGATCTGATGTAGCCGCTACCAAATTCCTCAGGCTATGATGAGGAAAGCATTCCATCCAACTCCTAATCACCATAGACCGATCCAGCTGCTCCTTAATAGCATTCTCAATCCCCAAACTCTTTGCCCAGGTGAACGAGTGATCTTGAATAGGGATGTCAATGAGTCTACAATCCTTGGTAGCTTCACGGTAACCATTAAGCAACCACTGTGGATGATCAACACGGCCACGTTTCTCAGCATGAGTAAGGATGTTGTTGAAGTCACTAATCACACACCAAGGTATATTAGATTGAGTTGCCAGCGTACGAAGGAGGCTCCACGATTCTCTTCACCTTCCCGTATTCGCAATTCCATAAAAACCAATCATGCGCCATAGAATCTGCGCATCTTCCTTAATAGGAACATTAATGAACTGCTGGGAGTAGTTAATCACTTCACAAAGATTTTCTTTACACCAGAGCATTGCCAAACCTCCACTCCGACCTTGAACATCAACAGCAAAACAAGATTCAAAACCCAAAATCCTCCTAATCTCCTCCACTCTTCCGCCATGACACAAAGTCTCATAGAGGAACACAACATCCGGTTTGTGGCATCGGACAAGGTCGCGAAGCGATGGAACTGCACTTGGGTGACTCAATCCCCGGTAGTTCCAACTTAGAATGATCATTGGTCCTGGTGGGCCTGGCAGCCAGGACCAACCTCTAAAAAATGATGCTTTACAGTAGCATTACTCATGGTAATGGCAGTATCAGTTTGCATAGGTTGGACGCCTTCCCCATTGCTAGGGACACCCCTTTTCTTTTTCTTTTCCAACCCCACCTCCTCCAAGTCATCCTCGGTGATCCCGCAAATAATAGGCCCCTTTGACTGAAAGACTAAAGTATCCTCACTTAAGTTGCCAGCTATGTCGCTAGTGGAAGCAACAGCTCGCGTGCTCACGTGCGGCTTTGCATGGAAGGGAATTAAAAGTTTGTTGCGATCGTTAGCCTGCTGATTTTCCACATTCTCAGAACTGCTTTCGTGATTCTCGCGCGTAGATTGATTCGGAAGCACCCAATCAGCGCATGTGTCTTCCCTCAACCAATGACACGTCCCCGAACCCCCTTGCAGCCGCCGCTCAACCCTAATTTTAGGCCCCCACTGCCTCATGCCGTCATCCTCCTCCACCATGAAGAGTTTCTCACACTGGTTCTCAGTATGGCCAAGAAGACCACAGTAAAAACATAAAACTCCAAGGCGTTCATACTTAAATGTTACCAGCTTGATATCACCCGTAAACATGCAAATTTTCTTGCCTTTCCTCAAGGGTTTTCGCACATCCAGTTTTACCTTTATTCTCATATAGCTCTTCTAAAAGCTGGAGTTATTTTTACTGTCATACTCCACGAACTCTCCTAAAAAGTTGCCCAAGCCTCGCCCTACCTCGCTGGACATGAAACCAATAGGTAGATCATGCACTTGCACCCAAAAGTGCACATGAAATAATGGGACATTCTTCGGCACTGCACCCGCTGTGATCGGGCTAAGAATAAGGAGATGGTTATCAAAACTCCAGGGCCCTTCATTCACCACCTTATTCATGTCCAACTTGTGAAAAAATTTGAACAGAAAGAGACCACACTCCAGCTCTTTAATCGCCACTCCTCTGACTGGCTCCCATACTATCGCCATTCTCTCCTTCATCACAGGGACTCTGATATTTTTGAGCTTGAGGAATCTTCCCACAAGACACAGGTTGAAGTTTATTAGTTGTTCTTGATATTCCTGACGATTGAGAGTCAGAACCTCCTCTTCATCGTCACTAATGTTTAAGTTCTCCAATCCCGACATGATTCAAAACCAGGTCACGTATTGCAATAGGAAGTATTATCAGCAAACGAGGGAGAGAAGTCAAAACCAGGTCACACATTTGAATGGAGCTCTCACACAAAGGGAGAGAAGTCAAAACCCTAGCATCTCACACAGAGGAAACCCTAGTACCTAATACCATGCAATACTATTCCACTCCTTGTCACTATTATTGTAATGTATCTACACTTTTGTATTGTAATTATTATTTCATCATTGCCAATGCATAACTTCGTTGTTATTATTTCATTTTACATATGTTATGTTTTCGAACAAAATTAAATGCATAAACTTATTCAATAATGACAATATGATTAAATGCATATACTTATTAAATGCATATACTTATTAAACGCAATTACATGGGTGAATTGAAAACACACAAACATTACATGGCCGGGTCATCAGATATGTTTGACGATTGTGGTTCACGCAAATTGGCAATGTTCACGTCAATGGTTTTTGGTTGACGCATACTTTCAATGAGCTCGTCAGTCAATCGAGCCAATACAGAATACAACTCTACAAGGCCATGGCTAGCATGATCATCAGATGCGTCGGATATCCTCTGAATGTTGCCGTCGTTTAGAATGGTCATATTCGTATATTGAACATGCCTATTTACTACAGACGCAAGGCATCGATAATAAATCCCAGCCACCATTCGTGATCCAGCTCTAACCTTTTGATGGATCTTTTGCTTCAATTCTTCAATGGTGATCGATGAACTATTTTTGGATCAACACATTAAAAAACCATGCCATCAACACTTGTTGTAATTCTACCATCGTAGTAGACAATGGCTATGGTCGAATCAATCGAGAACTGGTTTGAATGAGTAAGTGTCATGGCTGACGAATGGACTGGGTGAAGCAGAACGATTCTATTTATATATCAGGGGGTGTGATCTCAACCGTTAAAAGTGTCAGTCGGATCTCGTCCGTCGGTCTTATTCAGCATAACGAAAAAAGGGAATTGATTCCTCGTGACCACACACAGTGAAAGTTATTACTAACTTAACACACTCAAGCTCATTGGCAATGTGAATCAATGCACTCCTAGACATACATCCGCACAGGGGACGAAACGACTAAATGCTTCTGACGTGCATATTAGGCGGTGCACCGTTCTCCATTCATTTTATGTCATAAGGGATGAAATGAATAAATGCTTTTGGCACGCACAACAGACGATGCACCCTCCTACATTCATTTTCTGTCTCAAAAGACGAAAAGAATCAATGCTTCTGACGTGCATAATAGACGATGCATCCTCTTCCATTGCTTTTCTGTCACAAGGGACGAACGAATAAATGCTTTTGACGTGCACAGTAGCTGGTGCATCCTCCTCCATTCCTTTTCTGTCACAAAGGACGAAATGAATAAATGCTTCTCATGCACAAAGTAGATGATGCACCCTCCTCCATTCATTTTCTATCACAAGGGATGAAAAGAATCAATGCTTCTGACGCCCGCATCCTCCTCCATTCCTTTTTTGTCACACCATTAACCCCCATCAACCTCCCATAACCATGTCATTAACACCCTACCAATACAACATTAATTGCACACCACTTCTACCACCATGTCTTTATTACATAACCTCCTTATACATGCCTATAAATTAAGTCATCCAAAACACAACCTCCTCACAAAATAACCCACCTCCTTAATTCAACTTCATTCAAAACACTTCAACCTCTTAAACACTCCAACTTCGCCATTTAATAGAAATCATGCCTTCTTTAGATTCCTTTCTAACTGTCTATTACAATGGACATGTTGATAGGAACTCAGCAGAAGGTGTGGCGTTTGCATGCGACAATACAACCTTGATGAAGGTGAAGACCAACGTCAAACTGAATTAACTGAGATAGCATATAGAGAAGAACATTCAACCAAACAATACCAAGAGGGTGATCAAACATGTTTATCGATACCTCACAACTCTTGCATAAGGGTATGTGCGATACGAATCCCTAGATCTTGTAGGAGATGACAACGTAGATGTGATGTTCGAGATGTTCAAGGTTTGTAAACGCCTTGGCATTTCCACTATTTAGGTTTATGTAGGGTTAGTAAATGTTCCCAATCCTGACCCCCAAACCTGGCCATCATATTTTGAACCCATTGTCCTTAGTGACCAAACACAAGGCTTCAACCCATCTATCCCTTCTCCCTTTAGACCTCTGCCCATCTTTTCTATAACGACCCGTTTTCCAAGACGCTACTAAGCCAGTATCTTGACAACAGTTGACATATTTCCGAAAGGTGGAATACTCTGCTCGTAGGGTTTTCGAGAAATGTGGTCCTATTTTTTTTTTTAAAAAGTTTTTTAAAGAAGCAGTCAGAGCATCACAACGACTTTTAGAAACATGGCGGAAAATAATTTCAGACATTATATAACCACATTCAATTGTTCCATCAATTCACGTCTAACAATACATATCTTATTGTGTATTTACCGAGTGAGCGCCGCACGTAACCCTCTGCTAGGGCTGGTATCGCCGACGTGAATCTGCAGGTCTTCTTGTCGCGCACGCCTCCCATCTCTTGGTCCTAGGGTGGGTTCTTCACGTTGCGCTTTGTTTCTTCTGCTGCGGACGTTCTACCGGCGCCGGCTATCTTTCTAGTTTGCGGCCTTCTCTGTCGCGCCCTGCCTGCTTTCTCTCGGTGCTGCCATCTACATGAATTAAGGTTGGGTACGTTGGCTTCCTCTCAGCGCGCTGCTATGGCGGCTGTTTGTCCATGGCCGTTCTTGAAGCCTCTGGCAATCACGGGGGCTGCCCCTCCCTCAGGTCCACGCAAAGATTTGTCACCACAACGCAAGTCTTTTGCAAAAGCCCTTGGCAACGTTTGTGACATCCCGGTCAGTCAATTGCCTCGCCCATGCATGAAGGGGGGTGCACTTGCGATCAAGATTCCGGAACAGGACTATCAACAAGATCTTGAAAGATGCAAGACTCATTTGCATGGCCGTTTGTTGCTTCAGAAAGGAGACAAACCCTTGAAAGTGGTGGAATTGCACTCGAAGCTCTTGGAGTTATGGAAGCCATTGAAGAACTGGACTGTGATCCCTCTTGGTAAGGGATACTATGAGTTTGCCTTTGCTAATGTTGAGGACTTGCGTAGTGTCCTGTCGAATGGCTCTTGGAGCCTGAAACCGGGTTTTCTCCGGATGTTCTCATGGACACTTGACTTTAATCCTCACACGATGAAGCAAACTTCGGCACAATGTTGGGTTAAGATCTTTGGTTTGTCTCAAGAGTATTGGAGTCCGAATATCATCTTTGTCATTGCAGGTGGTTTGGGAATACCGATTTGTTTGGATGAGGCCACCAAGAACCGCACCTTTGGTCATTTTGCAAGGGTGTTGGTGGACCTTGATTTATCCATAGAGCTTCGTGAAAGTATTCTGGTTGAGAGGGAAGGATATGACTTTTATGTGGGGCTTGATTATGAAAACTTGTCGGCTTTCTGTTCTACCTGTCACTACATTGGGCATCTTACAAGTCAGTGCAAGCGGAATAAAGTCGTGGAAGATCGGCCTAAGCAGGCTCCTGCTGCTGCAACTTCTAACAAGCCTGTAATTCCTAAACCTATGAAGGGGCAACCACAGAAACCTGATGCTACAGCTAAACAGAAGGAAGTGGTAGTTGACACTGCTGTTCAAGGTGAAACTAACGGGGAGGGTCCTAGTTATCATCGTCATAAGGATCCGGTCCAGGAACAAACTCATGCGGGGGAGAGTGAGGTGTCAGATTACGATCTTTGAGTCTTCCGGATCGACATTCAGGTGGAGGTGGTTCAAGAAACTACTGAGCACGTCGTTATGAAACAGAATCCCACCGTTGATCAAGAGCCGGTTAGGCAGCTAGAGATATCTTGCAGTGCACAGCCGACGCCATCCTTGCAGCAACAGCGGTCTGTTGCACATCCTAAGCAGGTTGGTAGCTCCTCATGTCCCAGACTTGCTGCCCCGGTAAGTAGGTCTAGCCCTATAAATGTCAATGAATCTGCTGCTTTACTTAAAAATATAAATGTTCTTCCTGTTATGGATGCTATAGCTGCTGTAGATAATTATTTAAATAAGGTTGATGCTGTCGCTATTTCATCAGAGGCTAATGCCTCTGCCAGTGGCGTGGTTATTACTGATACTGCACCTGGCTCTTTGGTTGCTAAGGACCTACGAGTGATGGGTCGTTTCTGTGGGGATGCAGAGGATATTTCTGATGATGAAACTATAGACAGTGGGAAGGGTAATGCCCTGAAAGTATCTGAGTATTTAGGAGAGGACAACAGGGATTTTACTAATGTTATTTCTAAGTTTCAGAAGAAAAAGACGAGAAAGCAACAGCTTAAAGTTCAACGTAACTCTGGGTATAGAACTCGTTCTAAGAGTGATTCTTTATCTCCATTATGTTAAAAGTCATTTATTGGAATGTCCGGGGTCTTGGGAATCCAGACACCAGACTTGCTCTCAAGAATCTTTGCAGTTTGCATAAACCCGATGTTTTGCTCATTGCTGAACCTTGGGTTGCTTTTAGTCAAATTCCAGTTGATTTTTTTCGCTCTTTAAATTTATCGCTTTTTGCAGAAAATGATAGAGGTGTTCTCCCATCTAATCTGTGGTGTTTCTCTTCCATTGAGTATGCCCCTGTTGTTACTCAAAGGGCACATCAATTTGTTGCTTTTACTATTGACTATGCAGGTCAAGTTTTGAATTTAGCTGCTGTTTACGCCTCTACTAGTTACATTTTACGCAGGGATTTATGGGCTGGCTTACACTCCCTTCATGCTTCTCACTCTGAACCCTGGTGCTATATTGGTGATTTTAATGTTGTTCTTGGTGCTCATGAGTGTCAGGGTGCAGGTAAGCCCTCACAGATCTCTTGTTCTGAGTTTGGTGCTTGGTCTGACAATGATCATCTTATCCATCTACCTACGAGTGGGGCTCAATATACCTGGTCAAATGGTAGACTGGGTCATCAATATAATGCCAAAAGGCTTGATAGGACTCTCTGTGATGATAATTGGATTGATTTCTGGACCTCTGTTGATTGTTGCACTCTTACAAGGGATCGGTCGGATCATTTCCCTTTGCTTCTTACTTTGAAGAAATCTGATCGTCAGTTTGCTTCTTCCTTTAAATTCATGCAAATGTGGGCTAGACATCCTGATTGCTTACCGGTCATCCAGAATATTTGGAAATCCCAGGTTCATGGTTGTCCTATGTATGTTCTTTCTCAAAAACTTAAAATTCTCAAAACCAAGCTCAGGGTTTGGAATAAGCAGGTTTTTGGTGATGTTCATTGTAAAGTCTCTAATGCTATGGCTGATTTAGACTCCATTCAATTAGATATTGACCAGTCAGGCGGCTCTGATGATCTCTTCAGTAGGGAGAAGGAAGCTCAATTAATTTTGCAAAATGCTCTAGGTGTGGAAGATGATTTTTGGAGAGAAAAGGCTCGAATAAATTGGCATCTACAGGGTGACAGAAACACTGCTTTCTTTCATCGACTGGCCAAAATCAGGGGGACTACCAGGAAAATATCTGTTATTAAGAATGGTGATGATATTTTATCTGAGGCAGAGGATATCGAGGCACATATTTTAAATTATTATCTGAGATCTTTTGCGATGGGTAATTCTTGTCGTTCTAATGATCTTATTGATAAAGTTATTCCTTCAATTGTGACTGCCACAGATAATGATTTGCTAACCAGGGTGCCATCCTTTGAGGAGGTTAAGCAAGCGGTTTTCTCTTTAAATGGTGACAGCGCTCCGGGGCCTAACGGTTTTGGGGGTTTCTTCTATCATACTTATTGGGATATTATTGCCGAGGATGTTTATGCTGCGGTTAGTCAGTTTTTCAGGCAAGGTTGGTTACTTCCTAACTTGAACTCAAATTTGGTGGTCCTTATTCCCAAAGTCTCTGGAGCTGATAGGATTGACCAGTTCCGTCCGATAGCCCTAGCTAACTTTCAGTTTAAAATTATCACTAAGGTTTTGGCTGACAGGCTTTCAATTGTGGCACCCAAGATCATTTCTGAGAATCAAAGGGGTTTTATAAAAGGTAGAAGTATTTCTGATTGTATTTGCACTGCTTCAGAAGCTGTTAATTTGCTCTATAAGCGATCCTTTGGAGGTCAGCTTGCTCTTAAGATTAACATTAAGAAGGCTTTTGATACTATAGATCGCGCTTTCTTCTGTAGTCTTGCAGGTTTTTGGTTTTGGTGATACTTTTTGCTCCTGGATCAGCTTGATTTTAAATTCTGCTAAGCTCTCTATTTCTGTTAATGGTCATGCGGTTGGCTTCTTCAGTTGTAAACGTGGTGTTAGACAGGGTGACCCTCTTTCTCCTCTCTTATTTTGCATTGCCGAAGAAGTTCTTAGCAGGGGTATTTCTATGCTCGTCAATGAAGGCGAAGCTTGATTGATGACGGTCCTCGAGGTTTCAGGATGCCTAGTCATGTTTTATATGCGGATGATGTTTTGATTTTCTGCAAGGCGACTAAAAATCGATTTCCTGGCCTCACGCGATCGTTTTCTAATTATGAGGCTATTTCCGTTCAGGTTGTTAGCTCGAATAAATCTAAATTTTATGTGGGCAATGTCTCTCCCTCTCGTCAGGATGCTATTTCTAATCAGTTGGGATTTGCTTCAGGTACTTTTCCCTTCACTTATCTTGGTGTCCCCCTATTTAAAGGCACTCCTAGAAAATCTCATCTTATGCCTATTGCGGATAGAATCAAAACTAAGCTTGCGGCTTGGAAAGGTTCCTTATTGTCTATCATGGGTAGAGTGCAACTGGTCAAATCGGTTATTCTCGGTATGATGGTTTATAGCTTTCAGGTTTACTCCTGGCCCTCGAGCTTGTTGTCTCTGGTTGATCAGTGGATTCGTAATTTTATTTGGTCTGGAGATGTTAATCAGCGTAAGTTGGTCACCGTTGCTTGGGACAAAGTGACTAGACCGTCTTTGGAGGGAGGTTTAGGCATCCGTTCTATTAAGTCTATTAATAAAGCTGGCATGCTGAAGCTTGCTTGGGATTTCAAAGTTTCGGACCTATATTGGACCTCTCTGTTGATAGCTAGAGCGGTTAAGAATAATAGACTTGTAACTTACCATATCTCTTCCTCTATTTGGCCAGGTATTAAAACCTGTTTACCTTTTATTGACGAGCACTCTTCCTGGAATATTGGGGATGGATCTAAAGTTAACTTTTGGAGGGATAAGTGGTTGTCTCAGCCAATTGTGGACCTTCTGCACCTTCCTCCTTATTTGCGCCCTTTGCTGCATGCGAAGGTGAAAGATTTTATTATTGATGGAGCTTGGTCTATCTCGCACAATATTGCTGCTAGAGCCTCTAGCGTTATGGCTGAGATAAAAGAGATAGTTATTCCAAAACTTCAGACATCAGACGCTATTATGTGGGGGCCTAATGAAAAAGGTATTTTATCTTTTAAAGATGCTTACTTGTTTTTTGAACCCATTTGTAATTCTTTGCCTTGGTGTAAGATTATTTGGAGAAGTGCTATCCCTCCTTCTAAGTCTTTCCTGCTTTGGAGATTAATTCACAATCGTCTGCCCACTGATGATAATCTGAGAAAAGGTGGTGTTACTGTGGTCTCAGTCTGTAGCCTATGTGGCAATAATTCGGAAAGTTCGTCCCACCTATTCCATGGTTGTACCTTTGCCTTGTCTCTCTGGCGCTGGCTTGAAAGCATCCTCGGCATTCATATTGACTGTTCCTCAGTTGATACTATTCTAGAGGTTTGTAATAGAACTTGGAGCTCCCAGGTTTTGGATGTTGTTGTAGCCTGTGTGGTGAACATAGTCTGGGCTATTTGGTTTTGCAGGAATAAGCTGAGATTTGATAATAAGGTGCTCCCTCGGGGATCTGTTATTAATCTCATTATTGCTAATGTTTATCTTGTTGGTAATTATAGCAAAGGCACTATGCTCCCTTCTATAGAGGAGTTTTCCATTTTGAAAGCTTTCAAGATTCTGTGTCACCCCAGACCAGCTCCTATTATTAAAGAGATTTTTTGGATTCCCCCTCAACCTTTGTTTTTTAAATGCAATACAAGCGGTCTTTGCGAAGGGTTGCCCGGGCCCTGCTTCCTGTGGGGGTATCTTTCGTGATTATAATGCAGCTATTGTGGGTTGTTTTTCTGCTAATCTGGGTATTCAAAACTCTTTTCAGGCAGAATTATTTGGCGCTATGTTCGCTATTGAGACTGCCTATCAGAAGGGTTGGCATCACCTTTGGCTGGGGTGTGATTCCCAGTTGGTTGTTGGTGCTTTTAAGAATCAAAGTATTGTGCCTTGGCGACTTAAGAATAGATGGAATAACTGCATTACTCTAACAAAGCATATGACTTTCCTTGTGTCTCATATCTTTCGTGAAGGGAATAACTGCGCGGATCGTTTAGCGGCTCATGGCCTTGGAATCTCTGGCTTCATCTGGTGGAATTCGCTGCCTAAGTTTTTTTATGAAGATTTCTTTAATAATAGATTGGGTCGTCCTTGTTATAGATTCAAGTAATTGTGCCTTGCTTTTGGCTTATTTGCTTTTTGCAGTCTTTAGTTATAATTGTCTCATCTTGGGGTTGGGCTTTTCTTTGTCTTCCCTTGATGTGCTGCATATGATTGTTAATGGCTTTGGTGCCAACATAGTTGGGATGAAAGCCATTATTGTGATGCCTGTGCATGTCAAGCTTTGTTTTATCTTTTTAGGCGGGTGTTTCTTTCTTGCGGATCTCCATTTTGTTTTTGCTCATGGGTTTTGGTCTAGTCCCCCCATGTTTGTTTGTTTTTCCTTTTTTATTAATATATTTTAGGCGGGGGTACTCTTTTTCCTTCTTGGTGTTTTTTCCCTAAGGAGGGTTTTGCATCAGAAAGTTTTAACGAGGCCTCTCTCCTCTCTTTTGCCTAAAAAAAAAAAATACATATCTTGAAACGTAACAGACATTTATTACAATACTGAACAACGACAATTATTCTATAGCTGGTCGGCACAATACGTTTCTTACTAGACTACCAGTAGACTCTACATACAGTCAAGCTAGTTAACCATCTACAGCTGCTCCTCCTTGCAGTTCCAATCCTCTGCTTGTTCCGCCATCTGGGTTACAATCATTAATTGACAGAACCACTGGCAAGGGTCAACTTCTCAACAGATCATGGTAACCAAGCATAAAGCAATAAGCAACCTCAGTTTATACAATTCACAAGCAATAAGCAACAACAATGCAAACAGTTCACAGAACGTCACTCAACTCTCTCACTCTAGACTCGACTCGACTCGACTCACTACTTATTTTCTCTCGACTCGACAATTTTTCCGGAATAACCCACGCAGTGGACAATCGCTTGGTATACTCCAACCCGATAATGTTCCACGCGATAAATCTCAGATTATCCTTATGACACTGAACTTCCTTGTGACATACTTCACCCTAGGGCAATCAGGTTCAGGAATAATGCCGACACTGAACTTCCTTGTGATACTTCACTCTAGGGCAATCAGGTACACTGAACTTCCTTGTGACAATTCACTCTGGGCAATCAGGTCTAGTTCCTTAACGCTACAACGCTTTTAAGCCCCTGTAGACCAAGAGGACCTAGCACCCTTAGTTGTCCGGGTCGCGACTCCTAAATGTTTTGACGACTCGCCTAGCTCTCTCACTCGATGAACAATTCGCCGCATACGATATTCAAAGAGTTATACGCAAGATTATTCGACCGCATATCAAATAATAAGAGCATGCTTAATATGAAGAAACGCAATTCAACACTTTAAGCAATAAAAGCAGTTTGTATGGAGAAACGCAATTCAACGATACAAACAGCACAAACAATCCACAGCTCAGTAACAACCGACAACAACCAACTCATAGAATTCATCCCTCTGCAACTCACTGGAGTTCACAGAGAGGAACAAACAAGTGTGGGGGGTTGGGGACAGCTACCAACCACTTGCAGACAAACCCACTAAATATTCAGTATACAAAAATAAAGCGAAGGGGTACAAGACCCTCACTTCGAACCCTTAGGTCCTCAGACTTCTTCGCGTAAACGCTTGAAATTAAATTCGTATCTAAATTTGCCCTTACACAAGGACATATAACAATAATTATAAATATGAAGCGCCCTTACCGAACTCTAAGCTACGCGTCTTCACGTATTCCTCGATCTCTACATCGCACGATCTTGGATCTCAACTCCTAATACCACAACAAACTTAGCACAAACCTAGCATAGACTATTTTCTAATCCCTTAAGCTCTCAAAACCCAAAAACCTCTTAGATAACCAAAACACTTACACTTTAATACACATAATTTAAAAATTAACATTTTAAAGAATCACCTACACTTGAAAGAAATAACAAACAATTGGAAGAGTAAGGTTTTAAGGACTAAGACTCATTTCCTTTCTAAAACTTAAGACATAAAACCATAACTAGATTTCAATCTCACTAATAATAATATTTGATTCAAGGCTCCACTAGGTCTTAGGATTACAAAGAATCTCATTCACCTAAGTGCTTCATTGCCTTAACCATCCCAAAATCACTTTCACTTCAATCAACCCATTCCCAAATTTTCCCAAACTTATACAACAACTCAAAGAACTTAATTAAAGGAAAAAACACACAAAATAATTTTCTACTAAGCTCAAAGAGCTCGCGGCCACACCCTTCATTCCTTTTTAAAAAAAATTTGCAAAATCTTCTTTTAAATAGGTAACAATTTCCATGCATGATTTCTAAACTCAAACAATCATCAAATAGCATTTAATTCCCTAAGACAACTTATATCAACAAGTCTAGGCATGTTATACAACCCCTCAAGAATCTCAAAATTCTAAATAGATACCTAATCATGATTTCAAGACCAAACTATTAAGTTCCAAAAATATATAAATCATAGTCATAACATGCTAAAAATTAAAGAATAACTCAATCAAATATTACATGCCATTTTAGTCCTCCAAAAACTACATTTGCATAAAACATACACCACAATCATACTAACTCATGCATATCTATCTTACTATCCTTAATATTATTCTAGGCATATTATCTAATACCTAAGCACATAGTTTAACATCAAGACCTCATGCTTCTCATGTTTCAAGAATAGGAAAAATTCCAAAACAACATGTTGCACATACTTACACAAAACTATAACCTAAATCATGTCATAATCATGTTAGAAATTTAAAGAATCTCTTGATCAATTCCTACATGTCATTCTAGTCTCTCAAGAACCAAATCTTGCATAAACATCAACTAACACCTATGCTACTTCATGCATATTTATTCCAACAACTTTAAAATTAACCAAGACATATAACTTAACACCTAGATACATGCTTCAACATCATTTAATCAATTCCTTTCCTTCATCAACCAACAATTAAAACATAATTCATGGCTAATCCTAAATTCATGAAACATGAAACAATATTAAAATCAATTTCTTTTCATAACCATATAGATTCAAGGCTCAACTTGGTTTTAGGACCACAAAGGACCCAATTCACAATTTCTACTATCCAATTGCAAGAGTACAACACAATTTGAGATTATCAAACAAATTTCTACTTTTCCCCAAATTTGGAAAAGTTAGGGTTTATGTAAAATTGGAGAAAATACAGATTTGTTGGAAATCTTTACAATCAACCATCAATACCCCTTCTTCTTTCCACACCAACAAAACAACAAGTAATAACATGGAAAAAAAACAAAACAAAAGAGTCTCACCCAACACACCTAGGGAGCCACGGTTAGGAGAACAAAGGAGCAAGAGGAAGTTGGCCTTCTTTTTTTTCTCCATCTCCAACACTTATTACCTAAGAATGAAGATGAGAAAAATTAAATAGGATGGGCTAGATGATGGGGGTGCCACGGCTGGAATGTGGGAAAGAAGGAAGAGGTAAAACTTGGCTCATTCTCTTCACTTATACCAACCCTTATGGTGTCTTAGGAGAAATGAAATGAAAGTGGGTTATGGGGTGTGAGAGGGAGTTACGCTGATACCATAAGGAGAAGGGAAGGAAAGAAAAAAAATGAAATGGGATGGGGAAAGGAAGATCACGAGCAGCTGAAAGAAAAGGAGAGGGAAAGATTAAACCTTGGCTTATCCTTTCTTCTTCATTCACAAGTAATTTGGAGAAAGAAGAAATAAAAATGGGTGAGAGAGGGAGAAAGTTTCGGCTGGAGTAGAGATAGGGAAGGGAAACAAGATGAAGAATTGAATAGTTAAAATGGGAGTGGGTCACGCTGGTGCTAAAAGGGAGAGGTAGTAAAAAAAATTGAAAAGGATTTAGTGGGTGGGAGGTCATAGTCAGGCAGCAAAATGGAGGATAAAATGAAGGGAGGAGCTGCGGCTCTCTTATTAGAGAAGGAGAGAAGAATTTGATTAAAAAAATTGTGTGCTCTCCATGATCTAGGATAGATATTATTTTAATAACCACTAAATACTAAACACTTAGATTAAAGTAAGATACTAATTTAATCAATAAATCTAACCCATCTAATCTCTCGTCTCTCATGATTATTCTCTAGTCCTAAGATTTAAGAGTACTAAAAACATGGCGTCGAATAATCGTGTTACCGATTAATTCTTTGCCGATAAATTCGCGTAAATTAATTTACCGAAAAATTAATTCATCGCGTGATAAAATATTATCATAAATAATAAAAACAATATAAAACACTCAAAAATATTCACAACAAGTTACGTTTCGATTTTCGTCGAAATCGGAATTCATTTTAAATTTTAATGCGGATAAAAATTACCCGGCGATTCAAAACGCGGCGAAACTTCGTTAGAGTTTTCCGACGATTTTCGAACTATGAATTAATATTAAATATTAATTCTTAAATTTAATTTCATCTTGGTTTAATTCAATCAATTTCCTAGTCAACAAAAATACGCGTTACCGCGTCACACCGAAAACTTATATAATGTTTAAATTGATGAATTCATATTAAAGCAGCATACGTCTACGCTGTCTATTAATTTAAATTGACATCAAGAATAATAATTATTCATAATAAATAAATTATTTAAAATGAGTCAAAATAATTCCACGTAGTCTCAGTAAATCATTGAGGTGATCAATCTCTATGACTTATTTTTCGAGTATTCAGGATTTTATTGCTAAAATCACTTTTCTTAAAAATTGGGGGTTACAATACCATCCCCCTTAAAATAGTTTCGTCCTCAAAACTACACGGATAGTAATATATGGAAAAATACTTTACCCAAAACTATAAAATATTTTGCACACAATGCACTCATAGTACATATTAATATACATAGCACTATAATATTTTTAGCTACCTAGTATAGCAGACAATAGTAGCAATCAACCACATATACATTTAGCACAACGCAAAGTAAGCGTAGTTAGTAGACAAAGAATCACTTGTTGCTAACTGATGCTTCTTTCCCGCTCACGGCATATGCTTATCCACGAACACACTCACGAACATAGATGTGAATACAATCTCGTCTGCAGTTACACACCATTGCTACGAAGATGATACTAACCTATTCACAGGAAATCGTGAGTACAGCCATCCAGAACACAAAAACCTTTTACAACCTTCTAACTTAATCAAACTTTTTCTGCCAATTTATGATTCAATAAAATTCTCTAAAATTTGAAACTATTTTCAATAAAACCATTGTTAGCAAATATACCAAAATCACTTATAATTTCTCCAAGACAACAAACAAGGCCTAATGAAATTAAGGTTTTCTAGTACTCTTCTCTAAAAATCTTTTTCAAAGCCATACTTACCCATAAATGGACTTATAGTAAAAGGGTTTAATCATCAAACTACTATCTTTTCCACAAAAGAGAACAAAATCATTTTCAAGCTTCATTACAAAAATTAGGATTTTAATAAGAAACATAAAAAAAAAACACTTAACACCATTGTCAGCTAGATCATTAACAAAGATTCAAGCATTAAGAACAAAGGAACTAAGACACTCACCTAGAATCTTCCAGGAACTCGCGGTTTGGGGAGGGACACAAGGATTGCTATGATCACCAACCATAAAATTGCCCACAACATCACCCAAGGATATAAGGGATATAAAGAACAATCCTCACTTGACATCTCTTATAGCTTTGGTTTAGCTAAAGGAATGGAGGGAAATGGTTCCCAGGTTTCTCACACGCTTCAAATGCCACAAGGTCTAGCACTACTTAAGGGAAGGATCGAATAGCATAGGGGTCTCTTAATAGAATTTGTCCAAAACGCATAAGAGGAAAAGAAGGAAGGAATCGAGGGTTGTCACCTTCTAAATTTTTTTTTTTCACGGTTCCTCCCACTTCTCACCATTACACGGCTTATTTAGGAAAAGGATTGGACAAGAATGAGGATCCCTTGTGTAAGAAGGGCGCACTGTGCATAAGGGAAGGAAAAAGAAAGAGAACTAGGTTCCCTCTATCTTTCTATGCCCACAATAGAACTCGTAATACAACTAATTATTCTCTCCCACTTTTCTAAACTTAGTGTCACCTAAGGAAGGAATTGAAGAATAGTGGGGGTCCTTTAAGTAGGATTTGTTCGCGGCATACCCTAGAAGGAAAAGAAAGGAATCCAAATCCAACACTAAGACCAATAATGCAAAATGAATTATTCTTCCCTTTTTTTTTTAAACCGTCGATGCAAATTTAAAGAAGGGGAAAAGATTCACAAAATTTTGGTCCAAGGTCTTCATCACCTACTAGCACTAAAACAGAATATTTCCTTTTGCACCCTTTACAAGTGTGTGGTCGGCCAAGTAAATACAAGGAAAGATGAAAATAAATTATTCCACTTTGCTTGGCTCTCCTCTTAAAAGGAAAATTCTGTGATCAAAAATTCGGGAGAAGGTTTAGTAAAAGAATTTTGGCTACTACCCACTACTA
The DNA here is from genome assembly GCA_037113605.1 of Calophaca sinica. NCBI lineage: Eukaryota > Viridiplantae > Streptophyta > Magnoliopsida > Fabales > Fabaceae > Calophaca > Calophaca sinica. The sequence continues at coordinate 47,992,243 of CM073734.1, read as the reverse complement.
GCTAGCCAACCTGTCACGTACTAAAACTATTACTCGCAACTCTCACTAATTTTCTAGCTCCCATTCAACAGAGTCAAATGGTTCCCACATAAATTAAGTTGTCACAAGACAATTAATCTGTGCTTGCTAGGAGGTAGTCGCGTTTAATATTTTCGTTGAAGAATATTAATACGCTCACACAACTAACAAATACACAGTTCGTCGGACATATTCACAGCAGTACAAGAATAGACTACTGCGAAAACACAAATGTTAGTGGCAAACATGTTGCATTCAGAAAATCATGAAATTGTTTTGATTTTCAACCATAATATATATCAATTTGCTTCAAACATCGATCATTTACGTGATCTATATCTAGGATCACTAACGCGTCAAAGATCATATTCATCAATAATAGTAATAATAGCATCTCCGACAAACAACCCTTTGGTCTCTGCAGCTTGCTCTTCTCATTGATATCCTAGCAGTTCACATTGATTCTCCGTGTCAGTCCGTTGGGCAATAGCAACCACTATCCCTGCTACATCTTCGGTTATCTGAATCTTTCGATCCATCTCTGACTTATCTACTAAAACAGGAACAATCATTCGTTTCGGAGGTATTAGATTTCCACGAGGTTTCTCAACCTAATAAAAATCCCACAATAGGTTTGGTGTGTCTCAGCACACGTTGTTTTAGTTAAGGAACAATTTCAAACAATTACAAGCAGAATTACTCCACTTGAGGAACAAGCACACAAGCATGGTTTGACTCACCATAAGACCCAGTTTAACCTCTAACATTTGTTTTCTACAAAACCCGACACATGACCAGCTACAGTTTCCCAACTCACAGTCTGGTAGAACCGAACTGCTCTGATACCACCATTGTAACGACCCGTTTTCCAAGACGCTACTAAGCCAGTATCTTGACAACAGTTGACATATTTCTGAAAGGTGGAATACTCTGCTGGTAGGGTTTTCGAGAAATGTGGTCCTATTTTTTTTTTTTAAAAGTTCTTTAAAGAAGCAGTCAGAGCATCACAGCGACTTTTAGAAACATGGCGGAAAATAATTTCAGACATTATATAACCACATTCAATTGTTCCATCAATTCACGTCTAACAATACATATCTTGAAACGTAACAGACATTTATTACAATACTGAACAACGACAATTATTGTATAGCTGGTCGGCACAATACGTTTCTTACTAGACTACCAGTAGACTCTACATACAGTCAAGCTAGTTAACCATCTACACCGCTCCTCCTTGCGCCTAATCCTCTGCGTGTTCCGCCATCTGGGTTACAATCATTAATTGACAGAACCACTGGCAAGGGTCAACTTCTCAACAGATCATGGTAACCAAGCATAAAGCAATAAGCAACCTCAGTTTATACAATTCACAAGCAATAAGCAACAACAATGCAAACAGTTCACAGAACGTGACTCAACTCTCTCACTCTAGACTCGACTCGACTCGACTCACTACTTATTTTCTCTCGACTCGACAATTTTTCCGGAATAACCCACGCAGTGGACAATCGCTTGGTATACTCCAACCCGATAATGTTCCACGCGATAAATCTCAGATTATCCTGATGACACTGAACTTCCTTGTGACATACTTCACCCTGGGGCAATCAGGTTCAGGAATAATGCCGACACTGAACTTCCTTGTGATACTTCACTCTAGGGCAATCAGGTACACTGAACTTCCTTGTGATACTTCACTCTAGGGCAATCAGGTACACTGAACTTCCTTGTGACAATTCACTCTGGGCAATCAGGTCTAGTTCCTTAACGCTACAACGCTTAGAAGCCCCCGTAGACCAAGAGGACCTAGCACCCTTAGTTGTCCGGGTCGCGACTCCTAAATGTTTTGACGACTCGCCTAGCTCTCTCACTCGATGAACAATTCGCCGCATACGATATTCAAAGAGTTATACGCAAGATTATTCGACCGCATTTCAAATAATAAGAGCATGCTTAATATGAAGAAACGCAATTCAACACTTTAAGCAATAAAAGCAGTTTGTATGGAGAAACGCAATTCAACGATACAAACAGCACAAACAATCCACAGCTCAGTAACAACCGACAACAACCAACTCATAGAATTCATCCCTCTGCAACTCACTGGAGTTCACAGAGAGGAACAAACAAGTGTGGGGGGTTGGGGACAGCTACCAACCACTTGCAGACAAACCCACTAAATATTCAGCATACAAAAATAAAAGCGAAGGGGTACAAGACCCTCACTTCGAACCCTTAGGTCCTCAGACTTCTTCGCGTAAACGCTTGAAATTAAATTCGTATCTAAATTTGCCCTTACACAAGGACATATAACAATAATTATAAATATGAAGCGCCCTTACCGAACTCTAAGCTACGCGTCTTCACGTATTCCTCGATCTCTACATCGCACGATCTTGGATGTCAACTCCTAATACCACAACAAACTTAGCACAAACCTAGCATAGACTATTTTCTAATCCCTTAAACTCTCAAAACCCAAAAACCTCTTAGATAACCAAAACACTTACACTTTAATACACACAATTTAAAAATTAACATTTTAAAGAATCACCTACACTTGAAAGAAATAACAAACAATTGGAAGAGTAAGGTTTTAAGGACTAAGACTCATTTCCTTTCTAAAACTTAAGACATAAAACCATAACTAGATTTCAATCTCACTAATAATAATATTTGATTCAAGGCTCCACTAGGTCTTAGGATTACAAAGAATCTCATTCACCTAAGTGCTTCATTGCCTTAACCATCCCAAAATCACTTTCACTTCAATCAACCCATTCCCAAATTTTTCCACACTTATACAACAACTCAAAGCACTTAATTAAAGCAAAGAACACACAAAATAATTTCCTTCTAAGCTCAAAGAGCTCGCGGCCACACCCTTCATTCCTTTTTAAAAAAAATTTGCAAAATCTTCTTTTAAATAGGTAACCATTTCCATGCATGATTTCTAAACTCAAACAATCATCAAATAGCATTTAATTCCCTAAGACAACTTATATCAACAAGTCTAGGCATGTTATACAACCCCTCAAGAATCTCAAAATTCTAAATAGATACCTAATCATGATTTCAAGACCAAACTATTAAGTTCCAAAAATATATAAATCATAGTCATAACATGCTAAAAATTAAAGAATAACTCAATCAAATATTACATGTCATTTTAGTCCTCCAAAAACTACATTTGCATAAAACATACACCACAATCATACTAACTCATGCATATCTATCTTACTATCCTTAATATTATTCTAAGCATATTATTTAATACCTAAGCACATAGTTTAACATCAAGATCTCATGCTTCTCATGTTTCAAGAATAGGAAAAATTCCAAAACAACATGTTGCACATACTTACACAAAACTATAACCTAAATCATGTCATAATCATGTTAGAAATTTAAAGAATCTCTTGATCAATTCCTACATGTCATTCTAGTCTCTCAAGAACCAAATCTTGCATAAACATCAACTAACACCTATGCTACTTCATGCATATTTATTCCAACAACTTTAAAATTAACCAAGACATATAACTTAACACCTAGATACATGCTTCAACATCATTTAATCAATTCCTTTCCTTCATCAACCAACAATTAAAACATAATTCATGGCTAATCCTAAATTCATGAAACACGAAACAATATTAAAATCAATTTCTTTTCATAACCATATGGATTCAAGGCTCAACTTGGTTTTAGGACCACAAAGGACCCAATTCACAATTTCTACTATCCAATTGCAAGAGTACAACACAATTTGAGATTATCAAACAAATTTCTACTTTTCCCCAAATTTGGAAAAGTTAGGGTTTATGTAAAATTGGAGAAAATACAGATTTGTTGGAAATCTTTACAATCAACCATCAATACCCCTTCTTCTTTCCACACCAACAAAACAACAAGTAATAACATGGAAAAAAAAACAAAACAAAAGAGTCTCACCCAACACACCTAGGGAGCCACGGTTAGGAGAACAAAGGAGCAAGAGGAAGTTGGCCTTCTTTTTTTTCTCCATCTCCAACACTTATTACCTAAGAATGAAGATGAGAAAAATTAAATAGGATGGGCTAGATGATGGGGGTGCCACGGCTGGAATGTGGGAAAGAAGGAAGAGGTAAAACTTGGCTCATTCTCTTCACTTATACCAACCCTTATGGTGTCTTAGGAGAAATGAAATGAAAGTGGGTTATGGGGTGTGAGAGGGAGTTACGCTGATACCATAAGGAGAAGGGAAGGAAAGAAAAAAAATGAAATGGGATGGGGAAAGGAAGATCACGAGCAGCTGAAAGAAAAGGAGAGGGAAAGATTAAACCTTGGCTTATCCTTTCTTCTTCATTCACAAGTAATTTGGAGAAAGAAGAAATAAAAATGGGTGAGAGAGGGGAGAAAGTTTCGGCTGGAGTAGAGATAGGGGAAGGGAAACAAGATGAAGAATTGAATAGTTAAAATGGGAGTGGGTCACGCTGGTGCTAAAAGGGAGAGGTAGTAAAAAAAATTGAAAAGGATTTAGTGGGTGGGAGGTCATAGTCAGGCAGCAAAATGGAGGATAAAATGAAGGGAGGAGCTGCGGCTCTCTTCTTAGAGAAGGAGAGAAGAATTTGATTAAAAAAATTGTGTGCTCTCCATGATCTAGGATAGATATTATTCTAATAACCACTAAATACTAAACACTTAGATTAAAGTAAGATGCTAATTTAATCAATAAATCTAACCCATCTAATCTTTCGTCTCTCATGATTATTCTCTAGTCCTAGGATTTAAGAGTACTAAAAATATGGCGTCGAATAATCGTGTTACCGATTAATTCTTTGCCGATAAATTCGCGTAAATTAATTTACCGGAAAATTAATTCATCGCGTGATAAAATATTATCATAAATAATAAAAACAATATAAAACACTCAAAAATATTCACAACAAGTTACGTTTCGATTTTCGTCGAAATCGGAATTCATTTTAAATTTTAATGCGGATAAAAATTACCCGGAGATTCAAAACGCGGCGAAACTTCGTTAGAGTTTTCCGACGATTTTCGAACTATGAATTAATATTAAATATTAATTATTAAATTTAATTTCATCTTGGTTTAATTCAATCAATTTCCTAGTCAACAAAAATACGCGTTACCGCGTCACACCGAAAACTTATATAATGTTTAAATTGATGAATTCATATTAAAGCAGCATACGTCTACGCTGTCTATTAATTTAAATTGACATCAAGAATAATAATTATTCATAATAAATAAATTATTTAAAATGAGTCAAAATAATTCCACGTACTCTCAGTAAATCATTGAGGTGATCAATCTCTATGACTTATTTTTCGAGTATTCAGGATTTTATTGCTAAAATCACTTTTCTTAAAAATTGGGGGTTACATTTTCATTCATCCTTAGAGTACTGCCAATCTATTTCCTCATCCTTAGCATGTTGCCCATCATCATCAACTTAAGGAATTGATCTGAATACCCCACAAGATGTTATTCCCATAACTATTGTGGCTAGTGCCACAACGAAGAAGTCGGTGACTTTAGCGAAAATGAAGACGACATTCTTGTGCAACATGCCACTGTCGATGATGACAACAACGAAGAAGCTGGTGTGGATCTCTCGACGCCCATCATCCTCACGACCCGCCATCACACTTCTGCAACGTGAACTTCGACAAGGGGATTACACGAATGAATTCACTCATCTTCTATCCAGCAACTCCACATGCCACGTTATGGACCCTGACAACCTAGAAGTTGGGAAGAAATTTCCCACAAAAGAAATGGCCAAACATGCAGTAAAATCCTACCATATCAAGAAGTGCCTGCAATTCACGATAGAGCATTCTGATCATAGTAGATGGATTATCAGTTGTTGAAAACCTAACTGCATATGGAGATGTAGAGTCTTGCATTGCAAAAATCTAGGGGTTAGGGAGATCCGAAGGTTCGACGGGAAACATACATGTACATCAACACAGCTTTCACAAGATCTCCGTCATTTCACCTCAAACATTATATGTGAAAGCATCTTGCAGTTGGTAAAGGAAGATTCCACAATATTAGTTTCAGAGTTGATTGCACACATACGAACACAGAACCATTACACCACTATATACAGAAAAGCATGGATGGCCAAGCAAAAGGCTACTGAAAAAATATACGAGAACTGGGAACAATCATACTGAGCTTCCACAATGGCTCATTGCGTTGCAAACCTATGTTCTAGGCACTTTATTCAGTTTGTAGATATTGTCAACATATGAGCATAGGCAAATAGTTCCAGGCAAGGCATCAATGGGTTTCAATTCTGCAAGCCTGTTGTTGCAGTTGACCGACCGTGGTTGTATGGCAAGTACAAGGGGACACTCTTGATAACAATCGCTCGAAATGGGAGCAATCAGCCACTTCCCATTGCCTACACCCTTGTCATGGGTGAGACGACAAATGCTTAGTTTTTCTTCCTCCAAAACTTGAGAACGCACGTCACACCCCAGGCTGACCTCTGCTTGATCTCGGATAGGCACGAATCAATAAAATTTGATTTTCGGCGACTGGACAGTAATTAGCATCATGTGATCTGCATTAGACACATCTCATAGAACTTTATAAAGGCATTCAAAAATACAGACATGAGAAAAAAAAGTCATTAATATGGGTTAGTTTTGACTTTTTTTTCCTATTCTGTCAAATATTCTATCCGTACTAATTTTGAAATTTTTTCCTTCAACTCTTCAGGATACTCAATGACTCGACCGAGCATCGCTCACTACAGGAACCAAATCGCTGACTAGAACGATGATGCCCTTAGGTGGGTCGATAAACCAAAAGAACAGTGGCTCTAAGCATGGGATAATGAACGACGTTGCGTTCCCATTTTGACGTTGAGTGCATCAATAAGGTATTAAAGGGGATATGCAATCTTCCAATCACTGCTTCGGTCCAATCAACCTATTACAGGTTGACTGAAAAATTCGTCGAAACGGGGACACAAGCCAAAGCAAAGATGGCATCTGGTCTGGTTTGCACAGAAAATATCAGCGAAAATCTTTAGAAAGAACGGGCAATATCCAACTCTCACCGTGTTTAAAATTTCAACCGAGAGCAAAGTCAATTGAGGCTGGAAGAGTTGATATGCCACCCAAGCTGACCCACGAGGACATTTAAAGTAGACCTACGTAACTAGTGGTTTGACTGTGGCAAATTTCAGACATTACACTACTCATGTTCACATGTGATCGCTGCTTGTTCCTGCATTCATCACAACTTCATGATATATGTGCCTCCCGTGTACACGTTGCATGTCTTCGGCGTTTACTGCGAAGAGTTTAGAGCAGTGCCTCACAAATATTATGGCCAAAATATAATGGCACTCACTGTGCCATAAAAATCCATTAATGCGAAGAGATCCAAAATGTCATCTTCAGTCTACCCGCATTCATACTGAAATGGATCAAAGGGGAAGGAGTTGCCACTCTAAGAAATGTGAATTGTGTCGAAATGAGGGTCATAGCAAGAATAAGTGCTCTCACTGTCCTATAGAAGAATAATAAAATATTTATTTATAATGTTGTAATTTAAGTAATGTTAATGAATATTTTTAATCATTATGGTCAGTATTATTTTTTAATTAACTATATTAATCAATTAATTAATTAACTAACTTAAAAAGATTAACAGCTAAACTTATAACCAAATAATTTACAAATTAATCAACCCTTTAAAAATAATTAAAAAAGAAAAAAAATAACACGTTGAGAAATTGGGTCCTCTAAGACCGATTTCCCAACAATAAATTTAAAAAATAAAATAAAATAAAATAAGTACAGAAATGGGGCCCTCTAGGACCGATTTCTTAACTAAAATTTGAAATAAAGAATAAAAAAACAAGAAAGAAATCGGGTACTTTATGACCCATTTTTTACCTAAAAGAATGTGGAATTTAGGTACTTAATCTCAAAAGGGTGATATTTCGGTATATAATCGTCAAAATAGTGGTATAGTGAAAAATTTGCCACCATTGGCCAAAATTGTGCCCCGATTGCAGGAAACTTCTCATAAATAAGCAAACACAAACCGTACTTCACTCTAATAGTAATGGTTTCCTTCACCTTTTCTTCAATGGATTATAATCACCTACTGTAAAAGAACAAAAGTCATTGCCAAGCTGTCTGTGCTTCTCATGCTGCCGGCTCTCCGAGAATTGCTGAAAGTACTGCCTTTGCTGCTCCAAAGAACAGAATAAATTCTAATAAATTTCCAAAACAAATTTATCCAACAAAAAGGTATTAGATTTCATGCGTGAGAAATTTAGCTGAATGAACCATACCATTTCCGATACAGAGGGAAAGACTTCACTCAGTGCTACCACAAAATGACTTGCCTTGATGGTCGATTTATCACTAGTTGTCTCGGTTGAGGTCAACTTCTCCTTGAGAGCAGCCTTTGCTGCTGCGTCCATCTGAATGGACAAGAAAATAGACAAATCCCCACAAATTACTTTTGTCGTGTAATCCTACCCTCATACCTGAACTATAATCAAACATGTACATACATACTTACACATGACATCACAACTATAAAAGCAAGGATGAAATCCTCATACCCCACCTATAATCTAACTTGTACATACACACGTGACATTTATGACTGGTAAAGTACGGATGAAACAAGCAACCATCAAAAGAGAACAGGGACAATACAAAAAACAAAGAGCAGAGACAAACCAATTCTGCAAGATCAGCACCACTAAAGTTTTCACAAATTCTTCCAATGGCGCTCAAATCCACACTGGGATCAACAAGCTTATCTCTTGCAAGAGCTTTCAATATCGAAACACGGCCATCTGGGCTTGGAAGAGGAACATAAAGAAGTTTACCAAATCTACCTGGCCGTAAGACAGCACGGTCCATCGCCTCAGGCCTGCAAAATCAGAAACTGAGTGAATACAGCATGATGTGAATTAAAATAACTAGTTATTAGATAATAGGGATGATAAGCCAAAGGCACCTATTTGTTGCACCAATCACGAAAACACCTTTGCGATGCTCTGCGCCTTCTAACTCGGTAAGCAACTGCAATTTCATATAATGGAAAAGAGTAAGTCAATATGACAATATCTTTCATTCCAAAAACTAGAAACTGTTTTACCTGGTTCAATATTCCTTCAATAACTCGTCCACCTTCTCCACCACGTTCAGTTGTCAAAGCATCCACCTGAAAATGGAAAAATAAAAAAATAAAAAATAAAAATCTTACATTGAAACTACTGAGCATACTGCTATACAATTCTACAACAAATTTGGTTTGCTGAGAATTCATATAAGTCCCCTTCATAGACTACGGAAATGAATAACGGATAACCACTTAGGCCTTGTACATACTCACTGAGGAAACGAAAAATAACTTTTCCAAACATGCACAATGATCATAGCACGTGCAGGAGAGGGTGAGGGAAGTTTACTTAACAAAGAATATGGAGCACAACAAAAATAGATTGCAATGGTAGTACATGATAGTTCCTTCAAAGATATCAAATTCTAGACAAATTTTCACATAGTTTAAAAAATTGAAATCAAAAGATTATGCCTTGATATAATATTAGAGTTAACCAACATTCTGTTAGGTGCCAAATTTCAAATTTAGGTTACTCGACAGAATGTTGTAAATTCGACGAGTGAAGGCATAAGAGACCAGAATAAATGATCAAAAATTAACTAAGTTTGAAAGACCAAGTGATGGGGCGGTTGTTCGACGGAATGCATAAAGCGTCGAAGATGTCAAAATGAGCGTGATCAAGACATGCTTGGATTGTAGGCAGTAAATGTACAGTTCGACAGGAAGTGTTACTGTCGATTAGGTAGTCTTAGCGAAAAAAAACTTAACTACCAACCCGTGTCCGTACACGTGTCAGGTTGGATGTTAGATAGTTTTTGTATTTTTTCCTATAAATAGTAGTTTCTACGATGTAATTCAGGTTGGATACATGATCTAAATTCCTAACATCTCAACGCTAAAGCAGATTAAGGGAAAACGATCACTGTATGTCTTCCAAACTCTATCTTTTTGCAATTTAATCAATTCAAGTCTATTTTCAATTATTTGCATTGTTTATTCATTTATCTTATCTGCAATTTTACATTCTGTCTATACATTTTACTTTAAATTTTATTGCATTCAAACTTTATCTCTTTACAGCACTTCGAACTTATTTGTTCTTATTCTCTGCATTTCTATTTCCATTGAAAATTAGTTTACTTCTTGCATTCTTTTCAATTTCAGTATTTTCTTTCATGTCCTTTACCTTTATGTCATTTACCTTTCGTCAATCTTTCTTTCCATGTCATTTTCAAGTTTTCCTTTTAATTCATGTTCTTTAAATTTTCCAGCACTTTTACTTTCAAAGTCATTTACAAGCCTTCTTTAGATTCATGTTCTTTAAATGCTTTCATTTAAATTCATGTCTTTTAAAAGCGTTTATTAAATTCAGTCGTTTTAAATGCTTTTGATAGGCAAGTTTGTGGAAGTCTACATTGATGACGTGATTGTCAAGTCAAAGAGCCAAGAGGAGCATTTGAGCCATCTTCGGCGAGCTTTTCAAGAAATGAGAAAGCACAGTTCAAAGATGAATCCTGAAAAGTGTGGTTTTGGGTTTCAGCTGCTAAGTTCTTGGGCTTTTTGGTGCATAAGAAAGGCATTGAAGTAGACAAGAACAAAGCTAAGGTTGTATTGGAAGCGAAACCACCTACCAACAAGAAGGAACTCCAATCTTTCTTGGGGAAGGTAAACTTTCTCAGAAGGTTCATATCAAATCTTTCAGGAAGGACAAGGGTGTTTGCTCCTATGGTAAAGCTCAAAGCAGAGGAAGCCTTTGTATGGACTCAACAACATCAAGAGGCTTTAGACCAAATCAAGCAATACTTGACAAGTCCACCGGTCATGATGCCTGCAGAGCCACATCGACCAGTGAAGTTGTACATTTCTGCATCAGAAGAAACTATAGGTTGTTTACTAGCTCAGGAGGATGAGAATAACGTTGAAAGAGCCGTTTACTGCCTCAGTCGAGTGCTGAATGATGCAGAAACAAGATATAGTGCTATAGAGAAGTTGTGTCTAGCATTATATTTTTCATGTACAAAACTCAAGTATTACTTAATGCCCTGTAATGTCTTAGTGATGTGAAAGACGAATGTAATTAAGTACATGTTGTCCCAGCCAATTCTGAATGGTCGAATTGGAAAATGGACACTTGCATTGTCTGAATTTTCTTTGCAATATGTACCTCTAAAGGCTGTTAAAGGTCAAGCAATTACTGACTTTTTGACGGACTATCCATGCTTAGAAATAAAAGAATTGACAGGGCTAGTTGATTTAAAGCATTGGCATTTGTATTTTGATGGCTCAAGACACAGAAATGGGGTTGGTGTCGGCGTTCTGATAATTTCACCTTTAGGTGTGCTAACTAAACTAAAGTTCGAGTTAAAATATGCTTGCTCCAACAATGAGGCTGAATATGAAGCCTTAATTGTGGGTTTGGAAATTTTGATAGAAATGCGAGCACGCATTGTCAAAGTTTTTGGGGATTCACAATTGGTTATAAGGCAGTTAACTCAAGAGTACAAATGTGTTAGCCATAATCTTGTCAAATACTGTCAAGTGGCCAGCAAGTTAATGAAACAGTTCAATAGTGTCGAATTGGAGCATATCCCGAGAGAGCTAAATCAAGAGGCTAACGAATTAGCCCAGTTGGCCTCAGGATATAAGTTATCTTCAAAGGTGTTGACAGAATTTATAAAAGTCCGTGAGTTACTGTACCCTTTGGATGAAAGGGATATTCTTGTTTCCAATGCGTCAAATTCGCCTGATTGGCGTAAGCCAATAATTGAGTATTTGGAAAATCCAAGTGCTGACGCCGATAGGAAAATTAAGTACAAAGCAACTAAGTTTGTTGTACTTGCAGGAGCTTTGTATAGAAAGTCTGTCGATGGTAATTTGGAAACATGCCTTAGTGAAGATGATGCTTACTTGGCATTGGCAGAGGTTCATGAAGGAATTTGTGGAGCTCATCAGGAAGACGAGAAGATGAAATGGGTACTAAGAAGACAAAGAGTGTATTGGCCCACTTTGGTTAAAGATTGCATTATGTTTGCAAAGTCTTGTGAAAAATGCCAAAAACATGGCCACATACAAAATGTGCCTGCTAGTGAGTTGCATTCCATCGTTAAACCTTGGCCTTTTAAAGGATGGGCTCTGGATCTCATAGGCCAAATCTTTCCTACTTCTTCAAAAGGGCACAAATATATCTTAGTAGGGGTGGACTATTTTACCAAATGGGTAGAGGCAGTTGCCTTGAAAGAGGTAACGCAACAAGACATTATGGATTTCATTGAAAATCACATTGTTTGTAGATTTGGTATTCCACAAACAATCACAACAGACTAAGGATCTGTGTTTGTTGGTAAGAGGGTTGTCGAGTATGCTGAGTCGAGAAGATCAAGATGGTGACTTCGACGCCATACTATGCGCAAACAAATGGTCAGGTCGAAGCCATGAATAAAATCATCATTGGGTTGATAAAGAAGTACATTGGCAGATATCCAAAAAGCTGGCACTCAACTTTGGAACAAGTCCTTTGGGCATGCAGAAATTCTCCAAAAGAATCGACAGGTACTACTCCTTATAAGTTGGTTTATGGCCATGATGTTGTTTTGCCTGTTAAGATAAATCTTGGTTCATTAAGAATTCAAAAGCAAGATGATGTACCAGTAGACCAATACTGGGACTTGATGTTTAATGAATTAAATGAAATCCATGATGAGAGGGTTTTGGCTTTAGAGCATTTAATTCGATAGAAAGAGAGAATAGCTAAATTCTATGACAGTCGAGTTAAGTATAAACGTTTCAAGGTTGGTGACTTATTTTGGAAAGTCATTTTACCAATGGATAAGAAGTGTCGAGAATTTGGAAAGTGGTCTCCAAAGTGGGAAGGGCCATTTGAGATTGTTCAAGTATTCTCAGGAAATGCTTATGCACTTGTTGAAGTTAATTCTGGTTTTAGAATTAAGTCTATTAATGGAAAATATTTATAGTCATATAGACCAACAATGTGCGAGGTGAAAATACAACTTTGAAGTGTAAACTGGATTACTTTATTCATAAGCCATTTGGCAGTATACAACATACATTGTCGAATAGGCTTATAGCCTGGTGATATAAGTACTGAAAAGTCTCTGAATCTAGGCTATTACAAAATAAATCTGGTCAAAGAAGCTTTGCCATGTTCCCAATTCAGCTCATGCTGAGGAAGAATTTAGGAAGAGAGAGGAACATGGGTAACAGAAGCGGCCTCCATGGCATGTCACCTGGGCAGACAATTAAGTCTGCAAGAGCCGCTGAAAGAGAAAAATATCCAAATCGGCAGGAATGTGCATTTGAAGAGCGCGTCGAAGATGGATGTCAAACTTTGTGAGAATAAAGGAAAAGCTGAGATCAGAAGAGAAGTAGTCGTCGACGCCATAATGCGTTTCACAATTAGTGTCGACCGTGCAAAACTTTTCCAGTCAACCTCCACGCCCTTCACGTTGAATTTTGAACATAAGGTGTGAAGGAGCGGAAGACGATTGAAAGGAAGAATGGCTCAGGCCTTTCCCTTCCTCACAAAGATCAATGAGTTTGGGAAGCCACATTAGGTAACTTACCAAAACTCATTGTTGGTATTAGGCAAATTACCAAAACCCAGAGGATCTTTCACCGTTGAGACAAAAAACCTTGAAGAAAACTCCAAGAGTTGGAGTCCCCTGGTTTCCAAATGAAATGAGCAGAACCAAGGGATAAAGGTTTGAAATGGATGAAAGAGATTTCCATTGCAACTTGTTACACTCAGTTAGTTCGTTTGAGGGCAAGAGGAAGTCGGATTTGGGAATGGTGTTTGTAATACTAGTAAGAGTTTCTTAGAGACTTTTGGAAGAGGAACTTAATGAGTTCAGAGAGTGTTTGTGCTTGAATGGGAATTGAAGTTTGCTAACTCCTTATTTATAGCGCAAACTGGCGTTAATTTTTAAGTTTTAACAGTCTAATTGACTGGTCAAAGTCTTTGAATGTAATTTATGGCCTGAAACTGAGAATTAAAGTGGTAAAAGAAATGTGCTACCTGGACGGTGAAACGATTGATCGAAAACATGTCAAATCGAAGTTCAGTTGTTGCAGAAAAGTACAAGAGATGGTCGAACAAATGTTTTCGACATGAAAAATTAATACAAAGGTGGTAGACATGCAACAGAATAAAGGAATTTAAAAAGGAATCTTTTTGATGTCTTCCCAAGTTGCAGCAAACTCCATCTTTGCATTCTCATTGTTCACGTAGTTGACTTCATGAGTTTCAACTTTTGACAAAATGGCTTGTGCCTCTGCAGTGCTGTTAGACATTTCTTGGTTGAGAGCAGCAATCTCCTCTGAGCAAGAAGCCTTGATTGCCTCTTGTAATTGGGCTTCGGTGTAACAGCCCAGATTTTTCATCCTTCAAGATTAGGATATGTTTTAGGGTATTAGAATATGCTTATAGTTGCATGGGATGGGTTTCATATGTTTTACCATTCCTTCAGCCGATTGAGTATCTATATGTACCTTTATTCCTATGTTTAGTTATTTCAGTTACTGTATTCCCTATTTTCGAACCCCTTAACAACTCAATTGGATTTAAGTTCCTTCAATAAAGTTGTAGCGTTATCTCTTATCTTTTAGTTGGCTTTGGTTCGACTCAATTTCGATACCTACAACTCTAGATATGCTCTCTGGAGTCAACACAACGCAAGCATAACACTTAGGAATATTATAGTATATTTCAACTTCATGTTTGATCATGTTAGAGTCCAAATTTGGGTAAGCCTATTAGAGGGAATATTGTAGGAAATTCTCTTAGCTTTCCAACGCCACCAAGAATACCTCAATCGGACACCCGTAGCTCCAGATTTATCCAAAACAGTGGCGCAGGGCGCCCAGACCCTAGCGCGGGCGCCCAGGGCTTACAGAGGCAGGGCGCCAGGCGCCCACACAGTCCAGGCGCCAGGCGCCTGCTGACAGGTGATTTCTGCACGTTTTTGCGTGTTTTGTTGCGTTTTTGGCACGTGTAATCCGACCCATTGGACCCAAACTCGACCCAATTCACTAAGATTACATGTTAGGGTTACAAACCAACCACTAAGCCTCAGCTTTGAACCCTAATCACGTTTGGAAACCTATCATCAAAGATCAAACCCCACTTCTCCATTCTCTCTATTTTTCTGCACTTGGTGAGTTTCAACCTTACTCTTGGGACTGAAGAACCATTGTTGGGGCTTTGCTCTACCAACATCCTTCATCATTCTTGGAGGGCTTGGGTTTAAGGTAATGCCTCTAATCTAAGTTTCAGTTTATGATCGCCGTTAGGGTTCCAAACATTAGTTTTCTCACTTCTCATCACCTATTCTTGTGTTTTTTTTATGGAGAAAGCCACGAAGGGAGAGGAAAAGCTTGGAGTTCACATACCCTATCTAGAGCACGAAATTCTAAGAGGTAAGGGGGTAGTTTGATGCTCATGTAGTGGGTTTATGGAATGCGAATGAGCAATAGGGATGTCCCAAGATCCCTAAGCCTCGCGCGGTTGCCATGAGAGAGTACCGTCACCATGGTGACGAGAAAATCAATCTAAAACCAGTAAATTGATGTTTAAATATGTTCCTTATTGATTTTATGATATTATATTGTGGTTGGATGCTGTGGTTGCGGTTGATGGTTGACTCATTGATGTTTGGTAGTTGAAGTGCATGATTTTATGCTTCTTTTGGTGTTTGAAACATGATGCAAATTCCTTGTTGTTAACACCTATGATCTTGTGTTATCTGTTGATGTTTGCAACGTGCTGTGTTTTTCTTGTTGAGAGATTGATGTCTCAGTGATGAACATGCTCTTTGGAATTTGCTACTTCATGTCTTGAGATTGAGTATTTGTGCATGATTGATTTGCTAGTTAGTGCAAAATATTGTTTGAAGTAGTGGTGTTGGTTCTAATAAATTATGCAGAAAATTGGAATAAGGGTAATGGGTTTAAAGGTTACAATCTAGATTAAATGTACTAAATAAATGGTAGGCAATTTTGGGGATTTCTTGATGTTGGTATTATAGCCTTAAGTGTTTAATAAAAGAATAGTAGGAAGGATATAAAATCTATTATGCAGAATTCTCCGTAAAAATGCTAAGTGTTGGGTTGATTGGGTTTAAGGTCTCATGTTTTGAATTTTATAATTCCATAAAAGATAGGTGTGGTTCTAAGGACTCTGGATTAGTGTCAAGTATGAATTATAGGACATAATTGATGCCTAACGATCCCCAAAAGCGTGGAAATCACTTGTGAAGGGTTTAGGCGGGCGCTGGCGCGCCACAGGGCATTGCGTGTATCTTTAATATCCTGCCATTTCTCGCGTGTTGGGCTATATCCTATGAACTATATTAAATGTCCAAAATTTGCCAACAGTAACTAAAGAATGGTTAACATGATAAGACTTGGATGAGATAATAATTTAATTAAATGATTGAGTTAAGTGTTGTGCGTTTAAAACTTAGTTAGCTAAGTAGGTTGATTGTTATTATGTTGCTGGTTAAAGGGACTCATCAACGTACTGACTGGTTAACTTTGTTGCTGTTGTATGTAATTTGTTGACACTTGGCTGATTGTTCTTGTATCATGAGTGTCTCATTGATGCCGTCATTGTTATTCTATAGAGGATATTGCGATAGAAGTCGTTATTGTTAGACACCGCATTTGGTCATGTTCATGCATCCTGGTGTCGGCATTGTTGTTGTTGCTAGTAGGGAGTATCGGGCAAGGTATCCCGTGATGGGTGTAGTTTCCCGGTCCTATGGTTAAAAAGGGTGAATCGGGCAAGGTATCCCGTGACGGGCGAGGTTTCCCGGTCCTACGGTTAAAAAGGGCGAATCGGGCAAGGTATCCCATGACGGGCGAGGTTTCCCGGTCCTGCGGTTAATGGGGCGAATCGGGCAAGGTATCCCGTGACGGGCGTGGTATCCCGGTCCTGTTGTTATTGGGGCATTACGGACATGGCATTCCGAAACGGGCAAGGTATCGCGGCCTCGTTATAAATGGATCCACATGCATATAGTTATGGTCCTAGAGATGCATCATTATGATGATAATATGCCTGGTTGTGCATATGTCGTGATGTTATTCTAATGTTGTGGTTGATGTTGTAGCCTGTGGTGTTTGGACGGTTGTTTTTGTAGGTACAATGTTGATGTTAGGAGTTATTCAGTTTATGCGCATTGTTCATTTAGTTCCTTTACCTTAAAGTGCTACTTGAGTGCATGATTTCTAACCCCTTTGTTGTGGCTATGCATACACCATTGTGTATGTGTAGACAATGAAGCTGCAGGTGTTGATGAAGATGTGATCGAGGAGCAATCGTTGGGAGCCCTCGTTTAGTTAGGATTTGATGGCTTCGTTATTGAATAAATGTTTTATTTCCGATGTAATATGTAAGGGTCAGCTCTGAATATTGTGACATTGGGAACCTTGGGTTTATCTCCTTTTGATGTTTTCCCTCTTGTACTATGTTTGATTTCCGCAAGTTGAGAGTGACAGCCCTACCTTATTTGAAATGAAAAGCTTTTACTTGGATCAAAATTTTATTTCTTGTTCTTTTCTTTTCACGTTGCTAAAATGCCATGACGGGGTAGAGGGTGTCACATTCGGCAGTGGCAAGCTCTTGTTTCAAACGTGCAATGTTTTGTTCCAGTTCATGTATCCTTGCCTGATGAGGAGTGCCTTTCTCGACCAACGCAGACTGTTTTTGTCGAAGAAGCACCAGTTTGTCACGAAGCTCATGCTTGGCTGTGAGAGCTTGCTGGTATGAGAGAATACTACCGTCGAGATCAGGCAGTTTGGGGATCAATTCTTCAACAAACTCATATAATGTGTTAATGTGCCCTCGATGGATTGGTGGTAGCCTTCTGCGGGAGCTTTGAAGCTCTTTGACGACGCGAATTAACTTGTTTCTTACTTCTTGGTTCGAGTAGAGGTCGTCGAAAGAGTACTTGAAGAAACCCTTCAGTTCTTCAAGTAGCCCATTAAGCTTATCAGCAAAGTTGTCTCTAGGAAATGTGGAGGATCGAGCTGACATGGGTGAAGTCTTGCTGCTAGATCCTGATAGCAAGCTGATCCATTCATCTATTCCAATGTTGCCTTGTCCAGTGTTGGCATCTTGTGGCATGGGGTTGGTTGATGCAGCAGTTTGAATAGATGAATAGTAGGATCATCAAACAATTGATCCATGTCAACACTGTCTGCCCTAATTACCATGGGGGGTACCTTCTCAGTAGCTTGGGGGGCAGAAGTTGTTTCCACGGAAGTTGCTTCCACGTGTAGTGTGGGATCATCTTGGTGAGTAGAAATGGGATTTGGATTTTCTGTCGAGAGGGTAGGCAGAGCCACATCGACATCCATGGCAGAAGGTTCTTCAACCTCATGTTCAAGTTGAGTCTATGGGACTTCCTGTAAAAAAAAAAAATATCAGTGCAAGTTTTAAGTCATTGTTCTGATGCCAATGAAATGACAAGAAGTGTCATACCTCAGTGGCAGGAGGAACAAAATTTGGGAGAATTGTTTGCAAGGGTAGTGAAGTATCCACATTTGCTTGCTTAGGGGAGTCCTGACAAATGGGTATGATAAGGTAATGTTCAAAAGAGTAATAAAAAAAAAGGGTGGTTCAAAGGGACATACCTTATCAGTGCTCGACGTGTCAACTTCTTCGATAGAGGTAGGGTCTTTTGAAGTACATTCTTCAGACACGCCTTTCTTCAAAGATTTGACTCTTGGTTCATGCAAATGTTGAAACAAATAAGTGTAGGGCTTGTATAATATAAGGTGGCCATCGTATTAGGCAATGGTGAAATTAAATGTACCATGGTACACTCCGCTGTTGGAGTATCTTCAGAGCTTTCAGAAACGGATTTCTCTGCATGAGATTCCAAAAAAAATGAAGGTTTGGAGAGTGGCTAATTGATGGGTCATAAAAAAAAATTATACAAGCAAAGAAAGAGAAGAACCGTTTGAGGTGTCGAGTGGGAGGAAGAGTCAAGCAGAATCATTCTGCATTTTGATGGTTTAACCTCAGGGCCAATTGTTTGCAACTTCCTTTTGGTGGATTCTTGTTGGGAAGAATTGGTCGAATGCTTAGACCCTGTTGGTTTCTTCTTCGACACGGTTGGTTTTTTGCCAGTGTTGGGTTTTGTGGCCACAAATTTGGAAGATTTCTTCTTTATTGTTCTGGATTGAAGAGGAGGTTCATCATCTTCATCATCCTCTTGTACTTCCATCTATGTAGCCTTGCCACTTGTTTGCTTGCATTTCAAAGGCTCTTTCAGAGTCAAAGCTAAAACAAAGCAAAGAGTGTAAGCATAAAATGAGTGGGTTTTCAAACAGAAGGCAAAGGAAACTAAATACCTTGAGGAAACTGGGTGATAACCTTGACAGCCCCATCATATTGTTCAAAAGGGAAAGGCAAACCAACCAGCATAGGTAACTTCTTTGTTTTCATAAGTGTCGACATTAGTATGAGAATGAAATCTTTCTAGGAAAAGGAAGTTACCAGCTCTTGTCGGTTTCCCTGGAAATGGATGAGCCAAACCAAAATTTGCAGAGGACAAAGGCACTGGTTCAGGACAAGGGGGTTTCACAAGTGATTGACCTGTTTCTTGTCTATGTTTCAGAGCTTTAACGCCCCAATTATTCTCGTGCTTTTCTTTTGATTTGGCAGTCATTTCCTTTATTTGTCGAACAATGTGAATGGGGTATCTAGGGTCCCATTTTATTTTGTAAAATTTCTCAAAGCTGCATATGTCTTTTAAATGCTCACCTTTGGTCTTGGTTGAGGGATCCTGTTCCTGCACAAAGGGATCAACAAGTCTGTTCATACAGTCTTCAATAGATGTATGGAATTTCTTGTAGTATTCATCCCACCAAGCAACAAAATCTTGGGATACACCCAAAGTGGGAGTGAAAGGAACAAAGTTGACAGCGGATATGCGCACTTCATTCCTTCTCTTTATGCCATCAAAGGTTTCTCGCTTTAAGTCGATGCAATCTAGGAGAATGTCTTCTTTCTTGAGAGGGAATGGACCCAGAATGGATTGCATGAAACCAATGTTGTTAGCAGAGGCGTTAAGCAAGCAGGTGAAGGCTGAGTCGTCCGTCGAACCGGGTAGACCCACAGGAAATACTTAACGGGCAAGAAGGTGAGTCCAAGTGATTGTACAACTTTTTGAAGTTGGATCAAAAGGGGATTTGAACCATGCAGGTCCATAATTTCTGCCAACAAAGGGTTGAAAACGGACACCTGGGGTATTGGCGGAAAGAGAATGGAAGAAGCTGAAGTAATACTTGAAACTTTCAAGCTCATTGTCGAATGGCTTGGGAACGCAATACATGGCTGATGTGCCATAAGTTTCAATGTCAAGTTTAGGTGGTGCTTTATCGATAGTGTGGCCTGGAAATGTAGTGTTTAGCCATAATTGCATGAGCCACATTGGGCCTCCAATTCCACTTTTCTTTCCACCTTCTTTCACCATGGTGTATAGGTTCGACATGCTCGAATAAAGATTAGACAGAAGGAACAAACCAAGGGCCCACCTTTTACCTATATGGAGAAGGATCGCCAAGTCAAGCAATGTTTTTGACATTTGAACGTTTTTTTTACACATAACAAAAGCAGATAGCCAATGGAACAAGAAGGCTACATGTTCATGGTCAGAAACTTCAGCATCACTTTTCATTTGACTAGAAACGTATTTTGAAAATGAAAGTGGTTCATTGCTGAAAACGTCAATGATGTTGTTTGGCATGACAAGAGGGTGAATCATTTGGCCATCCGGTGGGAGGCCAGTAAGCGCAACAACATCAAAAAGCGTTGAACCCATCATCCCACAAGGGAAGTGGAAGTTGTTGGTAGTTTTGTTCCAAAAGAACACAGCAGCTCCCAACATTGTTGAGTCTAACCTAAAGACATGCTTGGAAAGTTGAATAAGGTGATAAATACCTAATTTTTTCCAAGTGTTATGTAACGACCCGTTTCCGGACCGCTACCGAGCTCAATATACCGAGCTCGAGTTACCGAGCTCAACACACCAAGCTCAACATAAACCTATATGAGATGTGTTTTAAAAACAAAACTCTTGTGCCTTTTAAAAATACGATGTATTATTTTTTTTTTTTTATAAAACCAACTCGTGCACATCAGAGTAATTACAGCTTTTCGAAACATGGTGCAACTAAGACACAAGACTTAAATTCTAATAAAACATACATGCATAACATACACATATATATATCACTCGAAATAATAATGTATACAAAATACTGGGTAGCAAAGTCTAAAGAAAATACACCTAAGGTATGACGACTTCAAAAGAGCAATCATACCCTGGGGTACTTCCAGAACTCCCACGCAGGTGCTCCAAAAGTAAGACCACCAGTCTACCTGAAACAACAAAACACACCGCCTAAACTGGTCACGACCTCGAACACAAAAGAAAAACAAATGCAGTCCTCGGAAAAACAAACATCCAACAAACAAACAATCACGACAAGTAATGCAGTCGTCACTCGGGTCCTCGTCGAGCTCCTCCTCGGCATCATCTATCGCCGAGTTCCTGCGCCCTCGACATCGCCTGGGTAACAGTCATGGATTGAAGGCACCACGGGAAAGTGGTCAACTTCGACAATTCAAGATAAGCTCGACATAAATGATATAAGCAAACGCAATAATATATCTCAATCACCACACGTGACTCGACCATCTCACTCTAGACTCGACACAACTCTTATTCCTAATATCGTCAGGTCCATCCCCAAACCGACGTAATAGGTAAACGGCAGTCCAACCCCAAACCGATACCATGCATTAATCAGCAGTCCAACCCCAAACCGATAATGCGACGCTAGCCAATCCACCATAAACAAAAAGGGGACCTAGCACCTCGATTATCTGGGTCCGGCTCAAAACGTCATACGACTCCCTAGCTCTCTCACTCGATGATTAGCTCGCCGCATGTCAAAGAGTAACACAACTTACTTGATCACATATCAAATAAAGAGAGCATGCTTAACATGAAGAAAACACAATTCGACATTTAAGCAATAAAGCATTCTGCATGAAGAAACGCACTGACAAAGAATACACCATTCACAACATATATTCAATCACATATCAAATACATGCAAAAACTCAATCATATCACAACATTCCAATCTCGACACCAATCAAGGAGTCCATACATAAATATAACAATAAAAATAAAGTCTTAGAGATATCTAGGAGTTGCCCTTACCGAACTCTAAGTTAATGCTGCTCGACAACGACCTCGACACAGCTGTCTTCAAAGAGCTCGACAACGACTTCTCTTACTCGATCTCGACACGTACAGTTCTCGATCTGGATTCCGCTGCTTCCACGTCCTTGGATTCGCTTTCCCGTACACCTTGATTCGGAAATCACTCGATCTCGGGAATCAGACTTCCTAAAACAAACACAACTCAGATCGATCTATGGGTTCTAATACACTTAGCTCTCTCTTCCCAAACTTAACCACAACCCAGAAAAATATAAAACTCAAGAATTGAAATATATTTTTCCTCTAACACAAAGTTAGGGATTTCGATCAAAAGTTCATGAAAAAGTTATCTGATGCTTCAACAGATAGATCGACAATAACAATAACCAGAAGCAACAAACGAAAAACAAGAAATCGAAACAAACCGAAAATGGTGGTTTCTGGGCACTGCCGATTGCAGAAAAACAGAGGAAGAAAATTTGTTTTACAAGCCCAATTAATCGGTTAGAAAGATAGGTAATATTGTGAAGAAGAAAACCCATCAGTTTGACATGATTTGGAAGCATAAAACTGGCTAAAAATGGAAGAAGAAATAGCGCTAAACAGTAGCACAGAGAAAAAGAAAAATCTGTTCTTCATACCTCAATGGTGATCGAGCAGACGAGATATGTCGAGAAGATGATGATGAACAAGATTGATGAAGAAAGCTTGTGCAGAATCTCGATGGAACTCACGGTTTCGTCGATGGAAGTTTTTGAAGAAAACAACGAAACACAGAGCAGAAGGAAGGAAGAAGAAAGAAGAAAAGAGAAATGAGTGTTTGAGGGAAAACCGATCGTGAATACAGCTGGAAGGGCATAATCGTAACTCCAGCTATAAGATGCCAATCCCATCAATCATCTACCCGTTTAATCGTTCCTCTCATAATTACTCTCTACTCTGTCGGTCAACGGTCTAAACACGCGACGAGAACGGTCAAGCCGACAATATAATTATTACAAACAATATAATAATAACGCTGAATAACGTTCGAAAGAATACGAGGTGTCATCTCGACATGATGTCGACTAGGGTGCTCGTGCAAACGTACAAGGTTCTAACACGAGTTCGTGAACACGGCCTCCTCAGCTCGGCATGCGTCCTCATCAGCTCGGTACGCGACTTCATCAACTCGACACGCGACCTCCTCAGCTCAGCAGCTAGTGCACGTGGTCTCATCAGCTCGACAAATGATCTCGGCAAACGATCTAGTCACGGGATCTCGACACAAGGTCTTGGTCGAGGTCTCGATACGTCGTCCTAATACGATGTCGATCTCGTCCTCAGGTGTTACAATCTCTCCCTCTAAAAAAAATTTCGTCCTCGAAATTGCAAATAAGATTCTTACCTCGAGAAAAGTTCAGTAATCGAGTCTTCATCTTCTCCTCCAGCTCCCAAGTTGCATCTCCCGTCTTCTGATCCCACACAACTTTGACAAGTTGAATCTCTTTATTCCGCAACTGTTTGGCTTTCCGATCTACGATCCTTGCTGGTGACGCTTCAAAAGATAAATCGTCCTTCAGTTGAATCACATCCGGTTCGATGACATGAGAAGGGTCGGAAACATACTTCCGTAATTGTGAGACGTGAAAGACGTCGTTGATGTTCGACAAGAATGGTGGTAAGGCAATCTGATATGCCACTGGACCAATACGACGAAGAATCTGGTAAGGTCCAATGAATTTAGGGGTAAGTTTCTTGAATTTTATCGCTCGACCAACTCCAGTAGTGGGGGTGACTCTAAGAAATACATGTTCTCCTTCCTCGAACTCGAGTGGTCGACGTCGTTGGTCTGCATAACTCTTCTGTCGACTTTGAGATGTTCACATCCGATCTCGATCAAGCGGATCTTCTCGGTAGTCTGTTTGGATCATATCTGGTCCTCTGACGATTCGCTCGCCGTCCTGGTACCAACAAAGAGGCGTCTGACATTTACGTCCATACAGCGCTTCAAAAGGTGCCATTCCAATACTCGCATGGAAGCTGTTATTGTAGGTGAACTCCACCAATGGTAAGACGTCGTCCCAACTTCCTCGGTGATCTAACGTACAAGCTCGCAACAAATCTTCAAGCGATTGGATCGTTCTCTCAGTCTGACCGTCAGTCTGTGGATGATATGCCGAGCTAAGTCTGAGCTCGGTTCCCATCGCTCCTTGCAATTCCCTCCAAAAATGAGACGTGAACTTCGGATCTCGGTCCGACACGATCGAAGAGGGTATTCCATGAAGTCGTACTATCTCCGCGATGTAGATCTCGGTCAGCTTTTCCACGTTGTATGTCGACCTCACTTTGGTAAGAAATGGCGATTTGGTCAATCGGTCGACGATCACCCAAATCGAATCATTCTTCTTACGCATCTTCGACAAACCTACAACGAAGTCCATGGAAATCTTGTCCCATTTCCAAGCCCAGTACGTCAGCGATTGTAGCATTCCGCGGTCGTTGGTGCTCCACCTTCGCTTCGACACGCCAAACACGGTTACGACGCCACTTGCTTCTTCATTCAGGACCACCAAAAATGCTTCTTCAAGTCTTGATACATCTTCGTAACTCGGGATGAATACTAAAGTTGCTCTTATGCGCCGTCGAGAATCAACTTTCGGCTCGGATACATTAGGTACGCACACTCGGCCATTGCACCTCAAGATGTCGTCCGCTCCGGCGTGAAATTCGTCGCCTTCCTTGCGCTATCAATCGAATCTTCTCTTGCGAAGCTCGTCATGAACTTGCTGGTCTCGGATCTCGTCCCAACAATCTGTTAGAAATGGTAAGCATACCAAATCTCGACTTCCGGTGAAACTTCGACACTCGACTTCAAATCTCGGAACTTCTCGAGCATCTCCATCTCCTTGATCATCATCGCCGAGGTTAAAGCGCTCTTCCCGCTCAATGCATACGCTACTACGTTAGCCTTACCGGGATGGTATTCCAACGTAAAGTCGTAGTCCTTGAGAAATTACGTCCATCTACGGCGACGCATGTTGAGCTCTTTACGGTCGAACAGTACTTCAAGCTCTTGTGATCGCTGAAAGCGATAAAAGTGCTCCGTAAAGGTAGTGTCTCCATATCTTCAGCGCAAAAACTCTGCTTTGCCGGCTCCAAGTCGTGAGTAGGGTAGTTCCTCTCGTGAATCTTAAGTTGTCTTGAAGCATACGCGACCACCTTCCGATGTTGCATCAAAGACGCATCCCAATCCCCTGGTGTGACGCATCACAATACACCTCGAAAGGCTCTTACGGTTGAGGCAAAATCAGCACAGCGCCGTCGTCAAAAGCTCCTTGATCGTTGGCGGCCGCACTCCTCGGTCCAGGCAAAGGTTGATCCTTCCTCGTCGATCGTGTAAGAGCGCGGCAATCTTCGAGAAACCTTCAATGAATCTTCGGTAATATCCTGCTAAGCCGACAAAACTTCTGATCTCGGTAACCGTCTTCGGCTGTTCCCACGCTAGCACCGCCTCAATCTTAGTTGGATCCGGCTATCCCTTCTTTGGAAATCACGTGACCAAGAAAATTCACCTCTTCAAGCCAAAATTCACACTTGACAGGTTGGCATAGAGTTGCTTATCTCGTAATATCTGCGATTACTCGACATAAGTGTTCTGCGTGCTCTTCTCGGTTCCTCGAGTAGATCAATATGTCGTCGATGAACACTACAACAAACTGATCCAAAAACGAATGGAAAATCCTGTTCATGTAGTCCATAAACACACCGGGCGATTCGTCACTCCAAACGACATCACTAAGTACTCGAAGTGACCGTATCTAGTCCTGAAAGCTGTTTTGGCGACATCTTCCTCCTTCACGCCGTCGATGGTAGCCCGAGCTTCAAGTCTATCTTGGAAAAGATCGCCGCTCCACGAAGTTGGTCCATCAAGTCGCCAATACGTGGTAACGGATACCGGTTCTTCACGGTAACCTTGTTGAGCTCGCGATAGTCCACGCACAGCCTTGATCGTCCATCCTTCTTCTTAACCAACAACACT
Organism: Calophaca sinica; assembly: GCA_037113605.1. Classification (NCBI taxonomy): domain Eukaryota; kingdom Viridiplantae; phylum Streptophyta; class Magnoliopsida; order Fabales; family Fabaceae; genus Calophaca; species Calophaca sinica. Next base: position 47,965,822 of record CM073734.1, on the reverse strand, counting down.
GGAGCTCCCCACGGTGACACGCTCGGTCGTATGAATTGCTTCGACTCCAAGTGTTCGATCCGGGACTTGACTCTTTCATCTCGGCGGGAGACATCCTGTATGGCGCTTTGGAAATCGGCCTGTTCCTGGAATCGGATCGATGGAGAACTTCGACCTCAGACCTTGGTGGTAACCCTGGCACGCGTCTTGAAAACGCCCTCAAAGTCACACACCATGGAACATTCTTCACGTCGATCTGGCGGAAAACTTCCGAACTAGCGGATACATGTATTCCCTAGTTCCTTCTTTCAAAGAAACTCCAATACGCTTGGCAGAAAGATAATTGGAGACTCCAAGGTCTGGAAAAATTACGCTTTACTGGCACAAATTAAAAGGACATGGTGGTGTGACAACCAATCCATCCCGAGAATGACATCTAAGCCCTTAAGAGGCAAACAAACCAAATTGACCACAAACTTTCTACTCAATAACCACTACACAATTAAGACATGCGGTGTTTGTGACTAAGGTTTTAGCATTTGGGGTTGTAACTACTAATTTAAATGGTAAAGCGATCACTGATCAAGTTCAAATGGTTCACACAATCGAAGAAATAAAGGAATGGGTTGCACGAATCAAAAAGAACGGATAAGGATTTACCCTCGATCTCACATTCACCTTGGATAAGATCATCGGCTCGACCGCTTCCTCGCCACTCATGCAGAAAACTCGCCTTTAGCCACTTGTCGCTTCCTTTGGCTCTTGCCGCAAGCATAGTCGGTTCACTTTGGGTGTAGGACAATCCTTGGCAAAATGCCCTGGCTTCTACTGATTGTAGCACACCTCTCCACGAGTACGATTATTGGCGTAATGTCCCGTCTTTCCACAGCGAAACAAGTCACCTCGACACCGGCCTGTCCTCCGCTTCTGCACTGGTCATCGGACGATATTGTCCCTGTTGTCGTTCCTCACGAGGTCGGTCGTAAGGCTTCTTGCGGTTGTTTTCCTTCTGTACAAATCTACGCCCGCACTCGGGTCTCACCGGTCCGCCCACAATAATCTTCTTCTTGTGGCTCCTTACTCCTTCTACCTCGACACATCGATCAATCACTCTTGGAGGTTTGGATCCTCAACGACACTCATCGACTTCAATGTCGAATCTCAATCCCCGTTGGAATCTCTCACTCAACCATCTCTGGTCAACTCGGTCACGAAATGGATGAAATACCTCGCCAACGACTCGAACTTGGTCGCATACTCGGACCCGTCGAGTTGCCTTGCTTGATTGAAGAAATTCTTGCTCCTTCTCGGCTCGTGCAAGATCTGGGAAGTACTTGTCCAAGAACCTTTCACGAAAAAGCTCCTGTGTCATCTCGCGATGTTACGCTATAAACGTTGCTTCACTCCTCCACCAATACTCTGCGTCTCCTAGCGGTAAGTAGGTGGCATAGTCGACCTTCACGTTGTCCCGCAATGAAGTGCCTCAAAATCTTCTCGATCTCTTGCATCCAAAGATCGGCTTTATCCAGATTTGGCTCACCGTAGAACGGTGGATCATGCTTCCTAAAGTGCGCGAATCCTCTCGCTTGACATTTCGTTCGCTCGTTCTTTGTTCTTTGCAAGTTCACGAGTTAACGCCGTCTGTTGAGCCATCGCGTTAACTGTTGAGTTGTAGCGGTGATTGTTGAGCCATGGCTGCCGCCATCTCGGTCATAGCTTGAATTGCTCGTTCCATGTCGGCGTTCTCGGTTGCGGATGTCGTATTCCTACGAGGTGGCATTAGATTCCACAAAGTTCAAAACCACGAGAATCTCACAACAAGGATGTGTTAAAACACACTGCTTCAATCAAGAAACAGTTCAAACAATTTTTCAAGCAATAAGTGCTTCACTTAATCAAACAGCAATCAACATAATACAACTAGGTACCCAACACATATAACCCGACCACGGTGACCGGTCAAATTCCTATGCGGCTCGGTCGAATCAAGCTGCTCGATACCAACAATGTAACGACCGTTTAGGACCGATCTGAGAGCTCAATATACCGAGCTCGAGTTACCGAGCTCAACACACCAAGCTCAACATAAACCTATATGAGATGTGTTTTAAAAACAAAACTCTTGTGCCTTTTAAAAATACGATGTATTATTATTTTTTTTTATAAAACCAACTCGTGCACATCAGAGTAATTACAGCTTTTCGAAACATGGCGCAACTAAGACACAAGACTTAAATTCTAATAAAACATACATGCATAACATACACATATATATATCACTCGAAATAATAATGTATACAAAATACTGGGTAGCAAAGTCTAAAGAAAATACACCTAAGGTATGACGACTTCAAAAGAGCAATCATACCCTGGGGGTACTTCCGGCAGACTCCCACGCAGGGGGCTGCTCCAAAAGTAAGACCACCAGTCTACCCTGAAACAACAAAACACACTGCCCAAACTGGTCACGACCTCGAACACAAAAGAAAAACAAGTACAGTCCTCAGAAAAACAAACATCCAACAAACAAACAATCACGACAAATGCAGTCGTCACTCGGGTCCTCGTCGAGCTCCTCCTCGGCATCATCTACTGTCGAGTTCCCTGCGCCCTCGACATCGCCTGGGTAACCGTCATGGATTGAAGGCACCACGGGAAAGGGTCAACTTCTCGACAATTCAAGATAAGCTCGACATAAATGATATAAGCAAACAGCAATAATATATCTCAATCACCACACGTGACTCGACCATCTCACTCTAGACTCGACACAACTCTTATTCCGGAATATCGTCAGCAGGTCCATCCCCAAACTGACGTAATAGGTAAACGGCAGGTCCAACCCCAAACCGATACCATGCATTAATCAAGGTCCAACCCCAACCGATAATGCGACGCCTAGCCAATCCACCATAAACAAAAGGGGACCTAGCACCCTCGGTTATCCGGGTCGGCTCAAAAACGTCATACGACTCCCTAGCTCTCTCACTCGATGATTAGCTCGCCGCATGTCAAAGAGTAACACAACTTACTTGATCACATATCAAATAAAGAGAGCATGCTTAACATGAAGAAAACACAATTCGACATTTAAGCAATAAAGCATTCTGCATGAAGAAACGCAATTCGACAGCAATACACCATTCACAACATATATTCAATCACATATCAAATACATGCAAAAACTCAATCATATCACAACATTCCAATCTCGACACTAATCAAGGAGTCCATACATAAATATAACAATAAAAATAAAGTCTTAGAGATATCTAGGAGTTGCCCTTACCGAACTCCAAGTTAATGCTGCTCGACAACGACCTCGACACAGCTGTCTTCAAAGAGCTCGACAACGACTTCTCTTACTCGATCTCGACACGTACAGTTCTCGATCTGGATTCCGCTGCTTCCACGTCCTTGGATTCGCTTTCCCGTACACCTTGATTCGGAAATCACTCGATCTCGGGAATCAGACTTCCTAAAACAAACACAACTCAGATCGATCTATGGGTTCTAATACACTTAGCTCTCTCTTCCCAAACTTAACCACAACCTAAAAATATAAAACACAAGAATTGAAATATATTTTTCCTCTAACACAAAGTTAGGGATTTCGATCAAAAGTTCATGAAAAAGTTATCTGATGCTTCAACAGATAGATCGACAATAACAATAACCAGAAGCAACAAACGAAAAACAAGAAATCGAAACAAACCGAAAATGGAGGTTTACGGCACCGATTGCAGAAAAACAGAGGTAGAAAATTTGTTTTACAAGCCTAATTAATCGGTTAGAAAGATAGGTAATATTGTGAAGAAGAAAACCCATCAGTTTGACATGATTTGGAAGCATAAAACTGGCTAAAAATGGAAGAAGAAATAGCGCTAAACAGTAGCACAGAGAAAAAGAAAAATATGTTCTTCATACGTCAATGGTGATCGAGCAGACGAGATATGTCGAGAAGATGATGATGAACAAGATTGATGAAGAAAGCTTGTGCAGAATCTCGATGGAACTCACGGTTTCGTCGATGGAAGTTTTTGAAGAAAACAACGAAACACAGAGCAGAAGGAAGGAAGAAGAAAGAAGAAAAGAGAAATGAGTGTTTGAGGGAAAACCGATCGTGAATACAGCTGGAAGGGCATAATCGTAACTCCAGCTATAAGATGCCAATCCCATCAATCATCTACCCGTTTAATCGTTCCTCTCATAATTACTCTCTACTCTGTCGGTCAACGGTCTAAACACGCGACGAGAATGGTCAAGCCGACAATATAATTATTACAAACAATATAATAATAACGCTGAATAACGTTCGAAAGAATACGAGGTGTCATCTCGACACGATGTCGACTAGGGTGCTCGTGCAAACGTACAAGGTTCTAACACGAGTTCGTGAACACGGCCTCCTCAGCTCGGCATGCGTCCTCATCAGCTCGGTACGCGACTTCATCAACTCGACACGCGACCTCCTCAGCTCAGCAGCTAGTGCACGTGGTCTCATCAGCTCGACAAATGATCTCGGCAAACGACCTAGTCACGGGATCTCGACACAAGGTCTTGGTCGAGGTCTCGATACGTCGTCCTAATACGATGTCGATCTCGTCCTCAGGTGTTACATGTTACCTTTCTTAGCTTCAACCCTAGCGAGCCAAGCAGAATAACCACTTACACTAAGTGGGGGAGTTCTAAAAAGCCTAGAGCTTTTTAAGAAATATGCAAGGTAGGGGAAGCAGCAAGAATGTCAGTTGACCTTCTTTATTCGGGAAAGAATCCCTAAAATCTTCGGGAAAATTAGAAAGGGTCATGACTGGTCCTAAATAAGCAACAGGGGGATTCAGAATGTAAGAAGGATCATTCGTGTAAGGTATCATTACCTTAGATTTTTGCCAAGGGATTGACGCGTCGACATCTGGATTGCACCATGTTTTCTGAAAGGTCGTCGTAGTACCTTGAGTTGGGTTTGATGAAGACGCCATTGAAAACTCGTTGAAGCTTTCCAGAAAGTTCAGAAGAGAGAAAATGTTTCAAGTGGGGTTTTGCAATCGATTTATAGTAGAAGTTGGTGAAGTAAACGTGCGAATAGGCTTGTAACCGCCTACTTTTGAAATAATGATGGTCCTATTTTTTAGGGAAGTGGGAAGCGTAGACCTGTGATGGGACAATGCGGAAAGGTAACCGTCGCGCGTGGAGTAGATAAAATTCTGGTTTTCTTCACATATTGGCGTCGAAAACTCAGAATTTGGGGGGCATCTGTTAGGTGTCAAATTTCAAATTTAGGTTACTCGACAGAATGTTGTAAATTTGACGAGTGAAGGCATAAGAGACCAGAATAAATGATCCAAAATTAACTAAGTTTGAAAAACCAAGTGGTGGGGCGGTTGTTCGACGGAATGCATAAAGCGTCGAAGATGTCAAAATGAGCGTGGTCAAGACATGCTTGGATTGTAGGCAGTAAATGTACAGTTCGACAGGAAGTGTTACTGTTGATTAGGTAGTTTTAGCGAAAAAAAACTTAACTACCAACCCGTGTCCGTACACGTGTCAGGTTAGACGTTACGTAGTTTTTGTATTTTTTCCCTATAAATAATAGTTTTTACGATGTAATTCGGGTTGGATACATGATCTAAATTTCTAACATCTCGATGGCTAAAGCAGATTAAGGGAAAACGATCACTGTATGCCTTCCAAACTCTATCTTTTTGCAATTTAATCAATTCAAGTCTATTTTCAATTATTTGCATTGTCTATTCATTTATCTTATCTGCAATTTTACATTCTGTCTATGCATTTTACTTTAAATTTTATTTCATTCAAACTTTATCTTTTTACAACACTTCAAACTTATTTGTTCTTATTCTCTGCATTTCTATTTCCATTGAAAATCAGTTTACTTCTTGCATTCTTTTCAATTTCAGTATTTTCTTTCATGTCCTTTACCTTTCCGTCAATCTTTCTTTCCTTGTCATTTTCAAGTTTTCCTTTTAATTCATGTTCTTTACATTTTTCAGCACTTTTACTTTCAAAGTCATTTACGAGCCTTCTTTAGATTCATGTTCTTTAAATGCTTTTATTTAAATTCATGTCTTTTAAAAGCGTTTCTTAAATTCAGTCGTTTTAAATGCTTTTATTTATCTTCCTGTATTCAATTTCCAATTGTATGTTTTAATTTGCAAGGACATGTTTCTTAACATTGCATTGTATTTAATAGAGAGTCAAATGAAGCATAAAATATAGAAAGGTCAATTAACCGCATGTCAGTGAATGTAACAAAATAATTTTAATTTTTTTTTTAATATCATATCGAAAATAATTCAGCAATCAAGACTTAGTTAAGCATAATGCACACACAAAAATTATAGGCTAAAGTATGTTAGACTAAAACGTTAAAATAAAATGAATAAAAAAAAATTATTCATCATTTTTAATCTATTTATTCCGTAAAAAAAAAAAAGAAACCTATTTATCCTAAAAGAAATAACATGTTTGCATGCAATGTTTCATAGTCATTAAAGTTAAGCACACGATATAGCAAAAGTAGTCTATCGCAAATTAAGGCATGACTAACTGAGATTTATCTTAAGGTACCCTACGCAAAACCTTTATTATTCCCTCTTGCTCAACTTACTCTAGGAAAACATTCTATAGGGTGCTACACAATGATAGACTCGGTTTACTGTTAGAACATCTAAAATCGGTTTTGTGGTCTTATCGAAGGCAAAACAATATATTTCCCAAAGATTAACTAATGTCCCCATTACGTTCTACTTCTATCCTCACTCTAAGCTTGTCTCTACGCCTAGGAAAAATTACTTTCCACCTTTAGAATCTACGGTTTCAAAGCCTTATGCCTATCCGAAGCCCTTAAGAATTTAACTGCAATGTAGATAATCTATGCCCATAACTAATTCTAGTAGCTAAGGTAATTCAAAAAAAACTAATACTATCCACCAAACTGATTATCATTGCTTTTCTCACCGGCGGTAAGTGATTGGGCTGCAGTCCCTCCTACTCGTTCAGCCAGGTAATCCAAGCAATAATAACCATGTGCAACAATCACCTATTCTTCCATAAGGTTCTCTGATAGGGGCTTAAGCGTAAAGATGTCGACGCCACATGATTACCCTCAAGCTCTACTGTTGACAAGTGACTCCAAACACAAGAGGGGGGTGAATTGTGTGTGAACTGTGCTTTCAAAAACTTTTGGAGAAATAAGTGCTAATTATGAGTTGCGGAAATATTAATGTGAAATAGATAAATCACTTGAAGAATAAATTGCAAACGAGTTAAAAATAAAGTAAATAGTAAGATATAAATAACAATAAAATAAAGTCTGTAAATTTAATTGACTGAAAAGTAGAGAGATAAGGAGTAAAAAAGCACACAACAAATTATCCAGGTTTGGCCACCTAACACCCCTGTGGCCTACGTCCTGTCCCCAAAGCAAACCACTATGGGATTTTCACTAAGACACTAGCTTTTAAATCAGGTTCAGCTAGAAACCTTTACAACTCTAAACCAGAGCAATACGTTCAAGAGATATCACCTCTCTATGAACACCTTGGGATTCCTACCCAAAAATAAATGATTTTCACAAATAAAATGAGACGAAAAAGATACACTCAATAGTGCAGATATAACAAATTGAAGCTCAAATAATACAACTCAAATTTTGTAGAATAAAAAGACTCTCAGAAAATTGTGCTCAAATAAGTGTGAGTGATGAAAAATATTTGACAGAGTTTTTGGCACAAAAATTAAGCACTGCGTTGTTGTTTTTGTGTTGTAAGAAACAGCACAGCGTTGTTTATTTATAGACCGACCGAGGAGTGTCTCACGCACTTAAAAAAAAATGTCCGTTGAAGATTTGACCGTTGCAGGATGATTATTAAAAGGATTTGTCGTTGCAGCATTTAAAAAAAGATTTGTCCGTTGCGTCGATTTGTCCGTTGGAATTTGTCCGTTGCGTTGAACATGAAAGAATTGAAAACTCGGAGACGGCTCGGCATACGACCTCTGAAGACAGCTCGGCGGACGACCTCTGAAGACAGCTCGGTAGACGACCTCGAAACAAAGCTCGACAGACGACCTCGACCGCGGCTCGGCAAAGACCTCGGCACCACGACCTCGGCACACAGCTCTGCATACGACCTCCTCATCAGCTCGGTCCTCATAGCTCGGTACGCGACCTCGTCAGCTCGACACGAGACCTCGGTACGCGACCTCATCAGCTCAACACGGATCATCAGCTCATCACGCGACCTCGGTACGCGACCACATAAGCTTGACACGCGACCTCCTCCTCAGTTCGACATACGACTTCCTCAGAGCTCAACATCCGACTTCCTCCTCAGCTCGACATCCGACACGAGATATGCATGTCAAAATATTTTGTGCGTGTGTGATTTAATTTTAATTGAGAGCTTTTTATTACTACTTACAAATTGTCTTAATAAAGATAAATAAATACCCAGAACCCAAAGACTTGAGAAACAATCATTCTTGATACGCGTCTTGGTATTCTTTTCCACTTTTGCACGGTTGACTATTTGCAAAGCTCCACTTTGTCAATCATCAAAATCATCCTGTCAAGGCATGTATTCACAGACTCCCCTTTTTGATGATGACAAACATCTCATGGAGGAATTTAGTAAAATATAATCATGATATAGCAATGAGATATAAGCATGGTTTTTCAATAAAAGATATCGAGTTTAAGCACAATATTTAGAAAAACTCCCTCACAATAGGCAATACTTAAAAGATCACTCCCCTGAATCATGAGGCAATACTTAAAGATCACTCCCCTGAATCATGCATTCATGTAACTCTCCCCTTTGGCAACATCAAAAAGTGGGAAAGACAAATAAAGCAAGGCATATATTCAGGATTAAACAAGCATATTTTGATAGTTACGTGATACCAAGCTTGGTGTGTGACAGATGAGGTGGTTGGACATGATTAGCTAGTTGCATAAGACAAATGCGTCACCCACTCATTATTCCGTACTTAAAGAAAATGGAAGGGGAAAAGACCTGCATAAACTCGTTAGCACACTCAAACGCCCAAGTTAGAATTTATTCAAAAAGAAAATGCAATCACAGGCAGTCACTCAATGCATGATTGGTCTAAAATTCCCAATTCAGTTCTAATAAAAAAGAAAGTTTCCTTAGGCAAAGGTTTAGTAAAAATATCTGCAAGTTGTCTAGATGTTTCCACAAACTCAATCATGCAATCACCTTTTTGAACATGATCTCTAATAAAATGGTGCCTAATCTCTATGTGTTTAGTCCGAGAGTGATAAACCGGATTTTTAGTGAGGTTTATGGAACTAGTATTGTCGCACTTAATTGGAACAGTTTTCAGATTGATTCCATAATCATTCAACTGTTGTTTCATCCAAATGATCTGTGCACAACAACTACCTGCTGCAACGTATTCCGCTTCAGCAGTGGACAAAGCCACACTGGCTTGTTTCTTACTATGCCATGAAACCAAAGCATTCCCAAGTAAGTGACATGTCCCACTAGTGCTTTTTCGGTCCATTTTGCAACCCGCAAAATCCGAATCCGAGTACCCAATAAGTGTGCAGTCAGCACCTTTGGGGTACCATAAACCCATGGTTTGTGTGCCAGTGAGATATCTCATGATGCGTGTTACCGCTAAGAGATGTGATTCCTTAGGATTTGCTTGAAAACGTGCACACATACAAACACTAGACATAATATCCGGACGACTAGCAGTGAGATAGAGAAGAGATCCTATCATACCTCTATACTTACTTACTTCGACCGACTTACCACCTTCATCTTTGTCAAGATAGCATGATGTGCTCATGGGAGTTGAGATTTCTTTGGCGTTGCTCATTCCAAATCTTTTAAGCAACTCCTTGCAATATTTGGATTGATTTATAAAAATTCCTTCTTTTGTTTGTTTGATTTGAAGTCCAAGGAAGTAATTTAGCTCTCCCATCATTGACATTTCAAATTCACTTTGCATGATATCGAAAATTCCTTACACAAGGATTCATTAGTAGCACCAAATATTATATCATCGACATAAATTTGAACAAGTAAAATGTCATGCTTTTTGTGTTTAATGAAAAGAGTGGTATCAACTTTTCCTCTTTCAAAACCTTTTTCAAGTAAATATTTGCTCAACCTCTCGTACCAAGCTCTCGGAGCTTGTTTTAAACCATATAAAGCCTTTTTCAATTTGAAAACATGATTTGGAAATTCAAAATTTTCAAAACCGGGAGGTTGATCAACATAAACTTCTTCTTGAATAAAGCCATTAAGAAATGCACTTTTAACATCCATTTGAAAAAGTTTAAAATCCATGATGCATGCAAATGCGAGAAGCATGCGAATAGCTTCTAATCTAGCCACGGGTGCACAGGTTTCATCGAAATCTATGCCCTCTTGTTGATTATAGCCTTTTGCAACAAGTCTAGCTTTATTTCTAACAATGATACCGTTTTCATCAAGCTTGTTGCGAAAGACCCATTTGGTCCCAATGACTAGGTGATCTTTAGGCCTAGGGACAAGTTCCCAAACATCATTTCTCTCAAATTGATTTAATTCCTCTTGCATAGCAAAGGTCCAATGCTCATCAAAGATGGCTTCATTGACGTCATTTGGTTCAATTTGAGAGACAAAGGCCATATGATGACATGCATGATTAAGAGAGTTTCGAGTCGTTACCCCTTTTGAGATATCACCTATTATGTTGTCAAGAGGATGGTTCTTTGAGACTCTCCATTCCTTTGGAAGATTTGAGTGAGAGAGTTCTTGAGAGGGTTGAGGCAAGGACTCTTGATCCTCCTTTTGAACTTTTGATCTCTCTTGTTCCTCTAAATAGGTATCTCCAAATACTTCATTGTTTAGGATAAAACACTTGCATCCGAAAACGTGAAGGTGGGAAATGTTGGGCTTCCTTCCTTTGTAGAGTTCATACGGTGTTTGTTTAAGGATCGACCTTATAAGAACTCGATTCATCACATAGCAAGCGGTGCTCACGGCGTCTGCCCAAAAGTACTTAGGAAGGTTAGTCTCATTGAGCATCGTCCTCGCTAGCTCTTCAAGAGACCGATTTTTCCTTTCAACCACTCCATTTTGTTGCGGTGTCCTTGGAGCAGAAAAGTTGTGATCGATGCCATTTTTGTGCAAAATGCTTCAAATGCTTCATTCTCAAATTCCCCACCATGATCACTTCGAATGGAAGCAATGTTAAGTCCCTTCTCATTTTGTATAACCTTTGCAAGTTTTCGAAAAGCATTAAAAGCATCATTTTTGTGAGAAATAAATAAAGTCCATGTATAGCGAGAATAGTCATCCACAATAACAAGAGCATAGTAATTGCCACCAAAGCTTTTAGTTCTAGAAGGGCCAAATAAATCCATATGTAAAAGTTGTAAAGGCCGGTTTGTAGAAACAATATTTTTAGATTTGAAAGATGCCTTTACTTGTTTTCCTTTTGACATGCATCACAAAGTTTATCTTTTTCAAAACGAAGCTTTGGTAAGCCAATTACTAAGTCTTCTGAACCAATTTATTAAGATGATCCATGTGAATATGAGCCATTCTTCTATGCCATAGCCAAGATTCATTCTCTTTACTAAAAAGACAACATGCATCATTTGAAGGTAGTTCATCTAAATTAACCATATAGATATTTCCAATTCTAGATCCAACGAAAACTGTACTTTTATTAAAAGAATTTACGACCATGCATTTTGAAGAATCAAATATAACATTATTGCCTTTGTCAGAAAGTTGACTAATACTTAGCAAGTTATGTTTCAAACCTTCCACATACAAGACATTCTCTATAATGGGATTAGGACTCTTACCAATAGTACCAATCCCAAGAATTTTACCTTTATTATTATCACCATAACAAACATAACCTTTATTTTTGGGTTCCAAAAAGGAGAACTTGCTTTTGTCTCCTGTCATGTGCTTTGAACAGCCGCTATCAAGATACCAATTTGAATCTTTGGCTTTCAAGCACACCTGCAAAATAAAATCAGGTTTTAACTTTTGGTACCCAAACTAAGTTGGGTCGGATGAGTTAGTTTTTGGCAAAGTACCCTTTGGAATCCATATCTTTTTGCCAACCACATTCTTGTTCTTTCTAATATTGCAAATGGAGGCAGTGTGACCATTTCTACCACAGTGAAAGCATTTAATGAAAGGACTACTTGAGGGTTTGTTGTGATTGAAGAGTTTAAAAGAATTATCATGTAGTTTTGGATGATAACCTAAACCACTTTTTCCAAAAGTACCTTTTTGGTTTCCAAAATTGATGTTTAGATTATATCTTCACATCGTAAATCTTGCAAGAGTGTTATTTAAATCCTTAACCTTATTTTTCAAAACACTACCCTCATTGCATTTTAAAACTTCATCCTTTTTATTTTCACAAGATATGGGAGGAGAAGTTTCAATCACAAAGAACTTGTTTTTCTTTAAGAATCACTATCTCTTTGTTTAAAATTTCAATTTTTGATTCAAGAGAAGAGATGGTTTTCTTAGAAGAAAGAACAATTTTTCCAAGTTTAATCGTTTCATTATTTAATTCTTCACAAGCAATAAGCGACTCATCATAAGTTAAAGGAGATTCGAGTTCAAGAGCATTTACCTCATCCTCCTCGTGTTTTGCCATGAGACATAAGTTGGCCTCGGTAGTACCTTCATGGGTCAATAGAAGGGTGTCCCACATTTCTTTAGCAGTCTTGCAATTTGAGACCCTATAGAACTCATCGTAGCTTAGAGCAGAAGTGATGATGTTCTTAGCTTTCAAATTGTATTGGACCTTTTCTTATCATCTTCGGTCCAAAGTGATCTTGGTTTGTCTACCACTGCATCATTAATTGATTGAGTGGGGACAAATGGACCATTTTCCACAGCATCCCAAATATCAAGATCAACACCCTCAAGAAAGATTTGCATTCTATCCTTCCAATAACCATACCCCTCACCATTGAAAAATGGGGGTCTGTTCATGGAGGTTCCCTCGTTATTGTTTGAAGTCATTCTCTTGAGACGGTTAAGTCCTTTATACAAGAGTCTAGCTCTGATGCCACTTGTTGACAAGTGACTCCAAACACAAGAGGGGGGTGAATTGTGTGTGAACTGTGCTTTCAAAAACTTTTGGAGAAATAAGTGCTAATTATGAGTTGCGGAAATATTAATGTGAAATAGATAAATCACTTGAAGAATAAATTGCAAACGAGTTAAAAATAAAGTAAATAGTAAGATATAAATAACAATAAAATAAAGTACAGAAATTTAATTGACTGAAAAGTAGAGAGATAAGGAGTAAAAAAGCACACAACAAATTATCCAGGTTCGGCCACTTAACACCCCTGTGGCCTACGTCCTGTCCCCAAAGCAAACCACTATTAGATTTTCACTAAGACACTAGCTTTTAAATCAGGTTCAGCTAGAAACCTTTACAACTCTAAACCAGAGCAATACGTTCAAGAGATATCACCTCTCTATGAACACCTTGGGATTCCTACCCAAAAATAAATGATTTTCACAAATAAAATGAGACGAAAAAGATACACTCAATAGTGCAGATATAACAAATTGAAGCTCAAATAATACAACTCAAATTTTGTAGAATAAAAAGACTCTCAGAAAATTGTGCTCAAATAAGTGTGAGTGATGAAAAATATTTGACAGAGTTTTTGGCACAAAAATTAAGCACTGCGTTTGTAACACCTGAGGACGAGATCGACATCGTATTAGGACGACGTATCGAGACCTCGACCAAGACCTTGTGTCGAGATCCCGTGACTAGATCGTTTGCCGAGATCATTTGTCGAGCTGATGAGACCACGTGCACTAGCTGCTGAGCTGAGGAGGTCGCGTGTCGAGTTGATGAAGTCGCGTACCGAGCTGATGAGGATGCAAGTCGAGCTGAGGAGACCGCGTTCACGAACTCGTGTTAGAACCTTGTACGCTTGCACGAGCACTCTTGTCGACATCGTGTCGAGATGACACCTCGTATTCTTTCGAACGTTATTCAGCGTTATTATTATATTGTTTGTAATTATTACATTGTCGGCTTGCCGTTGACCGAAGAGTAGAGGTAATTATGAGAGGAACGATTAAGCGGGTAGATGATTATTGGGATTGGCATCTTATAGCTGGAGTTACGATTATGCCCTTCCAAATTGTATTCACGATCGATTTTCCCTCAAACACTCATTTCTCTTTTCTTCTTTCTTCTTCCTTCCTTACGCTCTGTTTCGTTGTTTTCTTCAAAAAATCTCCATCGACGAAACCGTGAGTTCCATCGAGATTCTGCACAAGCTTTCTTCATCAATCTTGTTCATCATCAACTTCTCGACCCATATCTCGCCTGGCTCGATCACCGTTGAGGTATGAAGAATGATCTTTCTTTTCCTCCGTACTCTTGTTTAGCGCTAATTCTTCTTCCATTTTTAACCAGCTTTATGCTTCCAAATCATGTCAAATTGATGGGTTTTCTTCTTCACAATATTACCTATCTTTCTAACCGATTAATTGGGCTTGTAAAACAAATTTCTTCCTCTCGCTTTTTCGCAATCGGCGGTGCCCGTAAACCTCCATTTTTGGTTCGTTTCGATTTTTTGTTTCTCATTCGTTGCTTACAGTTATTGTTGTTGTCGATCTATCTATTGAAGCATCGGATAACTTTTCATGAAATTTTGATCGAAATCCCTAACTTTGTGTTAGAGGAAAAATATATTTCAGTTCTTGAGTTTTATATTTTCTGGGTTGTGGTTGAGTTTGGGGAAGAGAGAGCTAGATGTATTGGAAACCATAGATCGATCTAAATTGTGTTTGTTTTAGGAAGTCTGATTCCCGAGATCGAGTGATTTCCGAATCGAGGTGTACGGGAAAGCGAATCCAAGGACGGGGGAGCAAATGAATTCGGATCGAGGACTCAGACGTGTCGAAGTCGTTGTCGAGCTCTTTGAAGACAGCTGTGTCGAAGTCGTTGTCGAGCAGCATTAACTTGGAGTTCGGTAAGGGCAACTCCTAGATATCTCTAAGGCTTTGTTTTATAAGTCCTTATGTAAGGGCGCTTCACATTAATATTTTCGTAGTATGCTAGCATAAGGGCATTTCATATTCTACGTGGTTATGTTATTGTGTATGGATTTCCTGATTTGTGTCGAGCTGAAATGTTGTGATATGATTGAGTTTTTGCATGTATTTAATATGTGATTGAATATATGTCGTGAATTATGTATTGCATGTTGAATTGCGTTTCTTCATGTCGAGCTTGCTCTTTTATTTGACATGCGGTTGAATATCTTGTGTTTAACTCTTTGAATATCGTATGCTAATTGTTCATCGAGTGAGCGAGCTAGGTGAGTCGTATGACGCTTTTGAGCCGTGACCGGATAATCGAGGGTGCTAGGTCCCTTTTTGTTTACTGAGATTGACTAGACGCCGCCACGCTATGGGACCTGAGTTGACCGTCCTAGGGAGAGCGAGGATCCCAAGGCTTCGCTGGACTTTCCGACATACTGCACGGCGCGTGTGCATTCAGGAAAATTATCGAGTCGAGAGAAAATGGATTTGCGAGTTGTGTCGAGTTTAGAGTGAGATGGTCGAGTCACGTCGGTGAATGTTATACTTTCTTGTTTGCTTATATTTTTATGTCGAGCTTATCTTGAATTGTTGAGAAGTTGACCTTCCCGTGGTGCCTTCAATCCATGACGGTTACCCAGGCGATGTCGGGGCGCAGGAACTCGGCGATGAGACGATGCCGAGGAGGAGCTCGACGAGGACCCGAGTGACGACCTCTATCTGTCGTGATTGTTTATTTGTTGGATGTTTGTTTTTCTGAGGACTGTACTTCGTTTTTCTTTTGTGTTCGAGGTCGTGACCAGTTTGGGCAGTGTTGTTTTGTTGCTACAGGGTAGACTGGTGGTCTTACTTTTGGAGCAGCCCCCTGCGTGGGAGTCTGCCGGAAGTACCCCCAGGGTATGATTGCTCTTTTGAAGTTGTCGTACCTTAGGTGTATTTTCTTTGCACATTTGCTACTCTGTATTTTGTATACATTATTATTTCGAGTGATATATATATATGTGTATGTTATGCATGTATGTTTTATTAGAATTTAAGTCTTGTGTCTTAGTTGCACCATGTTTCGAAAAGCTGTAATTACTCTGATGTGCACGAGTCGGTTTTAAAAAAAAATATATATATATCGTATTTTTAAAAGGCACAAGAGTTTTGTTTTTAAAACACATCTCATATAGGTTTATGTTGAGCTTGGTGTGTTGAGCTCGGTAACTCGAGCTCGGTATATTGAGCTCGGTAGCGGTCCGGAAACGGGTCGTTACATTGTTGGTATCAGAGCAGTTCGGTTCTGACCGAGCTGTGCATAGGAATTTGGACTGGTCACTATGTCGGGTTATGTGTGTTGGGTACCTAGTTGTATTATGTTGATTGCTGTTTGATTAAGTGAAGCACTTATTGCTTGAGAAATTGTTTGAACTGTTTCTTGATTGAAGCAGTGTGTTTAACACATCCTTGTTGTGAGATTCTCGACAGTGGTTTTGAACTTTGTGGAATCTAATGCCACCAGAGGAATACGACATCCGCAACCGAGAACGTCGACATGGAACGAGCTATTCAAGCTATGACCGAGATGGCGGCAGCCATGGCTCAACAATCACCGCCGAACTCAACAGGCTAACGCGATGGCTCAACAGACGGCGGCGTTAACTCAGCAGAACTTGCAAAGAACAGCGAACGAGCGTAACTTGTCAAGCGAGAGGATTGGCCGACTTCAGGAAGCATGATCCACCGAAGTTCTACGGTGAGCCAAATCCGGATAAAGGCGATCTTTGGATGCAAGAGATCGAGAAGATCTTTGAGGCACTTCATTGCGGGACAACGTGAAGGTCGACTATGCCACCTACTTCATCGCTAGGAGACGCAGAGTATTGGTGGAGAGGAGTGAAGCAAATGTTTATAGCGTAACATCGCGAGATGACCTGGGAGCTTTTTCGTGAAAGGTTCTTGGACAAGTACTTCCTGACATCGCACGAGCCGAGAAGGAGCAGGAATTTCTTCAATCGCAAAGAAGGCAACTCGACGGTGTCCGAGTATGCGCCAAGTTCGAATCATTGGCGAGGTATTTCAGTCCATTTCATGACCGAAGTTGACTGCAGATGGTTGAGTGAGAGATTCCAACGGGATTGAGATTCGACATTCAAGTCGATGGTGTCGTTGAGGATCCGAAATCTCCAAGAGCCGATTGATCGATGTGTCGAGGTAGAAGGAGTGAGAAGCCACAAGAAGAAGACTAGGGCGGACCGTGAGACCCAGAGTGCGGGGCGAGATTTGCACGAAAGCGGAAACCACCGCAGAAGAGGCCTTACGACCGACCTCGGGGAACAACAACAGGGCGATGTCGTCCGATGACCCAAGTACCGAGGAGTGGAGGTCGGACCGGTGTGGAGGTGATTTGCTACCGATGTGGAAAGCCGGACATTACGCGAGTAATCAGACTCGTAAGGAGGAGGTGTGTTTCAACCGCAAGAAGCCAGGGCATTTTGCTAAGGATTGTCCTACACCTAAAGCTGAACCGACTATGCTTGCGGCAAAGAGCCAAAGGAAGCGTCAAGTGGCTAAAGGCGTAGTTTTACGCATGAGTGGCGAGGAAGCTGAACGAGCCGATGATCTTATCCAAGGTGAATGTGAGATCGAGGTAAATCCTTATCCGTTCTTTTTGATTCGTGCAACCCATTCCTTTATTTCTTCCGATTGTGTGAACCATTTGAACTTCGACCGTGATCGCTTTACCGCTTAAATTAGTAGTTACAACCCCAAATGCTAAAACCTTAGTCACAAACACCGCATGTCTTAATTGTGTAGTGATTATTGAGTAGAAAGTTTGTGGTCAATTTGGTTTGTTTGCCTCTTAAGGGCTTAGATGTTATCCTCGGGATGGATTGGTTATCACACCACCATGTCCTTTGGACTGTGCCCGTAAAGCGTAATTTTTCCAGACCTTGGAGTCTCCAATTATCTTTCCGCCGAACGTATTGGAGTTTCTTTGAAAGAAGGAACTAGGGAATACATGTATCTAGCTAGTTCGGAAGTTTTCGGCAGATCGACGTGAAGAATGTACGGTGGTGTGTGACTTTGAGGACGTTTTCAGAAGACGTGCGGGATTACCACCAAGACGAGAGGTCGAAGTTCTCCATCGACCGATTCCAGGAACAGACCGATTTCCAAAGCGCCATACAGGATGTCTCCCGCCGAGATGAAAGAGTCAAGTCCCGTGATCGAACACTTGGAGTCGAAGCAATTCATACGACCGAGCGTGTCACCGTGGGGAGCTCGGTGTTGTTGGTTAAGAAGAAGGATGGACGATCAAGGTCGTGGCGTGGACTATCGCGAGCTCAACAAGGTTACCGTGAAGAAGCGTTATCCGTTACCACGTATTGACGACTTGATGGACCAACCGTGGAGCGGCGACCTTTTCCAAGATAGACTTGAAGTCGGGCTACCATCAGTTCGCGTGAAGGAGGAAGATGTCGCCAAAGCGACTTTCAGGACTAGATACGGTCACTATGAGTACTTGGTGATGCCGTTTGGAGTGACGAATGCGCCAGCTGTGTTTATGGACTACATGAACAGGATTTTCCATTCGTTTTTGGATCAGTTCGTTGTAGTGTTCATCGACGACATATTGATTTACTCGAGGAACCGAGAAGAGCACGCAGAACACCTATGTCGAGTACTATAGATATTACGAGATAAGCAACTCTATGCCAACCTGTCGAAGTGTGAATTTTGGCTTGAAGAGGTGAATTTTCTTGGTCACGTGATTTCCAAAGAAGGGATAGCTGTGGATCCAACTAAGATTGAGGCGGTGATAGCATGGGAGCGACTAAGGCGATTCATCGAGATCGGGAGTTTTGTCGGCTTAGCGTGCTATTACCGAAGATTCATTGAAGGTTTCTCAAGATTGTCGCGCCTTTTACACGATCGACGAGGAAGGATCAACCTTTGCTTGGACCGAGGAGTGTGAAGCCGATTTTCAACGGCCGAAGGAGCTTTTGACGGCGGCGCTTTGCTGATTTTGCCTCAACAGAAGAGCCTTTCGAGGTGTATTGTGATGCGTCACACCAGGGATTGGGATGCGTCGATGCAACATCGGAAGGTGGTCGCGTATGCTTCAAGACGCCTTAAGATTCACGAGAGGAACTACCCTACTCACGACTTGGAGTGGCGGCAGATAGTTTTTGCGTCAAGATATGGAGGCACTACCTTTACGGAGCACTCTTCTTTGTTTCGGCGATCACAAGAGCTTGAAGTACTGTTCGACGGAAAGAACTCAACATGCGCCAACGTAGATGGACGTAATTTCTCAAGGACTACGACTTTACGTTGGAATACCATCCGGTAAGGCTAACGTAGTAGCAGATGCGTTGAGCGGGAAGAGCGTTTAACCTCGGTAATGATGATCAAGGAGTTGGAGATGCTCGAGAAGTTCCGAGACTTGAAGTCGAGTGTCAAGTTTCACCGGGAAGCCGAGTTTTGGTATGCTTACCATTTCTAATGATTGTTGGACGAGATCCGAGACCAGCAAGTTCATGACGAGCTCGCAAGAGAAGATCTGATTGATAGCGCAAGGAAGCGGCGAATTTCAGGCCTGAGCGACGACATCTTGAGGTGCAATGGCCGAGTGTGCGTACTAACGATCCGAGCCGAGGAAGTTGATTCTCGACGAAGCGCATAAGAGCAACTTTAGTATTCATCCCGAGTTACGAAGATGTATCAAGACTTGAAGAAGCATTTTTGGTGGTCCGAATGAAGAAGCAAGTGGCGAGCACGTAGCTTCATGTTTAACGTGTCGTAAAGCGAAGGTGGAGCACCAACGACTGCGGGAATGCTACAATCGCTGACGCGTGCGATGGAAATGGGATAGTATTTCCATGGACTTCGTTGTAGGTTTGCCGAAGACGCGAAGAAGAATGATTCGATTTGGGTGATCGTCGACCGATTGACCAAATCTGCTCATTCTTGCCAAAGGAGGTCGACATACAATGTGGAAAAGTCGACCGAGATCTACATCGCGGAGATAGTACGACTTCATGGAATACCTCTTCGATCGTGTCGGACCGAGATCCGAAGTTCACGTCTCATTTTGGAGGGAATTGCAAGAGCGATGGGAACCGAGCTCGAGCTTAGCTTCGGCATATCATCCACGCATCGACGGTCGACCGAGAGAACGATCCAATCGCTTGAAGATTTGTTGCGAGCTTATGCGTTAGATCACCGAGGAAGTTGGGACGACGCCTTACCATTGGTGGAATTCACCTACAATAACGACTTCCATGCGAGTATTGGGATGGCACCTTTTGAAGCGGCTGTATGGGCGGAAATGTCGACGCCTCTTTGTTGGTACCAGGACGGCGAGCGAACCGTCAGAGGACCAGATATGATCCAGCAGACTATCGAGAAGATCCGTTTGATCGAGATCGGATGCGAACATCTCAAAGTCGATGTAAGAGTTATGCGGACCAACGACGTCGACCACTCGAGTTCGAGGAAGGAGAACATGTATTTCTTAGAGTCACCCCACCATCGGAGTTGGTCGAGCGATCAAATCCAAGAAACTTACCCCTAAATTCATTGGACCTTACAGATTCTTCGTCGTATTGGTCCAAAGGGCATATCAGTGCCTTGCCACCATTCTTGTCGAACATCCACGACGTCTTCCACGTCTCACAATTGCGAAGTATGTTTCCGACCTTCTCATGTCATCGAACCGGATGTGATTCAACCGAAGGGCGACCTATCTTTCAAGCATTACCTGAAGAATCGTTGATCGGAAAGCCAAACAATATGAACAAAGAGATTCAACTTGTCAAAGTTGTGTGGGATCAAGACGGGAGATGCGACTTGGGAGCTGGAAGAGAAGATGAAGACTCAAGACTGAACTTTTCTCGAGGTAAGAATCTTATTTGCAATTTCGAGGACGAAATTTTTTAGAGGAGAGATTGTAACACCTGAGGACGAGATCGACATCGTATTAGACGACGATCGAGACCTCGACCAAGACCTTGTGTCGAGATCCCGTGACTAGATCGTTTGCGAGATCATTTGTCGAGTGATGAGACCACGATGCACTAGGCCGAAATGAGGAGGTCGCGCGTGTCGAGTTGATGAAGTCGCTGCATCGAAATGATGAGGACGCAAGTCGAGCCGAGGAGACCGCGTTCACGAACTCGTGTTAGAACCTTATGCGCTTGCACGAGCACTCTTGTCGACATCGTGGTCGAGATGACACCTCGTATTCTTTCGAACGTTATTCAGCATTATTATTATATTGTTTGTAATTATTACATTGTCGACTTGCCGCTGACCAAGCAGTAGAGGTAATTATGAGAGGAACGATTAAGCGGGTAGATGATTATTGGGATTGGCATCTTATAGCTGGAGTTACGATTATGCCCTTCCGGTGTATTCACGATCGATTTTCCTCAAACACTCATTTCTCTTTTCTTCTTTCTTCTTCCTTCCTTCTCGCTCTGTGTTTCGTTGTTTTCTTCAAAAAATCTCCATCGACGAACCGTGAGTTCCATCGAGATTCTGCACAAGCTTTCTTCATCAATCTTGTTCATCATCAACTTCTCGACCCATATCTCGCCTGGCTCGATCACCGTTGAGGTATGAAGAATGCAGATCTTTCTTTTCCTCTGTACTCTTGTTTAGCGCTAATTCTTCTTCCATTTTTAACCAGTTTTATGCTTCCAAATCATGTCAAATTGATGGGTTTTCTTCTTCACAATATTACCTATCTTTCTAACCGATTAACTGGGCTTGTAAAACAAATTTCTTCCTCTGTTTTTCTGCAATCGGCAGTGCCCAGAAACCTTCATTTTTGGTTCGTTTCGATTTTTTTGTTTCTCATTCGTTGCTTCTGGTTATTGTTGTTGTCGATCTATCTGTTGAAGCATCAGATAACTTTTCATGAAATTTTGATCGAAATCCCTAACTTTGTGTTAGAGGAAAAATATATATCAGTTCTTGAGTTTTATATTTTTCTGGGTTGTGGTTGAGTTTGGGGAAGAGAGAGCTAGATGTATTGGAAACCATAGATCGATCTAAATTGTGTTTGTTTTAGGAAGTCTGATTCAGAGATCGAGTGATTTCAGAATCGAGGTGTACGGAAAGTTTAATCCAAGGACGTGGAAGCAAATGGAATCCGTGATCGAGGATCGTGACGCGTGTCGAAGTCGTTGTCGAGCTCTTTGAAGACAAATTGTCGAAGTCGTTGTCGAGCAAAGATTAACTTGGAGTTCGGTAAGGCAACTCCTAGATATCTCTAAGGCTTTGTTTTATAAGTCCTTATGTAAGGCGCTTCACATTAATATTTTCGTAGTATGCTAGCATAAGGGCATTTCATATTCTACGTGGTTATGTTATTGTGTATGGATTTCTGATTTGTGTCGAAATTTGAAATGTTGTGATATGATTGAGTTTTTGCATGTATTTAATATGTGATTGAATATATGTCGTGAATTGTGTATTGCATGTTGAATTGCGTTTCTTCATGTCGAGCTTGCTCTTTTATTTGACATGCGGTTGAATATCTTGTGTTTAACTCTTTGAATATCGTATGCGGCGAATTGTTCATTGAGTAAGCGAGCTAGGTGAGTCGTATGACGTTTTTGAGCCGTGACCCGGATAACTGAGGGTGCTAGGTCCCCTTTTTGTTTACGGGAGATTGACTAGACGTCGCCACGCTATGGGACCTGAGTTGACTGTCCTAGGGAGAGCGAGGATCCCAAGGCTTCGGCTGGACTTTCCGACATACGGTACGGCGTGTGCATTCCGAAAAATTATCGAGTCGAGAGAAAATGGATTTGCGAGTTGTGTCGAGTTTAGAGTGAGATGGTCGAGTCACGTCGGTGAATGTTATACTTTGCTGTTTGCTTATATTTTTATGTCGAGCTTATCTTGAATTGTTGAGAAGTTGACCCTTTCCCGTGGTGCCTTCAATCCATGACGGTTACCCAGGCGATGTCGAGGGCGCAGGGACCTCGACAGTAGACGATGCCGAGGAGGAGCTCGACGAGGACCCGAGTGACGACCTCTATCTGTCGTGATTGTTTATTTGTTGGATGTTTGTTTTTCTGAGGACTGTACTTCGTTTTTCTTTTGTGTTCGAGGTCGTGACCAGTTTGGGCAGTGTTGTTTTGTTGCTACAGGGTAGACTGGTGGTCTTACTTTTGGAGGTCGACCCTGCGTGGGAGTTCTGGAAGTACCCCCAGGGTATGATTGCTCTTTTGAAGTTGTCGTACCTTAGGTGTATTTTCTTTGCACATTTGCTACTCTGTATTTTGTATACATTATTATTTCGAGTGATATATATATATGTGTATGTTATGCATGTATGTTTTATTAGAATTTAAGTCTTGTGTCTTAGTTGCACCATGTTTCGAAAAGCTGTAATTACTCTGATGTGCACGAGTCGGTTTTAAAAAAAAAAATATATATATATCGTATTTTTAAAAGGCACACGAGTTTTGTTTTTAAAACACATCTCATATAGGTTTATGTTGAGCTTGGTGTGTTGAGCTCGGTAACTCGAGCTCGGTATATTGAGCTCGGTAGCGGTCCGGAAACGGGTCGTTACAGCGTTGTTGTTTTTGTGTTGTAAGAAAGAGCACAGCGTTGTTTATTTATAGACCGACCGAGGAGCGTCTCACGCACTTAAAAAAAAATGTCCGTTGAAGATTTGACCGTTGCAGGATGATTATTAAAAGGATTTGTCGTTGCAGCATTTAAAAAAAGATTTGTCCGTTGCGTCGATTTGTCCGTTGGAATTTGTCCGTTGCGTTGAACATGAAAGAATTGAAAACACGGAGACGGCTCGGCATACGACCTCTGAAGACAGCTCGGCGGACGACCTCTGAAGACAGCTCGGTAGACGACCTCGAAACAAAGCTCGACAGACGACCTCGACACAGCTCGGCAAAAGACCTCGGCACACGACCTCGGCACGCAGCTCTGCATACGACCTCCTCATCAGCTCGGTCCTCATAGCTCGGTACGCGACCTCATCAGCTCGACACGAGACCTCGGTACGCGACCTCATCAGCTCAACACGGATCATCAGCTCATCACGCGACCTCGGTACGCGACCTCATAAGCTTGACACGCGACCTCCTCCTCAGTTCGACATACGACTTCCTCAGAGCTCAACATCCGACTTCCTCCTCAGCTCGACATCCGACACGAGATATGCATGTCAAAATATTTTGTGCGTGTGTGATTTAATTTTAATTGAGAGCTTTTTATTACTACTTACAAATTGTCTTAATAAAGATAAATAAATACCCAAAACCCAAAGACTTGAGAAACTATCATTCTTGATACGCGTCTTGGTATTCTTTTCCACTTTTTGCACGGTTGACTATTTGCAAAGCTCCCTTTTGTCAATCATCAAAATCATCCTGTCAAGGCATGTATTCACATCTACAAAAGATCCTTCCTATAGCATAGCCACGATTCCGCTACGCTACTCTGATAACATATTTCCCAGCTAACAATGTTGTAAATCTAAAATAAGGTCAGCTTATCCTCTCTAGTTAAGCTACTAGCCCATTGTACTTACTAGGATTCCTTTAAGGTAATGGCTAAAAGTCTTGCACCTTAAGTGCAACAACTAAGGGTTAACCTACATCTCTCAGTTCTGGGTTTATCATTCTCAATTCACTAAGCGTAATTTTAAACAAGATACTAAGAAATTAACAACTTAGGAAATTGCTAACCCAAAATTCACAGTTAATGGTTCAGGTACCTACTATCTTAGCTCTATCTATCATATACTCCTGTGAACTTAGCCCACTTAGAATTGTTCGTGTACTAGAACAAACAAAATTAAACAAGTAATGCATGTAACTCAACTCAGAGTTCACGCACTGAAACACAATAGACCACACACAAAGCCCGGTTAGAACCGAACTGCTCTGATACCACTAAATGTGACACCCTCTACCCCGCATGTTATCGTTACGAAAATAAATTAAGAAAAAAATGTAACTGCTGAAAAATACAGTCAAATAAAATTTTCATAAATAAAGGTAGAGTGGTCACACTCTCATAAACTTGCGGAAATAATCATTTGAAGGTTACGAATAAAATTCACATGATACAAACACCCCGATGTCACAACGTCTCAGAGCTGACCCTAAACATTTACTTCGAAAATAACAACATCGATAATAACCAAAACATCAAAAATCCTAATCTACGATGACCGCGCCCATAGATCACTCCTCAGCCACGTCGTCATCGTCACCTGCAGTCTCATCGTCTAAACATACACAATGGTGTATGAGTAGCCACAGTAAAAAGGGGTTAGACATCATATACAATCATAGCACAAGACGGCAAAGGACATAGCTTAAGCAATGCGCATACAACACGTTAACTTAATCAACACATAACCTGAATGCTTGACTCAACGAGTACTTATGCAATCCTAGACAACGTCTACTTCACCGAACATGTGGATCCAAACCAACTCAGATGAGCGAGTGAGAAAACATCATCACTCTTGAGTACGAACAGTGTCTAGTCAGGGTAACCGGTATATTTATTGGTCACGCCCCAGCTGTGGTAGCTATCCACCGCCTTTATATAAGACGCTCCTACCCGATTGACCCCCAAGACCGGGTACCTTGCCCATCATGCCCGATACTATATCGCATCATCGTTGCTCACCCCCAATAACGTTAACTTAACAAGACACATATGATGCATGAACATAAACCAAGCAAGTGTCTAACAACAACAACAACAACAACTCACCAACCATCTCATCAAGCGGCCGACTATAACAACTATAACAAGGTATTACTCGTCAGTAAACTGACAAATTTCCCACAATCTTGGAACAAGTCCAAGTTATCAACCTACCTCACCACACTAAGTCTAGGCTAACTTAACTAAATTTCCAACTCTTAACTAAAGTGTTTCAACTTACTTATTTGACCGGACGTACCGTACTACTCCCCTAAAATTATAGGACACTATCCAAGAGAGTTTGGGTCAATACTTATTATAACCTGAATTTAAAAATTCAATTAGTGAGACTTTGCTAAAATAATTCTAGGCTTAGTCATCTTTCTGCATAATTTTTCTGTATAACTATTACTCTAAGTTGTCAACTAGGCTGAAATACTCATAACACCAAATCTTGCTTCTAAAACACTTAAACCACCGACACCACCATATGACCATCATATCCTAGTCCTAAGACTTGCTTGTGCCATAACTTAAACGCTAAAAATATCATTATACCTTAGTTAACTCCTAACAATTACACCCATCATCCATACTTTATCCTTTCACATAACCATGATATACCACCTAGAGAATCTAAGTGTAACAAACCACACTCTATGATAATCTAGCTCTCACTCAACACAACAAATCCAGAACATCAAATAGCAACAAGCAATCTCATTTAAACACATTTACATACATTTATCAATAACAAGCCAAGACAACCAAATCATCATATGATCCATACATGACATTTCATCGTAACACATCAATTCAAACAACACCTTATAAGACAATTTCAATTAACATTTAACATCATGACATAATTTAATATCAAATTTTCCCATCACAATGGCAATGGTACTTATTTTGCACAATGGCACAAGTCTAGGGACCATGGGACGTCCCTATTGCCTAATTATATCCATAAGCCCACTAATCTTGTATCCATCTACCCCCTTACCTCAATAAAAAGTTTGAAGTATTCCAAGGTGAAGAAAACTGGCTACAACGACAATTTGAGCACCAACTGAGCACAGGATAAAATTTTCGAAAGAGCGAAACGCGGCGAGACAAAGGGGTTACGAAGGATCCGACATCAACTTCACCGAATCGAGCAAAGGAGTATTGTTTTCTGAAGGTTTCGACGTGAGGAATCCGAAAACGACGTCCGTTTTTCGAATCGAAAACTGTGGTGTCCGGAAAAGTGAAATTACAGCTCGCCCAGCGTAAATAAACGCGACGAACGGAGCCGCGGTTGAACGAACAGAGGCCGGAAACGTGTTCTTTGGTCGATTTCGAGTTGGGTTGTAAGTTTTGGAATTTTTCTGTGGCCTAGGATGAGAGAACAGGAACAGAGAAATTCAAAGTGAGGATTTGCTCGCTCACTGCGCGGCTGAATTTTATTTCATAGAGACGATGAACAGTCATGGTAAAACAATGACCTACTGGGCTTGGGCCTTCTTCCTTTTATTTTTTTTAAAACGTGAGCAACATGTATATAAGTCATATATGATTGTATCTTTTTTTTTTTTTTTCCTCTTAAAACATCAGCACACACACACATATCTCCATATATATATAATAATGTATATAATATAATAAATTCATGTTTTTACTAACTTTTAAAATATACCATTATTTTACAATATCTATAATAAATTCAAAACTAATATTTAATAAAAATATAGTAAAATAGTATTAATTAAAATATACTAATTATTAAGGCAAACACACTCAAGTCATCACAAAATTACCAATATAAGCACACAATATATATAGGATCCTAAGAATTCAAATTTGAGGGTGTTACAATTCTCACTTAACAATAGTACTAAGAATAATAATAAAATATCATTCCAATACTCCTTAAATTTAAATAATTATTAACAAGATAATATTAATATTTCAAACTAATGTTTTACAAAAATAAAGATAATAATAAAACAATAAAGCATTACTAAAAATACTAATTTCCAAAGTAACTTACATAAAAATTATCAAAAAAATTATTAATATATTCAGGCATATATACATATGTATTAATACGAAAATTGGGGTGTTACACCTTACACGGATGATCCTTCTTTCATTCTGAATCCCCATGCTGCTTATTTAGGACCGGTCATGACCTTTTCTAATTTTCCCGAAGATTTTAGGGATTCTTTCCTGAATAAAGAAGGTCAAACTGACATTCTTGCTGCTTCCTCTACCTTCCATATTCACTATTTCTTAAAAAGCTCTAGGCTTTTTAGAACTCCCCCACTTAGTGTAAGTGGTTATTCTGCTTGGCTCGCTAGGGTTGAAGCTAAGAAAGGTAACACTTGGAAAAATTAAGTATTTGTCACCTTATTCAACTTTCCAAGCATCTCTTTAGGTTAGACTCAACAATGTTGGGAGCTGCTGTGTTCTTTTGGAACAAAACTATTAACAACTTCTACTTTCCCTATGGGATGATGGGTCCAACGCTTTTTGATGTTGTTGCGCTTACTGGCCTCCCACCGGATGGCCAAATGATTTACCCTCTTGTCATGGCAAACAACGTCATTGACGTTTTCAGCAATGAACCACTTTCATTTTCAAAATACGTTTCTAGTCAAATGAAAGGTGATCCTGAAGTTTCTGACCATGAACATGTAGCCTTCCTATTCTATTGAATATCTGCTTTTGTTATGTGTAACAAATGTCAAAAACATTGATCGACTTGGCGAACCTTCTCCATGAAGGTAAAAGGTGGGCCCTTGGCTCGTTCCTTCTGTCTAATCTTTATCCGAGCATGTCGATCCTATACACCATGGTGAAAGAAGGTCGAAAGAAAAGTGGAATTGGAGGCCCAATGTGGCTCATGCAATTATGGCTAAACACTACATTTCCATGCCACACTGTCGATAAAGTACCACCTAAACTTGACATTGAAACTTATGGCACATCAGCCATGTATCGCGTTTCCAAGCCATTCGACAATGAGCTTGAAAGTTTCAAGTATTACTTCAGCCTCTTCCATTCTCTTTCCGCCAATACCCCTGGTGTCCGTTTTCAACCCTTTGTTGGCAGAAAGTATGGACCTGCATGGTTCAAATCCCCTTTTGATCCAACTTCAAAAAGTTGTACAATCACTTGGACTCACCTTCTTGCCTGTCAAGTATTTCTTGCGGGTCTACCCGGTTCGACGGATGACTCAGCCTTCACCTGCTTGCCTAACGCCTCTGCTAACAACATTGGTTTCATGGAATCCATTCCGGGTCCATTCCCTCTCAAGAAAGAAGACATTCTCCTAGATTGCATCGACTTAAAGTGAGAAACCTTTGATGGCCTAAAGAGAAGGAATGAAGTGCGCATATCCGCTGTCAACTTTGTTCCTTTCACTCCCACTTTGGGTGTATCCCAAGATTTGGTTGCTTAGTGGGATGAATACTACAAGAAATTCCATACATCTATTGAAGACTGTATGAACAGACTTGTTGATCCCTTTGTGCAGGAACAGGATCCCTCAACCAAGACCAAAGGTGAGCATTTAAAAGACATAAGCAGCTTTGAGAAATTTTACAAAATAAAATGGGACCCTAGATACCCCATTCACATTGTTCGACAAATAAAGGAAATGACTGCCAAATCAAAAGAAAAGCATGAGAATAATTGGGGCATTAAAGCTCTGAAACATCGACAAGAAACAGGTCAATCACTTGTGAAACCCCCTTGTCCTGAACCAGTGCCTTTACCCTGTGCAAATTTTGGTTTGGCTGATCCATTTCCAGGGAAACCGACAAGAGCTGGTAACTTCCTTTTCCTAGAAAGATTTCATTCTCATACTAATGTCAACACTTATGAAAACAAAGAAGTTGCCTACGCTGGTTGGTTTGCCTTTCCCTTTTGAACAATATGATGGGGCTGTCAAGGTTATCACCAGTTTCCTCAAGGTATTTAGTTTCCTTTGCCTTCTGTTTGAAATCCCACTCATTTTATGCTTACACTCTTTGCTTTGTTTTAGCTTTGACTCTGAAAGAGCCTTTGAAATGCAAGCAAACAAGTGGCAAGGATACAGAGATAGAAGTACAAGAGGATGATGAAGATGATGAACCTCCTCTTCAATCCAAATCAACAAAGAAGAAATCTTCCAAATTTGTGGTCACAAAACCCAACACTGGCAAAAAACCAACCATGTCGAAGAAGAAACCAACAGGGTCTAAGCATTCGACCAGTTCTTCCCAACAAGAATCCACCAAAAGGAAGGTGCAAACAACTGGCCTTGAGGTTAAACCATCAATATGCAGAATGATTCTGCTTCACTCTCCCTCCCACTCGACACCTCAAATGGTTCTTCTCTTTCTTTGCTTGTATAATTTTTTTTTATGACCCATCAATTAGCCATTCTTCGAACCTTCATTTTTTTAGGAATCTCATGCAGAGAAATCCGTTTCAGAAAGCTCTGAAGATACTCCAACAGCGGAGTGTACCATGGTACATTTAATTTCATCATTGCCTAATACGATGGCCACCTTACATTATACAAGCCCTACACTCATTTGTTTATACATTTGCAGGAACCAAGAGTCAAATCTTTGAAGAAAGGCGTGTCTGAAGAATGTACTTCAAAAGACCCTACCTCTGTCGAAGAAGTTGACTCGTCGAGCACTAATAAGGTATGTCCCTTTGAACCACCCTTGTTTTTTTATTACTCTTTTGAACATTACCTTATCATACCCATTTGTCAGGACTCCCCTGAGCAAGCAAATGTGAATACTTCACTACCCTTGCAAACAATTCTCCCAAATTTTGTTCCTCCTGCCACTGAGGTATGACACTTCTTGTCATTTCATTAGCATCAGAACACTGACTTACAACTTGCACTATATTTTTTTTACAGGAAGTCCCAGAGACTCAACTTGAGCATGAGGTTGAAGAACTTTCTGCCATGGATGTCGATGTGGCTCAGCCTACCCTCTCGACAGAAAATCTAAATCCTATTTCTACTCACCAAGATGATCCCACACTACACGTGGAAGCAACCTCCGTGGAAATAACTTCTGCCCCCTAAGCTACTAAGAAGGTACCCCCCATGGTAATTAGGGCAGACAGTGTTGACATGGATCGATTGTTTGATGATCCTACTATTCCATCTACTCAAACTGCTACATCAACCAACCCCATGCCACATGATGCCAACACTGGACAGGGCAATGTTGGAATAGATGAATGGATCAGCTTGCTATTAGGAACTAGCAGCAAGAATTCACCCATGTCAGCTCGATCCTCCACATTTCCTGGAGACAACTTTGCTGATAAGCTTAAAGGGCTGCTTGAAGATCTGAAGGGTTTCTTCAAGTACTCTTTCGACGACCTCTACTCGAATCAAGAAGTAAGAAACAAGTTAATTCGCGTCGTCAAAGAGCTTCAAAGCTCCCGCAGAAGGCTACCACCAATCTATTGAGGGCACATTAACACATTATATAAGTTTATTTAAGAATTGATCCCCAAACTGCCTGATCTTGACGGTAGTATTCTACCATTCCAGCAAGCTCTCATAGCCAAACATGAGCTTCGTGACAAACTGGTGCTTCTTCGACAAAAACAGTCTGTGTTGTCGAGAAAGGCACTCCTCATCAGGAAAGAATACCTGAAATGGAACAAAATATTGCACGTTTGAAACAAGAGCTTGCCACTGCCGAAGCCCAATTATAAGAGGCAATCAAGGCTTCTTGCTCAGAGGAGATTGCTGCTCTCAACCAAGAAATGTCTAACAGCACTGCAGAGGCGCAAGCCATTTTGTCGAAAGTTGAAACTCTTGAAGTCAACTACGTGAACGCTGAGAATGCAAACACGGAGTTTGCTGCAACTTGGGAAGACATCAGAAAGATTCCTTTTTAAATTTCTTTATTTTGTTGCATGTCTACCACCTTTGTATTAATTTTTCATGTCGAATACATTTGCTCGACCATCTCTTGTACTTTACTGTAACTACTGAACTCCGATTTGACATGATTTCGATCAATCGTTTCACCATCCAGCTAGCACGTTTCTTTTACCACTTTAATTTTCAGTTTCAGGCCATAAATTACATTCAAAGACCAGTCAATTTGACTGTTAAAACTTAAAAATTAACGCCAGTTTGCGCTATAAATAAGGAGTTGGCAAACTTCAATTCCCATTCAAGCACAAACACTCTCTGAACTCTTGAAGTTCCTCTTCCAAAAGTCTCTAAGAAACTCTTGCTAGTATTACAAACACCATTCCCAAATCCGACTTCCTCTTGCCCTCAAACGAACTAACTGAGTGTAACAAGTTGCAATGGAATTCTCTTTCATCCATTTCAAACCTTTATCCCTTGGTTCTGCTCATTTCATTTGGAAACCAGGAGACTCCAACTCTTGGAGTTTTCTTCAAGGTTTTTTGTCTCAATGGTGAAAGATCCTCTGGGTTTTGGTAATTTACCTAATACCAACAATGAGTTTTGGTAAGTTGCCTAATGTAGCTTGCCAAACTCACTGATCTTTGTAAGGAAGGGACAGGCCTGAGCCATTTTTCCTTTCAATCGTCTTGCGCTCCTTCATACCTTATGTTCAAAATTCAATGTGAAGTGCGTGGAGGTTGACTGGAAAAAGTTTTGCACGATCGACGCCAATTGTGAAACGCATTATGGCGTCGACGACTACTTCTCTTTAGATCTCAGCTTTTCCTTTATTCTCACAAAGTTTGACATCCATCTTCAACGCGCTCTTCAAATGCACATTCTGTTGCTTTGGATATTTTTCTCTTTCAGCGGCTCTTGCAGACTTAATTGTCTTCCCAGTTGACATGCCATGGAGGCCACTTCTGCTACCCATGTTCCTCTCTCTTCCTAAATTCTTCCTCAGCATGAGCTGAATTGGGAACATGACAAAGCTTCTTCGACTGGATTTATTTTGTAATAGCCTAGATTCAGAGACTTTTTAGTACTTGTATCACCAGGCTATAAGCCTATTCGACAATGTATGTTGTATACTGCAAAATGGCTTATGAATAAAGTAATCCAGTTTACACTTCAAAGTTGTATTTTCACCTCGCACATTATTGGTCTATATGACTTTAAATATTTGCCATTAATAGACTTAATTCTAAAACCAGAATTAACTTCAACAAGTGCATAAGCATTTCCTGAGAATTCTTGGACAATCTCAAATGGTCCTTCCCACTTTGGGGACCACTTTCCAAATTCTCGACACTTCTTATCCATTGGCAAACTGACTTTCCAAA
Organism: Calophaca sinica; assembly: GCA_037113605.1. Lineage (NCBI taxonomy): Eukaryota > Viridiplantae > Streptophyta > Magnoliopsida > Fabales > Fabaceae > Calophaca > Calophaca sinica. The sequence continues at coordinate 47,932,787 of CM073734.1, read as the reverse complement.
CTAAGTCACCAACCTTGAAATGTTTATACTTAACTCGACTGTCATAGAATTTAACTATTCTCTCTTTCTGTCGAATTAAATGCTCTAAAGCCATAACTCTCTCATCATGGATTTCATTTAATTCATCAAACATGAAGTCCCAGTATTGGTCTACTGGTACATCATCTTGCTTTTGAATTCTTAATGAACCAAGATTTATCTCAACAGGCAAAACAGCATTATGGCCATAAACCAACTTATAAGGAGTAGTACCTGTCGATTCTTTTGGAGAATTCCTGAATGCCCAAAGGACTTGTTCCAAAGTTGAGTGTCAGCTTTTTGGATATCTGCCAATGTGCTTCTTTATCAACCCAATGATGATTTTATTCATGGCTTCGACCTGACCATTTGCTTGTGCATAGTATGGCGTCGAAGTCACCATCTTGATCTGCCTCGACTCAACATACTCGACAACCCTCTTCCCAACAAATAATGATCCTTGGTCTGTTGTGATTGTTTGTGGTATACCAAATCTTCAAACAATGTGATTTTCAATGAAATCCACAATGTCTTGTTGCGTTACCTCTTTCAAGGCTACTGCCTTTACCCATTTGGTAAAGTAGTCCACCCCTACTAAGATATATTTGTGCCCTTTTGAAGAAGTAGGAAAGATTTGGCCTATGAGATCCAGAGCCCATCCTCTAAAAGGTCAAGGTTTAACGATGGAATGCAACTCACTCGCAGGCATGTTTTGTATGTGGCCAAGTTTTTGGCATTCTTCACAAGACTTTGCAAACATAATGCAATCTTTAACCAAAGTGGGCCAATACACTCTTTGTCTTCTTAGTACGCATTTCATCTTCTCGCCTTCCTAATGAGCTCCACAAATTCCTTCATGAATCTCTGCCAATGCCGAGTAGGCATCCTCTTCGCTAACGCATGTTTCCAAATTACCATCGACAGACTTTCTATACAAAGCTCCTGCAAGTACAACAAACTTAGTTACTTTGTACTTAATTTTCCTATCGACGTCAACACTTGGATTTTCCAAATACTCAATTATTGGCTTATGCCTATCAGGCGAATTTGACGCATTGGAAACAAGAATATCCCTTTCATCCAAAGGGTACAGTAACTCACAGACTTTTATAAATTCTGTCAACACCTTTGAAGATAACTTATATCCTGAGACCAACTAGGCTAATTCGTTAGCCTCTTGATTCAGTTCTCTCAGGATATGCTCCAATTCGACACTGTCGAACTGTTTCATTAACTTGCTGGCCACTTGACAGTATTTGACAAGATTATGGCTAACACATTTGTACTCTTGAGTTAACTGCCTTATAACCAATTGTGAATCCCCAAAAACTTTGGCAGTGCGTGCTCGCATTTCTATCAAAATTTCCAAACCCACAATTAAGGCTTCATATTCAGCCTCATTGTTGGAGCAAGCATATTTTTACTCGAATATTAGTTTAGTTGGCACACCTAAAGGTGAAATTATCAGAACGCCAACACCAACCCCATTTCTGTGTCTTGAGCCATCAAAATACAAATGCCAAGGCTTTAAGTAATACTTAAGTTTTGTACATGAAAAATATAATGCTAGACACAACTTCTCTATATCACTATATCTTGTTTCTGCATCATTCAGCACTCGACTGAGGTAGTAAACGGTTCTTTCGACGTTATTCTCATCCTCCTGAGCCAGTAGACAACCTATATTTCTTCTGATGCAGAAATGTACAACTTAACTGGTCGATGTGGCTCTGCAGGCATCATGACCAGTGGACTTGTCAAGTATTGCTTGATTTGGTTGAAAGCCTCTTGATGTTGTTGAGTCCATACAAAGGCTTCCTCTGCTTTGAGCTTTACCAAAGGAGAAAACACCCTTGTCCTTCCTGAAAGATTTGATATGAACCTTCTGAGAAAGTTTGCCTTCCCCAAGAAAGATTGGGGTTCCTTCTTGTTGGTAGGTGGTTTCGCTTCCAATACAGCCTTAGCTTTGTTCTTGTCTACTTCAATGCCTTTCGTATGCACAAAAAAGCCCAAGAACTTTGCAGCTGAAACACCAAAACACCAAAACCACACTTTTCAGGATTCATCTTTAAATTGTGCTTTCTCATTTCTTGAAAAGCTCGTCGAAGATGGCTCAAATGCTCCTCTTGGCTCTTTGACTTGACAATCACGTCATCAATGTAGACTTTCACAAACTTGCCTATCATTTCATGAAAAATAGTGTTCATTGCCCTTTGGTAAGTTGCGCAGCATTCTTTAAACCAAAAGGCATCACTACCCACTCATAAGTTCCAATAGACCCTGGGCACTTGAAAGCAGTTTTAGGTACATCCTCTTCTGCAATGAAGATCTGGTTGTAACCAGCATGTCCATCCATGAAACTTAGAAATTCATGACCAAATGCTGCATCCACTAGCATATCTGCTATAGGCATAGGGTACTCGTCTTTAGGAGTTGCAGTGTTAAGATTCCTGAAATCAACACACATCCTCATCTTGCCATTCTTCTTTATGACAGGCACTACATTCGACAACCATTCAATATACCTAGTTGTGCAAATGAACTTAGGCTTCAACAAGCGCTCAACTTCCTCCTTGATTTTCAGCACATCTTCAGGAGCGACCCTCCTATTGGCTTGTTTGACAGGCTTATAATCAGGTTTCAGAGGCAACCTATGTTCCACAAGATCTCTACTCAGACCCGGCATTTCATGATAATCCCAAGCAAAACAATCCTTATACTCGGAGACTAATTCCACAATCTGCCTTTTAAACTGGTCTGGCAACAAAGCACTAACATATATTGGTCTTTTTCTATCTTCATCCCCCAGATCAATCTCCTCCAAAGGATCTTCCAAATCGAAACCATTTTTATCCTCAAGCCCCTTCTCAAATCCTAAAGGGCCATCGTCGAATATGCAATCAGCTAACACCCCTTCTTCTGAGTTTGGCTGTCGGTCGGCCTCGCAAGCCGACGTTTGTATTTGAAGCTTCTCAAGGCTCATTGTTATCGAATGGCCGATTTTCATCGGCCTCATCCAGCAGCCTAACTCCAAACTGCTCCTCCAAGCAAGCATTCAGAGCATCTTTATCAACAACACCACCCTGCATAGATATGGGTTTTACTTTTGGGTCATACACTTTGAAATCCATATGCATTTGATGCACATAGCATGGGCTGTCACCAGCTTCAATAATCTCAATGTCATCATGAGCATTCCAAATGATAAGTTTCTGATGCACCGTCGAAGGAACTGCTCCGATATCATGGATCCAATCCCTACCCAATAGGACATCCTAGCTTGACCTTGAAGGGATCACCACAAACAATGTGGATCTTTCTACTGATCCCACTTGCACACTTAGCATTGCTACACCATCTGTCGGTGCAGATCTACCTCCAAAGTCAGTAACCACTATGTTGGTTGGTAGCAAATCTGTTTCATCCTTCTCTAACTTCTTGTACATAGCTCTTGGGATCAAGTTCACAGATGCTCCTCCATCGACCAACACCCTGTTGACAGGCTTGCCTTCAATCATTGCTTTAATGTGCAATGGCCGAAGATGACTTCTTTCATCATTAGTTGGCTTGTTTAAACGAGCAAAATTGTCGAAGATGGTAATCATATCCCGCTCGACAAAGTGGCAACCAATTGGAAAATCATCAAACTCCTATTCATCAGAACTTCTACAACAAACTCATACTGAGCCTGATACTCAGCTGGAAAAACCGAAACCAAGTTCACATCAAGATTGGTGAACTCCTCTTTAGTAGCTGTTTCTTCATTTTCCAAATAACTTCCCAACCTCATGTCCTCTTTATCAAGAAGACATTCTTCAGACCCCAAATCTAACAAGGTTGTTCCCATTGCCATCACCAATTCATCCAAGTCTTTGTCTAAATTAGTGTCAGGACCAAACTCCTCCTTGTTCCCATGGACAAGTCTGTTTTGACAAGACTTTGTTCCACTGGTATCATGGGTTCATCTAGCAAATCAGAATCATTGACTATGATCCTTAATTCCTCCATAGACACATCACTGTTTGTGTCTTCGATTGGAGCTGCTTGAACACCAAACCTTCCTCGCTCGGAGGCCAACTTTTCAGCTTCAATCAAACCTGTTGGCCAAAGCTTCCTCTCTTGAACTGTCGAAGGAGCCTTAGCAAGCTTGGCATTCCGTTTGGAATCTGGTGAGAATGCTTGCCCCTGGGCCTGGGACATTTGACCCCGTTCAAAGTTAGCCCCTTTGACATCAACTACCACACTCTTTAATCTCGACCCAACCTCCTTGGGCAATGGCACCTTCTGGATCCCAACCATGAAGCAGTTCTCATGTTGAGCCTTGGCCATCTCAGCAGCTTTCAGTTTTTGTTTCTGAGCTTTCCTCATCCTCTGTCGACGACGTTTCTGACTCTTCGACAATGGGGCTTTCTTCACTTGATCACCACCAGGATAAGGTATTCTGCCAAATTGGTAATCTTCATTCCAAAATGGCACTTGTCGAGGATTACTCTTTCTAGCCCTCACCCTATTTCTCAACTGAGGGCAACGAGCCTTGGAAGAATTCTCGACCCACTTGTTCACCACCACATTGGCATCAGGCTTCCTAGTCTTATTTAACACTGGACCAGGAGATGACCCATGGTTGCTTCCAACTGATTCCCTTGAGGGATCAACCAACCAACCGCCAACTGCTCTGTGAGTCTTATGTGCCATAGGCCTCTGCACTTGGTTCACTGAAACAAGCATCTGGTTCACTGGAACGGCATTATAGTTCCTCTTTGCATAGCCAGTTCGCATGTGCTGGTGAGATATAACCTTTTGATCATTCTTCGCTTTCTGAGCAGCTTTCACGTCAAAATACCTGTCACAATGTGGGCATAAACTCAACTGCCACCTTTTGTTTTTTCCATCTCAGAAGGTCTTCAACAGACTCGTGAGGCCTTGGGTAAATGTCGAATGGGTCTTCCACATTCACCACATACTTCTGCTTGGCGCTGATATTCACCATGTTGCAGCTTCTTGCATTATGACCTTCGACATTGGATATGCCTTGGCCAAATGGATCAGTGTCCACCTTCATGCTAGGCTTCTGCTTGTCAGCAAACTTGAGTCTACCTTCTTTCAGAGCATTTTGTATCAAATCCCTGAAACGAAAATACTCATTAGTAGGATGGCCTAAAGCCCCATGGTACTTACAATAATTTTGACCATTGGAGTCCTCAGGCCTTTTTACTTTTTGATCATCTGACAACTTAAGCTGTTTGTTGTAACACCGGTAGTTTTACTACGGCTTAATTATCGCTACTGTATTGTAATTCCCTGTCCTACGCATTAATATGCATAATTAATATTTTGTGTGCTGTTAATCAAGTGGATGAATTTAACTAAAATGAAATAATATTTGGGACTTAATATATTATATTAAGTCACAGTTAAATTTTCAGTTCAAAATTCCACCGTTTTCCGGTCGTGTTTTGAACTACCCAGGTATGTTTTTCCCGATTGAAAACTCTAATTCGACCCGAATATTTAAATATTTGGGATTTTAATGTTTTATAATATTTCTGATTTATTAGAATTTTTTGGCAATTTTACTTAAATTTTTTAATAATAATGTATTTTCTACGCGCCGGAGACGCGAGACACGTGAAACCGAACGTGCGACGAAACTGGGGGCTGAGAGAACCTTGAGGGAGGGCCGAAAATCAGAAATAAAGAGGGATTAGATTGTGGTAGATTTTAAGTCATGACACAAAAAGATAGTGATGTGATTAACCTACCAAAAATGTTAAAGTTTAGTTCTATTTATGGTAAGAGTTAGTAAGGTCTTTGTGCTAGCTTGCACCCATGGATTTGGCCAAGATTTCCTCCTCTTTTTCAGCCCATCTTGGTCGAATCATGCAGCTGAATTGGAGGAGAATTTCACTCCTAAATCATTCACCAAAATCTTGATTTCATGCATGATGATTTCCTATCTTTTCCTATCTTTTCCTAGCTTTTCCCTATCATCTCCTAAGATCACTTCAACACCAAATCTCCTTCTTTTTTTAACATCAAATCTCCTCTTTTGCTGGCTGGAAATAAGCTCCTTTAAGTGACCAAATCCATCACTTTTCTTGTGTCATTTACTAAGCACAAAATGAGGAACTCAAGGGTAATAACCATGAGGAACTTCAGCTCATTCACTTCATTAAGTTGAGAAAAAAATAGTGGAAGAAGTGAGGTAGTTGGAGAGAGTATTGAAGTTGTTTTGTTAAAAAAAATTCTGCACTTGCTTCCCTTTTTCCAAGCTGCAACCAGCAGCTCCCTTGAGTAAGAAACATCATTCTTCTTCCTTCTTAAGCTCACTTTATATCACTAGTAGTTGGCCATGATCCCTACTTAAGTTCTTCCAAAGCAAAAGAAAGATTGTATACTACTTGTATTGCCATTTTCCTTCCATAGTTCTAGTTACTTAAGCATGTGTTTTCTTTTCATTTCAAGCTTGATGAGAAGCCAAGAACATAGATGGATACATATATATATGTGTCATGAATAGTCTATGTAAAGGCTTGAGAGCGTTTCTTGAAGATGTGACTTAAGTTTTGTAGTTCTAAAAACTAACATATTGGTTAATATTACTATCAAAGTTTTGTAAATGAGTTAATAAGATTTTGAACCTTGGAGAAAAGAACTCTACTACATCATTTGTAATATAGCAATAAAAAGGTTTTTGAAACAACAAAAATATTTTCTTGTTGCTTCTTGTTGACCGCCCCTTTCTCCATTTTGGGGGTAAGAATCAAAAATTTCTTCCTTACCTTCTTGAATACCATGAGTAGAGAAAAATATGTATATTTTAAAACTCCATTGTTTGGGCTATGATCTAAAAGAGAGCCTCAGTTTGAATGGGTGAAACATCTACTTGATGAAAGGATGTAACCCATGACAAGTTTCTTACTACTTTCATTCTCTTATCATAATTTGTTGATAAAGGGAATGGATATTTAAAATAAGAAAGAATGATCTAGGCATTTTATGGCCTTGAGGCCGTGAGCTCCACTTGGAGAAGGAGACAAATTCTTCATTTGATTCCTTGTTTTCTTGATAATAAAGAATAATGTTTTTTTTTATAGTTAAGTGATCCTACACTTTTTTTTTGAGAAACAAACTCTCCTTGCCCTTTTCTTATAGAACCGTGGCCATAGGGTAGGGATTAGGACACTAGGTTGGGTTTCTAACTTAGCTAAATAACTTGATTGGTTGAAGGTGTGAGAAAGTAAACTTCTAGAGCAAAATCGTGCGTTGGAAGGAAAGCGTCTACGGTAAGGGCAACTCTTAGATATTGTTAAGTGTAACATCCCAATTTTATGAAAATTATTTTGTAGTTCCAACTACTTGAAAATAAATCATAGAGAGTCATGACCTCAATGGTTTGTTAAAAGTACGAAGAACTACAACGATTTATTCTAAACAAATTAACTGTTTTAGTAATTAATTCAGATTAACAGACAGTGTAGACGTATACTGTTTTTAATATGAATTAATCCTGGAAAATGTGAAAAATTGCTATTCGATTGAGGAAAATTATTTTATTCAAAGAGAAATAATTTTCAAGATTTAATAAATGTTTTCAAGTCAAAGTTTGAATTTTCGACTTATAGATAATCGTTTAATGGTCTGTTTTATGTCATATTTAATATGACTATTATTTTAAAGATTTTGTTTTGATAATTTTATTGTTTGATTAATTTCTATATGATAAAAGAAATTGAAATTAGTGATCCTCACTAATTTATAGTTTTTATTACGCTGCGAGAATTCTGTTGAATTCTGCCGTAGATAGGCTATTGGGTGAGTTTCTAACTGAAACATGCCCAAACGTGATCCAAATTTTATAAAATTTGAGATCTTAGTATTTTCCAATATTTAGGATTTATTGTAATTTTTTCTAGAATTTTTGGGTATCAGAAAATATTTAGTGTATTTTCTATGGCCAGAGACTGCCTAATTGCGACGTTTTGGTTCGCATTTCGAGAAAACGAGAAATGTGAGAACATTTCTCATGCCGCGAGGAACATTTGTACTTTTTGGGTGTGGGGTTATAATTAGAAATATTTTTGGAGTTTTTATTATTAAAACCCTAGTATACGCGAAACGCCGCGCACCCGGTTGAGCGAGAACACGCGAAAACGTGACGAAACGAAACCTGTGGCCAAGGGGGATGTATGGCAGCTGCACATGTGCTAGGGGAGCTGAATATGGACCTTTACAACCTTCCATGACGTGTGTTTTATTATGATTGGTTAATTAGTAATTTGTAGGTAGTTAACTTAGCTAGTTAGTAACTAATTGGTTAAGTTGGAACTAAATGAACAATTTCTTTCCATCCTTATCCCTCCAATTTCGTGGCTCTCCCACACAGCCAAGACCAGATTCATTTCATTCCTCCATTTTAGAAAGCTTGGAGAGAAAAATTCTTGAGAGAGAAAGTGGTGTTCTTGAAGAAAGATTAGAGATTTAGTAGGAAAACATGTTCCTTTCTTCTTCCTCCTTGATTCGATCACCACCATCCTTGTGGGTAAGATTTCTAATTCCTTTTCCCTTCTCCATGGCTGCCATGGATGAGCTTTCATGGTCCAAGAGTTGTTTCTCACAATTTTGGTTTTGATTCTTGAAGGAATTTGTTGTTTAAGCTTCAATCTTCCATCCATTCTTCCTAACCCTTGATTAACCATCATCTCCTTGTTTGGTAAGCTTCATATCCATTCCTTTTCCTCTCTTGAGTCTCATGAATGGGTTTGGTTGGTTTTAGGAGTTGTTTTTGCTAAAAGGTGTTAGATTTAGCTAGATATGCATGACTAGTCTTTTAGCCCTTTGTTTCCTTCAATGATTAAGCTTGTGTTTGGTAATTGAAATTTGGGAAACCCTAGGTTTTGGGGCTGAACGAAATTAGGGGCTGTTCAAGGTTGTTTTGGTTTGATTTTGTTGATTTAAAGTTAGTTCTTTGATGGGTTATACTTGATTAGTTTGGAAACTAGTCAATATGCATGTTTAACAAGTTTTGTGAAAATAATTTGGGGATTTTGTAGGGGCTGGAACCGTGGATCCTAAGCATGGTTTAGGGGATGTTTTAAATTGTTTTCAAAGTGATTAAAGTGTTTAAGAAGTTGGTTTTGGTTAGAACTTTAAAGCTATAAAGATTTCTATGTGTGAAGCTTTGAAAAATTGTTTGAAACAAATGGATTTTTGGGGCTGTTTTAGGGCCATCAAAACAGTAACTTTTAGGCATGATTTGAGTGGGTTTGAACATGTTTTTAATTGTATTAAAGTGGTAAATAAGTTGGTTTTGATAAGAAGTTTTGATTGAACAAAATTTGTAATGACTTAGAAGTTAATAGCTTGAAACTTTGGAGTTGTTTTTGAAGCTTTAAACCGTGGGCCTTATGGTGTTTTGGAACATGATACTAAATTTGTTTAGGCCTAAAATATGTTGTGAAAAGTGGGTAGAGACTTGGTTTAGCAAAATCTTTCATAGAGGTTTAATTTTTGGGAAAAGAATTGTGTTATGTTTTGAGAATTGTTTCACAACAATAATGAAATTGTTTCTAGAATTTTATAACATGTTTTAATGTTTTAAAAAGTGGTTTAAGTTTGGAAAAACACTATTCATTTGGTAAAACACTATTCCAATTGGTAAGTTTTGGGTTTTGATATTTTCTAAGTGCTTAGCTTTTGAAAAAGTTTCAAAACTTGCATGGTTTGAATATGTACCTTGGCATATGGCTAGATAGCACCAATTAGGGATTAAGTCAAGTAATTCCTAGGCTTTAGGATGCCTATGTCGGGGCTGCCCTAGGGCATTAGGACTGAGTTTTAGTTCTAATTGTGTTAAGTTTGCGTTGTCAAGGTTAGGTGCTTAGGATACTGAGGTGCGACTTGACGATGGTTTTGAAGTAACTTGCGTGGATTGTTAAAGCGCCAAGGTAAGGGAAATTCTTATATAATGAGTTTGGGCTTTTAAGCCTTGTGTGTTGGTTGGCTTGATGTTTGATTAAATTGTGTGGTAGTACTTGTAGTATTACTATGTGTTGTTGAGATGTTGTAGCATGAATTATTGTGTATTGAATTGGCCTGTGTGGCAAGACTGAATAGTATTGTGTGACTTAAACCATGTTGGATTGATTTGATTGGACTTGAAATTGATGGAAGTATGTAGCATGTGGTAGCTTACTGAATTGTTAGGTCTTTGTATGAAATCTTTGTAGCATGTTCTTGGCCCTGCGTGGCATTATGATTTGTGTTGTTTTCCTTGAATCATGTTGGAGTTATTGGAACTTGGAATTGATTGGAATTTGGATAATATTGCTGAGGATAATGGGGTAATTAATAATGCGTTGATCGTCTGTTATTGGTTGACGATTTACATCGGTAACTGATGCGATTCCACGTCAATTCTGATTTCGTAAGCAAATTGTTAAGGGCATTTTGAGTTAAAAGTAAGCGTGAGGGTTTTAGTATAACTAGCCAAAGCTTGCAAGGAAATTTCAATGGAATGATAGTAAAGAAAAGAATTTGAAATAAATAGTACGATTTGCGAAAACGGTTGAGTTAAATGATGCGCCTGGGAAATTCTGGCTAGGAAAGACTTGGTAATTAAGAGTGTTCGCACCACCTCTCTTTCTTGGGAATTCTTCCAGTGTGTTATTTAACACAACTAGGGTTTCAACGACCTAGAACTAAAAGGTATTTTCAGATACATAGGAGTGATATAAGAATAGAGAAAGAGAGTTCAAAGATCAAGTTTTTGAAAGATTAAAACATAGGGAACCTAGTGTTCCTATTGAGCATATGGACTATGTGTCCTGTGCTGGGACTTAATGTCCTACTTGCGTGCGTTTTCTTGGTTTAGGATTGGACCTAGTGTTCCGTATGGCGTGCCTAGTATCTCAATCTAAAAATTGAGCCTAGTGTTCCGCATTACGTGCCTAGAGTTCTGATCTGAGATTAAGACTAGCGTTCCGCAATTGAACACCCGGACTTTGTGTACTGTGTTTGTACTCTAAGTAATTGTTAAAGGTATTTTGGCTTAAAAATAAGCATGAGGGTTGTAGTATGACTAATCTAAGCTATAGATAAGTAGAAATGGAAACATGCTAGATAAAGAATTTGATGAAACTCGGGTTCCAATGACCCAAAGCTAAATGAGTGATCTATTTTGGTACAACCTCACCTAGGTAATACAAGAATTGGAAGCATGAAAATTCACTAAGTAGAGTGAGTGAGTTGAGGTGTCGTCGATCCGCATTGATTAATTAAAACATTAGTCGGGCGCTCCCTACGGTGAGCATGCCATGTTGTTGAATTTGTTTGGATGCATACTGACCATTGAGCATCGACACTCGGAGCGTTTGATTGTCTTCAGGACTTCAAAAGGACGAGTTGTCACCCTATGCCCGTGTGGCAGAAAGCCTAATGTGTGGCAAGCCTTTGTGGCAATACCCTTGGTAGGGGAGTTGATTTGGACGTTGGGAAATAAAGTTTCTCATCTCTGCTGATCTTGTTTAAGGCTGCAGGTGTATACACAAACTAGCCATACTGCATTGACATGCATAGCTAACCGCATTTATGATATTGTGATGAATTGATCACTTATCTGTTGATAGATTTGCCTGCTTTGGATATTGTGATGACTTGATCACTTATCTGTTGATAGATTTGCCTGCTTTGGATATTGTGATGACTTGATCACTTATCTGTTGATAGACTTGCCTGCTCACATGCAGTAGTTTGACATTGTAGTGACTTGATTGTTGATCCGTTGGTTGTTTTGTTTGCTCACATGCAATGCTTGATATACCATGCTGATTGTGTGCGGTCTATTAAGTATGTATATGTATATAAAAGCGTGTTGTTGTATTATATATGTATATATTGTTTGCATGCGACATAGCCTATGATAAACTCGTGGACAAAGGATTTACCCTTGCACTGTTGTTGGATTGGATGTCCCTATGGATGTCACTTCCAGATGGAGTTCATGGCTGTTGCGACGCCGTCTTTTAGGAGCATTGAAGATTGAGCCAGTGGAGGAAGATTCCTCTGAGTACTTCGTGTTTGATCTTGCTGAGCTGTTTCTCAGTAAGAGTTATAGTTGTCAGCCAGCTTAGCTTAGGATTTTGTATTGATTGTTTCGTAATTACTCTTTTCAGAGAACCTCGCCTTAGTGCAGAATGATTATGCTATGTGAAGTATTATTTGTGATGCATTATACTCTGATAATTGCAAAAGTTTGAATTGACATCATTTAGAAAACTGTAGTACTCTATGTCTCATTTTGAAAAGGGTTTCAAAGGAAAGAATATGAAAAAGAAAAAAAAAATTTACTCCTTTTTTTCCATTGCGAAATACATAAGAGTACTCTTTAACTGAAAGAATACAAGCATTAAATGTTTTCAGCATTAGATTGGGTTGCACAGTAGCGCTCCGAAATCGGGGTGTTACATTAAGTGGTATCAGAGCAGTTCGGTTCTAACCGGACCGCTTTGTCTAAGTTGGCCTAGATTGTTGGGAATTGTTGGGTATAAGTCTGTTATGCCTAGGTTATGTGAATCTTGTTTGTGATTGTCTGTGAAGTTTCCTAGTTGAAACAGGTGTGACATTGTGTGGAATTGTGTGCGATCATCTCAGATGATTGATTTTGTTGTGGGGGTTCTAGTTAGTTTACTTTGTAGAAAATTCGATGCCTTCGAGCGAACGAGTCTTTTTGCTAGTGCTAGTAACTTAGGTTTGAATCACGTAATTCGAGTGATAGTCTGGATAGCAATTACTGTCGCACAACGGATTACTTCAAAGAATCAACACGATTGGCTAAGACAACGAACGGAGGAGCAAGCTATTAGAGATCTAGTTAAGCCAGATTATCAAGGCAAAGGACGAAGACGAAGACATCAACAAGGAACATCTCATTCCTATCCTCAGGGAAATCACCGCAGCCAGGATCATTCTGTGGCATAGGCTATTAGGAATAGCCAGGAGTTGAAGTGGCACCGTCACCAATGTGGAAGTAAGGAACGATTAGCTGATGAATGCTTGTCGAAGGACCGACTATGCTATCACTACAAGAAGCTAGGATATTTTTCTAAGGACTGTTAATTGCCAAAGGTGGATCAACTACAAATGCTGCGAAGTTTGCATACCTAGCTACTGGAAGACGTGCTTACTTGACAGGCAGAAGACGGAATCATAGACATCGACGTGGAGATGCATTGTTTCCGCGGTAGAGATGAAGAGCGCAACGCTAACCGGTATCCAACCACAAGGAACTGGGACGTCTATCTCGAGACTGCAAAGCACCACGAGTTGAGTCTACTGTCAACAATGTTGAAACTACAAGACCTACCACTAAGGAAGGTGTCTACACCCCAAGTAGAGCAGAGATCTCATCATCTGAAGACTTCATCTCAGGAAATGCGACACAATGGAGCTGAGCGGGTCGAGATTTACGAGAGAGATTATCCGTAGGTGACGCTATAATTATCGTATTATATGTATTATGGTGTGTGCGTGGTTCTAAATATAGACCACATAAGTATTTTAACTCTATGACGTATTTTATTATTATACTAGATTCCAAAATCCAAATTTTTATTATACTTTTGGTATGACGGTATGTGTTGTTGTGATTAATTGTAGTATTATTTTGTGAGCGTATAACTATACGCGAATATTTTTAGATCACGTTGAGTTAAATTTCTTTTGATAATTTAATTTACGTGATTGTCGTCAATCAAGCAACTGGTTACGCGACCCTCCCGACATAGCAAATTAGAACGACGCCGAGATCGTGGGGCTAAGTTAAGAGAGGAATTTGGAGTATGTGAGAGTTAGTGGAGGGAATATAGTGCGTGATGATTATCGGTTAGACTTTGTTGCAAAATTCTATCCACCTTTTTCTTTGTCTTCCCACATATGGATAGCTTAGTAGAATTTTTAGGGTGGGGGTCACTTTTCCTTCCTTTCTTTCTTGCCGATTTCGTCTCATTAACAAGGGGGGATGTGAGTCCATTATTAGTGTTGATATTGGAAGACATCTAAGATTCCTTCCTTATCTTTTCTTGTGAGTTATCTTATTTTCTTTGACCATTGGCCAACCACACTTATATATAAGGGGAGCGGAGTTTGTTTTCATTCTTAGTTTGAAGTGTGGTGAGTTTTAGTGTGAGAAAAACCAAACCTTCATCTTCTTGTTTCTCCTGCAAACCGCGAGCCTTAGGATGATTTTTGTGATGGATCCTCTCACATTTCTGAATGTAATAATGTTGTTAGTGATTTTGTGGTTGTTAATCGTGGCAATCCTTCTCTGTCTTCATGATTCCAAACCGCGGGTTCCTGGGAGGTTTTAGAGTTTCGTTGATGTGAGCATGTAGCCGTAACCCAGTGTCGTCGTGGCTATGTTCGTGACTGTACGTGTTCGTGACTGTACGTGTTCGTGACCGTGTTCGTGATTGTGTTCGTGATCGTAGATTGGAATAAAGCGTCATTCGCGAGGACTTCTTCAACATGGACGTGCAGTATTGTATTTTGTAAACGTTTAAGTTGATGATGTATTGCCTTACTTTAGTAAGGATATATGAATAAAATGTATGCTTTGTGTTTGATTGTTTGAGTGTAATAATTATTATGTTGTATTGAATTTCAAAGTTCAAATTTATGGTATGTTAACTTATAATTTTGATTTTTGTTTTGATTTGTAAATGAATTTTCGGGGACGAAATTTTTTTTAAGGAGGGTGGTAATGTAACATCCCAATTTTTATGAAAATTATTTTGTAGTTCCAACTACTTGAAAATAAATCATAGAGAGTCATGACCTCAATGGTTTGTTAAAAGTACGAAGAACTACAACGATTTATTCTAAACAAATTAACTGTTTTAGTAATTAATTCAGATTAACAGACAGTGTAGACGTATACTGTTTTTAATATGAATTAATCCTGGAAAATGTGAAAAATTGCTATTCGATTGAGGAAAATTATTTTATTCAAAGAGAAATAATTTTCAAGATTTAATAAATGTTTTCATGTCATAGTTTGAATTTTCGACTTATAGGTAATCGTTAAATGGTCTGTTTTATGTCATATTTAATATGACTATTATTTTAAAGATTTTGTTTTGATAATTTTATTGGTTGATTAATTTCTATATGATAAAAGAAATTGAAATTAGTGATCCTCACTAATTTACAGTTTTTATTACGCTGCGAGAATTCTGTTGAATTCTGCCGTAGATAGGCTATTGGGTGAGTTTCTAACTGAAACATGCCCAAACGTGATCCAAATTTTATAAGATTTGAGATCTTAGCATTTTCCAATATTTAGGATTTATTGTAATTTTTTCTAGAATTTTTGGGTATCAGAAAATGTTTAGTATATTTTCTATGTGCAGAGACTGCCTAATTGCGACGTTTTGGTTCGCATTTCGAGAAAACGAGAAATGTGAGAACATCTCTCATGCCACGAGGAATATTTGTACTTTTTGGGTGTGGGGTTATAATTAGAAATATTTTTGGAGTTTTTATTATTAAAACCCTAGTATACGCGAAACGCCGCGCACCCGGTTGAGCGAGAACACGCGAAAACGTGACGAAACGAAACCTGTGGCCAAGGGGGATGTATGGCAGCTGCACATGTGCTAGGGGAGCTGAATATGGACCTTTACAACCTTCCATGACGTGTGTTTTATTATGATTGGTTAATTAGTAATTTGTAGGTAGTTAACTTAGCTAGTTAGTAACTAATTGGTTAAGTTGGAACTAAATGAACAATTTCTTTCCATCCTTATCCCTCCAATTTCGTGGCTCTCCCACACAGCCAAGACCAGATTCATTTCATTCCTCCATTGTAGAAAGCTTGGAGAGAAAAATTCTTGAGAGAGAAAGTGGTGTTCTTGAAGAAAGATTAGAGATTTAGTAGGAAAACATGTTCCTTTCTTCTTCCTCCTTGATTCGATCACCACCATCCTTGTGGGTAAGATTTCTAATTCCTTTTCCCTTCTCCATGGCTGCCATGGATGAGCTTTCATGGTCCAAGAGTTGTTTCTCACAATTTTGGTTTGGATTCTTGAAGGAATTTGTTGTTTAAGCTTCAATCTTCCATCCATTCTTCCTAACCCTTGATTAACCATCATCTCCTTGTTTGGTAAGCTTCATATCCATTCCTTTTCCTCTCTTGAGTCTCATGAATGGGTTTGGTTGGTTTTAGGAGTTGTTTTTGCTAAAAGGTGTTAGATTTAGCTAGATATGCATGACTAGTCTTTTAGCCCTTTGTTTCCTTCAATGATTAAGCTTGTTTTTGGTAATTGAAATTTGGGAAACCCTAGGTTTTGGGGCTGAACAGAAATTAGGGGCTGTTCAAGGTTGTTTTGGTTTGATTTTGTTGATTTAAAGTTTGTTCTTTGATGGGTTATACTTGATTAGTTTGGAAACTAGTCAATATGCATGTTTAACAAGTTTTGTGAAAATAATTTGGGGATTTTGTAGGGGCTGGAACCGTGGATCCTAAGCATGGTTTAGGGATGTTTTAAATTGTTTTCAAAGTGATTAAAGTGTTTAAGAAGTTGGTTTTGGTTAGAACTTTAAAGCTATAAAGATTTCTATGTGTGAAGCTTTGAAAAATTGTTTGAAACAAATGGATTTTTGGGGCTGTTTTAGGGCCATCAAAACAGTAACTTTTAGGCATGATTTGAGTGGGTTTGAACATGTTTTTAATTGTATTAAAGTGGTAAATAAGTTGGTTTTGATAAGAAGTTTTGATTGAACAAAATTTGTAATGACTTAGAAGTTAATAGCTTGAAACTTTGGAGTTGTTTTTGAAGCTTTAAACCGTGGGCCTTATGGTGTTTTGGAACATGATACTAAATTTGTTTAGGCCTAAAATATGTTGTGAAAAGTGGGTAGAGACTTGGTTTAGCAAAATCTTTCATAGAGGTTTAATTTTTGGGAAAAGAATTGTGTTATGTTTTGAGAATTGTTTCACAACAATAATGAAATTGTTTCTAGAATTTTATAACATGTTTTAATGTTTTAAAAAGTGGTTTAAGTTTGGAAAAACACTATTCATTTGGTAAAACACTATTCCAATTGGTAAGTTTTGGGTTTTGATATTTTCTAAGTGCTTAGCTTTTGAAAAAGTTTCAAAACTTGCATGGTTTGAATATGTACCTTGGCATATGGCTAGATAGCACCAATTAGGGATTAAGTCAAGTAATTCCTAGGCTTTAGGATGCCTAAGCCGTGGCTGCCCTAGGGGCATTAGGACTGAGTTTTAGTTCTAATTGTGTTAAGTTTGCGTTGTCAAGGTTCGTGCTTAGGATACGCGCGAGGTGCGACTTGACGATGGTTTTGAAGTAACTTGCGTGGATTGTTAAAGCGCCCAAGGTAAGGGAAATTCTTATATAATGAGTTTGGGCTTTTAGCCTTGTGTGTTGGTTGGCTTGATGTTTGATTAAATTGTGTGGTAGTACTTGTAGTATTACTATGTGTTGTTGAGATGTTGTAGCATGAATTATTGTGTATTGAATTGGCCCTGTGTGGCAAGACTGAATAGTATTGTGTGACTTAAACCATGTTGGATTGATTTGATTGGACTTGAAATTGATGGAAGTATGTAGCATGTGGTAGCTTCTTGAATTGTTAGGTCTTTGTATGAAATCTTTGTAGCATGTTCTTGGCCCTGCGTGGCATTATGATTTGTGTTGTTTTCCTTGAATCATGTTGGATTTATTGGAACTTGGAATTGATTGGAATTTGGATAATATTGCTGAGGATAATGGGTTAATTAATAATGCGTTGATCGACTGTTATTGGTTGACGATTTACATCGGTAAATCTGATGCGATTCCACAAGCGGTCGATTTCGTAAGCAAATTGTTAAGGGCATTTTGAGTTAAAAGTAAGCGTGAGGGTTTTAGTATAACTAGCCAAAGCTTGCAAGGAAATTTCAATGGAATGATAGTAAAGAAAAGAATTTGAAATAAATAGTACGATTTGCGAAAACGGTTGAGTTAAATGATGCGCCTAGGAAATTCTGGCTAGGAAAGACTTGGTAATTAAGAGTGTTCGCACCACCTCTCTTTCCTGGGAATTCTTCCAGTGTGTTATTTAACACAACTAGGGTTTCAACGACCTAGAACTAAAAAGTATTTTCAGATACATAGGAGTGATATAAGAATAGAGAAAGAGAGTTCAAAGATCGAGTTTTTGAAAGATTAAAACATAGGGAACCTAGTGTTCCTATTGAGCATATGGACTATGTGTCCTGTGCTGGGACTTAATGTCTTACTTGCGTGCATTTTCTTGGTTTAGGATTGGACCTAGTGTTCCGTATGGCGTGCCTCGTATCTCAATCTAAAAATTGAGCCTAGTGTTCCGCATTACGTGCCTAGAGTTCTGATCTGAGATTAAGACTAGCGTTCCGCAATTGAACACCCGGACTTTGTGTCCTGTGTTTGCACTCTAAGTAATTGTTAAAGGTATTTTGGCTTAAAAATAAGCATGAGGGTTGTAGTATGACTAATCTAAGCTTACAGATAAGTAGAAATGGAAACATGCTAGATAAAGAATTTGATGAAACTCGGGTTCCAATGACCCAAAGCTAAATGAGTGATCTATTTTGGTACAACCTCACCTAGGTAATACAAGAATTGGAAGCATGAAAATTCACTAAGTAGAGTGAGTGAGTTGAGGTGTCGTCGATCCGCATTGATTAATTAAAACATTAGTCGGGCGCTCCCTACGGTGAGCATGCCATGTTGTTGAATTTGTTTGGATGCATCTCGACCATTGAGCATCGACACCGGAGCGTTTGATTGTCTTGAGGACTTCAAAAGGACGAGTTGTCACCCTATGCCCGTGGCGTAAAGCCTAATGTGTGGCAAGCCTTTGTGGCAATACCCTTGGTAGGGGAGTTGATTTGGACGTTGGGAAATAAAGTTTCTCATCTCTGCTGATCTTGTTTAAGGCTGCAGGTGTATACACAAACTAGCCATACTGCATTGACATGCATAGCTAACCGCATTTATGATATTGTGATGAATTGATCACTTATCTGTTGATAGATTTGCCTGCTTTGGATATTGTGATGACTTGATCACTTATCTGTTGATAGATTTGCCTGCTTTGGATATTGTGATGACTTGATCACTTATCTGTTGATAGACTTGCCTGCTCACATGCAGTAGTTTGACATTGTAGTGACTTGATTGTTGATCCGTTGGTTGTTTTGTTTGCTCACATGCAATGCTTGATATACCATGCTGATTGTGTGCGGTCTATTAAGTATGTATATGTATATAAAAGCGTGTTGTTGTATTATATATGTATATATTGTTTGCATGCGACATAGCCTATGATAAACTCGTGGACAAAGGATTTACCCTTGCACTGTTATTGGATTGGATGTCCTTATGGATGTCACTTCCAGATGGAGTTTGGTAGTTGTTGAAGCTTCGTCTTTTAGGAGCATTGAAGATTGAGCCAGTGGAGGAAGATTCCTCCGAGTACTTCGTGTTTGATCTTCTTGAAATTTGTTTCTCGATCTGAGTTATAGTTGTCAGCCAGCTTAGCTTAGGATTTTGTATTGATTGTTTCGTAATTACTCTTTTCAGAGAACCTCGCCTTAGTACGAAATGATTATGCTATGTGAAGTATTATTTGTGATGCATTATACTCTGATAATTGCAAAAGTTTGAATTGATATCATTTAGAAAACTGTAGTACTCTATGTCTCATTTTGAAAAGGGTTTCAAAGGAAAGAATATGAAAAGAAAAAAAAAATTTACTCCTGTTTTTCCATTGCGAAATACATAAGAGTACTCTTTAACTGAAAGCATACAAGCATTAAATGTTTTCAGCATTAGATTGGGTTGCACAGTAGCGCTCCGAAATCGGGGTGTTACATTAAGGATTATGCTTTATATGCTTGTATTTTACATGCTTATGTTTCATATGTTTTATATGCTTGTATTTTACATGCTTATGTTTCATATGTTTTATATGCTTGTATTTTACATGCTTATGTTCCATATGCTTATGTGTAAGAACATCTTTAAGTGTGTATATTAGTAATATGTGAATGCATAAATTAAGTATGTGACAATATGATGAACAATGTGATGGAATTATTTTCTCGAATGATGCCTTGTGATTATGATTATTGTGTTGTGATCATTTACTATATTTGAGAATATATTGTTAAATGACTGTGATAATTTGGGGAAGTGCCGAGAGCATGTGAGTTGGGTTACCGTCGCATCAACGTCAAATAAATCTTGGATTTTGAAATAAAAACTAAGAGGCATTTTATTAAAATCAAAGAGACACTTAAAAATAGATCTTTCTAAAACCTTAATTAGTAATGGACTAACCTCCTTTTCATTAAAAAGAATTAAGTGAGAGTTAGAATAATTAAATTAATTATTTTGAACTATTAGTGGATTTCCAACATAAATCATTTCATAATTAGTAGGAGATTTTCTAAAGAAAAGAGACTTAGGACTATAAAGGGAGATCTTGAGCCGAAAATATGGAGTTCTAATTAAGGGAGTTAGTACAGGAATAGATGATCTCAGACGCTCCGTGTGAGTGATCCCATCGAAGTAAACTATCTATGATGATAGAGTTGCTTTTTCATGCATACATCGATGCCAGAAGAGAGGTGTCGTAGAGTTGGCCAGATCTAGGTGCGAGCACGTACCGATAGTCAAAAGGAAAAACAGGCGTTGTGTCATCAGGGGGATTGCTCTGGGCACAAATCCCTACAGGGAATAGCGTTTGAGAAAGCCTGGTAGCGGACTCCAGAGCTCCTGAGGCCCTTGCGAGGGTGATATTCCGGAATCATGTGCATTGGCATATAGACTGACAAATAGGGATTTGTGGTGCATCTTATTTTGTGGACTATTCGTTATGATATTGTGTTATGCTTGCCTATTCGTATATGTTGTCATTATTTATGTCTTGTTAAGAAGTTGACCCTTGCCCGTGGTTCTTTTAATCAATGAATGTAACCCAGGCGATGACGACGATCGAGCTGACCCCGTTAGTCATGTCGTCCATGACGACATTTGAGTTCCCGGACTCGGGAGCCCCGTTCGCCTGGGAGGTAGACCACGCCTCAGGCCAGGTGACGTACACAGGGAACGTGGTCGAGACGACGCATACCGACGGACAGGCTACACACATAGGGATCACGCGCCGAGTGATGCGGTTTCCGGTGCCCTTTGCACGCATATTAGCTTCTTGGATAGACGCACACCCTGATGGAGACACCTCAGCTTCAGAGGGCATGTCCGAGATTCCACGCCGGACCACTTTTCGCAGCGAGCGTCGGGCTACGGATTCAGCATTACGCGCTACTCCCCTTAGATTTGTACGGCGCATGCGACCCAGGAGGATGGACGTTGTAACACCTTACTTTCATTAACTTGAAAATAGGATAATTATCATTAGGTACAGTCCTCCCGCTATTAATTCAAACTTAAAGTCCAACATTAAGTCGAAATACCACAAAAGACTAAAACTCAAATACATAAGTTTCATGGCGGTACAACACCCCTACAAAACGCGAGAAATTACATGTTCAAGGTGTTACTTAAGACTACTACAAAATAGACAAGACTCCAAGAGCTAGTAGCTGTCAGCCTTCCTTTGAAACCTGTGCATCTGTAAAAATAATTAAATAAAGGAGCGGGGTGAGATAATAATCTCAGTGAATCCTCCCTTCGACTCCTCACCATCAACTCATATAATGAACTATCAGTCAAGACTTAATATCACACATTTATGCAATGCATATTCTTACTATGAATTTCTAATTCATCTTTGGCTCGTATTCATGGGTAGCGTTGTATGCTTACGTCCATACAACCCCATAAATACGCTTTCGATATGGTGGTTAGACGTCTTAACCGTCCGAGGGCGTCCCACACGGCTAACCATATCGATCACCTCCTTTTTGAGGCATCTTAGTGTCTTTTAGGGAATTTAATTCACAAGCTATATCCTTAAATGCATGCCTTATTCAAAAATAGGAACACATTTAGGTGCTCCTCTAATTTCACATGCAACTGACCATATTCATGTAAAAAGATACATTTCATATTCAATGGAAACATATATCATGCTCAATCAAGGAAAATACATCAAGACAAGACACACTTCCATTGGAGCTCCATGGAGTTCCCAATGGTCAAACATCAATCTCACAGTTTATGGGGTTTTGGGTACAAAATTAACCCCCTTAATCAGTCCCAATAACACATGCATAGCTATTTAACACTAAAACTGTAAAAATAAGAGGGATTTGGGACATTCTAACCTTGAACCCTTTGGGGTTCAAGAGTTTTCTTCAAGAGAACCCTAATGTGGGACTTATGGGTGCCCATCACCTAAGGGAAGGAAGAACTCACCAACTAAACCAAGATTCGAGCTCCAAGAGTGAGGTTCAGCTCCTTCTTCTTCCTCTCCTTCGAGCTCTTCTCCTCCTTCTTCTCTAGGGATTCTTCAAATTCTCAAAATCAAAGAAAATCACTCCCCAACTTGCATTCAAGCTAAGATTTAAGAAGAATCTAGCATGAATCCATGATTTCCCTTTAAAATGTGAACCCTAGGTGTTTAATCTCCTCTCCTCCTTCTCTCTATCGCACTCTCTCTCTAACCCTCTCTCAAAATCGCGTTCTGTCCTTTTTCTACTGAGTTATTCTGTTTTAATGCAGTTGTGAATCGATTTACAGCCTAGGTGAATCGATTCACTCAGTGTAAAAATGACAGGAATCACGGTTTTAAGTGAATGATTCGATTCCTGCTGCTCCCAGATTCGATTCACAGGGAACTGACTTTCTGTGAATCGATTCACACTTCGATTCACAGAGAGCCAACTTCTGTGAATCGATTCACACTTCGATTCACAATAAGCCTAATCGAGTCCCAGCAAGACCACAGCCCTGAATCGATTCACAGGGCCTGGGAATCGATTCACACTGGGCAAAAATTACCAAGCACAATATTCACATATTCAATTATAACAATCAATGAAAAAATCACTTAAAGTGCATCATTAAGCCATACTAAGCTTATGCACACACATCAAACCAAGCTTGAGGAAATTGGGGTGTTACACTACTACTCACCTTTAAAAAATTTTGTCCTCAAAATTTGATAAACTTACATACCTATTGGAAAAGTTGCGGATATTGGCTTCGCATCTCATCTTCGAGTTCCCATGTGGCTTCTTCGGGAGTGGCTCCTTCCCAGATAACCTTGACCAAAGGGATAGTCTTATTCCTGAGTGCCTTGGAAGCTCGGTCTGCTATTTGGGCCGGTTCGGGCTGGTACGTGCAATCTGATGTAAGTTGTATAGACTCATGGTCTATAGAGTGGAATGGACCCGGAATGTACTTCTTAAGCTGAGACACATGAAAAACATTGTGGAGATTTGACAAAGAAGGAGGTAAGGCAATTTGGTAAGCGACAGGACCAATTCGACTGAGGACTTGGAAAGGGCCCACATACCGAGGGGTCAACTTTTTGGCCCTAAGGGCTCTACCAACACCTACAGTGGGAGTGACTTTCAGGAATACATGTTCTCCTTCATCAAATTCAAGGGGTTTGAGCCTACGATCTGCATAACTTTTCTGCCTACTCTGAGCAATCTTTATCTTCTCCCTAATCATACGAATCTTATCAGTGGTTTCTTGAACAAGGTCGGGACCTAACAATTGTTTCTCCCCCACTTCAAACCAACATAGAGGAGTCCTACACTTGCGACCGTAGAGAGCCTCGTACGGTGCCATTCCTATGCTAGAGTGATAGCTGTTGTTGTATGAAAATTCAATTAATGACAAATACTTGCTCCAACTACCGCCATCCTCTAAAACACAGGCTCTGAGCATATCCTCTAAAGTTTGAATGGTTCTCTCCGACTGGCCATCTGTCTGGGGATGGTAGGCTGTGCTAAGACTCAACCTCGTCCCTAAGGCTTGATGAAGTGCCTTCCAAAACCGAGAGGTAAACTTTGGATCCCTGTCAGAGACAATGTTAGTTGGAACTCCGTGGAGTCTAACAATCTCTCTGATGTAGATCTCAGTGTCAGGCGATTTGTAAGTGGACTTTATGGGGAGAAAATGAGCAGATTTGGTTAATCTATCCACTATGACCCATATAGAGTCATATCCTAACTGAGTGTAGGGTAACCCTCCCATGAAGTCCATTGCTATACTATCCCACTTCCACTCGGGAACTTCTAAGAATTTGGAGAAAACCTGAAGGCTTTTGGTGTTCTATCTTGGTTTTCTGACAAACCAAGCATTGAGCTACAAATTCTGCCACATCATTTCTCATGCCTGGCCACCAATACCTCTGTCTAAGGTCCTGATACATCTTGGTGGAGCCAGGGTGTACCGAGAATCCACTCTTGTGGGCTTCTCCTAGAACTTGCTGCTTAATGGAATTGTCCTTTGGTATACAGATTCTCTGATGGAACAATAAAGTGCCATCCTCAGCTTTAGAAAAACCGGGGCGGTGTTTTCTAGACTGCAACTCAACATCTAAGCTCTGGGCAAGTCTAATTTGTTCCCTAAAATTGCAGGAAATTTCTAGATGGTAAAGCATGAGACTATTCACTGATGGGAAAATTCCAAGATTAAGGTCCCTAAAAGACTCCAACAACTCCATTTCTTTTATCATCAGTGAAGATACATGCAAGGATTTCCTACTCAAGGCATCAGCGACCACATTCGCTTGGCCCGGATGGTACTTCAACTCAAAGTCATAGTCTTTTAGGAACTCAACCCATCTTCTCTGTCTCATGTTAAGTTCCTTCTGATCAAAAAGGTATTTCAAGCTCTTATGATCACTAAACACTTCAAACTGAGCACCATACAGATAGTGTCGCCAAATCTTTAGAGCAAAGACAATGGTCATGAGCTCTAAGTCATGAGTAGGGTAGTTCTCCTCATGGGGCCTTAACTGCCTAGATGCATAGGCTACAACTTGTCGATTCTGCATGAGAACACATCCTAACCCTTTCTTAGAGGCATCACTATAAACTTCAAATCCCAATGCTGGGTCAGGGATAATCAAGACCGGGGTGGAAGTCAACCTGATCTTAAGCTCTAGGAAACTACTCTCACAGCTCTTAGTCCACACAAAAGGCTCCCCCTTTCGGGTTAACCTTGTTAGGGGAAGTACCATCTGCGAAAATCCCTTAATGAACCTTCGGTAGTAACCGGCTAATCCTAGAAAGCTCCTAACTTCTGTGACTGTGGTTGGTCGTTCCCAACTAAGGACTGCTTCTACTTTACTAGGATCAACCGACACTCCCGCTTTAGAAATCACATGACCAAGAAACTTAACTTCACTGAGCCAGAACTCACATTTCTCAGGTTTTGCGAAGAGGCTCTTTTCTCTAAGGGTACTTAGAACAATCCTAAGGTGTTCCTCATGCTCTCGAGGATCCTTAGAATAAACTAGGATATCGTCTATGAAGACCACTACAAACTTGTCAAGGAAAGGCCTAAAAATTCGGTTCATATAGTCCATAAATACGGCTGGAGCATTGGTCAGACCAAAAGGCATAACCAAATATTCATAGTGCCCGTATCTAGTCCTAAATGCCGTCTTTGGAACATCCTCTACCTTAACTCTAATCTGGTGATAACCAGATCTTAGATCAATCTTAGAGAAAACCGAAGCTCCCCTAAGTTGATCTAACAAGTCATCTATCCTGGGCAAGGGGTACCTATTCTTCACTGTGATCTTATTGATTTTTCGGTAATCAATACATAACCTCATACTCCCATCTTTCTTCTTTACCAAAAGGACAGGTGCGCCCCAAGGTGACACGCTAGGTCTAATAAACTGCTTCTGCTTAGCAATCAAATCATCTAACTGTGTTTTTAGTTCCCTCAATTCCAGGGGTGACATCCTATAAGGTGCCACGGAGATTGGTCCCGTTCTGGGAACCAGTTCTATTGAGAACTCCACTTCTCTCTCAGGGGGTAAGGTCACTACCTCGTTAGGAAACACATCCAAGAATTCGTTCACTATAGGGATAGTGTCCAGACCTAGGCTAACCTCTACAGTTGAAGAAAGTAAGATCATATATCCTGCAAGACCTTCCACTAGACAGCGACTCAATAGAAGATCATTACTCTGTGTAACATAACTTGACTCTTCAATATTAGAGTGCACATTTGGAAACTCAATCGTTTTACAGAAACAGTTCAAAACAACTTGATTGGCGGAAAGCCAATCCATACCCAGGATAATGTCCATTCCCTCAAGAGGTAGACACACAAGGCTTACTAAAAACATCCTTCCTTGAATTATGAGAGGGCAATTCTCACATATCAAGGAAGTAGAAATGCTACCTTCGGTGGGTGTGTACACATGCAACGGAAATTGTAAAGAAGTAAGATACAACCCTAGCCTTTGAACACATTTACAAGAGATAAAGGAATGTGTTGCTCCCGAATCAAACAAAACAACTAGAGGTTCATCCTGAAAGAAACAAGTACCTTTCATCAAATTTTCCGCCCCTTTTGCTTTCTTGGCGTCAAGAGTAAAGACTCTCCCTTGGTTAGGATCACCAGACTTGGCTCCTTTTCCCTTAGCGTATTGGGGGCACTCCTTAGCCATGTGCCCTGGTTGGTGACAAACAAAGCAAACATTCTTGCCCTTCATACACTCTCCCTGATGCACCTTCCCACAGTTCGAGCATGCATAATAAGCAGACTCAGAGGTTTGAACCTGTTTTCCCTTGAAAAGATTTCCTTTCGGTCTCATGTGTTGAGCGTTCTTATCCTCATCCTTCTTTTTGTTCTTATCTTGCCACCTCGTTTGCCTATCCTCATACATCCTCTTCAAGCTTGCTTCAGCCACGTAGCTCTGATGGACTACCTTGGCGAACTCGATGAATTCAGTTTGCGAAATGCTGTTCTAGATGTCTGGCCTCAGTCCCCACTTAAACTGCTTGATTTTCCAATTATCATTCGGAGCAAATTGAGCAACAGATGAGTACCTTACCAACTCCTCAAACTTGTTCACATACTCTGAAACAGTAGATTTTCCTTGCTGAAGTTGGACTAACTCTCTATCCATCATATCTTTCACAGTCTGTGGAAAGTACTTCTCCAAGAAGACCCTCTGAAAGTTCGCCCAAGTTATTGGTGTCCCTTGAGCCACCATATAAGCTCGGGCCCCCTTCCACCAGTTTTCAGCATCCTCTATGAGCATATGAGTAGCTAGCTCGACCTTTTGCTCCTCGGTACAATGGACAACCTTAAAACTCTTCTCCACGGCTTCCAGCCAGTGTTGGGATGCCATGGCTTCTGTTTTTCCATTGAAGGTTGGTGGCTTCATCTTGAGGAACTTAAGGAATTTCCGGTCTAAATCCTCCTCTTGCGGGGGAGGTTGGGCTTGGTGCTGCTGTTGTTGGGCTAACTGAGCCGCAAGATTGTTAGTTGCAATACTCTGATTCTGAATAGCCTGCAATATCCCTTGTAGCCAAGCATTCTCCTGTCCTGGCGGATTCGGAGGTATCGCAGTATGCTCTGATCCTGGTGGATTCTGAGGCATCGTAGCATTCCTCCTGGGTCTCCCGCACCTTCCAGAACCTGAAGCCATAATTCTGCATAGAATGCACCAAGCATTGAGTTGATCAAGCTCAATATCTCTTAGCATAATAAGTAGAAAACAACAGCAGACTCAAGAAATTCGCGAAACTATTCCTAGCAATCCCTACAGTACGATTAGAATCGAACTGCTCTGATACCATAATGTAACACCTTACTTTCATTAACTTGAAAATAGGATAATTATCATTAGGTACAGTCCTCCCGCTATTAATTCAAACTTAAAGTCCAACATTAAGTCCAAATACCACAAAAGACAAAAACTCAAATACATAAGTTTCATGGCGGTACAAGACCCCTACAAAACGCGAGAAATTACATGTTCAAGGTGTTACTTAAGACTACTACAAAATAGACAAGACTCCAAGAGCTAGTAGCTGTCAGCCTTCCTTTGAAACCTGTGCATCTGTAAAAATAATTAAATAAAGGAGCGGGGTGAGATAATAATCTCAGTGAATCCTCCCTTCGACTCCTCACCATCAACTCATATAATGAACTATCAGTCAAGACTTAATATCACATATTTATGCAATGCATATTCTTACTATGAATTTCTAATTCATCTTTGGCTCGTATTCATGGGTAGCGTTGTATGCTTATGTCCATACAACCCCATAAATACGCTTTCGATATGGTGGTTAGACGTCTTAACCGTCCGAGGGCGTCCCACACGGCTAACCATATCGATCACCTCCTTTTTGAGGCATCTTAGTATCTTTTAGGGAATTTAATTCACAAGCTATATCCTTAAATGCATGCCTCATTCAAAAATAGGAACACATTTAGGTGCTCCTCTAATTTCACATGCAACTGAACATATTCATGTAAAAAGATACATTTCATATTCAATGGAAACATATATCATGCTCAGTCAAGGAAAATACATCAAGACAAGACACACTTCCATTGGAGCTCAATGGAGTTCCCAATGGTCAAACATCAATCTCACGGCTTATGGGGTTTTGGGTACAAAATTAACCCCCTTAATCAGTCCCAATAACACATGCATAGCTATTTAACACTAAAACTATAAAAATAAGAGGGATTTGGGACATTCTAACCTTGAACCCTTTGGGGTTCAAGAGTTTTCTTCAAGAGAACCCTAATGTGGGACTTATGGGTGTCCATCACCTAAGGGAAGGAAGAACTCACCAACTAAACCAAGATTCGAGCTCCAAGAGTGAGGTTCAGCTCCTTCTTCTTCCCCTCCTTCGAGCTCTTCTCCTCCTTCTTCTCTAGGGATTCTTCAAATTCTCAAAATCAAAGAAAATCACTCCCCAACTTGGATTCAAGCTAAGATTTAAGAAGAATCTAGCATGAATCCATGATTTCCCTTTAAAATGTGAACCCTAGGTGTTTAATCTCCTCTCCTCCTTCTCTCTATCGCACTCTCTCTCTAACCCTCTCTCAAAATCACGTTTTGTCCTTTTTCTGCTGAGTTATTCTGTTTTAATGCAGTTGTGAATCGATTTACAGCCTAGGTGAATCGATTCACTCAGTGTAAAAATGACAGGAATCGCGGTTTTAAGTGAATGAATCGATTCCTGCTGCTCCCAGATTCGATTCACAGGGAACTGACTTTCTGTGAATCGATTCAAACTTCGATTCATAGAGAGCCAACTTCTGTGAATCGATTCACACTTCGATTCACAACAAGCCTAATCGAGTCCCAAAGAAGACCACGATACTGAATCGATTCACAGGGCCTGGGAATCGATTCACACTGGGCAAAAATTACCAAACACAATATTCACATATTCAATTATAACAATCAATGAAAAAATCACTTAAAGTTCATCATTAAGCCATACTAAGCTTATGCACACACATCAAACCAAGCTTGAGGAAATTGGGGTGTTACAGACGTCGGAGCACCCTCTTCTCACGCCGCTGTAGACCCGTCGGGTTCCCCTGCTAGATCCGTATCACCCGTAGAGTATACTCCCTCGTCTCCAACTCCTATCCCTGAGGCTACTCCCTCGGCGGATCCTTCTGTATGCCCTCGCTGTGGCCAGGTAGGGTGTCGATCCGGAGGTTAGATCATAGATTCATCTGACGAGGAGGATAGTACTGTGGATGCACCTCTCGATATCCCTACTGTCGATGCCATTGGTGACGATGACGTCATTACACCCGTGGTAGACGATATGGAGGAGGATTCGATGGTGGAGGATGAGGAGGAGGAGGAGGAGGGCCTCTATGAGCGGCAGGCACCGCCCTTGGCAGTCCATTTTGAGACGGACGAGATCACACAGCCGCCCCTGCTGCTTGAGTTAGCGTGTTGATCAGCTTAGTGTTTCTTATGTCGGAGTCTGTCTGTTGTATTTTGGGATTATGTCTGTACTTGTAGTAGTTTAGTAGTCGAGTGAGGCTCTACTTTTGGAGCAGCCCTCTGCGTAGGTGTCTGCCGGGAGTACCTCAGAGGTATGAGTGTTTCTTATAGGAAATTCATATGTCAGATGTATTCCTATTTTGATGTTGTATTTTGTAAAACCTTGTAGAATGTATTGCCTCAGGATTTTATATATGTATTCTAGACGTATTTCCTTTTATTCTCCTTGTATGCCATGTTTTGTCAACGCTGTATTTACTCTATCATGTTATTTGCAAAAGGGTTTTATAAAAAAAAAAAAAAATTAACCGTGATTTCTATCGAACAGTATCAAAACTATTTCATACTTGGTGGTTTTTGCCTCGTAAGTAGCGCCTGGATTTCGGGGTGTTACATTTGTCTTTCAACAGAATATCAAATATTTTATCAGCTTTAGTTATGTCAAATGTATATGTTTTCGTGTTTGCATAACTCATCTTTTCCTTCCCCTTGGAAGGTACTAAAGCTTGACAGGCATAAGGTGGCCCTTCTTTTAACTCAGCAAGGTTTATTTCTTGCTCAGTCACAGCCTCATCCTCACTGTCTGTTTGGTCTTGCTCGACACAATTGATTTTCTCACGTCTAACAAATTTCTTATTGTTATTCTGATTCTTTTCAAACCTGAGTTGTTCAATCTGTCGAACCCTTTCCCCTAATTGTGCAAGATCGACAATGTGTTGGTTCACCAATTTCTTTCTAATATGGTAATCCAAACCACTAGCGGCCATTTTAACAATTTCCGCTTCAGGGACAAGTGTAAAACACCTGCTCTTCATGTGTTTGAACCTAGAGATGTAATCATCTATAGATTCATTATACATGTGCTTGACATTGAATAAATCAGTCAAATTAACCCTTAGATCGCCCCTAAAGAATTGATCATGGAACAATCCCTCTAGTTGGGCTGAAGGGTGGACTGAATTGGCCCTTAAAGTTGAGAACCAAGAAAACGCATTCTTTGTCAACGAACTTGGAAAGAACCTCATTTTCAAACCTTCCATAGTGACCAATTCCCCCATCTCAATCGAGTATCTGGCAACATGCTCGACAGTCGATTCTCCATTGTCACCAGAAAACTTGGACAATTTAGGAATCTTTATTCCCATTGGCACTTTAGCTTGTTGTACCCATTCAGGAAACGCAGATATAAAATATGGTCGATTAGCTTGACCAATATTGAAACCAAGTCTGTTAAGCATATGCTCGACAACTTGATTCACATTTTGCTCTATCTGGTTTCCCATGATATTATGCCTAAGGTTGGCCAAACCTTGATGCATTGGGGGCCCTTGATCTTGATCTTGATTCCTTTGCAAAACTTGAACCTGACCATAAGCCAATTTGTTCACATTCTGACCAAGATTTTGATTTGGTTGAATGACTTCATTCTGCACCACATTGGGGTTATTCACATCTTGTGGGATGCCCCCCAAGTATTGACCTTGAGGCCTGATTCCTAGGCCTTGTTGAACGTTGTCATTAACTAGTGTTGCCAAACCCAACGCCTGATTCAGCCTTTCCATTTGTATAGCCAATGCATTACATGCTTGGTTAATAGTCTGCATAAGAGGCGTAATAATTGCACCCATTTGCTGAGTGAACATATTCACCATCTCAAGGTTACTGTCATCCATCTGCTGTCGAATACTCGCCAATGAATTTTGGGTCAGACTCCCATTATTCTGAGGCATTTGCCTTGATATTTCCCCTACACCAGGCCCTTGTCGATTGGTTGTGGTAGTAGTCATGCCTGCCATTCCCTGAGTATTGGAAGAATTCCCAAAGGGCAAGAAAGGTTGGTTAACATATTGGTTGAATATGGTCGAACCAACAGCGGGAACTGTCGAGTTATTCAAATAACCATACGGCATTCCAAACAGAGGTTGTGTTGCCTGCGGTATTGGCCTAACACTTGAATTCCTTGCACTTCCAGACGATGCTTGAACTTCTGGAGCACTTTGAACCACCGGGTGTTCATGTACTACAGTGCTTGGAATAGCCTCTCCATGCGTGTTGGCCATTGTCATTCTAGTACCCATCCCAATGATAGTATTATTCATCCGTGGGATGTTAACTACCTCGGCGTTCGTACTGGTGGTTGAAGCATTAGTATTGCTTGACGACGCATTAGCATTAGCAATATTTGGTATCGTGGCACTGTTATTCGTGATGCCACTCATGTTTCTTTGTCGCGTTACATCAGAAGCAATAATTTTTCCACTTCTTAAATGCATAAAACCATCGTTTAAAAACGAGTTACTCTAAACTCGTCCCACCGGGCGTGCCAATTTGTTTACTGGAAAATTTGGTTTTGTAGAGTGTTTCTACCAAATTCGTCAAACAAACAAATAATTAGTTTTCAAACGATTGCAAGATCGACGAGTTATGTGGTAATCTCGTTTTGTAAACAACGGTTTTGTAAAATAACGGTCAATTTCTTGACGTGTTATTGGTTTTATAACATTATTGGCTCTGAAGCCATTAACTGCTATGTCTTATGCCAATTTTGGTTATGAGGATTCAAACGAACAAACAAGTTATTGTCGAAATGGCATTAAAGGTTTAATTAAGCAAGATTGGCTGTTAAAAGCCAATGACTTGATTGACAAGTAATTAAATAACAGCTTAAATGAAAATATACAATGCAATGTTAAGAAACATGCACTTGCAAATTAAAACATACAATTAGAAATTGAATACAGGAAGATAAATAAAAGCATTTAAAACGACTGAATTTAAGAAACGCTTTTAAAAGACATGAATTTAAATGAAAGCATTTAACGAACATGAATCTAAAGAAGGCTTGTAAATGACTTTGAAAGTAAAAGTGCTGGAAAATGTAAAGAGCATGAATTAAAAGGAAAACTTGAAAATGACAAGGAAAGAAAGATTGACGAAAAGGTAAATGACATAAAGATAAAGGACTTTGAAGTGCTGTAAAAAGATAAAGTTTGAATGCAATAAAATTTAAAGTAAAATGCATAGACAGAATGTAAAATTACAGATAAGATAAATGAATAGACAATGCAAATAATTGAAAATAGACTTGAATTGATTAAATTGCAAAAAGATAGAGTTTGGAAGGCATACAATGATCGTTTTCCCTTAATCTGCTTTAGCCATCGAGATGTTAGGAATTTAGATCATGTATCCAACCTGAATTACATCGTAGAAACTACTATTTATAGGAAAAAATACAAAAACTACCTAACATCCAACCTGACACGTGTACAGACACAGGTTGGTAGTTAAGTTTTTTTTTTCACTAAAACTACCTAATCAACAGTAACACTTCCTGTCGAACTGTACATTTACTGCCTACAATCCAAGCATGTCTTGACCACGCTCATTTTTACATCTTCAACGCTTCATGCATTCCGTCGAACAACCGCCCCATCACTTGGTCTTTCAAACTTAGTTAATTTTTGATCATTTATTCTGGTCTCTTATGCCTTCACTTGTCGAGTTTACAACATTCTGTCAAGTAACCCAAATTTGAAATTTGGCACCTAACAGCAATACAGCTCTAGATACTCAGGGACGTGACACAAAAATGAGGTCATTATATAAACAGATTTAGAAGTTTTTTTACTTCAAATTTTGACAACTACTTTGCCTGATGAATTTGAACATAGAAAAACGGATAATACGAGAATTGATCCAACAAAAACAATAAAATTGATTATGGTGCATTTGGCAATCTTCATGGCTGTACAACCCAGCAGAAAAATAAATGAAATATACAGGGTCCAACATATGTTCCCCACCTTAGTTCAGAATAATAGTTATATCTAAAATAAATGAAATAGAGATAGAGAACGAGCAAAAAGCAAAACTCAGCCATAGATTATTATTGCAGAAATTATGTGATTGCAATTTACATTAACACACAGATAACCAGAAGGTTAGGCCTCCCAATGACTATTGTCCCTACTGAGAGAAATACTAAGGCCTGTTTGATTGGTTTTAGTTTTCAATTTTTAAAAACTATTTTACAAATCAGTTTTAAAAAACTGTTTTTAAGAAAGAAAAAAAAACTGTTTAGTTATCCTATTTTTAAAAACTGTTTAAAGATTAGAAAATGAAAAAACTTGTTTGATAGGTGTAACACCCGTATTTTTTACGATACGTTATTTAGCGTTATTATAGTGTATTTTGGTCATATTTATGCTATAATACGCAATTTCTTGTTCGCTAAGTAAGTAATTTAAATAAATCAAGATCAAATTGAATTCGAGAATTAATATTTTATATTAATTCATGGTTCAAATATCGTCGAAAAATTCTAACGAAGTCTTGTCGCATTTCGAATTGCCGGGCGGTTTTGCCGCAGATAAAATTTTAAATGAACCCTGATTACGATGAAAATCGAATCGTAACTTGTCGTGATTATTTTTGAATGTTTTATAGTGTTTTTATTATTTATAATAAAATAATATCACGTGGTGAATTAATTTCTCACGAAATTAATTTTCTCGATTTTATCGGTGGGTAATTAATCGGTAACGCGGTTATTCGACGCCGTGTTTTAGCAACCCTTAGACTCTAGAATTAGAAGGTAATCATGAGAGATGTAAGATTAGATGGGTAGGATTAGATGATGTGATTAGCTTATTGCTTTATTGCTAGGTGTCGTTATTTGTGTGATTAATATTAGTATTATTTTTTTTTACTATATTATCTTATTTAAACTATGCTTAAATTATTTTTAAGCTAATAAAAAGAAAGGGAACCCCTCCCAGCAGCCCCATTTTCGTGACCCCCCTTCTCTTTACCCCCACATCATCTTCATCTTCATCTTCAACTTTTAGTGAGAGAAGCTCTCCACCTCCATGGCTTCCAAGCTTCTCAACTCTTGAACTACTTCACCTTTCCTCTTCATTTTTTTTCTTGCTACCAACTTCTTCTTCCCTTCATCCTCATCTAGTTCATCATCAAGCTTTGGAGAAGCATTTCCTCCTCCAAAACATCCCCCCTTGGCCGCGAGCATCTAGGAGGGAGGAGGTGGTGCTCTTTTCTTTTCCTTCTTGATTTTTATGCTTGTTTTGGTGTTGTTGTGTTGGTTGATCATGATTAAATGATGGAGATGAGCACATAAGTCCCTAATCTTAGAACCCTAGGCGCAAGCAAAAAGGGCGAAAAAGGGTAGTGTGATCTTGATGAACAATCATGAAATTAATTGTTGTTTCTATCTTGCTAGGTATTGTTCTTGTTGTTGTAGCACATAGTTTTGGAATTAGAAGTTGTTTGGGTAATGTTTATGATGAACACCCATTCTTGACAAAGAGGGATTAGGGGTAATTAAATTGTGAACCATGAAATTAGTTGATGATTCTTGCTTAATAAATGATGTTGCTGTTGTTTTAGCTACTTGTTTTGGATTAGGACTTGGGTTGAGCAATTTGTTGTTGAAAACCTATTCTTGAAATTGGGTTGAATTGGGATTGATCATGAATTAGCTTTTGTTTTATAAAGTGGTTCGTTGTGTGTGAAAGATTTGGCATATAAAATGATGTTGTGTTATTAAATTTGAAGTGTGCAAATTTTTGGAAAAAGGGGAGGTGATGGCCGCGAGCCCTATAAGGTGGTTGGAAGGAAAATTATTTTGCAAACTTGTTTATAAGGATTGTATTGATGTGTTATAAAGCTTTAGAAAATTATAGAAAAGATTTGGTTTCATTTGGATTTGTTTTGAAGTTTTAAGGCAATGAAGCATCTGAGGTGACTTGGGTTCCTTGAGACCCAAGGTACCTAGTAGAGACTTAACTTAAAGTTTTAGATAAAATGAAGTTGATTTTAGTATTGAATTGTGTTTCAAAATTTTGAAGGACTTGAAATTAGTTAGTAGAACCTTATTTTTCCAGCTTATGCATATTTCAAGAAAAATAATGTTGCATTATGTTTTAGTTCTCAAGAGATGATTCTTTGCTCAAATATTTCAAATACGTGACTTAGTATTTTTAACTTAAATTCTAAGTGGGAGTGTTTGGTTTAGGAAAGGGTTAGGTTTGAGAGCCTGAGGTTTTGAGTTAAGTTTTACCTTGTGCTAAGTTTACTCGTGGTGATAAGAGTTGCAAATTCGGAGACCGTGCGACGTGGACCCGAGGCTTGCGGTACCCCGTTAGCAAACAACTGTGGTAAGGGCTACTTCTAGACATTTTTAGGACTATATTTTATATGCTTATGTGTAAGGGCAACTTAGATATTGATAGGAATTTAATTTTCAGCCTTATGCTAAGAAGTCTGAGAACCTCAGGGTTCGAAGTGAGGGTCTCATACCCCTTCGACTTTTGTTTCTTAAAATTGTAATTATAATTATTTAGTGGGCTTATCTGCAAGTGGTTGGCAGCTGTCTCCAACCCCCCACACTTGTTTGATTTCCTCTCTGTCAACTCCACCGAGTTACAGAGGGATGAACTGAATTGTCAATTTGCGTTGTTTACTGAGTTGTGATTGGTTGAAATGAATTGCTTATACTGCTAAACTGTTTCGCACTATATTAAGCTTGGCATGAATATTATTTGATATGCAGTTAAATAATTATTCAATTTGCTTCGTGAATTATCGTATGCGGCGACCTATTCATTGGAGTGCGAGAGTTTAGTCAAGTCGTTGAGTTGTCGTGACGTTTTTGAGCTTCAATCCGATTAACCTAGGGTGCTAGGATCCGCTAAACGGCTCCGGCTGGTTCTTCGGCAGCTTAGCTAGACGTCTTAGCGTTAAGGAACCTGAGCTGAATGTCCTAGGGTGAACTGAGAGCCCAAAGCTACAGCTGGTATTCAATGGATGGATCGGCGTTACTACTCAGAAATTGTCAAGTGTTGTGAGAATATGAGTCTTGAGTTGAGTCTTGTGAGCATCTTGAGTTGCGTCTTGAGTACTATGCATATAGTTGTTTTTGTCTATTGTTATGATTGTTATTCCATGATTTATTGAGAAGTTGACCTTTTCCCGTAGTGCCTTCAACCAATGTTGGTGACCCAGGCGATGACGAAGAGCGTGCTGATACCGGCAATGAGGACATCATCGAAGATCATCTTTAATTTTCCAGATATTGAGATGCCCATGGTGATGGAGATCGACCCCATCTCCCGTCGTGTTGTTTATACAGGGGATGTTGTACAGAGCTTTCGAGAGGGTGGTATGGTAGTGAGACATGAGACATCACGGCGCACAGTGAGCTTCGTGATTCGGATGATGCAGCTGGTGGACGCTTGACGAGCTATTCAGGGAGAGAGGATTATGCCAGAATCATCTTCCTCACCAGAGGGACCCCTCGAGATCCCGAGGCGTACTGCTTCCCGACTTACTTCCTGAGGACGAGGACTGAGGGTTCGATGGACCGCTCGTAAGAGTGTGATCAGGCGTGGGACTACAAGAGCTTCTACTTCCAGGGCGGCTATTGCTCCGAGTCCTTTGGCAAAGTTTGAGTCAAAGCCAGCAGTAGAGCCGGCCTCCCCTATGCTTGATAGGACCCCTACTCCGCCGATGGACCTTCCTCATGTGTGTAGTGTGTACGGAGAGGTGGGTTGTAGCGGTGCAGGTGTTGCGGAGGATGTGCTAGCAGGAGAGGATGTGCTGGAGGACGTACCAACGGCTGTACCTTTTATTGATTTGACTGGAGAGGACTCGATGCACGATGAGGAGGAGGAGGATCCATCTGAGGATTCGGATAGTTATCTGTAGTCGTCTTGTTGTCTAACTGTCTGTTTATGTTATTTTGGATGACTGTAGTATTTGTTTTGGTGTACAGTTCGTCTGGTGACCAGTCGGGCTTGATGGATGTTTTTGTACTACAGGGTAGACTGGTGGTTTACTTTTGGAGCAGCCCTCTACGTGGGTGTCTTTTGGGAGTACTCCCGGGGTATGATTGCTCTCATGAGGGTCTTCATACCATAGGTGTATTCTCTCGTATATTTTCATGCACTGCTTTATTTTATACGTACTGTTTATGCAGACTTGGTTATGTATATATATGTATGTATTTCCAGTGCTTGAGTCTTGTGTCTTAGTTTGCACCATGTTTCGAAATGTTGTGATAACTCTATGTGTACTTTGCAGATGTGACTGTTTTAAAATATATATATATATAGACCACATTTTCCAATGGACACAAGAGCACTATTTTAAAAATACATCGCATACAAGTTTAGTTCTAGATTAGTAGCGGTCTGGAAACGGGTCGTTACAATAGTATTATCAGAGCAGTTCGGTTCTAACCGGACTGTGCATAGGAAATTTAGAGTTGGTCACCGTGTCGTGTTATTGTTTGTTGAGTGAAGCAAATTATTGCTTGAAAATTGTTTGAATTGTTTCTTGATTGAAGCAGTGTGTGTTAACACATTCTTGACTTTGAGGTTCTGAGAGGTTTTTGGACCTTGGAGGACCCTTATGCCACCTCGTAGAGACCCTACGACAGGATCAAATAACCCCAACATGGAGCGAGCAATTCAAGCAATGACGGAGATGGCGGCGGCTATGGCTCAACAATCGGCTGCTGCGACTCAACAATCTAACGCTATGGCTCAGCAGACTGCGGCCTTGACCCAGCTGAACCAGCAACAACAGCAGAGAGCTGAGAGGAATGCGGATGCTAGAGGATTAGCTGACTTCCGTAAGCACGACCCACCAAAGTTCTACAGCGACCCGAATCCAGACAAGGCAGATCTTTGGATGCAGGAGATAGAGAAAATCTTCAAGGCACTCTATTGCCCAGGGAATGTTAAGGTGGACTATGCAACCTACTTGCTGCTAGGAGATCTTGAAATCTTGGTGGAAGGAGTAAAGCGGACTTTGATGAGCGTCGTGAGATTACTTGGGATGTTTTCCACAGAAAATTTATGGACAAATATTTTCCTGATACTGCACTAGCGGAGAAAGAGCAAGAGTTCCTCCGACTACAGCAAGGTAGCATGACGGTGTCGGAATATGCTGCTAAGTTCAAATCACTTGCAAGGTACTTTAGTCCGTTTCGTGACCGAGCTGACCAAGGATGGTTGAGTGAGAGATTTCAGTGGGGATTAAGGTTCGACATCCAGAAGTCTGTGACGTCTTTAAGAATCAGGAATCTTCAAGAACTGATTGACAGGTGTGTTGAGGTGGAAGTTATGAGAAGCGCCAAGAAGAGGAGTGGTATAGGGGGACCAGTGAGACCCCAGAGCGCAGGACAGAGGTTTGCTCAGAAGGGAAAACAGCAGAAGAAACCGTACAGCCTACCTCAAGGGAACAACAACAAAGGCCAGTATCACCCGATGGCTCAGAATACGAGAGGCGGGAGTCAGACTAGCACCGAGGTGACTTGTTACCGTTGCGGTAAGCTAGGACACTATGCGAGCAACTATACTGCGAAAGATGATGTGTGCTTCAACTGCAGGAAGCCGGGACACTTCACTAAGGATTATCAAGCACCTAAGGCTGAACCGGCAATGCACGCAGCAAAGGCAAAAGGGAAGCGTCCGATGGCCAAAGGCAGAGTCTTTTGCATGAGTGGTGAAGGGGCAGAGCAGACTAATGATCTCATTCAGGGAGATTGTGAGACTGAGGGTAAATCCTTATCTGTCCTTTTTGATTCCGGTGCAACCCACTCTTTTATTTCCTCAGATTGCATAGATCGTTTAAAATTGACTGTGACTGCTTTACCTTTCAAACTAGTAGTTACTACCCCAGTTGCTAAAACCTTGGTTACCAATATTGCATGCCTTAATTGTGTAGTGGTCATCCAGGGTAGAAAATTTGTGGTTAATTTGGTTTGTTTGCCACTTAAGGGTCTAGATGTCATTCTCGGGATGGATTGGTTGTCTCACCACCATGTCCTTTTGGACTGTACCCAAAAAACAGTGGTTTTTCCTGATCTTGGAATTTCCAACTACCTATCAGTTAATCATATTGGTGTTTCATTGAAAGAGGGAACTCAGGAATACATGTATTTGGCTAGTTCAGAAGTTTCTCAAGAACTCGAGTTGAAGAATGTTCCTATGGTTTGCGACTTCTCAGATGTTTTTCCCGAAGATGTGTCGGGATTAACGCCAGCAAGGGAAATCGAATTCTCTATCGATTTGCTTCAAGGAACAGGGCCGATTTCAATAGCGCCCTATCGGATGTCTCCAGCCGAGATGAAAGAGTTGAAGTCTCAGATTGAGCACTTGGAGTCGAAGCAATTCATACGACCGAGCGTGTCACCTTGGGGAGCTCCAGTGCTGCTAGTGAAGAAGAAGGATGAACGATCAAGATTTTGCGTGGATTATTGTCAACTCAACAAAGTTACTGTCAAGAATCAGTATCCGTTACCGCGTATCGATGATTTGATGGATCAACTACGAGGAGGTGCGATATTATCCAAGATTGACTTGAAGTCAGATTACCATCAGATTCGAGTGAAGGAAGAGGATATTCCCAAGACGGCATTCAGGACAAGATATGGTCACTACGAGTACCTAGTGATGCCATTCGGAGTGACAAATGCACCCGCAGTATTCATGGACTACATGAACAGAATCTTTCACCCATTCTTGGATCAGTTTGTGGTGGTATTCATAGACGATATTCTGATTTATTCGAAGAGTAAAGAAGAACATGAAGAGCATTTACATTAAGTACTACAGATACTATGAGAGAAGCAGCTTTATGCTAACCTTTCTAAGTGTGAGTTCTAGCTCGAAGATGTGAATTTTCTCGGACATGTGATAACCAAGGATGGGATAGCTGTGGATCTAGCCAAGATTGAAGCTGTTTTAGCATAGGAACAACCAAAGACTGTAACAGAGATCAGAAGCTTCGTTGGTTTAGCAAGTTACTACCAGAGGTTTATTGAAGGTTTTTCGATGATCGTAGCACCGCTTACACGACTTATGAGGAAGGATCAACTGTTCGCCTGGACCGAAGAGTGTGAATTCAGTTTCCAGAGGTTGAAGGAGGTTTTAACGACAGCACCTGTGTTGATTTTGTCTCAACCGGAAGAACCTTACGAGGTTTACTGCGATGCGTCACACCAAGGATTAGGATGCGTGCTGATGCAACATAGGAAAGTTGTGGCTTATGCCTCGAGACAGCTCAAGATTCACGAGAGGAACTATCCTACGCATGATTTGGAACTTGCTGCAGTGGTTTTCGTATTGAAGATTTGGAGACACTATCTCTATGGAAGTACGTTCACTTTTTACAGCAATCACGAGAGCCTGAAATACTTGTTCGATCAGAAGGAGCTTAACATGCGATAGCGAAGATGGATAGAATTTTTGAAAAATTACGACTTCACTTTCGAATACCATCCAGGAAAGGCGAACGTGGTAGCTGATACACTAAGTAGGAAGAGCGTTTTAGCTTCAACAATGATGATCAAGGAGTTGGAGATGCTAGAGAAGTTTCGAGACTTGAAGTTGAACGAGGAAGTGTCACTGGGGAAGCTGAAGTTTGGAATGCTCACCATTTCTAATGGACTACTGAACGAGATTAGGAACCATCAAACTGATGACAAGCTGCTACAAGAGAAGGTTGAACTGGTAGCACGAGGAAAAGCGACAGAATTCAAGATTGGAGCGGACAACATTTTGATGTGCAACAGACGCGTGTGTGTGCCTGATGTGGCAGGACTGAGGAAGTTAATTCTCGATGAGGCGCATAAGAGTAGATTGAGTATTCATTCGGGAGTTATGAAGATGTACCAAGACTTGAAGAAGCATTTTTGGTGGCCCGGAATGAAGAAACAAGTGGCAAAGTATATGGCATCCTGTCTTACTTGCCAGAAAGCAAAGGTAGAACATCAGTGACCAATAGGGATGCTACAGTCACTTGACGTACCTGTGTGGAAGTGGGATAGTATTTCTATGGATTTTGTCGTGGGATTACCAAGAACGCAGAAAAAGAGTGACTCGATTTGGGTAATCGTTGACCAATTGACCAAATCTGCTCATTTCTTGCCGGTGAGATCGACTTACAATGTGGAGAAGCTGACAAAGATCTACATCGCTGAGATTGTGCGACTACATGGCGTGCCTTCTTTTATTGTTTCTGATCGAGATCTGAAGTTCACATCTCACTTTTGGAGGGAATTGCAAGAAGCA
The DNA here is from genome assembly GCA_037113605.1 of Calophaca sinica. Lineage (NCBI taxonomy): Eukaryota > Viridiplantae > Streptophyta > Magnoliopsida > Fabales > Fabaceae > Calophaca > Calophaca sinica. The sequence goes on along the minus strand of CM073734.1, from coordinate 47,890,692 downwards.
ATGGGAACCAAGCTCAAACTTAGCTCATCATATCACCCTCAGACCGATGGTCAGACTGAGCGAACGATTCAATCACTAGAAGACTTACTGAGAGCGTGCACGTTGAATCACAGAGGAAGTTGGGGGGATGTCTTACCGCTAGTGGAGTTCACCTACAATAACAGTTATCACGCGAGCATCAGTATGGGCACCTTACGAAGCGTTGTATGGACGTAAGTGTCAGACGCCTCTTTGTTGGTACCAGAATGATGAGAGCTCTGTTGTGGGACCGGACATGATTCAGCAGATGACCGAGAAGATCCGATTGATCAGAGATAGGATGCGGACGTCTCAGAGTTGATATAAGAGTTATGCGGACCAGGGTCGCCGACCGTTAGAGTTTGAAGAAGGAGACATGTGTTCCACCGAGTTACACCTATTACTGGAGTTGGTCGAGCGATCAAATCCAAGAAACTTACTCCTAAGTTCATTGGACCTTACCAGATTCTTCGTCGTATTGGTCCAGTGGCATATCAGATTGCCTTGCCACCCTTCCTATCAAACATTCATGACGTCTTTCACGTCTCACAGTTACGAAAATATGTTTCCGACCCTTCTCATGTTATTGAACCGGATGTGATTCAACTACGGGACGACTTATCGTTTGAAGCATCACCTGCAAGGATCGTCGATCGAAAGACTAAGCGGTTAAGGAATAAAGAGATCCAACTTGTCAAGGTCGTGTGGGATTAGAAGACCGGAGATGCAACGTGGGAGCTGGAAGAGAAGATGAAGAACCAATATCCAGAACTTTTTCTCAGTATGTATCTTACTCGTAGTTTCGAGGATGAAACTATTTTTAGAGGGGGAGTATTGTAACACCCGTATTTTTGTACGATACGTTATTTAGCCTTATTATAGTGTATTTTGGTCGTATTTATGCTATAATAAGCAAATTCTTGTTCGCTAAGTAAGTGATTTAAATAAATCAAGATCAAATAGAATTTGAGAATTAATATTTTATATCAATTCATGGTTCGAATATCGTCGAAAAATTCTAATGAAGTTTCGTCGCATTTCGAATCGCCGGGCAGTTTTGCCGCAGATAAAATTTTAAATAAACCCCGATTTTGATGAAAATTGAATCGTAACTTGTCGTGATTATTTTTGAATGATTGATAGTGTTTTTATTATTTATAATAAAATAATATCATGCGGTGAATTAATTTCTCACTAAATTAATTTTCGCGATTTTATCAGCGGGTAATTAATCGGTAACGCGGTTATTCGACGCCGTGTTTTACCAACCCTTAGACTCTAGAATTAGAGGGTAATCATGAGAGATATAAGATTAGATGGGTAGGATTAGATGATGTGATTAGCATATTGCTTTATTGCTAGGTGTCATTATTTGTGTGATTAATATTAGCATTATTTTTTTTTACTATATTATCTTATTTAAACTATGCTTAAATTATTTTTAAGCTAATAAAAAGAAAGGGAACCCCTCCCAGCAGCCCCATTTTCGTGACCCCCTTCTCTCTACCCTCACATCATCTTCATCTTCAACTTTTAGTGAGAGAAGCTCTCCACCTCGGCTTCCAAGCTTCTCAACTTTTGAACTACTTCACCTTTCCTCTTCATTTTTTTCTTGCTACCAACTTCTTCTTCCCGTCATCCTCATCTAGTTCATCATCAAGCTTTGAAGAAGCATTTCCTCCTCCAAAACAGCCCCCTTGGCCGCGAGCATCTAGGAGGGAGGAGGTGGTGCTCTTTTCTTTTCCTTCTTGATTTTTATGCTTGTTTTGGTGTTGTTGTGTTGTTTGATCATGATTAAATGATGGAGATGAGCACATAAGTCCCTAATCTTAGAACCCTAGGCACAAGCAAAAAGGGGAAAAGAAGGGTAGTGTGATCTTGATGAACAATCATGAAATAAATTGTTGTTTCTATCTTGCTAGGTAATGTTCTTGTTGTTGTAGCACATAGTTTTGGAATTAGAAGTTGTTTGGGTAATTTTTATGATGAACACCCATTCTTGACAAAGAGGGATTAGGGGTAATTAAATTGTGAACCATGAAATTAGTTGATGATTCTTGCTTAATAAATGATGTTGTTGTTGTTTTAGCTACTAGTTTTGGATTAGGACTTGGATTGAGCAATTTGTTGTTGAAAATCTATTCTTGAAAGAGGGTTGAATTGGGATTGATCATGAATTAGCTTTTGTTTTATAAAGTGGTTCATTGTGTGTAAAAGATTTGGCATATAAAATGATGTTGTGTTATTAAATTTGAAGTGTGCAAATTTTTGGAAAAAGAGGAGGTGATGGCCGCGAGCCCTATAGGGTGGTTGGAAGGAAAATTATTTTGCAAACTTGTTTATAAGGATTTTATTGATGTGTTATCAAGCTTTAGAAAATTATAGAAAAGATTTGGTTTCATTTGGATTTGTTTTGAAGTTTTAAGGCTATGAAGCATATGAGGTGATTTGGGTTCCTTGAGACCCAAGGTACCTAGTAGAGCCTTAACTTAAAGTTTTAGATAAAATGAAGTTGATTTTAGTATTGAATTGTGTTTCAAAATTTGAAGGACTTGAGCTTAGTTAGTAGAACCTTATTTTTCCAACTTATGCATATTTCAAGAAAAATAATGTTGCATTATGTTTTAGTTCTCAAGAGATGATTCTTTGCTCAAATATTTCAAATATGTGACTTAGTATTTTTAAATTAAATTCTAAGTGGGAGTGTTTGGTTTAGGAAAGGGTTAGATTGGAGAGCCTAAAGTTTTGAGTTAAGTTTTAGCTTGTGCTAAGTTTACTCGTGGTTATAGGAGTTGCGAATCCGGAGACCGTGTGACGTGGACCCGAGGCTTGCGGTACCCCGTTAGCAAACAACTGTGGCAAGGGCTACTTCTAGACATTTCTAGGATTATATTTTATATGCATATGTGTAAGGGCAACTTAGATATTGATAGGAATTTAATTTTCAGCCTTATGCGAAGAAGTCAGAGAACCTCAGGGTTCGAAGTGAGGGTCTCGTACCCCTTGGACTTTTATTTCTTAAAATTGTAATTATGATTATTTAGTGGGCTTGTCTGCAAGTGGTTGGCAGCTGTCCCCAACCCCTCACACTTGTTTGATTTCCTCTCTGTCAACTCCACCGAGTTGTAGAGGGATGAACTGAATTGCCAATTTGCGTTGTTTGCTGAGTTGTGATTAGTTGAAATGAATTGCTTATACTGCTAAACTGTTTCGCACTATATTGAGCTTGGCATGAATATTATTTGATATGCGGTTAAATAACTATTCAATTTGCTTCGTGAATTATCGTATGCGGCGACCTATTCATTGGAATGTAAGAGTTTAGTTAAGTCATTGAGTTGTCGTGACGTTTTTGAGCTTCGATCCGATTAACCTAGGGTGATAAGATCCCCTAAACAACTCCGGCTGGTTCTTCGACAGCTTAGCTAGACGTCATAGCGTCAAGGAACCTGAGCTGAATGTCCTAGGGTGAGCGGAGAGCCCAAGGCTACGGCTGGTATTCAGTGGATGGATCGGCGTTACTTTTCAGAAATTGTCAAGTGTCGTGAGAATATGAGTCTTGAGTTGAGTCTTGTGAGAGTCTTGAGTTCCGTCATGAGTACTGTGCATATAGTTGCTTTTGCCTATTGTTATGATTGTTATTCCCTGATTTATTAAGAAGTTGACCCTTTTCCGTGGTGCCTTCAACCAATGATGGTGACCCAGGCGATGACGAAGAGCGTGCTGATACCGGCGATGAGGACATCGTCGGAGATCATCTTTGATTTTCCAGATATTTAGATGCTCGCGGTGATGGAGTTCGACCCCATCTCCCGTCGCGTTGTTTATATAGGGGATGTTGTACAGAGCTTTCGAGAGGGTGGTATGGTAGTGAGACAAGAGACTTCACGGCGCACAGTGAGCTTCCTAATTCGGATGATGCAGGTGGTGGTATGGTAGTGAGACAAGAGACTTCACGTCGCAATCCTAATCAGCTCGAACAGTCCTCAAGAATCCTAACAACACATCAAACCTTAGTACAACTCTAATTCGCCCAAAAACAATTCCCTAGGCTTAGATTCAATTCTAACCCCTAAGCTTTCAATCCCCAAAAATCTCTTTAATAAAACACACACAATTGAAATAATACACAGAGTCGAAAAATAAATGTTTTAAACTAAAATTCCTTTTCTTTTGATCTTGGAACATGAATCAATACTAAAAATCAAATTCTTTTCACAATAAAAATTAATCAAGGCTCCACTTGGTTTAGGAATTCAAAGATTCCATTTTATTTAAGTGTCTCATTGCCTTAAAAACTAAATCAACTACTCAAACTCAATTAAATTCTTTCCAAAATTTTCCAAAACTTAAACAATAACTAATTACACGTAATTCAAGTCCAAAGCACAAAAATTTCTCTTTCCTTTTCTTCCTGAAGCTCACAGCTGCAACTCCAATTTTTAGGGAAAAATTGCAAAACTTTCAAATCAATAAAATTTCAACACACAACACCTAAATTCCTTTCCAAACATGCCAAGTTTCCAAATCAAAACCGTTAGACTAAATATTTTGCTCCTATCTTAGTCTTTCAAGCATCTAGGAGTCTAAAAACACAATTTTTCTTTGATCAAACTTAAATTATCAATAACAATGACAATTTCAAGTGTCAAATTACAATAACCCAAAACAAATTTAAGGATTCACATGAGCAATCACACTTTCCCCTTTTCCATAGAACCTAGGGTTCACAAAATTTGGGGAAAACTTTATCCTTTTGCTCCATGATCAAAATCAAGACAATATATAAATAAATAAACAAGTAAATAGACAAGAAATTAAGAAGAAACCCTCACCTATAATTGCTCTAGTGTCCATGGCTTTTTTGGGCTCAAGGAAGGAGGAAATTGTGTTTCAAAACCTTACCCAAATGATTAAGGATTCAGCCCCAAAATTTAAGGAAACAAAGATGAAGATGATGGTGGTATTTAAGGTGGGGAAGGCCATGACTAGCTTGACGAAAAAGGAGAAGAGAAGGTTGTCTTCAACACCACCAACATAAGGCTTGTACAAGGTGAACAAAATGAGTTTGAATGGGTGTCTAAAAGGGGGTGCTCACGGCTGATTATATGAAAAGGGAGAGAAGATATTTTGTCCTTCAAACTCACCCACACCTAGACAAAACTTTGGAGACAAGGAAAAGGAAGAAAAATTATAATGAATGAGGGTGGGAGGGCTTCGGCCTGTTTATAAAAAAAAAGTAAGGAGAAGGATTTGAAGGGTGTTTCTTAGATTGAAGCTCACGACTAAGAAGAAGAAAAAGGAAGAAATGGGCTTAGCTTTCTCCTTGCCTTCGCCAACACTTAATAATCTAGGAGAAATGAAAGAAATGAAATTATGAGAGTGAGAGAGGGAGGCTGCGCTGAACTAGAAGGAGAGGGAAAAAAAATATTAAATCAAAATAAAAACTAAGGATAAGATCAAGTAGATATTTTCTTAATCTCCACCACAACCTTGACGCCTAGCATCTAATCAAGATATTTATTCCTAACCAAATTAAAACATGACACCTATTTTTAGCTCAAGCTTACCCACTAATTCTAGAGTTTACATGTCCTAATATTATGGTGTCGAGCAGTCGCGTTAACAATAATTCGCTCGCCGATAAACCGCGCAAATTAGTTTACTTAGAAATTAATTTACCACGTGATAAAATATTATCATAAATAATAAAAACAATATAAAACACTCAAAAATAATCACAACAAGTTACGATTCGATTTTCGTCGAAATCGGAGCTCGTTTACAATTTGATTCCCGGATAAAAACTATCTGGTGATTCAAAACGCGACGAAACTTCTTTAGAGTTTCCCAACGATTTTTGAACCATGAATTAATATGAAATATTAATTTTAAAATTTAATTTGATCCTGATTTAATTCAATCATTTTCTTAGCCAACAAAAATACGCGTCACCACGTCAAACAGAAAACTCATATAATAAGTACAATTGATGAATTCACCTTAAAAGCAACATACGTCTACGTTGTCCATTAATTTGAATTGACATCATGAATAATAATTATTTATAATAAATAAATTATTCAAAATAAGCCAAATTAGTTCCTCGTACTCTTAGTGAATCGATGAGGTGATCAGTCTCTACGACTTACTTCCAAGTAACTGGAATTTTATTGCTAAAGTAATTTTTCGTAAAAATTGGGATGTTACAATACCACCCCTCTTAAAATAGTTTCATCCTCGAAACTACACGGATAGTAAAATATGAGAAAATTGTTTTACTGAAATCTACAAAATAATTTGCACATATAAGCATTCACAATACATATGATTATACGTAGTACTATAATATTTATAGCTACATAGTATAGCATGCAATAATAACAGTCACACTTGATGACTCTAAGCATATACATATAGCACACCGCAAAGTAAGTGTAGTTAGTGGACGAAGAATTCCCTACGACTGACTGATGCTTCATTCCAGGGTCACGCGTTCCACTTATTCACGATCACGAGCACGAACACATACACGAACACGATCACGATCACGAGCACAACTACTGTTACATGCTATTACTGAAAACATGATTACACCACCCACACCTAACCATGGTTACACACATCAAAATACAAAACCACATAAAGCTACGAAAGATTAAATTTTTTTTTTAATCAATCACTTTTCTAAAACAGCACCCAAAATAAAAATAAAAAAAATTTATAAAACCCAACTTTTCCTTTAAGACTCAACAATTCTCATGGACACTAAAGTTCTTTAGAGATTAGGTTCTCATTGTCTCAAAATCACTACCCACACTTACAGTTCCAAGATTAAAATTAATACCCTCTATTACCTTAAAATCCTTTTAAGCCAAAGCTTTTTCTAACCAAAAAAAAAAAAATTTGTACCACAATGATTAAATGGTTAGAACTCGAAAACATTTTTCCTTATGCAACCAAGGCAATTAGTGACTTCTAAAATGCTTAATTAACAACACTATTAGTTAATCAAGTAAAATTTTAAAATACTACCAAGATATTAAGTACTCCCTCGGTTTTAAAACAATAAACTAGTACCCAAGATTTTTTTTTCCAAAGACTAGACAACAACACTAAATCAAATACTATTGATACAACTAGTTAGGACTCCACTTTGGTTTAGGGATACAAAGATTCCTTCTACCTGAGTGTTTCATTGTCTTGAAATGTTTAATCAACTACTAAAACTTAACACAACTCTTTTCCCAAAAAAAAATCTTCAAATGCTCGGCAACACTTAAAACAAATTTTAACTCAAAGCTAAGTTTTTTTTTTCTAGAACTACTAAACTTGAACGAAAATCAAAATATGAAAGGATCGAAGTTTAAACCACGAGGATTTTCTCCTGTTACCCTCTTGATGCTCAAGGAGAACAAAACTAAATATTGTTTTTGATCAATACATAAGACAACAACTAATCATACATAATTCAAGTTCAAGACACAACATCTTTAAGAACTTAAGTTATAAAAATTTTGAAATCAAACCTCACACTAAAATAACAATTTACCAAAATTCTAACTTAATAAATTTTTCAAAAACTCCTAAACTAAGACATTGACTGAGCTATGAAAGAAACAAGTTGGAAATCATAAAGTTTTTCTTTCCTCCCTTGAAGCTCACTGCTTCAACAACAAAATTAGGGGAAAAATATTTAATTTTTCTTTCAAAAAACTTTTAATAACAAATATACTAAAACCACTTATAAGATTCTAAAAATTTAATTAAGGACCTAAAGAAAATTAAAGTTTTCTAAAACTCTTCTCCCAAAAATCTTTCTCAAAACCATTCTTACTCATACATAGACTTATAGTTCAAAAGATTGACACCAACACTATCATCTTTTACACAAGAGAAAACAAAACCATTTTCAAGCTTTTACTACTAAATCATGATTTAACAAAATCATCGAAAAACTTGGAATCATTTTTAACAAGATCATTAACAAACAATACAGAAATTGAAAACAGAATTAAAATACTCACCTAGGGCTCCTCCAAGAACTCGCGGTGTTAATACATCAAAAGGAAAAAAGAATCCCTACAATCATTAACCACACAATCACAAACAGCATCACCCACAACTGCCAAGGATAGGGTGAATTCTCATCTAACCTCATCTCAAACTTACGGTTTGATCTAGGAAAATGGTAGGGAAAGTAACTCTCCAGACTCTCCAAGTTTCTTAAGGTTTCTCACACACTCAAATCACCACACGATTTAGTATCACCTAAAGAAGGTAGGGAAGAAGAATGGGGTCTCTTAAGCAGAACTCGTCGGCGGCGTGTAACAGGAGGAAAAGCAAGGAATTAGGTTCTCTCAACACTAACACCAGTAATACACTATTCTCTCCCAATTAAGTGACCGGCCAAGGAGGATAAAAGGAAAGGTAATGTTTCCCTCAAGTTCGTCTGGTTAGTCTTAATTCAAGGGGAGTTATTTCTTAGGGCAAGGTGAAGTTAGGTCTTGGTGAAATTTTAGGTACTACCACAAACTAATTCAGCATCTAGTCACGCACTAACCACACCATACCCCCTGCTAACAACTCTCACTAACTTTCCAGCTTCCATTCAACTGAGTCAAATGGTCCTCGCGTAAATTAAATTGTCACGAGACATTTAATTGGCGCTTGCTAGAAAATAATCGCGTATAATATTTTCGTTGGAAAATAAGAATATGCTCACACAAATATCAATCACACATATATTCGTAGTAGTGCAAGAATAGACTACTGCGACAATACAAATGTTAGTGGCAACCATGTCACACTCACAAAAATCATAAAACAATTTTGATTTTCAAGCATAATACATATTAAAATACTTCAAACATCAACCATTTACGTGACCTATATATAGGATCACTAATATGCCACAGATCATGTTAAATAATAATAATAATAATAATAATAATAATAATAATAATAATAATAATAATAATAATAATAATAATAATAATAATAATAATAATAACCACGTCTCCATCCAACAGCCTCGGAACTCATCTCCTATTTCCCGAAGGACTTGAGAGTTCTAGGGTGACAAAAGGTCAACCAATCATTTGGTCTCTGCAGCTTGCTCTTCTCACTGCCATCCTAGCAGTTCACATTGATCCTCCGGAGTAGTCCATTGAGCAACAACAACTATCATCCCTACCACAGCTTCAGTTTCCTAAATCGTCTAATCCATATAAGTTCTAACAGAAAGAATTACTCGCTTCTGAGATATTGGATTCCCACAAGGTTTTAGAACCTCATTAGAACCCCACAACAATTTCGTGTCTCAGGACACATTGTTTCAATGAAGAAACAATTTCAAACAATTACAAGTAGAATTACTCTACTTGAGGAACAAGCACACCAACATGGTTTGACTCACAACAAGACATGGTTTGACTTCTAACTCCACAAAACCCGACACCTGACCAGCTATAATTTCCCGACTCACAGTCTAGTTAGAACCGAACCGCTCTGATACTACTATTGTAACACCCCATTTCCGGAGCGCTACTAAAGTAGATATTCTGACAAAAGTTGACATATTTCTGAAAGGCGAAATACTCTGTATTGCACGTTTTTCGAGAATATGGTTCTATATTTTTTTTAAAAATTCTTAAAAGGGGTAGTCAGAGTATTACAGCGATTTTAGAAATATGGCGGTGAATAATTGAAGACACCAAATAAACCACATTAACCATATTCATTTATTCCATCAATTCATATACGACAATACATGTCTGGAAATATAATAGGCATTTTATTACAACACTGAAATGAACTACAAATATTCTATAGCTGGTCGACATGCTACATCCCTTACTAAACTTCTAGTAAGTTACCCCATAAGTTCAAGTAAGAAGCCGAACGGCTATCCTCAGCTACTCTTCTCCGTAGTCCCGAGTCCTGCGCTTACTCCGCCATCTGGGTTACATTCATTAATTGAAAGAACCATTGGCAAGGGTCAACTTCTTAAAATAAAGAGATAGATGCACATACGAAAACATATTCGACAACAAGGCATATAACAACACAACATAAATACAAGAAATAGCAAATCATAAACTAGAGGCAACACAATAATATGCGCAATTCTCAAGACGCAACTCAAGTCTCATATTCTCACGATACTTGACAATTTTTGAAAAGTAACGCCAATCCATCCACTGAATACCAACCGTAGCCTTGGGCTCTCCGCTCACCCTAGGACATTCAGCTCAGGTTCCTTGATGCTACGTGTAACGACCCGTTTCCGGACCGCTACCGAGCTCAACATACCGAGCTCGAGTTACCCTGTATGCGATGTGTTTTAAACGATACTCTTGTGCCCTTTAGAAAAGTACGGTCTATTATTTTTATTTTTTTTAAGACCAGCTCGTGCACATCAGAGTAATTACAGCTTTTCGAAACATGGTGCAACTAAGACACAAGACTTAAGTCCTAAATAACAACACGCAGGTATAACAAGTACATACTTATATATACAAGATATAAAAAGTGCATACAAAAAGACAGTAATAATGTACAAAAAAAAAATACACCTAAGGTATGACGACTTCAAGAGAGCAATCATACCCTGGGGGTACTTCCGGCAGACACCCACGCAGGGGGCTGCTCCAAAAGTAAAACCACCAGTCTACCCTGTGCTCAAAATGACATCTAGCCCAAACTGGTCACAACCTCTGAACACAAAAAAAACAAAGTACAGTCATCCCAAAAAAACATCCAACAAACATAATCAATCACGACAAATATAGGTCGTCGCCCTGATCCTCGTCGAGCTCCTCCTCGCCATCATCTGCTGTCGAGTTCCCTGCACCCTCGACATCGCCTGGGTAACCATCATGGATTGAAGGTACCACGGGAAAGGGTCAACTTCTCAACAAATCAAGATAATCCAGGCATAAAGAAATAAGTAAACAACAAAGTATAACATTCACCAAACGTGACTCAACCATCTCACTCTAGACTCGACTCAACTCGCTATCCATTTCTTCTCGACTCGACACTTTTTCCGGAATGCACACGCCGTACGGTATGCTGGAAAGTCCAGCCGAAGCCTTGGGATCTTCGCTCTCCCTAGGACAGTCAACTCAGGTCCCATAGCGTGGCAACGCTTAGAAGTCCCCATAAACGGAAAAGGGGACCTAGCACCCTCTCCGCTATCCGGGTCGCAACTTCAAACGCCAACGACATCGCTAAGCTCTATCACTCAAAGAACAATTCGCCGCATACGATATTCAAAGAGTTATACGCAAGATATTCAACCGCATGTCAAATAAAAAGAGCAGGCTCAAAATGAAGAAACGCAATTCAACAGGCAATACACAATTCACAACATATATTCAATCACATATTAAATACATGCAAAAACCCAATCATATCACAACACTTCAAGCTCGACACAAATCAAGGAATCCATACATAGGAATATAACAATAAAAATCCTAGAATGTCTAGAAGTGCCCTTACCGAACTCCAAGCTAACGTTGCTCGACAACGACCTCAACTCGGCTGTCTTCAAACGAGCTCGACAACGACTTCTCTCACTTGATCTCGACACGTACGGCTCTCAGTCAACCTCGGTTTCGTGTTCTCGTACACCCTGATCTCCTTGCAGCACGATCTCAGAAATCACACTGCCTAATACGAGCACAACTTAGTTCTATCTATGGGTTCTAATAACACTTAGCTCTCATTATCCCAATCTTAACCACAACCCAAGTAATCATTAAAACTCAAGAACTTAAACAAATACAACCAGAATTCAAACATTACAAAATAACTCCTTTTCTCTAAAATTTTATTAAAAACTTCTTTCATACATCACCAGACAAAACCATTTTTCCTCTAACACAAAGTTAGGGTTTTCGATCAAAAGTTCATGAAAAAGGTTATATGATTCTATAACAAATAAATCAACAACAAACATCAACAAGAAGCAACGTACAACAAACTAAAAACAAGAAATCAAAACAAACCAAATAGGGAGGGTTTTGAGCACTGCCTATTGTAGAAAACAGAGGAAACAATTTGTTTTTCAAGCTCAAATAATTGGTTAGAAAGATAGGTCATGTCATGAAAAAGAAAACCTATCAATATGACTTGATTTGGAAGCATAGAAACTAGCTAAAATGGAAGGAGAAAGTGGCGCTAAACGGTAGCATGAAGGGAGAGAAAATTACATTTTTCATACCTCAAATGATAGTCGAGATGGTGATATATGTCGAGAAGATGATAAGAAACAAGGTTGATGAAGAAAGTTTATCTGAAGCTCAATGAAACTCAAGGTTCTTCGATGGAGGTTTGGAGAAGAGGAAATTTAGAGAAGAAGAAAAAAGAAGAAACTGGAAAGTGAGTGTTTAAGGCGGCTAAGCGTGATATTTATGGAGGTGGAGGAAACTAATCATGATATTTATCTACAGCTGGTGGAAAACAAACAGTTTGGTCTTATCTCCCATAAATATCTCTTAAACAATAATTAATTACAAGAAAACCATTTTAAATGAATTTATCTTTCATAAAACCACAAATAAGCGACACCTAGATTTTACAGTAAGATATTAATCCAAACAACAAGTAATTACTTTAATAAAACATAATCACAACAAAATACACTAATTAACGCTAAAAAATATTCGTAAAAATACGAGTGTTATCATCTCGACACGATGTCGACCAGGATGCTCGTGCAAGCGTCTCCTCAGCTCGTCATACGACCTCGGCATACGATCTCGGCACGGGGTCTCGACAGGAGGTCTTGACGCGAGGTCTCGATACGATGTCCTAATACGAGGTCGATCTCGTCCTCAGGTGTTACAATCTCTCCCTCTAAAAAAAAATTTCGTCCTCGAAATTGCAAATAAGTTACTTACCATGAAAGAGTTCAGGGTACTGAGTCTTCATCTTCTCTTCCAGCTCCCAAGTCGCATCTCTGGTCTTCTGATCCCACACAACTTTGACAAGTTGGATCTCTTTGTTCCGCGACATTCTGACTTTTCGATCAACAATTCTTGCTGGTGATGGTTCGAAAGATAGGTCGTCCTTCAGTTGAATCATATCCGGTTCGATAACATGAGAAGGGTCGGAAATATACTTTCGCAACTGTGAGACGTGAAAGACATCATGAATGTTTGACAAGAAGGGTGGCAGGGCAATCTGATATGCCACTGGACCAATACGACGAAGAATCTGATAAGGTCCAATAAATTTAGGGGTAAGTTTCTTGGATTTGATCGCTCGACCAACTCCAGTAGTGGGGGTAACTCTAAGAAATACATGCTCTCCTTCCTCGAACTCGAGTGGTCGACGTCTTTGGTCTGCATAACTCTTCTGTCGACTTTGAGACGTTCGCATCCTATCTCACGATCAAGCGGATCTTCTCGATGGTCCGCTGGATCATATCCGGTCCTACAACGTAACTCACGCCATCCTGGTACCAACAAAGAGGCGTCGACACTTTCGTCCATACTGATTGCTTCAAAGGTGCCATTCCAATACTTGCATGGAAATTGTTATTATAGGTGAACTCCACCAATGGTAAGACATTGTCCCAACTTCCTCGGTGATCTAACGTACATGCTCGCAACAAATCTTGGCGATTGTATCGTTCTCTCGGTTTGACCGTCGATGCCTGGGGATGATATGCCGAGCTAAGCTTGAGCTCGGTTCCCATCGCTTCTTGCAATTCCCTCCAAAAATGAGGCGTGAACTTGGATCTCGGTCCGACACGATTGAAGAGGGTATACCATGTAGTCGTACTATCTCCGTGATGTAGATCTCGGTCGACTTTTCCACGTTGTATGTCGACCTCCTTTGGTAAGAAATGAGCGATTTGGTCAATCGGTCGACGATTACCCAAATCGAATCATTCTTCTTCTGCGTCTTCGTAAACCTACAACGAAATCCATGGAAATACTATCCCATTTCCATACCGGGTACGTCAGCGATTGTAGCATTCCCGCGGTCGTTGGTGCTCCACCTTCGCTTCGACACGTTAAACACGGCTACGTACTCAGCCACTTGCTTCTTCATTCCGGACCACCAAAAATGCTTCTTCAAGTCTTGATACATCTTCGTAACTCCTGGGTGAATACTAAATTTGCTCTTATGCGCTTCGTCAAGTATTAACTTTCTCAGATCCACTACGTTAGGTACACATACTCGGCCATTGCATCTTAAGATGTTGTCCGTTCCGACTTGGAATTCTGTCGCCTTCCCTTGCGCTATCAACTGGACCTTCTCTTGTAGGAGCTCGTCATGAACCTGCTGGTCTCGGATCTCGTCCAACAATCTGTTAGAAATGGTAAGCATACCAAATCTCAGCTTCCCTGGTGAAACTTCCACATTCAACTTCAAGTCTCGAAACTTCTCGAGCATCTCCAACTCCTTGATCATCATTGCTGAGGCTAAAACGCTCTTTACGCCAATGCATGCGCTACTACGTTAGCCTTACCGGATGGTATTCCAACGTAAAGTCGTAGTCCTTAAGAAATTTGGCCCATCTTCGCCGACGCATGTTGAGCTCTTTACGATCGAACAGTACTTCAAGCTCTTGTGATCGCTGAAAAGCGAAGAAGTGCTCCCATAAAGATAGTGCCTCCATATCTTGACGCAAAAACCATCGCCGCCACTCCAAATCGTGAGTAGGGTAGTTCCTCTCGTGAATCTTAAGTTGTCTTGAAGCATACGCTACCACTTTCGGTGTTGCATCAAAGACGCATCCCAATCCCTGGTGTGACGCATCACAATACACCTCGTAAGGCTCTTCGGGTTGAGGCAAAATCAACACGGTATTTGTTGTCAAAAGCTCCTTGAGTCTTTGAAAGCGGATTCACACTCCTCGATCCAAGCAAAGGTTGATCCTTCCTCGTGGCCGTGTAAAGAGCGCGACAATCTTCGAGAAACCTTCAATGAATCTTCGATAATAGCCTGCTAAGCCAACAAAACTTCGATCTCAGAATCGTCTTCTACTGTTCCCACGCTAACACGACCTCAATCTTAGTTGGATCCACGGTATCCCTTCTTTGGAAATCACGTGTCCAAGAAAATTCACCTCTTCAAGCCAAAATTCACACTTGGATGAGTTCGCATAAAGTTGCTTCTCACGCAATATCCGTAGTACTCGGCGTAAGTGTTCTTCGTGCTCTTCTCGGTTCTTGAATAGATCAATATGTCGCCGATGAACACTACAACGAATCGATCCAAAAGCGAATGGAAAATCCTATTCATATAGTCCATAAACACAATTGGCGCATTTGTCACCCAAACGGCATCACTAAGTACTCATAATGCCCATACCTAGTCACGACGCTGTTTTGGAGACATCTTCCTCCTTTACGCGAATCGATGGTAGCCCGACTTCAAGTCTATCTTTGAAAACATCGCCGCTCCACGAAGTTGATCCATCAAGTCGTCAATACGTGGTAACGGATACCGGTTCTTCACAGTAGCCTTGTTGAGTTGACGATAGTCCACGCACAGTCTGGATCGTCCATCCTTCTTCTTGACCAACAACACTGGAGCTCCCCACGGTGACACGCTCGGTCGTATGAATTGCTTTGACTCCAAATGCTCAATCTGGGACTTTAGTTCCTTCATCTTGGTAGGAGACATCCTGTAGGGCGCTATTGAAATAGGTCCTGTCCCTGGAATCACGTCGATGGAGAACTCGACCTCTCGCACTGGTGGTAACCCTGGCACGTCTTCGGGAAAAACGTCCACAAAGTCACACACCACTGGTACATTCTTCACTTCGATCTGCTGGGAAACTTCTAAACTAGCCAGATACATGTATTCCCTAGTTCCTTCTTTCAAAGAAACTCCAATACGTTCAGCAGAAAGATAATTGGAGACTCCAAGGTCTGGAAAAGTTACAGTTTTACGGGCACAGTCCAAGAGGACATGGTGGTATGACAACCAATCCATCCCGAGGATGACATCTAAGCCCTTAAGAGGCAAACAAACCAAATTGACCACAAACTTTCTACTTTGAATAACCACTACACAATTAAGACATGCAGTGTTTGTGACTAAGGTTTTAGCAGCTGGGGTCGTAACTACCAATTGGAACGGTAAAGCAGTCACATTCAGATTCAAATGGTTCACACAATCAGAAGAAATAAAGGAATGGGTTGCACCCGAATCAAAGAGAACGGATAAGGATTTACCCTCTATCTCACATTCACCTTGAATAAGGTCATCAGCTTGTTCTGCTTCCTCACCACTCATGCAGAAGACTCTGCCTTTAGCTACCTGACGCTTCCCTTTGGCCTTTGCCGCAAGCATTGCCGGTTCAGCTTTAGGTGTGGGACAATCCTTGGCAAAATGTCCTGGCTTCTTGCAGTTGAAACATATATTCTCCTTCTGAGTGCAGTCACTCGCATAATGTCCTGGCCTTCCACAACGATAGCAAATCACCTCGACACCGGTCTGACCTCCACTTCTCACTCCCTGGGTCATCGGACGATACTGTCCTCTATTATTGTTGTTCCCCTGAGGTCGGTTGTAAGGCTTCTTAAGTTGCTTTCCTTTCTGTGCAAATCTCTGTCCCATGCCCTGAGGTCTCATTGGTCCACCTGGGCCAGTATTCTTCTTGTGGCTTCTTACTCCTTCTACCTCGACACAGCGATCTATCAGCTCTTGGAGGTTTCGAATCCTCAATGATACCACTGACTTCTGGATATCAAATCTCAGACCTCGTTGGAACCTCTCACTTAACCATCTTTGGTCAGCTCGGTCACTAAATGGACTGAAATACCTCGCCAGTGACTCAAATTTGGCTGCATATTCGGGCACTGTCATACTGCCTTGTTGTAGTTGAAGAAACTCTTGCTCCTTCTCAGCTCGTGCAGTATCTGGGAAGTACTTGTCCAAGAACCTTTCACGGAAAAGCTCCCAGGTCATCTCGCGACGTTCTGCTATAAATGTTTTCTTCACTCCTTTCCACCAATATTCTGCATCTCCCAGTAGCAGATAGGTGGCGTAGTCTACCTTTACGTTGTTCGGGCAATGGAGTGCCTCGAAGATCTTCTCGATCTCTTGCATCCAAAGATCAGCTTTATCTGGATTTGGCTCACCGTAGAACGATTGGGTCATGCTTCCTAAATTACGCGAATCCTCTCACTTGATTTCGCTCGCTCGTTCTTTGCGCAAATTCTGGTGTGTCAACGCCGTCTGTTGAGCCATCGCGTTAGGCTGTTGAGTTCTGGCGGTGATTCCGAGCCATGGCCGCGACCATCTCGGCCATAGCTTGAATCGCTCGTTCCATGTCGGCGTTCCTGTGCGATCGTCGTATCCCTACGAGGTGGCATTAGATTCCACAAAGTTCAAAACCCTGTCAGAATCTCACAACAATGATGTGTTAAAACACACTGCTTCAATCAAGAAACAGTTCAAACAATTTTTCAAGAAATAAGTGCTTCACTTAATCAAACAGCAATCAGTATAGTACAACCATGTACCCGACACACATATCCCGACACAGTGACCAGTCCAAAATTCCTATACACAGCCCGGTCAGAACCGAACTGCTCTGATACCAACATTGTAACGACCCGTTTCCGGACCGCTACCGAGCTCAACATACCGAGCTCGAGTTACCCTGTATGCGATGTGTTTTAAACGATACTCTTGTGCCCTTTAGAAAAGTACGGTCTATTATTTTTTTATTTTTTATTTTTTTTAAGACCAGCTCGTGCACATCAGAGTAATTACAGCTTTTCGAAACATGGTGCAACTAAGACACAAGACTTAAGTCCTAAATAACAACACGCAGGTATAACAAGTACATACTTATATATACAAGATATAAAAAGTGCATACAAAAAGACAGTAATAATGTACAAAAAAAAAATACACCTAAGGTATGACGACTTCAAGAGAGCAATCATACCCTGGGGGTACTTCCAGAACACCCACGCAGGGGGCTGCTCCAAAAGTAAAACCACCAGTCTACCCTGTGCTCAAAATGACATCTAGCCCAAACTGGTCACAACCTCTGAACACAAAAAAAAACAAAGTACAGTCATCCCAAAAAAACATCCAACAAACATAATCAATCACGACAAATATAGGTCGTCGCCCTGATCCTCGTCGAGCTCCTCCTCGCCATCATCTGCTGTCGAGTTCCCTGCACCCTCGACATCGCCTGGGTAACCATCATGGATTGATGGTACCACGGGAAAGGGTCAACTTCTCAACAAATCAAGATAATCCAGGCATAAAGAAATAAGTAAACAACAAAGTATAACATTCACCAAACGTGACTCAACCATCTCACTCTAGACTCGACTCAACTCGCTATCCATTTCTTCTCGACTCGACACTTTTTCCGGAATGCACACGCCAGACGTGCGGTATCTTTGGAAAGTCCGAAAGCCTTGGGATCTTCGCTCTCCCTAGGGCGATCAACTCAGGTCCCATAGCGTGGCAACGGCTAGAAGTCCCCATAAGCGGAAAAGGGACCTAGCACCTCTCCGCTTATCCGGTCGCAACTTCAAACGCTAACGACATCGCTAAGCTCTATCACTCAAAGAACAATTCGCATACGATATTCAAAGAGTTATACGCAAGATATTCAACCGCATGTCAAATAAAAAGCCAGGCTCAAAATGAAGAAACGCAATTCAACGGGCAATACACAATTCACAACATATATTCAATCACATATTAAATACATGCAAAACCCAATCATATCACAACACTTCAAGCTCGACACAAATCAAGGAATCCATACATAGGAATATAACAATAAAAATCCTAGAATGTCTAGAAGTGCCCTTACCGAACTCCAAGCTAACGTTGCTCGACAACGACCTCAACTCGGCTGTCTTCAAACGAGCTCGACAACGACTTCTCTCACTCGATCTCGACACGTACGGCTCTCAGTCAACCTCCGTTTCGTGTTCTCGTACACTCGATCTCCTTGCAAAGACGATCTCAAAATCACACTGCTTGCCTAATACGAGCACAACTTAGTTCTATCTATGGGTTCTAATAACACTTAGCTCTCATTATCCCAATCTTAACCACAACCCAAGTAATCATTAAAACTCAAGAACTTAAACAAATACAACCAGAATTCAAACATTACAAAATAACTCCTTTTCTCTAAAATTTTATTAAAAACTTCTTTCATACATCACCAGACAAAACCATTTTTCCTCTAACACAAAGTTAGGGTTTTCGATCAAAAGTTCATGAAAAAGGTTATATGATTCTATAACAAATAAATCAACAACAAACATCAACAAGAAGCAACGTACAACAAACTAAAAACAAGAAATCAAAACAAACCAAATAGGGAGGGTTTTGAGCACTGCCTATTGTAGAAAACAGAGGAAACAATTTGTTTTTCAAGCTCAAATAATTGGTTAGAAAGATAGGTCATGTCATGAAAAAGAAAACCTATCAATATGACCTGATTTGGAAGCATAGAAACTAGCTAAAATGGAAGGAGAAAGTGGCGCTAAACGGTAGCATGAAGGGAGAGAAAATTCTGTTTTTCATACCTCAAATGATAGTCGAGATGGTGATATATGTCGAGAAGATGATAAGAAACAAGGTTGATGAAGAAAGTTTATGCAGAAGCTCAATGAAACTCAAGGTTCTTCGATGGAGGTTTGGAGAAGAGGAAATTTAGAGAAGAAGAAAAAAGAAGAAACTGGAAAGTGAGTGTTTAAGGCGGCTAAGCGTGATATTTATGGAGGTGGAGGAAACTAATCATGATATTTATCTACAGCTGGTGGAAAACAAACAGTTTGGTCTTATCTCCCATAAATATCTCTTAAACAATAATTAATTACAAGAAAACCATTTTAAATGAATTTATCTTTCATAAAACCACAAATAAGCGACACCTAGATTTTACAGTAAGATATTAATCCAAACAACAAGTAATTACTTTAATAAAACATAATCACAGCAAAATATACTAATTAACGCTAAAAAATATTCGTAAAAATACGAGTGTTATCATCTCGACACGATGTCGACCAGGATGCTCGTGCAAGCGTCTCCTCAGCTCGTCATACGACCTCGGCATACGATCTCGGCACGGGGTCTCGACAGGAGGTCTTGACGCGAGGTCTCGATACGATGTCCTAATACGAGGTCGATCTCGTCCTCAGGTGTTACACTACGACGTCAAGCTAAGCTGCCGAAGAACCAGCCGGAGCCGTTTAGGGGATCCTAGCACCCTAGGTTAATCGGATCGAAGCTCAAAAACGTCATGACAACTCAACGACTTGACTAAACTCTCGCACTCCAATGAATAGGTCGCCGCATACGATAATTTACGAAGTAAAGTGATTAATTATTTAACCGCATATCAAATAATATTCATGCCAAGCTCAATATAGTGCGAAACAGTTTAGCAGTATAAGCAATTCATTTCAATCAATCACAACTCAGTAAACAACGCAAATTGATAATTCATTCCATCCCTCTGCAACTCAGTGGAGTTGACAGAGAGGAAATCAAACAAGTGTGGGGGGTTGGGGACAGCTGCCAACCACTTGTAGACAAGCCCATTAAATAATCATAATTACAAATTTAAGAAATAAAAGTCGAAGGGGTACGAGACCCTTACTTCGAACCCTGAGGTTCTCAGACTTCTTCGCATAAGGCTGAAAATTAAATTCCTATCAATATCTAAAGTTGCCCTTACTCACAAGTGTACAAAACATAAGCATGTAAAATTTGAAGTGCCCTTACACATAAACATATAAGACAGTAACACTTAGAATGTGAAGTGCCCTTACACTTACTATACAAACTTAAACACAGAGAATGTGAAGTGCCCTTACCGAAGTCCACAGCTCACGTGTTAAACACGTCGCAATCCTAATCAGCTCGAATAGTCCTCAAGAATCCTAACAACACATCAACCCTTAGTACAACTCTAATTCGCCCAAAAACAATTCCCTAGGCTTAGATTCAATTCTAAACCCTAAGCTTTCAATCCCCAAAAATCACTTTAATAAAACACACACAATTGAAATAATACACAGAGTCGAAAAATAAATGTTTTAAACTAAAATTCCTTTTCTTTTGATCTTCGAACATGAATCAATACTAAAAATCAAATTCTTTTCATAATAAAAATTAATCAAGGCTCCACTTGGTTTAGGAATTCAAAGATTCCATTTTACCTAAGTGTCTCATTGCCTTAAAATCTAAATCAACTACTCTAACTCAATTAAATTCTTTTCAAAATTTTCCAAAACTTAAACAATAACTAATTACACATAATTCAAGTCCAAATCGCAAAAATTTCTCTTTCCTTTTCTTCCTGAAGCTCACAGCTGCAACTCCAACTTTTAGGGAAAAATTGCAAAACTTTCAAATCAATAAAACTTCAACGCACAACACCTAAATTCCTTTCCAAACTTGCCAAGTTTCCAAATCAAAACCATTACACTAAATATTTTGCTCCTATCATAGTCTTTCAAGCATCAAGGAGCCTCAAAACACAATTTTTCTTTGATCAAACTTAAATTATCAATAACAATGAAAATTTCAAGTATCAAATTACAATAACCCAAAACTAATTTAAGGATTCACATGAGCAATCACACTTTCCCCTTTTTCATAGAACCTAAGGTTCACAAAATTTGGGGAAAACTTTATCCTTTTTCTCCATGATCAAAATCAAGACAATATATAAATAAATAAACAAGTAAATAGACAAGAAATTAAGAAGAAACCCTCACCCACAATTGCTCTAGTGTCCACGATTTTTTTGGGCTCAAGGAAGGAGAAAATTGTGTTTCAAAACCTTACCCAAATGATTAAGGATTCAGCCCCAAAATTTAAGGAAACAAAGATGAAGATGATGGTGGTATTTAAGGTGGGGAAGGCCAAGGCTAGCTTAAGGAAAAAGGAGAAGAGAAGGTTGTCTTCAATACCACCAACATAAGGCTTGTACAAGGTGAACAAAATGAGTTTGAATGGGTGTCTAAAAGGGGGTGCTCACGGCTGATTATATGAAAAGGGAGAGAAGATATTTTGTCCTTCAAACTCACGCACACCTAGACAAAACTTTGGAGACAAGGAAAAGGAAGAAAAATTATAATGAATGAGGGTGGGAGGGCTTTGCCTTTTATAAAAAAAAAAGTAAGGAGAAGGATTTGAAGGGTGTTTCTTGGATGGAAGCTCACGACTAAGAAGAAGAAAAAGGAAGAAATGAACTTAGCTTTCTCCTTGCCTTCACCAACACTTAATAATCTAGGAGAAATGAAAGAAATGAAGTTATGAGAGTGAGAGAGGTAGGCTGCGCTGAACTAGAAGGAGAGGGAAAAAAATATTAAATCAAAATAAAAACTAAGGATAAGATTAAGTAGATATTTTCTTAATCTCCACCACAACCTTTGCACCTAGCATCTAATCAAGATATTTATTCCTAACCAAATTAAAACATGACACCTATTTTTAGCTCAAGCTTAACCACTAATTGTAGAGTTTACATGTCCTAAAATTATGGTGTCGAGTAGTTGCGTTAACAATAATTCACTCGCCGATAAGCCGCGCAAATTGGTTTACTTAGAAATTAATTCACCGCGTGATAAAATATCATCATAAATAATAAAAACAATATAAAACACTCAAAAATAATCACAACAAGTTACGATTCGATTTTCGTCAAAATCGGAGCTCGTTTAAAATTTTATTCGCGAATAAAAACTATCCGGTGATTCAAAACGCGACGAAACTTCATTAGAGTTTTCCAACGATTTTTGAACCATGAATTAATATGAAATATTAATTCTAAAATTTAATATGATCCTGATTTAATTCAATCATTTTCTTAGCCAGAAAAAATACGCGTCACCACGTCAATCAGAAAACTCTTATAATAAGTACAATTGATGAATTCACCTTAAAAGCAGCATACGTCTACGATGTCCATTAATTTGAATTGACATCATGAATAATAATTATTTATAGTAAATAAATTATTTAAAATAAGCCAAATTAGTTCTTCGTACTCTCAGTGAATCGATGAGGTGATCAGTTTCTACGACTTACTTCCAAGTAACTGGAATTTTATTGCTAAAGTAATTTTTCGTAAAAATTGGGATGTTACAATAAGTGTATTCTCTCGTATATTTTCATGCACTGCTTTATTTTGTACGTACTATTTATGCAGACTTGGTTATATATATATGTGTATGTATTTCCAGTGCTTGAGTCTTGTGTCTTAGTTTGCACCATGTTTCGAAACGCTGTGACAACTCTATGTGTACTTTGCGGATGTGACTGTTTTAAAAAAAATATATAGACTACATTTTCCAATGGACACAAGAGCACTATTTTAAAAATGCATCGCATACAGGTTTAGTTCTAGATTAGTAGCGGTCCGAAAACGGGTCGTTACAATAGGCTTGTTTTCAAAATATGTTTTGCAAACTAAAAAACAAAAACCTTGTTTGATACACATTTTTAAATAATTTTTTTATTCATCATGAGACTTTTTTTTTACTAGACTTCATCATGAAACTTAAAACTTCATTTATTAATAATTAATTAAGTGATATCACCTCCTCATCTTCAACACTTTCTTGTAATTATTTTAACGAGGGACTTAAAGTAGGAGTAACAAATGTAGGAGCATTATATCACCATAAAAAACGGTAGGTGCATTGCAAAAAATTCAAATTGGTCATAAAAGTCAATTAATCAAGTAATATTTATAATGACAACTCAATTAACTAAGTAAAATCTAATATCATAAAAAGTCAAATTGGTCTTTAAAAAAAAAGTCAAATTGGTTCAACTAATTGTTACGTTGTGCCCACATCATATTTGCCATACGATCCCTATGCATTGCCATTTTAGCTGCACCTTCCTCAAATAACCTTAATAAGTAGTATTCATTGGAGTTTGTTCCCACTATGTAAGGATCTTCATTTACGCCCTCAATTATTACCGGATCCATTTCTTCCCATACACCAAATAATTCGTCGTGTAAATTTCACTTACGTATTATGAATAGCACAACACGCTATTACTATAAGTCATTGCCTCGAAGGTTTATAAGGAGGCATCATCTTTAATTTGACATGACCAGGTGTGAATCGAATCATTCTGTTTTCTCGATCCATTACCCTACCGGTCGGTGCATCTTTCTTGTAGTATATATCGATGACATTGTAACACCATACATTCAAAATACTTTGAAAGTAAGATAATTAATCATTAGGTACAGTCATCCCAAGAGAATTTAAACTCAAAATATAAATCAAGTTTAAATAGTACAAGGTCTTAACCAAATTTACATAACCCTTCAAGAACCTAATACAAACCAAAAGTATTTTTGTACCAACTTCTTAAAGTGTTACATAACCAAAACTACAAAACATAATCCTAAACTCCGGCCTCATGGCCTCTTCAGTCTTTCTCTTCAACCTACACATCTGAAATAAATAAATAAAGGAAGGGGTGAGATAAAAATCTCAGTGAGCTCTCCCCTCGACTCCTCACCATCGCTCCGCTTATTATACAATTCATAATAAGAATAGATAACATATAACTATGCAGTGCATCTTCTTAACTATAAATATTAAATCTTTCTTCTTTGCTTTGTGTTATTAGGTTGTGTCATAGGCTTTGGTCCCTAGACCCCAATTACATGCTTTCGGTAAGGTGGTTAGACGTCTTAACCGTTCAAGTGGCGTCCCACGAGGCTAACCAAACCGATCTACCCCTATAAATAAAGGAGTCTTGCCATGGACTTCTTAGTAATTTTTTTTTCACATCTTTCATTCTTTAATGCATGACTACAATGCAACATAGCTTACTAGAGCATATATATAAATATAACCCTCTTAATCATTTGACTATTCAAAAGAATGTATAATCAATTCTATGAATGAACTTAACTATAGGTTTGAAACAATAGTGTGTACAAATCATACTTCATGACAATTCTTACAATCAAGACGTAACAAGATCATGCAAATCATCAATCATCGCTTGAACTTAGCCATTCATAGACTCAACTCATCCCTTTGAAGCTCCATGGAACTATCAAAGAGGCAAACATAACATACATTTGTGAAGGGTTGGGGGCAGCCATCCAACCTCTTGCAGACAAACCCACTACATAATCATAACATTAATCATAAAAAAAGGCTTTAGATCAAAGGGGTTTACAAACCCTAACTTTGAACCCTTTGGGGTTCAAAGATTTCTTTGAGACATTCCTAATATGGGACTTATGGGTGCCCATCACCTAAGAGAAGGAATAATTCACTACATAACCAAGATTTCAAGCTCCAAGACCAAGTTACAGCTCCTTTTAAACCCTAACTTTGAACCCTTTGGGGTTCAAAGATTTCTTTGAGACATTCCTAATGTGGGACTTATGGGTGCACATCACCTAAGAGAAGGAATAATTCACTACATAACCAAGATTTCAAGCTCCAAGAACAAGTTACAGCTCCTTTTTTGTAACACCTTACTTTCATTAGCTTGAAAATAGGATAATTAACATTAGGTACAGTAATCCCAAATTTAAACTTAAAGTTCAACATTAAGTCCAAATGCCACAAGATACTAAAACTCAAATACATAAGTTTCATAACGGTACCACACCGATACATAATCCTAGGAATTACATCTTTAAGGTGTCTCTATAGACTACTACAAAATAACAAGCTCTCCAGAGCTAGCAGCTGTCAGTCTTCCTTTGAAACCTGTGCATCTGTAAAAATAATTAAACAAAGGAGTGGGATGAGATAATAATCTCAGTGAATCCTCCCTTCGACTCCTCACCATCCACTCACATAATAATCTATCAGTTAAAACTTAATGACACACCATTATGCAATGCATATCATTACTATGAATTTCTAATTCATCTTTGGTTCGTATTCATGGGTAGTGTTGTATGCTTACATCCATACAACCCCATAAACACGCTTTCGATATGGTGGTTAGACGTCTTAACCGTCCGAGGGCGTCCCACACGGCTTACCATATCGATCACCTCCTTTATTGAGGCATCTTAGTATCTTTTAGAGAATTTAGTTACCAACTATATCCTTAGATGCATGCTTTAGTCAAGATTAAGAATACAATTAGGTGCTACTCTAGCTTCATATGGAACTAAACATATTCAAATGAAAACATGTAACATGCTCAGTCAAGAAAAATTACATCAAGACAAAACACATTTCCATTAGGGCTCCATGGAGCTCCCAATGGTCAAACATCCATCTCATAGTTTATGGGAGTTTTGGGTACAACATTAACCCCTATAAACAGTCCCAATAATACATGCATAGCAATTAACACTAAAAACTGTACATCAAATAGGGATTTGGGGAACTTCCTAACATAGGGTTCATGGGTTTTCTTCAAGGGGACCCTAATGTGGGACTTATGGGTGCCTAACACCTAAGAAAAGGAAGAACTCATAACAACTTCCAAGATTCAAGTTCAAAGTTGATGCTTAGCTTCTTCTTCTCCCTTCTTCACGTTCTTCCTCTTCTCCTTCAAGCTGGCCTTCTAGGGATTTCCTTCAACTTTCCAATACAAGCATAAACACTCCCCAACTTGGATTCAAGCTAAGATTCAGGATGAATCTAGCATGAATCCTGGTTTTTCCCTTCTAATTTGTGAACCCTAGGTGTTTTAACCCCTTCTCCTTCTTCTCTCTGTCGCCCCCTCTCTCTCTCTAACCCTCTCTCTAACAATCGCGTCGTTCTTTTCTCACGAGTTTTTACGATATCTGCGGTGTGAATCGATTCACAAAGATAGGTGAATCGATTCACTCAGTGTAAAAATGACAGGAATCGCAGTTTTAAGTGCAGGAATCGATTCCTGCAGTTCCCAGATTCGATTCACAGAGAACTGACTTTTGTGAATCGATTCATGCTGCGATTCACAGAGGATCAATCTTTGTGAATCGATTCACTCTGCGATTCACTGCAAACCTAATCGAGTCCCAGCAAACCCACAGCCCTGAATCGATTCACAGGGCCTAGGAATCGATTCACACTGGGCAAAATTTCACGAAGCACAATTTTTCACATATTCAACTATGACAATCAATGAAAATATCACTTAAAGTTCATCTTTAAGCCATACTAAGCTTATGCACACACAACAAACCAAGCTTGAGGAAATTTGGGGTGTTACACTACTACCCACCTTAAAAAAAATTTGTCCTCAAAATTGGATAAACTTACATACCTATTGAAAAAGTTGCGGATATTGGCTTCGCATCTCATCTTCAAGTTCCCAGGTAGCTTCTTCGGGAGTGGATCCTTCCCAGATCACCTTGACCAAAGG
The DNA here is from genome assembly GCA_037113605.1 of Calophaca sinica. Classification (NCBI taxonomy): domain Eukaryota; kingdom Viridiplantae; phylum Streptophyta; class Magnoliopsida; order Fabales; family Fabaceae; genus Calophaca; species Calophaca sinica. The sequence continues at coordinate 47,863,341 of CM073734.1, read as the reverse complement.
GATAGTCTTATTCCTGAGTTCCTTGGAAGCTCGGTCCACTATTTGGGCCGGTTCGGGCTGGTACGTACAATCTGATCTAAGTTGTATAGACTCATGATATATGGAGTGGAATGGATCCAGAATGTATTTCTTAAGCTGAGACACATGAAAAACATTGTGGAGATTTGACAAAGAAGGAGGTAAGGCAATTTGGTAAGCGACAGGACCAATTCGACTGAGGATTTGGAAGGGACCCACATACCGAGGGGTCAACTTTTTGGCCCGAAGAGCTCTACCAACACCTATAGTGGGAGTGACTTTCAGGAATACATGTTCTCCTTCATCAAATTCAAGGGGTTTAAGCCTACGATCTGCATAACTTTTCTGCCTACTCTGAGCAGTCTTTATCTTCTCCCTAATCATATGAATCTTATCAGTGGTTTCTTGAACAAGGTCGGGGCCTAACAATTGTTTCTCCCCCACTTCAAACCAACATAGAGGAGTCCTACACTTGCGACCGTAGAGAGCCTCGTACGGTGCCATTCCTATGCTAGAGTGATAGCTGTTGTTGTATGAAAATTCAATTAATGACAAATACTTGCTCCAACTACCGCCATCCTCTAAAACACAGGCTCTAAGCATATCCTCTAAAGTTTGAATGGTTCTCTCCGACTGGCCATCTGTCTGGGGATGGTAGGCTGTACTAAGACTCAGCCTCGTCCCCAAGGCTTGATGAAGTGCCTTCCAAAACCGAGAGGTGAACTTTGGATCCCTATCAGAGACAATGTTAGCTGGAACTCCGTGGAGTCTAACAATCTCTCTGATGTAGATCTCAGCTAACCGAGCGGTTTTGTAAGTGGACTTTATGGGAAGAAAATGAGCAGATTTGGTTAATCTGTCCACTATGACCCATATAGAGTCATATCCTAACTGAGTGTAGGGTAATCCTCCCACGAAGTCCATTGCTATACTATCCCACTTCCACTCGGGAATTTCTAAGGGTTGGAGAAAACCTGAAGGCTTTTGGTGTTCTATCTTGGTTTTCTGACAAACTAAGCATTGAGCCACAAATTCTGCCACATCATTCCTCATGCCTGGCCACCAATACCTCTGTCTAAGGTCCTGGTACATCTTGGTGGAGCCAGGGTGTACCGAGAATCCACTCTTGTGGGCTTCTCTTAGCACCTGCTGCTTAATGGAATTATCCTTTGGTATGCAGATTCTCTGATGGAACATTAAAGTGCCATCCTCAGCTTCAGAGAAACCGGGGCGGTGCTTGCTAGATTGCAACTCTACATCTAAGCTCTGAGCAAGTCTAATTTGTTCCCTAAAATTGCAGGAAATTTCTAGATGGTAAAGCATGAGACTGTTCACTGATGGGAAAATTCCAAGGTTAAGGTCCCTAAAGGACTCCAGCAACTCCATTTCTTTAATCATTAGTGAAGACACATGCAAGGATTTCCTACTCAAGGCATCAGCGACCACATTCGCTTTGCTCGGATGGTACTTCAACTCAAAGTTATAATCTTTTAGGAACTCAACCCATCTTCTCTGCCTCATGTTAAGTTCCTTCTGATCAAAAAGGTATTTCAAGCTCTTATGATCACTAAACACTTCAAACTGGACACCATACAGATAGTGTCGCCAAATCTTTAGAGCAAAGACAATGGCTACGAGCTCTAAGTCATGAGTAGGGTAGTTCTCCTCATGAGGCCTTAACTGCCTTGATGCGTAGGCTACAACTTGTCAATTCTGCATGAGAACACATCCTAACCCTTTCTTAGAGGCATCACTATAAACTTCAAATCCCAAGGCTGGGTCAGGGATAATCAAGACCGGGGTGGAAGTCAACCTGATCTTAAGCTCTAGGAAACTACTCTCACAACTCTTAGTCCACACAAAAGGCTCCCCCTTTCGGGTTAACCTTGTTAGGGGAAGTACCATCTGCGAAAATCCTTTAATAAACCTTCGGTAGTAACCGGCTAATCCTAGAAAGCTCCTAACTTCTGTGACTGTGGTTGGTCGTTCCCAACTAAGGACTGCTTCTACTTTACTAGGATCAACCGACACTCCTGCTTTAGAAATCACATGACCAAGAAACTTAACTTCACTGAGCCAAAACTCACATTTCTCAGGTTTAGCAAAGAGGCTCTTTTCCCTAAGGGTACTGAGAACAATCCTAAGGTGTTCCTCATGCTCTCGAGGATCCTTAGAATAAACTAAGATATCGTCTATGAAGACCACTACAAACTTGTCAAGAAAAGGCCTAAAAATTCGGTTCATATAGTCCATAAATACGGCTGGAGCGTTGGTTAGACCAAAAGGCATAACTAAATACTCATAGTGCCCGTATCTAGTCCTAAATGCCGTCTTTGGGACATCCTCTACCTTAACTCTAATCTGGTGATAACCAGACCTTAGGTCAATCTTAGAGAAAACCGAAGCTCCTCTAAGTTGATCTAACAAGTCATCTATTCTGGGCAAGGGGTATTTATTCTTCACCGTGATCTTGTTGATTTTCCGGTAGTCAATACATAACCTCATACTCCCATATTTCTTCTTTACCAAAAGGACTGGTGCGCCCCAAGGGGACACACTAGGTCTAATAAACTGCTTAGAAATCAAATCCTCCAACTGTACTTTTAGTTCCCTCAACTCCAAGGGTGACATCCTATAAGGTGCGATGGAGATTGGTCCCGTTCCGGGATCCAGTTCTATTGAGAACTCCACTTCTCTCTCAGGGGGTAAGGTCGCTACCTCGCTAGGAAACACATCTAAGAATTCGTTCACTATAGGGATAGTGTCCAGATCTAGGTTAGCCTCTACAGTGGAAGAAAGTAAGATCATATATCCTGCAAGACCTTCCACTAGACAGTGACTCAATAAAAGATCATTACTCTGTACAATATAACTAGACTCTTCAGTAGTAGAATGCACGCATGGAAACTCAATCGTTTTACAGAAACAGTTCAGAACAACTTGATTGGCAGAAAGCCAATCCATACCCAGGATAATGTCCATTCCCTTGAGAGGTAGACACATAAGGCTTACTAAAAACATCCTCCCTTGAATTATGAGAGGGCAATTCTCACATATCAAGGAAGTAGAAATGCTATCTTCGGTGGGTGTATACACATGTACACATGCAACGGGAATTGTAAAGAGGTAAGACACAACCCTAGCCTTTGAACACATGTACAAGAGATAAAGGAATGTGTTGCTCCCGAATCAAACAAAACAACTAGAGGTTCATCCTGAAGGAAACAAGTACCTTTCATCAGATTTTCCGCTCCCTTTGCTTTATTGGCGTCAAGAGTAAAGACTCTCCCTTGGTTAGGATCACCAGACTTGACTCCTTTCCCCTTAGTGTATTGGGGGCACTCCCTAGCCATGTGTCCTGGTTGGTGACAAACATAGAAAACATTCTTGCCCTTCATACACTCTCCCGGATGCACCTTCCCACAGTTCGAGCATGCATGATAATCAGACTCGGAGGTTTGAACCTGCTTTCCTTTGAAAAGATTTCCTTTCGGCCTCATGTGTTGAGCGCTCTTATCCGCATCCTTATTTTTGTTCTTATCTTGCCACCTAGTTTGCCTATCCTCATACATCCTCTTCAAGCTTGCTTCAGCCACGTAGCTCTGATGGACTACCTTGGCGAACTCAGTGAATTCAGTTTGTGAAATGCTGTTCTGGATGTCTGGCCTTAGTCCCCACTTGAACTGCTTGATTTTCCAATTATCGTCCAGAGCAAATTGAGCAACAGATGAGTACCTTACCAACTCTTCAAACTTGTTCACATACTCTGAAACCGTAGATTTTCCTTGCTGAAGTTGGACCAACTCTCTATCCATCATATCTTTCACGGTCTGTGGAAAGTACTTCTCCAAGAATACCCTCTGAAAGTTCACCCAAGTTAACGGTGTCCCTTGAGCCACCATATAAGCTCGGGTCCCTTTCCACCAATTTTCGGCATCCTCTATGAGCACATGGGTGGCTAGCTCGACCTTTTGTTCCTTGGTACAATGGACAACCTTAAAACTCTTCTCCACGGCTTCCAGCCAGTGTTGGGATGCCATGGATTCTACTTTTCCATTGAAGGTTGGTGGCTTCGTCTTGAGGAACTTAAGGAATTTTCGGTCTAAATCCTCCTCTTGCGGGGGAGGTTGAGCTTGGTAATGCTGTTGTTGGGCTAACTGAGCCGCAAGATTGTTGGTTGCAATACTCTGATTCTGAATAGCCTGCAATATCCCTTGTAGCCAAGCATTATCTTGTCCTGGCGGATCCGGAGGTATTTCAGCGTTCCTCCTGGGTCTTCCGCGCCTTCCAGAACCTGAAGCCATAATTCTGCATAAAATGCACCAAGCATTGAGTTGATCAGGCTCAATATCTCTTAGCATAATAAGTAGAAAAACAACAGCAGACTCAAGAAATTCACTAAACTATTCCTAGTAACCCCTACAGTCCGATTAGAATCGAACTGCTCTGATACCATAATGTAACACCTTACTTTCATTAGCTTGAAAATAGGATAATTAACATTAGGTACAGTAATCCCAAATTTAAACTTAAAGTTCAACATTAAGTCCAAATGCCACAAGATACTAAAACTCAAATACATAAGTTTCATAACGGTACCACACCGATACATAATCCTAGGAATTACATCTTTAAGGTGTCTCTATAGACTACTACAAAATAACAAGCTCTCCAGAGCTAGCAGCTGTCAGTCTTCCTTTGAAACCTGTGCATCTGTAAAAATAATTAAACAAAGGAGTGGGATGAGATAATAATCTCAGTGAATCCTCCCTTCGACTCCTCACCATCCACTCACATAATAATCTATCAGTTAAAACTTAATGACACACCATTATGCAATGCATATCATTACTATGAATTTCTAATTCATCTTTGGTTCGTATTCATGGGTAGTGTTGTATGCTTACGTCCATACAACCCCATAAACACGCTTTCGATATGGTGGTTAGACGTCTTAACCGTCCGAGGGCGTCCCACACGGCTTACCATATAGATCACCTCCTTTATTGAGGCATCTTAGTATATTTTAGAGAATTTAGTTACCAACTATATCCTTAGATGCATGCTTTAGTCAATATTAAGAATACAATTAGGTGCTACTCTAGCTTCATATGGAACTAAACATATTCAAATGAAAACATGTAACATGCTCAGTCAAGAAAAAATACATCAAGACAAAACACATTTCCATTAGGGCTCCATGGAGCTCCCAATGGTCAAACATCTATCTCACAGTTTATGGGGGTTTTGGGTACAACATTAACTCCTATAAACAGTCCCAATAATACATGCATAGCAATTAACACTAAAAACTGTACATCAAATAGGGATTTGGGGAACTTCCTAACATAGGGTTCATGGGTTTTCTTCAAGGGGACCCTAATGTGGGACTTATGGGTGCCCAACACCTAAGAGAAGGAAGAACTCACAACAACTTCCAAGATTCAAGTTCAAAGTTGATGCTTAGCTTCTTCTTCTCCCTTCTTCACGTTCTTCCTCTTCTCCTTCAAGCTGGCCTTCTAGGGATTTCTTTCAACTTTCCAATCCAAGCATAAACACTCCCCAACTTGGATTTAAGCTAAGATCGAGGATGAATCTAGCATGAATCCTTGTTTTTCCCCTCTAATTTGTGAACCCTAGGTGTTTTAACCCCTTCTCCTTCTTCTCTCTGTCGCACCCTCTCTCTCTAACCCTCTCTCTAACAATCGCGTTACGTTTCTTTTCACGCTGAGTTTTTACGATATCTGCGGTGTGAATCGATTCACAGCATAGGTGAATCGATTCACTCAGTGTAAAAATGACAGGAATTGCAGTTTTAAGTGCAGGAATCGATTCCTGCAGTTCCCAGATTCGATTCACAGAGAACTATCTTTTGTGAATCGATTCACGCTGCGATTCACAGAGGATCAACCTTTGTGAATCGTTTCACTCTGCGATTCACTGCAAACCTAATCGAGTCCCAGCAAACTCACATCCCTGAATCGATTCACAGGGGCCTGGGAATCGATTCACACTGGGCAAAAATCATCCAAACACAAAATTCACACATTCAATTTGACAATCAATGAGAAAATCACTTAAAATTCATCATTAAGCCATACTAAGCATATGTACACACGTTAAATCAAGCTTGAGGAAATTTGGGGTGTTACATTTTTCTTCCTCTCCTTCGAGCTCTTCTTCTCCTCTTCCTCTAGGGATTCCTCAAACTCTCACAAACAAAGAAACTACACTCCCCAACTTGGATTCAAGCTAAGATTTAAGGAGAATCTAGCATGAATCCATGATTTCCCCTTGAAATGGTGAAACCCTAAGTGTTTTCCCCTCTCTTCCCTCTCTCAATCGCCTTCTCTCTCTACCCCTCTCTCTCAATTCGCGATCTGACAAAAAAATAGCATTTTCATCTTTTAAAGCAGTGGTGAATCGATTCACCTTAAATGAGTGAATCGATTCACTCAGTTAGAAAGCCTGTGAATCGAATTCACAAGTCTGTGAATCGATTCATACTTCGAGTCCCAGAGAGTTGTGTTTTCGTGAATTGATTCACAGGGTTTATGAATCGCAGGGTTTGTGAATCGATTCACACCTGTTGGAATTCAATTCCCAGGGTGTTTGACAGTCCTGAATCGATTCACAGGCTTGTGAATTCGATTCACAGCTGCAGGAATTCGATTCCCACTATGCAAAACTCCAAGAAACTTGATTCTAACACCGAAACTTGAATCTTAATTCCTATTCTTTACTAATATCATCTTCTAATCCATTATTAACATCACTTTTAAGCTAATTTAACTCATCTAATCACTTAGGATCATCAAGACAAAATATCCTCATTTTTCAATTATGAAAATCAACATGAATTTACTTGAAATTCACCATTTACTTTACTAAGCTTTATGCACATAATTCTAAACTAACAATTGAGGGATTTGGGGTGTTACAGACATCGTCATTGCTGGTGATGACACAGACGGTATCCAGCAGCTCAAAGCCAATCTCTTCAAACAATTTCACACAAAAGACTTGGGTCCTCTCAAATACTTCTTAGGGATTGAAGTTACTGAGTCCTCTTCAGGCATTGTAACTAACCAATGGAAGTATGCTCTGGATATTCTTACTAAAACTGGTATGCTTGAGTGTCGCCCAGCTGGTACTCCTACGAACCCCAATGTCAAGCTTCTTTTGGGTCAGGGGGAGCCATTAAAAGACCTGGGAATATACCGACGTCTTATGGACGGACTCAATTATCTCACGGTCATCAGACCCGATATCACCTTTGCAGTGGAGTATTGTAAGCCAGTTTCTGAATGCTTCTTATGATAGCCATTGGAATGCAGTCATCTGTATTCTTCGATACATCAAAAATGCTTCTTGTTATCACTTAATTAAAACAACGCTACACAACCTTTCTTAATTTTATCAAAATGTTTTAAACAATTATATCAGTTTAATGTATCAGCCATTAAAGTATACAAAAATTAGTCCTTCACGCTGTATATTAATGATATGTTAATCCATGGTGAATTGGTCGAAGAGAAACATAACCTATTACCAATGGCTTAAAAATCGGACCGGACCGGACGGTCCGACCGTTCCGACCGTCAACCGGTAGTCTAAGTGATCGGTTCAACCTCAATTGGATCGCAGTCTGGTTGAACCGCCCAGAACCGAGTTGAACCGCGGTTAAACGGGTTGAACCAGTCAATTGAACCGGATTGGACCGTTTTAACTTTTTCTTTTTGTTATTTTTACTTTTTTTTCCTCAAAATTAGTACTTTTTTATTTATTTATTTATTTATTTATTAGTCACCCGGTTCAACCGACGCTTCAACCGATTGTACCAATTAAAAAATGACCCAGAGGTCTCGCCGGTTCGATCTCCGGTCCGGTTTTTAAAACATTGCCTATTACATATTCTTTCTTTTTTTCAATAACTATGCATTTTAATAAAATGTTTTTTAATTTACTTAACTTCTTAAATTAAATATTAAATATCGTTTGATAATTGTGAATGGACCGTGCTATACGCTCAGGAGCCCAGACCACACTGTGGGACCGTGCTATGTGCTTGGGTTATAATCGCTGTACCAGCTCGGCATTTGTGGAACTGTGGACTGTGCTATACGCCCAAGAGCCTGGACCATGCTGAGCCGAGCTAATGGAGGTTTCTTGCCTTCACCGACCGATGTTGTGCAAGAAAAATGCCCCAAGAACACAACTGTGGTCCCATCAAAGTGTGCACGACCTGCTTAGTGACAATGTGTTATGTACAAGGTGTCAGAAATAACCCGCATATTGCCGCAACCCACTAGACTTGTCGGAGGTGTGCTCCCTCCACGCGCTCAGATATTTCGGTAATGATTGTAAAGACGTAGTCCTAAGAGACATGTGTTGGCACAGTATTGGGTTCCCAATAATAGGATATGGGCCCAAGAGATATAGTTAAATAATATGGTGGCCACTTGGGCTGGGGCTGCCAGGATACCTAGTTATATTTTAAATATATGTATTTATATATTTAACTAATGTTTATTATTATCAAAATAAATTTTATCAATCAATTGAATAAACACTTTAGAATATTTTTTTTTTAAATTTGAGTTTTTATATTTTATAATCAACTATATATACATATTTCTTGTTGTGACTTTATCTAATATATATAGTAAAGCTATTATATATTATACATATTTTTGTTTTTATCTAATATAAATTTAATACTATATATATAACGTAAATATTATATAGCTATTATATAACTTGTACCTCTATACATGTAAAACCCAAATATATCAAACAAAATAATAAAAATTATGTAAAGGCCAAAGCACTATAGGTGATAGGGACTAAACAAACCGAGCTACATATATAGATAAGAAAACGGAAGAGACTGCACTGTTTTTTCTTTTCCACATACCTAACATATATTGTTAGATAATTACCAAAGTGCCATTAATGAAAACAGTGTGTTTCCGTGTGTTTTTTACTTTCCTGTTTTAGAATTTAAAAAGCAAAATGCAAAACCAAAACTACTATTACAAGTCTCAGTTTTCCTGTTCCAGAAACAACAAAACAGGAAACTGTTGTAAAAACAAAAATTACAAAACAATCAAAACAAACAAGTTTTTTTATTTTTTAATTTTTAAAAACCAAAAACAGTTTTTGAAAATAAAAATCAAACAGCCCTAAATTTCCAGTTCCAACCCTTAGAGCTATAATCCTCAATGATACACAACAGATTCATACATATACCTTCCACTCTTCCGGTCTGGGCTCATTCCTTTGGTTTGGATTTATGTAAATCCAAACCACGCACACCCCAAAATTAACTCACCACCTTTTTATTTACATGTACATCTCGCTATTTAATTACCAAAAAAAAAAAACTCAACTGAATGATTTGGCTATATAATGGAGAGGCTAGCAAAGATATAAAAGTTGACTTGACTATAAGATATATTTTTTTTTCTAAACTGTGATCCATGAGTTGACTTTAATTAACAGAAATTGCATAAAAAAAATGTAGTATTAAAAATTACCTCATAATCCTTGGGATATTTTATACGCCTTATAATGTCACTACAAGAAATCTGCCAATTTTCTACACAAATTTCCTAGGGTTTGGGTCCCTAGGAAATTACCTAGGGTCAAAACCCTAGGAAAATAACCACATATGGATTTTCTAGGGTATTCTAAATCACATCCCCTCGGTTTTTATTCTCATGTAACTGTACAGTTTTTTTTTCTGCTTTTACCTAGGGTCGGACCACTAGGAAATTATCGAAAAAAAAAACCCAGGGTCTGATGCCGTCAGATTTGTTCATTTCTTTTAAAAAAAACTGTCAGTGACACCGAGTGTGCTTGCCCGTCGGATTTCCTCAGCTTTTTTTTTTTAATTTTGTGACAAAATCGAGGGGTAATGAACCCTAGGATTTTCGCGTTGGATCATTCAAAATGGATCGGTCCGTTCGCGTTAAAATAGTAGGAGTTTCCTCAGCCTGCTGAGAAAAATAGCTGATATTTTGACCATTCATAAGCTTTCTTTAACCCTAAACCTAAAAAGAGGAAAGGCTCGTTCGCTCCTCCCTCTAGAGCGCCGCTCGAGCCTCTTCCCTCTCTCCCTCTTTCTTCTCTTTCCCTTTCCATTTCTCCTTCCTCCGCCACCACCCTCCACCCAATACTCAGATGAGCTGCTCGCCCCCTACCCCTCTCTTCTTTCTCCAGCTTTCTTTCTTCTCTTCTATTTTGCTACTTTTTCCCCTCTCTCCCTCCGCCCGCTACCTTCTCCGCACCTTCACCGTCTATGACAACTACAACGCCAAGTCCCGTCCTCCCTCCTTCGACGTCACCCTCGCCTCCACCATACTTTTCAGTTGGCAATCTCCTTGGCACGAATCCACCCCCGTGACGGCGCCTACTCTGATCTCTTCGCCTTCCTCCACACTCCTGTCGCCGCCGATCTCTGCTTCTACGGCTTCGCCACTGATGCTCCCATCGTCAAACCTCCAGATCTGATTGGATTACGAAGAATCCAGTGAGTTTCGCGTCATCGGGCAAACGAAGATTCTGGAAAAAGAAGGAGCAAAAGCAGAAAATATAGGAGCTTGAGTTTGATCTGTTCGAGAGGTTGATCTATTGTTGCGTGTGTTTGCTGTTCTTAATCTGTTAGGTTTTTTGCTTCGAGAGGTTGATCTGTTAGGTTGAACTGTTCTTGATCTGTTAGGTTGATCTGTTCTTGATCTGGTCGAGAGGTTGATGTTCGAGAACTTTGATTTTGTTGTTCTTTTTTTTTTTTTGATAGGATGATTTTGCTGTTCTTAATCTGCCACCACCATCCTCACCACACCGCCCCACCTTCTAATTTTTTTCTTTTTTTCTGTTCTTGTAATGTTTTAATATTTTAGGTTGCTGTTCTTGTAATGTTAGGTTGTTGTAATGTATTTTCTGTTCTTGTAATGTTCCAATTTTTTCTTGATCTGTAAGGTTGTTGTTCTTGTAATGTTTAATTCTTGTAATGATTTAGGATTTTGATGGAATTTCATATTCTGATTGTTGATCACAAGCTAATCTGATTGGAATTTCATGGATTTGTGGGATAATTTCAATTTCTGATTTATTTTTTAAAAAAAAATTGCCGTAATTTCCTAGGGTCTCAACCCCTAGGAAAAACCGAGGGTCACAGAACCCTAGGAAATTTGGTGCATTTCCTACGGGGCGGGGCCCTAGAAATTTCCTGCGGTTTCCCAAAAAAAACTCTCGGTTTTGATTTCCGAGAAGCGGATATCTTACAGCACATGGGCCCTCGGTGGGCCCTCGAAAAATACACTATTTCCTACGGTTTTTCATCATTTCTTAGGGTTTTTGACCCTAGGAAATCGCATGTTTTCTTGTAGTGTGTGGAGATCAAACTCCTGTCTTAAACGATCAAGCCCACCAACATCTTCCCATTTAACATTAGGAATGGGAGAGAACCCTTCTCTTCTTAATGAAGGTTGTACTATTTTGGCAGCTTCCTGCATACCCAGATAAATATGATAATTTTTATGCATATAAATGTTCGAATAGAGAAAGAAATTTTATTCGAGAGAACTAGAGGATAAGGTATCCTCCCAAAGACAGGAAAGTAAAACAAATCTAGAAAAAGGCTAGAGGGGATAAAAATTTAATAACAATAATAACATTAATAATAATAATAATTAGAAAAGGTAAACAAATAAACAAATCTAGAGCCCCTCAAGATCAGACATTTTGACTGCATATTTATTTATGTCGTCAGGCGACCAACGTTGCTTCCACCGGTCTTCATTCCATCAGTCTTCAGCAGGCTCACTCATGAGTTCTTGAGATAATTTGCGTTCCCTTTCATCCAGTATCCTCCCCACTGCCAGATTGGTGGCCTTCTTGGTCAGGGCTGCCAAATCCGCACCAACAAATCCCGGTGTAGACCTGGCTATTTTTCGCAGATCAATTGGACCGTCAAATTTTTGATCCCTAGTAAGCACGGAAAGGATCTCTTCCCTGGCAGATTCATCAGGAATGCCAACAAGAATCTCATGATCAAAACGACCAGGCCTTCTAAGAGCAGGTTCAATAGCATCGACACTATTTGTCGCTCCAATTACAAGAACATAAGCAGGAGGTGGTTCATCACAAGTCCCTGAATCATCATCAGCTTCATCCATGCAAGTGATTAACTGCGTCACAATTCGTGTCTCCATCTGACGCTGTGAATTCTCTCTTTTTGAAGCAATTGCATCAATCTCGTCAATAAAGACAATTGACGGAGCATTCATTTTTGCTTTAGAGAAAAGCTGTCTGATATTTTATTCAGATGCTCCTAATTAAGAAAGACACAAACATTCAAGAAAACAGTTATGAATCATCTGATAGTAGTAGAAATGACAGTTACTAATTTGCAATAACAAATGCATAAGCATTCTGCAGTTGCCAGCTAAATAATCTGAAACTCCATTCTCGAACAATTGTAATGAATGCAATGTAGACTAGGGATTAGTGAATGATCCACGAGTTGAAGTTGGAAGGTTGAAGCAATACCTGACACTCCAGAAACCACCTCAGTAGCAGAAATATGATAGAAATTGAAACCAGTTTCATAAGCTATAGCACGAGCGAGTCTAGTCTTCCCACAGCCAGGTGGTCCATGCAGCAAAATGCCAGATATTGGCCTCACTCTTAACTCTCTACACAACTCGGGACGGCAGAGTAGCATAAGATCCGTTCTCAATTTCTCAAAAATCTCCTTCATCCCACCCAAATCCGTAAACCTCGGCCCCTTCTTTCCCTTCACCTCAACACCACTACCAACGCCGCTGTTAGAGACCGAACTCTTCTTCAAGTCAAAAGCGGGTTCCCCTTTCTCCCCGTAAACTGCGTCCTCTGACACTGCCCCGTCTCCGCCTCCGCTGCTGCCGCTCTCGGAAGAAGCAGAACTAGAGGAGGTTGATCGGATACGCTTGCTCATCATCTTCTTGATGTGCAAAGCTTCCATCTTTTGCAATCTATCTTCGGCTTCATCGATGTTATTACGTCTCTTTTGAGAAGCACTTCGACCTTCGTCGTCCTCATCGTTCTCGTTATGGTTCCGTGGGGGAGTGAGAGTGGGAGTATTGTTGATGGAATGAAGAGCACGGCGAACTAATCGAATGAGTGTTCCATACGGGGTTCGGTGGTAATCAGAGTAAGCTGATTGGAGATGTTTGACGATATCTTCGGCGCTTGAGTACCTTGATTTGCAGGACTCGAGCCGACGGCGAAGGGTTCGTTGGAGTGACCCTCCTCCTCCTCGGTTTCTTCTTCCCATCTTGCTCTCAATCTCATAAACACGCAGGTTTAGGAGTGCATTGGATTGAAATTTTAAAAGAGGGTTTGGGCCTCCGCATAGGACGGAGGGCTTGGCGGCGCAAGGAGTAGGTGGTTTGAATTTTTTTTTTATTTTTACAATGAAAAAAAAAACTTAAAACCATAATAAAAACTAATTTTTTTTTACATAATAAAAATCAATTTGGGCGGTAGCCCTCTTTATGTACCAAAAAAAAATCAATTTAAACAATAGAAAAGAATATGCAAAAAAAAAAAGTGAGTCGTACATAATTTACCTTTTATTACTTCTTTTTACCAATACGGTTCTCGAAATATTAGCAAAATAACCTATTTCGTTCCCCGGATCTATATCTATATTTATATCTACATAATCAATATCATAATATCATCTATATCATATCATGTCATTATATCATAAACAATACATTTACGAGTATGTTACTGTCACAAACTTGACTATACTCTTAACTTCTCAAAATGACTCATTACGTTCGAGCCTTTGAGGAAGCAGCCTATTACAAGGCTATGCAAGTTTACAAAAAAGATTTGAATACAAGAAATAACTCTCAACACGAGAGAATGAAAAGTTTAAGCACAAAACAGATAACTTTCTAAAAGAAAGAATAAGACGCTAAAAACTTGTTCACAGTCTGGTTCGCAGAGTGCTTGGCACAAAATTCTTGATTGCTCACTTGATTCATAATTCTGTAACATTCTTCAATATCAGAGATGGAGTATTTATAGACATCTTCAATATTACTGTTGTGGGGTAAATCAGCTCCAATCATTGAGTGAGGTAATTGGGGAAGAATATCATCAGTTTCCTTTCCATTGAAATATTCGAATAGTACACCTTTATTGCCGTTTGTACTATTTGCTTTTCCAATCATTTGCAACCTGACACAATTCGAAAAGTGTATGAATTTTTTCTTTTTTTAAGGCGTCACCTTTGATACCTCGTTCTATCAAATTGAGCACAAAAGGATATTTGAATTTACTGCACAGATACACTGAGACAGAGAGTAGAAAACAAGGCGTGCTTCTCACGTGCTTCATTAAAGAACCAGTTGTTCGTTGAGTGAAAACAAGCGCTGAGAGTCATTAGAAGCTAACAAGCATTTAGATGCGTTCCACGTGTTTTAATCTCTGAATACCGGACACTCGCTACGATCAAATACCAGATGCAAGTGCAAGACCAGATGCTAACATCTTTAGCGCACGAGTTCTCTTGTAAACTTCTTCTTCTTGCTTGAATGATATTTCAAACATATAGACAAATTGAATCATACACACTTCAAGAGTTATCAGAAGATAAATTGTTCTCATATAGATACTTTGTTATCATCAAAATTATTGAGGGTCTAAATTTCTCAATCGTTTAGTTTCAACATTTTTAATCATATCAGTGGGTAATTAAGATAGATATAAAACATCCAGTGAATAAGAAAAGAAATAATGCGTTAATTTAATATTGTACACGGACGGGCCATCATACTATAAATATGATGTCATTATTATTTAGTGTAATATAAATTACTGAATATGGCTCTTATTTTAAATTATTTTAATTTGTAATCTTAATTCCAAGAAAGACACAGTAATGTCTAAATCATGGAAGTAAATATAAATAAAACATGGTAACCTAAGATTAAAAATATATCACACATTAGATGAATATTTTATGTATAAGAAAAGAGACGAATATTTTACATGATAATAAATTAATATCTCCATACAAATCTATTGATACTTTAATTATACGATAAAAATTTATTACATGGATATTGAACATTTTACATGAAAGAACGCTATTACCATTTTTCCATTATTTTTAAATTAAAATCATATCTCTAAGACAATAATTCAATTTTTAACTTTTCCATTATTAAATTGATTTAAATTTAAAATATCTAAAATATGCTAATTAAATCTATATCTATATAATATACAATCATGAATAATCCCCAAAAGGAAATTAACACATGTAATACTCACAAGAAAAACTTTAAATGAGTCACCACCAAGTGTCTTCATAAATTCATTTCCCTTCAAATAAATCTGACGCGTTCTTCCATGTAATAAAAAAAAAGTAGGTCCCCACCATCTATTTTAAAATTATGGCAACATTAATGATAGATTGCAAAAAAAGAAATAATACAAAATGTAATTCAAAAATTTCTATAACAAACAAATTTTACATCAATGACATTTATGAATGGTAAAAAAAATCAATGACATTTATGATGACATTAAAAATCAGATAATTATATATAATTATTGTCTTCCAAAAATTTTTATAACCTTCCCCTTCTTCTTCTTATTTGTTTCTTTTTGCACTCTTTTACCTTCAGGTTCTATGCTCTCATTCTCTTTGCTTCAGTTTCTTCCTTAGTGATAGAAAATTAGTAAAGAAAAAAGAGAATACAACTTTAGTATATCCATCAGGATTATGGAGGAATTAGTTAGAGAATATCAAGAGGATATAAAAAATGCAACAGAAATAGATGAATGAGTTAATAATTTTAAAGGATGAGAATGGAAATACAAAAATATATAAAATAAATAATGTTCAGGAAAAAGAAAATGATTTAGAAGAAGTAGTCTTAGGATATGAGGAAGAAGACGAAGAACATACAAGAGTAGATATGAAAAATGAAAGTAATGAGGAAACCAGTAGCCAAGGAGCTAGAAGAGAACCAAATTATCAAAGAAAAAGAACTTGGGGTACCTTTTGAAATGATCCAAATTATTGGAGGTCCTATGATGAACCATATATGAGTAGGCAAGGATATTATAGAAAGAAAGGAAAATGGGAAAAATACCCATCAGATTATAAGCCAAAAGTTGAAACACTTAGACACAAAAATATTTTAAATCTAGATTGTGTTACAAATAAAGAAGAATTAATAAATAAATGGACAAATGAACTAAGCTAATTCTCCAAACAGGTGAATATTTAAAACCCATAGATTTTGATACAGTATTAAATTTAGTTTTATATAAAACATCAGGAAATGTTCAAAAAATGCTAAATAGTATTGGAGCATTTCAATGGCAGCATATAATAAGTGGTGCCACAAAAATTACTGATATAATACAAGAAATTACTAAACTTATCTATAGAGAATTTGTTGGTTTTGATAAAGAATTTAGACAAGCGGAATTACATAGAACGAGACATGAGAAAACATTACTACATCTAGATAATATGAATATATGTGACATGTGTTACTTTGAAGAATTTACTTCTGAGTTTCAAAAGTATTATTATCAATTAGATAATCAATCTAAGGAAATATATAAGGGTATATTTGTAAACAAATTACTATATCCAATAAATGAAAAGGTTAAGGAATTATGGCAACAGAGAAAAATTGAAGTTGCAGACACTTTAGGAGGAATTATATCAACAGTTTATGAGTTGCTAGCAAAGGAGTGTCAGCAAAAGCAAATTAGAAAGTCCATAAGACATAACAAAGGAATTTGTTGTAAGAACCCAAATATAGACCTTCAAAATTAATGGGGATGTAATATATTTTCGGATAATTATCAGGTAACATAAATTCTTCCCACCATAAAGCATCCATGATCTCATTATTATATACTATAGATTGTGCACATAATTTTCCATAATTTATACATATTATCCTATTTATTTCTCTTGGCAAATCCAACTTCCATATACATCTTATTTTATCATAAAAATCTCTTTCTTCATCTTCAATCCTACTTGAATATATAATAGTAGATCTTTCATTTATTTTTACTTGTATCTCCATAATTCTATTATTTATAGAAAATATAGCGATACTCATATCTTATTTTTTAGATAAAATTTTAAATCCCTATAATAGGATATGGGCCCAAGAGATATAGTTAAATAATATGGTGGCCACCTGGGCTGGGGCTGCCAGGATACCTAGCTATATTTTAAATATATGTATTTATATATTTAACTAATGTTTATTATTATCAAAATAAATTTTATCAATCAATTGAATAAGCACTTTAGAATATTTTTTTTAAATTTCAGTTTTTATATTTTATAATCAACTATATATACATATTTCTTGTTGTGACTTTATCTAATATATATAGTAAAGCTATTATATATTATACATATTTTTGTTTTTATCTAATATAAATTTAATACTATATAACGTAAATATTATATAGCTATTATATAACTTGTACCTCTATACATGTAAAACCCAAATATATCAAACAAAATAATAAAAATTATGTAAAGGCCAAAGCACTATAGGTGATAAGAAAACGGAAGAGACTGCACTGTTTTTTCTTTTCCACATACCTAACATATATTGTTAGATAATTACCAAAGTGCCATTAATGAAAACAGTCTGTTTCCGTGTGTTTTTTACTTTCCTGTTTTAGAATTTAAAAAGCAAAATCCAAAACCAAAACCAAAACTACTATTACAAGTCTCAGTTTTTCTGTTCCAGAAACAACAAAACAGGAAATAAAAATCAAACAGCCCTAAATTTCCAGTTCCAATCCTTAGAGCTATAATCCTCAATGATACACAACAGATTCATACATATACCTTCCACTCTTCCGGTCTAGGCTCATTCCTTTGGTTTGGATTTATGTAAATCCAAACCACGCACACCCCAAAATTAACTCACCACCTTTTTATTTACATGTACATCTCGCTATTTACCAAAAAAAAACTCAACTGAATGATTTGGCTGTATAATGGAGAGGCTAGCAAAGATATAAAAGTTGACTTGACTATATGATATATATTTTGTTCTAAACTGTGATCCATGAGTTGACTTTAATTAACAGAAATTGCATAAAAAAAATGTAGTATTAAAAATTACCTCATAATCCTTGGGATATTTTATACGCCTTATAATGTCACTACAAGAAATCTGCCAATTTTCTACAAAAATTTCCTAGGGTTTGGGTCCCTAGGAAATTACCTAGGGTCAAAACCCTAGGAAAATAACCACATATGGATTTTCTAGGGTATTCTAAATCACATCCCCTCGGTTTTTATTCTCATGTAACTGTACAGTTTTTTTTTCTGCTTTTACCTAGGGTCGGACCACTAGGAAATTATCGAAAAAAAAACCTAGGGTCTGATGCCGTCAGATTTGTTCATTTCTTTTAAAAAAAACTGTCAGTGACACCGAGTGTGCTTGCCCGTCGGATTTCCTCAGCTTTTTTTTTTAATTTTGTGACAAAATCGAGGGGTAATGAACCCTAGGATTTTCGCGTTGGATCATTCAAAATGGATCGGTCCGTTCGCGTTAAAATAGTAGGAGTTTCCTCAGCCTGCTGAGAAAAATAGCTGATATTTTGACCATTCATAAGCTTTCTTTAACCCTAAACCTAAAAAGAGGAAAGGCTCGTTCGCTCCTCCCTCTAGAGCGCCGCTCGAGCCTCTTCCCTCTCTCCCTCTTTCTTCTCTTTTCCTTTCCATTTCTCTTTCCTCTGCCACCACCCTCCACCCCAATACTGAGATGAGCCGCTCGCCCCCCACCCCTCTCTTCTTTCTCCAGCTTTCTTTCTTCTCTTCTATTCTGCTACTCTTTCACCTCTCTCCCATCCGCACCTTCACCGTCTATGACAACTACAATGCCAAGTCCCGTCCTCCCTCCTTCGACGTCGCCCTCGCCTCCACCATACTTTTCAATTGGCAATCTCCCTGACACGAATCCACCCCCGTGACGGTGCCTACTCTGATCTCTTTGCCTTCCTCCACACTCCCGTCGCCCCCGATCTCTGCTTCTACGGCTTTGCCACTGATGCTCCCATCGTCAAACCTCCAGATCTGATTGGATTACGAATAATCCAGTGAGTTTCGCGTCATCGGGCAAACGAAGATTCTGGAAAAAAAGGAGCAAAAGCAGAAAATATAGGAGCTTGAGTTTGATCTGTTCGAGAGGTTGATCTATTGTTGCGTGTGTTTGCTGTTCTTGATCTGTTAGGTTTTTTGCTTCGAAAGGTTGATCTGTTAGGTTGAACTGTTCTTGATCTGTTAGGTTGATCTGTTCTTGATCTGGTCGAGAGGTTGATGTTCGAGAACTCTGATTTTGCTATTTTTTTTTTGATAGGATGATTTTGCTGTTCTTAACCTGCCACCACCATCCTCACCACACTGCCCCACCTTCTAATTTTTTTCTTTTCTTCTGTTCTTGTAATGTTTTAATATTTTAGGTTGCTGTTCTTGTAATGTTAGGTTGTTGTAATGTATTTTATCTTCTTGTAATGTTCCAATTTTTTCTTGATCTGTAAGGTTGCTGTTCTTGTAACGTTTAATTCTTGTAATGATTTAGGATTTTGATGAAATTTCATATTCTGATTGTTGATCACAAGCTAATCTGATTGGAATTTCATGGATTTGTGGAATAATTTCAATTTCTGATTTATTTTTAAAAAAAAATTTGCCGCAATTTCCTAGGGTCTTAGCCCCTAGGAAAAACCGAGGGTCACAGAACCCTAGGAAATTTGGTGCATTTCCTACGGCTCGGGGCCCTAGAAATTTCCTGCGGTTTCCCAAAAAAACCCTCGGTTTTGATTTCCGAGAAGCGGATATCCTACAGCACATAGGCCCTCGGTGGGCCCTCGGAAAATACACTATTTTCTACGGTTTTTCGTCATTTCCTAGGGTTTGTGACCATAGAAAATCGCATGTTTTCTTGTAGTGTGTGGAGATCAAACTCCTGTCTTAAACCATCAAGCCCACCAACATCTTCCCATTTAACATTAGGAATGGGAGAGAACCCTTCTCTTCTTAATGAAGGTTGTACTATTTTGGCAACTTCCTGCATACCCAGATAAATATGATAATTTTTATGCATATAGATGTTCGAATAGAGAAAGAAATTTTATTCGAGAGAACTAGAGGATAAGGTATCCTCCCAAAGACAGGAAAGTAAAACAAATCTAGAAAAAGGCTAGAGGGGATAAAAAATTAATAACAATAATAACATTAATAATAATAATTAGAAAAGGTAAACAAATAAACAAATCTAGAGCACCTCAAGATCAGACATTTTGACTGCATATTTTTTTATGTCGTCAGGCGACCAACGTTGCTTCCACCGGTCTTCATTCCATCGGTCTTCAGCAGGCTCACTCATGAGTTCTTGAGACAATTTGCGTTCCCTTTCATTCAGTATCCTCCCCACTGCCAGATTGGTGGCCTTCTTGGTCAGGGCTGCCAAATCAGCACCAACAAATCCCGGTGTAGACCTGGCTATTTTTCGCAGATCAATTGGACCGTCAAATTTTTTATCCCTAGTAACCACGAAAAGGATCTCTTCCCTGGCAGATTCATCAGGAATGCCAACAAGAATCTCATGATCAAAACGACCAGGCCTTCTAAGAGCAGGTTCAACAGCATCGACCCTATTTGTCGCTCCAATTACAAGAACATAAGCAGGAGGTGGTTCATCACAAGTCCCTGAATCATCATCAGCTTCATCCATGCAAGTGATTAACTGCGTCACAATTCGTGTCTCCATCTGACGCTGTGAATTCTCTCTTTTTGAAGCAATTGCATCAATCTCATCAATAAAGACAATTGACGGAGCATTCATTTTTGCTTTAGAGAAAAGCTGTCTGATATTTTCTTCAGATGCACCTAATTTGCAATAACAAATGCATAAGCATTCTACAGTTGCCAGCTAAATAATTTGAAACTCCATTCTCGAACAATTGTAATGAATGCAATTTAGACTAGGGATTAGTGAATGATCCACGAGTTGTCTTATGATTCAGAGATTCAGAATTTGGAAATGAATGAATGGGAATTTTCCATCAACTGAAAATGGTTACAGCCTAATGTATATATACAGTGTGTGTAAAACAGAATATAAGAGCTACACATGACAACTCATACAACTAACATTCCAGCTAATATTATTACTAATTATTTAACTTCTCTAATACCCCCCCACAAGCTGAGGGTTGGAATATGTCCACCAATCCCAGCTTGGAAACAAAGCCCTGAAAAACAGTAGAAAACAACCCTTTAGTGAAGATGTCAGCTAACTGACAATGAGTGGAAATGGGTAACAACTTCATCAGCCCTGCAGTAGATTTTTCACGTACGATATGACAATCAATATCAAGATGTTTTGTACGTTCGTGAAAAACTGGATTAGCCGCAATATGGAGAGCACTTTGGTTGTCACAAAAAAGAGTTGGAGTCCGTGGGCAGTGAATGTGCAGATCGTGAAGGAGATAAATGAGCCATTGCAATTCACGGGTTGCATATGCTAAAGCACGATACTCGGCTTCGGAGGATGATTGAGCTACTGTCACTTGCTTCTTGGAGCGCCAACATATCAAAGAACCACCCAGAAAAAAGCAATAACCAGATATTGAACGACGGGTGTCTGCACATGTACCCCAATCGGCATCACTATACCCCTGCAGTTGCAAATCTGAATTATGGGGGAACATTAAACCACGACCAGGACAAGATTTGAGGTAACGAAGGATACGGGCAGCAGCTTTAAAATGGGCCTCTGTCGGATTAGCCATGAATTGGCTTAATTGTTGGACAAAAAAAGTGATGTCCGGGCGAGTATTTGTCAAGTATAGCAATCTGCCCACTAATCGCCTGTATGCAGCAGCATCAGTATAGGGTGGACTGTCATCCTGAGAAAGTCTACATGAAGGATCAAAAGGAGTTGAGATAGGTTTGCAACCTAAGAAGCCCGAATCTGAAAGCAAATCAAGACAATACTTCCTTTGACACAAAGAAATGCCTTTGGAAGAGTGTGCAACTTCAAATCCCAGAAAATACTTCATCAAACCCAAATCTTTAATGCCAAAAGCTTTGTCTAGTGCTGATTTAACAGCAGCAAAAACAGTAAGGGAATTCCCAACAAGTAGAACATCATCAACATATATGGCAAGAGCTGTAAAATCTTGGGCAGTGGACTTGATGAACAAGGAATGATCAGCATGAGATTGAATGAAGCCAAGAGACAATAAAAGAGAAATAAGCTTTTCATGCCATTGTCTACTAGCTTGTTTAAGACCATACAATGATTTGATCAACTTGCACACTTGATTTGGTTTTGCAACTGAAAGGCCAAGAGGCAAGGTCATATATACATCTTCTTTAAGGTCACCATGTAAGAAGGCGTTATTAATATCCAATTGATGAACATGCCAACTTTTAATGGAAGCCAAGGCCAAAAGAACTCTAACTGTAGTCAATTTTGTGACAGGAGAAAAAGTATCCAAGAAATCCAATCCCTCAATTTGGTTGTATCCTTTTGCAACTAATCGGGCCTTGTACCTATCAATAGATCCATCGGGCTTTCTCTTGATTTTGTAGACCCATTTATTACCAATAGGAGTAACACCAGTAGGGAGATCAACCAGTTTCCAGGTCTGGTTATGTTCAAGGGCTTGTAACTCAGCTTTCATAGCATGGTTCCAACAATCAAACTTGCTTGCTTCGGCATAGGATTTGGGTTCAGTAATAACAGACAAAGACAAGCAAAATAGGGTATGTGTTGGAGACAAATTAGCATAAGAAACAAAGTCAGAAATAGGATGAGCTTTACCTGTGGGATGAGGCTTGCTAGGAATGATGGAAGCATTGCATATTTAATCAGCCAGGTGAGGAGGTGGATGTGATTTTCTGGAAGGCCGACTAAGGGGTGCAGGGGAGTCAACAGAGACAGAATTATGTGCAGGTGTAGAATTATATGCAGTAGGAGACTCAACAGATGCAGAATTATGTGCAGTAAGTTCATAAAATGACCATGGATGTGGTGAGGTGGCAGTAATGTATGGAAAGATGAGTTCCTCAAAATTAACATGTCTTGATGTAAACATTTGTTTTGAATTAATATCATAAAGGCAGTAGCCTTTGGTGCCAGGTTTGAAACCAATAAAAACACATTTCCTGGCTCTAGAATCAAGTTTGGATCGATGGGATTCAAGGGTAGAAGCAAAGCACAAGCAACCAAAAATTTTTAGATGACTAAGGTCAGGTGGAGATCCAAACAAGCAATAAAAGGGAGATTTGTGTTGCAAAATTTGAGTAGGAATACGATTAATAAGACAAACTGCATGTGTGATGGCCCGGGACCAGAAAATTTTGGGCAAATTGGATTGAATTAAGAGTGCACGTGCTACATTCAAAATATGTTGATGCTTGCGTTCAACTCTCCCATTTTGTTGGGGAGTTTCTACGCAAGAGGTTTGGTGGAGGATGCCTTTAGAGGAAAAAAGCTGAGACAAAGAAAATTCCACACCATTATCACTACGGAAAGCTTTAATGTGCTTGTGAAATTGTGTTTCAACCATTTGAATAAAATTGTGAATATGTGATTTGGTTTCGGATTTATGTCTCATGAAGACAACCCACAAAAATCTAGTATGATCATCCAAAATAGTCAAGAAATACTGATATTTTTCAATAGAAGGGGTAGCAAAAGGGCCCCAAATATCCAAATGTACCAAATCAAAAGGTATAACAACCCTACTATCACTTATTGGAAAAGCAATTTTCTTTTGTCTAGAAAAATGACAAATATCACATACATGGTTTTGATTACAAGATATGTAAGAAAATTGAGATGTAAGTCGACTAAGTCTAGCATTGGACAGGTGACCAAGCCGAAATGCCACAAGCTAGAAGGAGGGATGGACTTAGCTGTGACATGATTTACCAAGCTGATGCAAGAGTCTTTATGTGAAGGGGGCTTTATACAATACAATCCATCAACCAAGCTAGCCGAACCAATCATCCTCGAGGTACTCAATTCCTGAATATCACAAGAATTATGATCAAAAACAAGTCGGCAGTTATTAGAATTTGAAAGCTTAGAAACAGCAATCAAGTTAAGTGAAAAATTTGGAACATATAGAACATTTGTAATGATCAAAGAAGGGGAAAACTCAACTGTTCCTGCAAATTTAGCAGTAACAGAAGAGCCATTGGGCAAATGTATAGGTATAGGTTTAATGGAATGGTAAGAAGTAAAATGAATTAAAGAACCACAAATGTGGTCAGTTGCTCCAGAATCTAGGATCCAAGAAAGTGAAAAATCATTACCAATGGAAGACAAAGGCTTACCACCATTGTCATGCTGAGTTGATGAAAGACCAACTCTAGACGGGACTGAAACTGTGTTAGCAGAATGGCTTGGGGTTGAAGCAGGCAACTTAGATTATTGTAGTAATGCAATGAGACCTTGGTACTGCTCTTGAGTAAAACCAGCGAAAACAGTGGCACTACTAACTGGAACAGCAGAGGAAGCAGCAGATTCATCAGGTGGAGACTGAGAATCACCAACAGCACAATTGACAGCTCCTGATTCCTTACCCTTCATGCTGGGAGGGTATGGATATCCATGTTTCTTGTAGCACACTTCAACAGTGTGTCCAAGTTTACCACAATGAGAACAAACCTTGGGGCTTCCTCTGCCACGACCATAGGGCTTGCAACTATCTACTGCATTAGCAAATGCTTGGGGCTCCACAAGAGGAAGTTGAGAGCCTTTTAACTGCCGTTCGTGCTGTAAAACCATGGAGAACACACGAGAAAGAAGTGGCAACGGATCCATGAGCAGGACTTGAGAACGCACAACATCAAAGTTGTCATGAAGACCAGTGAGGAAGAGGATAACCCGATCCTCTTGTTTGTGCAAACGAGCATTACGCATGGCCGCACAAGAACATTGAACAGAACACATGCAAGTAGGAATAGGGCGAAAATGCTCAAGCTCCTCCCATAAATGTTGCATAGCATTGTAATATTCCATAACAGAGGAATTACCTTGTTCAAGACAGTGGAGTTCTTTCTGTAGTTTAGAAATTCGAATGTAATCACCTTGCGTGAATCGATTCTTGAGATCGATCCAGGCCTCAGCAGCAGTTTCCATGAGACCTAGGGTTTGTGCAATTTCGGGAGAAACCGAATTCATGATCCAGGTAAGCACAAGATTGTTGCATCGTTTCCAAACTTTGAACATTGGATCAAACTCATCAGGCATGGCGATCGTTCCATCCAAGAAATCAAGTTTGTTCTTCAGATCGACGTTGTGACGCATAGCGCGAGACCAGGTGAGATAATTGTTGTCTGATAGTGGAGGAGTGACCAACGGATTAGAGGGATTCTCATTAGGATGGATGTAGAAAGGATTCTGAGAGTAATCTTGATTCTTGCATTTGCATGATTTTGAGGATTCGTGTTGTTCGAATTATCAGAAGTTGAAACGATGTTAGGGCCGCGTCTCACCATTGTTGAAGGTGAAGTGAAATCAAGAAGAAACGATAGATGAAAAACTGCAAGGTGCAGAAAATCAGATAGAAGAACGAGACATCGCCATTGGAAGCGGAAGCAAAGAAGCGAATGATACCATCTTATGATTCAGAGATTCAGAATTTGGAAATGAATGAATGGGAATTTTCCATTAACTGAAAATGGTTACAGCCTAATGTATATATACAGTGTGTGTAAAACAGAATATAAGAGCTACACATGACAACTCATCCAACTAACATTCCAGCTAATATTATTACTAATTATTTAACTTCTCTAATAAGTTGAAGTTGGAAGGTTGAAGCAATACCTGACACTCCAGAAACCACCTCAGTAGCAGAAATATGATAGAAATTGAAACCAGTTTCATAAGCTATAGCACGAGCGAATCTAGTCTTCCCACAACCAGGTGGTCCATGCAGCAAAATGCCAGATATTGGCCTCACTCTTAACTCTCTACACAACTCAGGACGGCAAAGTAGCATAAGATCCGTTCTTAATTTCTCAAAAATCTCCTTCATCCCACCCAAATCCTTAAACCTCGGCCCCTTCTTTCCCTTCACCTCAACACCACTACCAACGCCGCTGTTAGAGACCGAACTCTTCATCAAGTCAAAAGCGGGTTCCCCTTTCTCCCCGTAAACTGCGTCCTCTGACACTGCCCCGTCTCCGCCTCCACCGCTGCCGCTCTAGGAGGAAGAAGAACTAGAGGAGGTTGATCGGATACGCTTGCTCATCATCTTCTTGATGTGCAAAGCTTCCATCTTTTGCAATCTATCTTCGGCTTCATCGATGTTATTACGTCTCTTTTGAGAAGCACTTCGACCTTCGTCGTCCTCATCGTTCTCGTTATGGTTCCGTGGGGGAGTGAGAGTGGGAGTATTGTTGATGGAATGAAGAGCACGGCGAACTAATCGAATGAGTGTTCCATACGGGGTTCAGTGGTAATCAGAGTAAGCTGATTGGAGATGTTTGACGATATCTTCGGCGCTTGTTGAGTACCTTGATTTGCAGGACTCGAGCCGACGGCGAAGGGTTCGTTGGAGTGACCCTCCTCCTCCTCGGTTTCTTCTTCCCATCTTGCTCTCAATCTCATAAACACGCAGGTTTAGGAGTGCATTGGATTGAAATTTTAAAAGAGGGTTTGGGCCTCCGCATAGGGCGAAGGGCTTGGCGGCTCCAGGAGTAGGTGGTTTGAATTTTATTTTTATTTTTACAATGAAAAAAAAAACTTAAAACCATAATAAAAACTAATTTTTTTTTACATAATAAAAATCAATTTGGGCGTTAGCTCTCTTTATGTACCAAAAAAAAATCAATTTAAACAATAGAAAAGAATATGCAAAAAAAAAAGTGAGTCGTACATAATTTACCTTTTATTACTTCTTTTTACCAATACGATTCTCGAAATATTAGCAAAATAACCTATTTCGTTCCGCAGATCTATATCTATATTTATATCTACATAATCTATATCATATCATATCATAATATCATCTATATCATATCATGTCATCATATCATAAACAATACATTTACGAGTATGTTACTGTCACAAACTTCACTATACTCTTAACTTCTCAAAATGACTCACTACGTTCGAGCCTTTGAGGAATCAGCCTATTACAAGGCTATGCAAGTTTACAAGAAAGATTTGAATACAAGAAATAACTCTCAACACGAGAGAATGAAAAGTTTAAGCACAAAACAGATAACTTTCTAAAAGAAATAATAAGACGCTAAAAACTTGTTCATAGTCTGGTTCGCAGAGTGCTTGGCACAAAATTCTTGATTGCTCACTTGTTTCGTAATTCTGTAACATTCTTCAATATCAGAGATGGTGTATTTATAGACATCTTCAACATTATCGTTGTGGGGTAAATCAGCTCCAATCATTGAGTGAGTTAATTGGGGAAGAATATCAACAGTTTCCTTTCCATTGAAATATTCGAATAGTACACCTTTTATTGCCGTTTGTACTATTTCCTTTTCCAATCATTTGCAACCTGACACAATTCGAAAAGTGTATGAACTTTTTCTTTGTTTAAGGCGTCACCTTTGATACCTCGTACTATCAAATTGAGCACAAAAGGATATTTGAATTTACTGCACAGATACGTTGAGACAAAGAGTAGAAAACAAGGCGTGCTTCTCACGTGCTTCATTAAAGAACCAGTTGTTCGTTGAGTGAAAACAAGCGCTGAGAGTCATTAGAAGCTAACAAGCGTTTAGATGCGTTTCACGTGTTTTAATCTCTGAATACCGGACACTCGCTATGATCAAATACCAGATGCAAGCGCAAGACCGGATGCTAACATCTTTAGCGCACGAGTTCTCTTGTAAACTTCTTCTTCTTGCTTGAATGATATTTCAAACATATAGACAAATTGAATCCTACACACTTCAAGACTTATCAGAAGATAAATTGTTCTCACATAGATACTTTGTTATCATCAAAATTATTGAGGGTCTAAACTTCTCAATCGTTTTGTTCCAACATTTTTAATCATATCAGTGGGTAATTAAGATAGATATAAAACATCCAGTGAATAAGAAAAGAAATAACGCGTTAATTTAATATTGTACACGGACGGGCCATCATACTATAAATATGATGTCATTATTATTTAGTGTAATATAAATTACTGAATATGGCTCTTATTTTAAATTATTTTAATTTGTAATCTTAATTCCAAGGAAGACAGAGTAATGTCTAAATCATGGAAGTAAATATAAATAAAACATGATAACCTAAGATTAAAAATATATCATACATTAGATGAATATTTTATGTATAAAAAAAGAGACGAATATTTTACATGATAATAAATTAATATCTCCATACAAATCTATTGATACTTTAATTATACTTTAAAAATTTATTACATGGATATTGAACATTTTACATGAAAGAACGCTATTACCATTTTGCCATTATTTTTAAATTAAAATCATATCTCTAAGACAATAATTCAATTTTTAACTTTTCCATTATTAAATTGATTTAAATTTAAAATATCTAAAATACGCTAATTAAATCTATATCTATCTATATCTATATAATATACAATCATGAATAATCCCCAAAAGAAAATTAACACATGTAATCCTCACAAGAAAAACTTTAAATGAGTCACCACCAAGTGTCTTCACAAATTCATTTCCCTTCAAATAAATCTGACGCGTTCTTCCATGTAATAAAAAAAGGGTAGGCCCCCACCATTTATTTTAAAATTATGGCAACATTAATGATAGATTGCAAAAAAAAAAAAAATAATACAAAATGTAATTCAAAAATTTCTATAACAAACAAATTTTACATCAATGACATTTATGAACGGTAAAAAAAAATCAATGACATTTATGATGACATTAAAAATCAGATAATTAAATATAATGATTGTCTTCCAAAAAATTTTATAACCTTCCCCTTCTTCTTCTTATTTGTTTCTTTTTGCACTCTTTTACCTTCAAGTTCTATTCTCTCATTCTCTTTGCTTCAGTTTCTTCCTTAGTGATAGAAAATTAGTAAAGAAAAAAGAGAATACAACTTTAGTATATGCATCAGGATTATGGAGGAATTAGTTAGAGAATATCAAGAGGATATAAAAAATGCAACAGAAATAGATGAATGAGTTAAAAATTTTAAAGGATATAAAAATGCAACAGAATTAGATGAATGAGTTAAAAAATTTAATGGAAATACAAAAATATATAAAATAAATAATGATCAGGAAAAAGAAAATGATTTAGAAGAAGTAGTCTTAGGATATGAGGAAGAAGACGAAGAACATACAAGAGTAGATATGAAAAATGAAAGTAATGAGGAAACCAGTAGCCAAGGAGCTAGAAGAGAACTAAATTATCAAAGAAAAAGAACTTGAGGTACCTTTTGGAATGATCCAAATTATTGGAGATCCAATGATGAACCATATATGAGTAGGCAAGGATATTATAGAAAGAAAGAAAAATGGGAAAAATATCCAACAGATTATAAGCCAAAAGTTGAAACACTTAGACACAGAAATATTTTAAATCTAGATTGTGTTACAAACAAAGATGAATTAATAAATAAATGGACAAATGAACATCAGGAAATGTTCAAAAAATGCTAAATAGTATTGGAGCATTTCAATGGCAGCATATAATAAGTGGTGCCACAAAAATTACTGATATAATACAAGAAATTACTAAACTTATCTATAGAGAATTTGTTGGTTTTGATAAAGAATTTAGACAAGCGGAATTAGATAGAACGAGACATGAGAAAACATTACTACATCTAGATAATATGAATATATGTGACATGTGTTACTTTGAAGAATTTATTTCTGAGTTTCAGAAGTATTATTGTCAATTAGATAATCAATCTAAGGAAATATATAAGGGTATATTTGTAAACAAATTACTATATCCAATAAATGAAAAGGTTAAGGAATTATGGCAACAGAGAAAAATTGAAGTTGCAGACACTTTAGGAGGAATTATATCAACAACTTATGAGTTGCTAGCAAAGGAGTGTCAGCAAAAGCAAATTAGAAAGTCCATAAGACATAACAAAGGAATTTGTTGTAAGAACCCAAATATAGACCTTCAAAATCAATGGGGATGTAATATATTTCTGGATAATTATCAGGTAACATAAATTCTTCCCACCATAAAGCATCCATGATCTCATTATTATATACTATAGATTGTGCACATAATTTTCCATAATTTATACATATTATCCTTTTTATTTCTCTTGGCAAATCCAACTTCCATATACATCTTATTTTCTCATAAAAATCTCTTTCTTCATCTTCAATCCTACTTGAATATATAATAGTAGATCTTTCATTTATTTTTACTTGTATCTCTATAATTCTATTATTTATAGAAAATATAGCGGTACTCATATCTTATTTTTTAGATATAATTTTAAATCCCTAACTTGATTTGTTAATTTATTTATTTCATTTTCTTCATTCCTAACCTTTTCTTGTTCTGAAAGCATAATTGGTCTTTCTATTTGTGTACTATATTTTTCTATCATATTTTTATAGTCCCTATTTTCTGCTGAATTAATATCAATATATTTCAATTGTAATTTTTCTGGTAGATCTTCTGTATTATTTTTCTTAGGCATATATATTTTTCCTATATCCATAAATAATTCAGATAAATTTATTTTATCATTGTGTCTAAATTCTATACTATGATGAGAATTGCTAAGTGCAAAACTAACACAGTAAGTAATTGAAAATACTTTTTCTCCTGGTCTCATTAAATCCTTTCTAGAAAACTTATACGTATGAGCTAAAGTTCTGTCAAATCTTTTTATATTTAGTAGAACTCCTATATTTAGGAAAACCTCAAATTTCACTTTTGTCTATGCTAAATTTGCATCCATAATTCCTAAAATAGAATGATATTTATCTGTAATTCTATCATCCATCAAAATAATTTTAATTGGAGAATTTGTTCCATCAGCGTAAGTTGCTTTTAATAAAATCTGCACTGCTCCTATATGAACATATCGTATTTTCTTTCTATGCTCCTCATTTTTAATTGTTCTGATAACGTTATTTATATCTCTTGCGGTAAAGCAATAAAGCAAGCTCAATTAAGGTAAAAGGAGCAAGAGATGGAATTAATAAAAGTAGATCTTCAATTGATCAATCTTCAACTTGGAGAAGAAGAAGAGCCTCAAGAAAAGAAGCTAAGGAAATATTGGGTGGTGTACAATGGCCCAATGCCTGAAATTTATGATGATTGGCACAAAGCAGCAGTTCACATAAATGGAATCCCCAATGTAATTCACGAGTCATTCAAGTCACTGAAGGAAGCAAAAGCTGAATTAGAAGCATTTAATAGAAGAGAAGCCCTCAAAAAGAAAAGTCAAAAAAATATCGGTTTCCGTCCAAATACCAGCTCTCTTGGACCAGAATCATCAAGACCAATAAATAACAATCCTAAAACAAGATTAATGAGGGACGCCAGGACTTTTGTCCCAAATAAGCAGAGCCATAGCTCACTTCCAATTATGACAAGGGAGGAACACGAAACAATGATTCGTTTCTCTCAGGAAAATTTCAATAAGTCAATCTCTGAATTATTTAATTGGAATGAGGAGACAAAAATATACAACTTCTATG
Organism: Calophaca sinica; assembly: GCA_037113605.1. NCBI lineage: Eukaryota > Viridiplantae > Streptophyta > Magnoliopsida > Fabales > Fabaceae > Calophaca > Calophaca sinica. The sequence goes on along the minus strand of CM073734.1, from coordinate 47,831,580 downwards.
TCCTGAACAGAGGCAAATACGGAGTAAAGGCGGTAATTACCACTGGATGTCCAGCCATTAGAGTGTTCAATTATTTCCAGCTCAGATTAATTGAATGCATTTATTTATCTAATGATCTTCAAGAATTACAATTTTTTCCAACAGGAATTAAAGAAGTGGTGAAATTTTATAAGTAAACAGTTGCCAGGGATTGGCCAATATTTATGAAGATGTACTCAAGCTACCCAGAATTCGAATCAATACAGGTCGCAAAGCACTTCATCAGCATGGGAATTTGCAACAGGACATTCCCATATATGGATAAGCCTCTGGAAGTAGCATATAATGAAGAAGAATATACAACAATTATTGCATATCAGCTGTCCTACATATTCGAGCAAAATCGGAGAATTCGTGGAGACACGCCTTTGAAAGTATATTACAAAGGACCAAATGCAACAATCACATAAAAAATTAAGCGCCAATCAAGAAGGAGGAGTTCGACAGGGTGATAAATTTTGAAGCCCCTTTCTTAACTCTGATAGGACCACATATCAACTATACGCCAGCTGTCAAGAGGAAGCTATGTGAAATTATTAAAGTTTATTAAGATAGAAATATTTTCAGTTTCCAGAAATATTCTCTTTACATATTACCAGCCATATCATAAATTATCAAGCGGAAGCAAAGTGGGCATTTACAAAAGCATGATTCCTATTCAGGTATATTCAAAATCACATCTCTAAATATGAAAAATATATGTTTGAGTTTAGATTTAAATATATTATTTAGTATCTATCTTGGAAAATTATATTATTTCTAAATAAATATGACCTCTACGTCAAAGGATTTAGAAGTAACTAAATATAAAGATATAGAAAATTTAGAAGTTCATGAAGAAGCAAGAAATTATTCATCGACTATAGTTTTAAATAGAGATAAATTTAGGGAAATACAGAAAGAAAATATAGATCTCCCTAAAGGATATAATATTAGAGGATCTACAAAAAAGGAGAAATTAAAATTAGCAATAAATATTTTTAATAAGAGAAAAAATATTCTTTATTTTGGAAAATCAGCTGTAGAGACAGCCATTAATATTGAGGATACTGAAGGAAATACTAGTTTACAGTTAATTACTCCAAGAGATAATTAATAGAGGATTACATGTAGTGATAAAAGTAAGTAATAACATGGGAATTTTGTATACAGATGAATTTTTATGTAAAAAGCTAAGATATATCCAGAAATTAAAATTACCCAATGATATTAAAATATGAGCAATAGAGAAGTATGGATGGTTAGTAGGTCAAGAATTAGTATATATAGGTGAAATAGTTGAGTTTTTTGAGATTTTTTGATGATGTATTTTGGTATTATGGATGAATATGGTATATCATTAGAAGAAATAAAAGAATATAAAAGAAATATATTTAAAGAAAAAATAAGACGAGAAAAAATAGAAGTAGAAAGGCTTTATAGAACTTTAGATGATCTTGTAAAGGAACCTAATAGAATAAATGAGAGAAATTGGCAAGAAATTAGAAATAGAATATTAGCACAAGAACAGAAAATAAATAGATTAGAAGATGAGCTTAGCAAGATCTACAAAAGAATTACGAATTATTGAGTTCATGGAATCACTTAAAGGAAATAGAAATATTGTGGAATTATTATGTAATAGGTTAGATTATTTTATAGCAAAAGGTGATAGTGAAGAAATAGAAAGAATAACTAGATCACTTATAAGATATCAAAATATTTTATGTCAACACGAACAAGAGGAAGCTGTGCGAAATTATTAAAGCTTATATTCCTATATGATTCTTTTCTAGGATAATATCTCCTAAATTTATATTTCTTTCCTTTCTTGAAATATTTCTTTTTCCTATATAGTTTTCTAGAATCACTACATCCCCATTGATTTGGAAGGTCTATATTTGGGTTCTTACAACAAATTCTTTTGTTATGTCTTATGGATTTTCTAATTTGCTTTTCCTAACACTCCTTTTGGAGCAAGTATTTGTTTAGCAACAAAATATTTGTTTCCAAAGGATAAATGGATAGATTTAGATAACCCTTTAAAGGTTCAGATTGCTAATGGATCCACTAAAGTAATTAACAAGGTCGTTAGAAGAGCTATAGCATATATAAAAAATTATATATTTGTTATACCTACTATATATCAACAGGAATCAGGATAAGATTTAATCTTAGAAAATAATTTTTTACGGTTATATGCACCTTTTTGTCAATACAAGAGATTTATTCAATTAAAGACACCCTATATAGCAGGAAAGCAAAAGAGCAATCTTATATCAATTCCTATAATTCATGAATCCGAAAATAAAGCTACAAAATATAAATCAGAGTTTTACGCGCAAAAACGTGGTGATATATATAATAATATAACAAAAATTTTAGGACTTTTTGAGAATAAAATATATGTATTAGGTAAAAAAGAAATCCTAATACCTCAGGAAATAGAAGAGCTTTTAGATAAGGTATGTAGTAAAAATCCACTTGATCTCAAAATTAACAATAAAAATCAGGAGTTAATTTCTCTTAGATTAATCGATCCTAGCAAGGAAATAAAGTGTAAGCATATGTTTTACACAAAACAGGATAGAGATGAATTTGAGGAATATATAAAGAAATGGTTAGATTTAGGATTAATTCAACCATCAAAAAGTAAGCATTCTGCACCAGCCTTTTATGTAGATAACCATAATGAGCAAAAAAGAGGAAAGAGAAGAATGGTGATTAATTATAAAGCTATGAATAAAGCTTTAGAAGGTGATGCATATTTCATTCCAAGAAAAGATCTATAATTGAATTAGTTCGTGGAAAGAAATTATTTAGTAGTCTTGATTGTAAATCAGGTTTTTATCAATTAAGACTTGATGAGGAAAGTAAACCCCTAATAGCATTTAGTTGTCCCCATGGACAATATGAATGGAATGTATTACCAATAGATTTGAAGCAAGCACCGAGTATTTTCCAACGTAGAACGGATAATGTATTAAGAGATTTTAAAGACTTTTGTGTTATTTATATTGATGACATTCTCAAAGGCGTGTCTCCACGAATCTTTTGGGTCTGCTCGAATATGTAGGACAGCTGATATGCAATAATTGTTGTATATTCTTCTTCATTGTATGGTACTTCCGGAGGCTTATCCATATATGGGAATGTCCCGTAGCAAATTCTCATGTTGATGAAGTGCTTTGCAACCTGCATTGATTCGAATTCTGGATAGCTTGAGTACATCTTCATTAATATTGGCCGATCCCTGGCAACTATTTGCTCATAGAATTTCACCGCTTCTTTAATTCCTGTTAGAAAAAATTGTAATTCTTGAAGTTCATTAGATAAATAGATGCATTCAATTAATCCGAACTGGATATAATTGAACATTCTAATGGCTGGACATCCAGGAGTAATTACTGCCTTTACTCCGTGTTTGTCTTTGTTCAGGACATAGAAGTTGTATATTTTCGTCTCCTCATTCCAATTGAATAATTCAGAGATTGACTTACTGAAATTTTCCTAAGAGAAACGAATCATTGCTTCATATTCCTCCCTTGTCACAATTGGAAGTGAGCTAAGGCTCTGCTTATTTGGGACAAAATTCCTGGCATCCCTCATTAATCCTATTTTAGGATTGTTATTTATTGGTCTTGATGATTCTGGTCCAAGATAGCTAGTATTCGGACGAAAACCGATATTTTTCTGACTTTTCTTTTGAGGGCTTCTCTTCTATTAAATGCTTCTAATTTTGCTTTTGCTTCCTCCAATGACTCGAATGACTCGTGAATTACATTGGGGATTCCATTTATGTGAACTGCTGCTTTGTGCCAATCTTCTTAAATTCCAAGCATTGGGCCATTGTACACCACCCAATATTTCTTTGGCTTCTTTTCTTGAGGCTCTTCTTCTTCTTCTCCAAGTTGAAGATTGATTAATTCAAGATCTGCTTTTATTAATTCCATCTCCTGCTCCTTTTGCCTTAATTGAGCTTGCTTTATTGCTTTTTCTCTTTTTAGCTGTTCGCGCTCCATTCTCTGCTTAGAATGTCTGCTAGCACGTTCTTATTTCCTGCAATGTGGACTATTTTATAATCGTAATGGTTCAGCTCTATCTGCCATCTGATAAGTCTTCGTTGCTTTTGGATTTCCTTAATATTTAAGTTCTTGAAACCTGCAACATAAATAGAGTAAGTTCTTAACAAGAATTCTTGGTGCATAAAGTATATCTGATGCTTTCTTAGCATTCTTATTAATGCTAAGGTTTCTTTCTCATGAATTGGATAATTTAGCTCATGATCATGAAATGACCTTGACATATATCTACAGAGTAACTCTGTTTTTGGCTTATTTATTGGTTTGGCTTTCATACAGCCTCCCCAAGTTATATCGGACGCATTGGTCTCGATAATTATATAATCATCTTCACGAGGGCGGTGTAATTTGGGCAGATTTTTACACAACTGCTTAAGTCTTTCAACTATCGCAGTGTCTTCCTCTGTCCATTTCCACTCCGTATCTTTCTTTAGTTTAAGCTGCAAAAGTCTTCTTTCTTCTTCAAGATCTTTAATAAATCCTTCATTTGAAATATATGTTTGTAATCCAAGAAACCTCTGTAATTCATTAACATTTTTCATTTCAGAAGGCAATTCATATGTAATTTTGTTAATACATGTTTTTGCATAACAATATTACCTCCATCTATTTCTAGACCAAGATAATCTATTCTTTTTTGACTAAGAACAACTTTCTTTCAACTTAAGATAACTCCGTGTTCTAAACATTTTTCTAAGACTTTCTTAACATATTTGAAATGATCTAATAAATTATCCTTATCAGTGAATATAAGAATATGATCAATATAAATAACACAAAAGTCTTTAAAATCTCTTAATACTAGGTTGGAAAACACCTGGTGCTTGCTTCAAACCCATTGGTAATACATTCCATTCATATTGTCCATGGGGAAAACTAAATGTTGTTAGGGGTTTAGTTTCCTCATCAAGTCTTAATTGATAAAAATCTGATTTACAATCAAGACTACTAAATAATTTCTTTCCATGAACTAATTCAATTATATGATCTTTTCTTGGAATGAAATATGCATCACCTTCTAAAGCTTTATTCATAGCTTTATAATTAGTCAACACTCTTCTCTTTCCTCCTTTTTGCTCATTATGGTTATCTACATAAAAGACTGGTGCAGAATGCTTACTTTTTGATGGTCGAATTAATCCTAAATCTAAGCATTTATATCTTCCTCAAATTCATCTCTAACCTGTGTTGTGCAAAACATAGGCTTACACTTTATTTCCTTGCTAGGATCTTTTAATCTGAGAGAAATTAACTCCTGATTTTTATTGTTAATTTTGGGATCAAGTGGATTTTCACTACATACTTTATCTAAAAGCTCTTCTATTTCCTGAGGTATTAGGAATTCTTTTTTACCTAATACATATATTTTATCCTTAAAAAGTCCTAAAATTTTTGTTATTTTATTATATATATCACCACGTTTTTGCGCGTGAAACTCTGATTTATATTTTGTAGCTTTATTTTCGGATTTATGAATTATAGGAATTGATATAAGATTTCTCTTTTGCTTTCCTGCTATATAGGGTGTCTTTAATTGAATAAATCTCTTGTATTGACAAAACGGTGCACATAACCGAAAAAAATTATTTCCTAAGATAAAATCTAATCATGATTCATGTTGATATATAGTAGGTATAACAAATGTATAATTTTCTTTATATGCTATAGCTCTTCTGACGACATTGCTAATTACTTTAGTGGATCCATCAGCAATCTGAACCTTTAAAGGGTTATCTAAATCAATCCACTTATCCTTTGGAAACAAATATTTTGTTGCTAAACAAATACTTGCTCCACTATCTATATATGCTTCTGTAACATATCTAACCTTATTTATTTTTATATTTGTTTTATTGTATGTACTATTCAGATTCACTTTCTAAAGTTATTTCATCTATACTAGATTCTGTGCTATACTCATATATTTTTCACCTGAACTAAATTCTTCTTCTACTGGTTCATAATTATTTTTAAGAGCTAAATTAATTAACTTAACCATTTCTTCCTTCTTACCTTTCTTAGGACACTCATTTGCATAATGTCCTTCTTCCTTACATAACCAACATGTACACTTCTTTTTTCCTTCAGGACAATATTTCTTAGCAATCGTATTTGGGTTTCTTTTCTTAAAATATCTCTTCTTCTTATATGTTTCCTTTCTATGATAGGGTCTTGTAACACCCAAACTTTCTAAAGCTTGGTAATTAAAAATACTAAGTGAGAAAGGAGATTTAATCCATATGGATTAAGGAGATCAATACCCTTAATCTAGTGTTTTAAAGCAAATTTGGAATTTAGGGGTAAAATGGTAAGTTTACCATAGGATTAAGAAAATGTGGGGCTACTTATTTATGAGTGGTTTAATTGATTAATTTGCCTAAAGGTTTTATTGAGGATCTAAGGGTAAACTATGAGATTAAATAAAGATTTGTTGACTTAATTCTAACAAAATTATGAAGTCACCCCACCATGCACCACACTTACTTCTCTTCCACCCTAGCACTCTCCCATTTCTCTCTTTTACTCCTTCCTGCGTGAGAAAGAAGCAGAAAACAGAGAAAGAAAAAGGGAAAGAAAATAGAAGAAGAGGAAGGGAAGAAAAGATGAGGGCGCGCGCGAGGAAGAAGGAAGGGGGCGATCCTGCGGCACTGGCTCCGGTGAGAGCGGAGGTAGTGGTGCACCACCATGCCATGGAGAGGAAGGACGAGGCCGAACAGAAGGAAAGAAGCAGAAACAGAACGAGAGAGAGAGAGAGAGAAAGGGAACTCGAATCAGAACGAGAGAGAGAGCTCGAGACAGGGAAAAGGAAGAAGATGGAGTGGGAACTTGAACATTTGGGAGAAGTTTGGGTAAAAAACCCTAAGTTGAAGAAGAAGAAGAAACGCCTAGGAGTAGGAAGGAGGAGACAGAACCAAGATTCAACCTTCAAGACTCAAGATTTCAAGAATCAATGTGAGTTCCTTCTCCTTTAGGTGGTGGGCAACCATAAGACCCCCAAATAGGATTTTATCTTCTTTTATGTTTGTTTAAGTATATTTAGTGGGTTTGGTTAAAAACAGGTTGGATGGCTGTCCCCAACCCCCACAAATGTATGTTTGATGTTTGCCCCTATGTCAGCTCCACCGAGCTCCAAAGGGATGAGTTAGGTCCATAGTGACTAGACTCAAGAGTGTTGATGATTTATATATGAGATTCATGCATTCATTGAGTTGTCCATCCAATTGGACAGTTTTTGATGTTTGTTAGTAAGCCCTCAGTTTATTACAAATGATGTTGGTTTAAGGATTTAAGGGAATTAGTATAATTTGATTATGAATTTGATGATGTTGTTCTTGTGTTGTTTGAAATTCATGCACTAAATAAGATGTTCATTCCATTGGTTAAGTTTGATGTTTAATTATAGGATTGATAGAAGCTCATGTGTTGACCCTTGCCTTATCATGTTTTATCTCCGATTCTTATGTCTTATTTTTACTTAGATTGAGTTAAAATGAGAAGAAGTTAAAAGAATGAGTTGATGTTAAGTTTTGTGAAATTTATCATGTATAAGATCATGTTTCAAGTGCTAAGTGAATTTATTATTCAATGAGCTATGTTGCTATCTTTGGTTTTGGAACATGCAATTGATTGGAAATGTTTTAATATAAGTAGAAATTATGATGTTTTGTTGGGATTGGTTAGAGGGTTGGATTGATGTCCCCAACCCCTCAATAAGTATATGAGTAATGTTTGCCCCATTGTGTGCTCCACAGAGCTCCAATTGGGATAGGGCTACGAGTCGTTCCATCATTTGGTTATGTTTTGATGCTTGTTTGTGAGCCGTAAGTTCACTACAAATGTTTTGGCTTTGGAAATAGTCTTTTAGGATATGTTCATTATTCTTGATGAGATTTATGATACCTGAAGTATATTTATGCTTAGGTATGATTAATAATGCTTGAGTGAATTAAATCCCCTTGGATATTCATCTCATTATGAGAATGTAGGGATAAGGAATTGTTACTTATCATTGAGTTATTAGCTTACTCATTCAATTCATCTTGTGATTGTTTGATGATGTTTAAGTTATGATTAAGAAAGATAATAGCTTATGAGTTATATTGTCTAGGTCATATAGTTTCTGAAAGATGCATGGTTTGAATTTGAGTTGCTCAAATATATGTTAAGTTGATAGTTAAATGATGTTAAGGTTTGAGATTCCTTAGTTGCCATTTTCCCTTGTGGTAAACATGCATATATGATAGTGATATTATGAATGGTATATTGGATAGGATAAGCACGCCCAATAATGTACTAATTAGTTTAAAGCGTATGTTGGATCAGATAAGCACGCCCGGCAATGTACTATGTAGTCTAAAGCGTATGTTGGACTGGATAAGCACGCCCGACAATGTACTAAGTAGTCTAAAGCGTATGTTGGACCGGATGACCACGTCTGACAATGTAATAAGTAGTCTAAAGTGTATGTTGGACCGGATAAGCACACCCGACAATGTACTAAGTTTTACAGTTCATGTTAGTGTATCCTAGAGTGTTCACGCTCAGGGTGCCTATCAAGTATTATGTCTTCAAAGCTAGTTCTCTTGATTAAGAAGAAAAGTATGTTTGGCAGTTAATGCCTTAGGTAGTTTTAATAATGTATTATGAAGCGACGAGGGATCGTGAGGAGTCTGTGAAGGGCTCACTGAGATTTTTATCTCACTCTTTCCTTTATTGTTTTCAGATAAGCAGGTACAGCTGGTAGACGAGGCGAAGCTAAAGGCTTGACATTCATAGATTGGGGTTTATGTTTCAATTGACGTTTGATATTTCCAAAATTGTACAAGTTGTAATTCTATTTATTAGTTTATGACTTAGGTTTGAAATTTACGACTTGGATGACTGTAAATAAGTTTTAAATTTTTTTGTAATTCTGGTACTTTAATGTAATTGTCGAGTGTCTCAATTTATGTTGAGGTGCGGGCGTTACAGATCTCCTAAATTTATATTTCTTTCCTTTCTTAAAATATTTCTTTTTCCTATATAGTTTTCTAGGGTCACTACATCTCCACTGATTTGAAAGGTCTATATTTGGGTTCTTACAACAAATACCTTTGTTATGTCTTATGGACTTTCTAATTTGCTTTTGCTGACACTCCTTTGCTAAATTTTTTGTTATTTTATCAATATATTTCAATTGTAATTTTTCTGGTAGATCTTCTATATTATTTTTCTTAGGCATATATATTTTTCCTATATCCATAAATAATTCAGGTAAATTTATTTTATCATTATGTCTAAATTCTATACTATGACGAGAATTGCTAAGTACAAAACTAACACAATAAGTAACTGAAAATACTTGTTTTCCTGGTCTCATTAAATCCTTTCTAGAAAACTTATATGTAAGAGCTAAAGTTCTGTCTAATCTTTTTCTATTTAGTAGAACTTCTATATTTGGGAAAACCTCAAATTTCACTTTTATGTATGTTAAATTTGCATCCATAATTCCTAAAATAGAATCATATTTATCTGTAATTGTATCTGTAACATCCCAATTTTTAAGAAAAGTGATTTTAGCGATAAAACCCTGAATGCTCGAAAAATAAGTCAGAGAGATTGATCATCTCGATGATTTACTGAGAGTACGGGAAATTATTTTGAGCTATTTTGAATAATTTATTTATTAAAAATAAATATTAATCATGATGTCAATTCAAATTAATTGACAGCGTAGACGTATGTTGCGTTAATACGAATTCGTCAATTTAAACTTTATATAAGTTTTCTGCGTGATGCGGTAACGCGTATTTTGTGCTAACCGAGAAATTGATTGAAATATATCAAGATGAAATTAAATTTAAAAATTAATATTTTATATTAATTCATGGTTCGAAAATCGTCGGAAAATTCTAACGAAATTTCGTCGCGTTTCGAATCGCCGGGCAGTTTCGCCGCAGATAAAATTCTAAACGAACTCCAATTTCGATGAAAATCGAAACGTAACTTGTTGAGACTATTTTTGAGTGTTTGACATAATTTTTATTATTTATAATTAAATATTATCACGCGATGAATTAATTTCTTGTTAAATTAAGTTTCACGAGTTTATCGGTAACGCGGGTTTTTCGACGCCGTGTTTTAACAACTCCTAGACTCTCTAGAATTAGTGGGTAATCATGAGAGATGTGAGATTAGATGGGTAGGATTAGATGATGTGATTAGCATCTCTTAAAGGTAATAGGTGTCACAAAGTGTGTGATTTATTTCAAAAAAATTACTTTTACTTATTTTAATTATTATTAACTATTGTTTTAATTGATTTTAAGTGAATAAAAGAAAGGGAACCCCCCCCATCAGCCTCATTCACGCCACCCTCACTCTCTCCAACCCTCATCTTCTTCTTTCTTTCTCTTGAAGAGCTCCAAGGGTTCCAAAAGCTTCAATAGCCATTACCTTCCACATCTTTGAGCTTTTGGACTTGCAATCTTCATCAAAGTTGCTCCAAATCTTCACCTCTACATAGTTCTCCTTCATCCTCATCATTTAAGTAAGAGGAAATCAATTCTTCCCTCCCCACTTTACTGTTGAAATAGCGCCACCCCCTCCCCTTTCTTGCTTTGTGATTTTTCTTGCTTTTAATTCTCGATTCATGCTTATTTAAGTATTGTTTTGTGTTTGCTTTTGGTTGAATGAAAGAGATGAGCATGTAAACCCCCATCCTTGAAACCCTAGGCGAGAATCCAAAGGGGAAAAGAGGGGTAATGTGATCTTGAGTTTCAATCTTGCAATTAATTGTTTATATGAACCATTTGAAGTTGTTTGTTGCTTGTTTAAGTTATAGTTTTGAAATTGCATTCTAAAACTTGTTATTCATGATTTTTACCTATTCTTGAACTAGAAGAAATATGGATTTTTGGTGTTGAATCATGTGTTTAGATGTTGGATTAAATGCTTTAGGTGATTTAATTGCTATTGGAAATGGTTTGGAAGTTTTAGTAAGAAAACTAGTATGTTAATTGTGAGAAAATGATTCTTGAAGGACTAATATGGCATGTAAAATTTGATTAGTAGTTTTCTAGTAATTAATGTTGTTTTGACCATGATTTAATTGATTGGAGGTTAGTTGAAACTTAGTTTTGATTGTGGTTTGAAATCGAAGGAAAAAAAAAAACTTGAAAGGTTTTTGGAAACTTGGTTCTTGAAGTTTTGGAGAAATGTTTTGGAAGATGTTTGGTTTAAATTCTCTTAGGTGTATTAATTACTACATGATGTTATTTGAGTTTTGAAGTAATGTTTTAAAATGAAATTGATTTGGAAAATGTCTAGAACAAGTCCTTAAATGTGCTTAAATTATGTTTGGTGTTGTCTTGATGATTATTGCCTTGTAGTATATTTGAAAATGTTTTGTAAAGCAAAAGAAGTTAGAAAGTCTCTTGAAACTTGTATTCTTTTTAAATTGTTTTGGTAAATGAGCTATGGAATCTTGTAATTTGGTCTTGAACATGATTTGTCATTAAAAGGGAATTGTGTATCAGTAGTTAACCTGTGAGAAAAATCTTACCTTTGCAATATTCTTTTAAATGAAGTTTTGAAACTTAGTTGAATTTGGTGTTGATATGTGACTTGTTATTTGAAAGGAAAATGTTAGTGAAATGGCACTACCTTATTGTTGAAGAATTTGCAAATCGGCCGTTTAATTTAGGCCCTTAGCCGTGAGCCCCTTGGGTAAAAGAAAGGAAGATTTCTTGCAAAACTTGTCTTGACATATATGCATGTTTAATTGGAACTTGAGTTATTAGTTTTGTGAAAGCCTATCCTTTAAAGCATGATTTTGAAAAGTGGTAAATAAATTAGCATATGTTTGGAATATGTTTTAGAACATATCTTAAAAAATGCTTGAGCTATGCCTTGGTTAAAACTTGATGTTTGTTGCCTTGAAACGTAGTTGAAAATGAATTGGAAATGGTTTGTTGTTGTGAAAAAGAGGTTTTTGGCAAATTTTCTTCAAAGAAGAGGGGTTGTGGCCGAGAGGCCTACAAAGGTGTAGGGAAGGAAGCTTTAATTGTGAACTTAGATTTAACACTTGTATGTGAAATGTTTTAGACGTTAGAAATTCTATGAAAAGTGTTTAATTGATTTTGTGTTATGCTTAAGGTTTCAAGAAAAGGGTTCTTTAAAAGTTAGTATTTTCTTAAATTAGGTGCTATGTGTTAACTTTGCAAGAAAATTGATTTTGAGTCAAAATCTTATTCTTTTCAAGTAAGTTAGTATTTCTGAATTAATATGTGTTATGTTAACCTTTCAAGAATTGGTTTTGATTCTAAAACCCTATTTTTTTCAAGTAGTAAGTAGATTAGATGTTTGAGTGGAAATGCTTAGTTAGAAAGGGTTAGATTTTGAGAGCCTAAGGTGTTAGTGTAGTTTTAGAGTTGTGGTAAGTGTGCTCTGTGTATTAGGCTCGAGGGATCTGAGACCGTGCGGCATAGAAATCGAGGAGTACGTGGACGCGAGGCTTGGAGTTCGGTAAGGGCGCTTCATATTCTAAGTGTTATTGTTTATGTATTTATGCGTAAGGGCACTTCTAGATATTTGTAGGCTTTTATTTTTGTATGTCCTTGTGTAAGGGCAAGTTTTAAATGCGAAGAAGTCTGAGAACTCTCCGGGTTCGAAGTTAGGGTTTTCGAACCCCTTCGTGATTATTGTCGTGCGGTCGCCTATATTCCGAGTCGTTTGTGGGTAAAAAATATTGTGGTTAGTCTCCTGATCCCAACCCCCCACTCTTGTTTGTTCCTCTCTGTCAACTCCATCGAGTTACAGAGGGAGGGATTCCATGATGTGATTGTCGATGTTGTTGAGTTATGCATTTATTTAAAATGTGATTGAATAACTGCCGTGAATTGCTTATGTATTGAATTGTGTTTCATAATGTGAACTGTTTATGCTGCTTATGTTTGTTGAATTGCGTTTCACTGTAATAAGCTTGCTATAAATTATTTGATATGCGGTCGAATGATTATGCGAATTGCTCCTTGAATTTCGTATGCGGCGAATTGTTCATCGAATCTGAGAGCTAGTCGAGTCGTCGAGACATTTTTGAGCTGTGAGCCGGACAACTGAGGGTGCTAGGTCCCCTTCGTTCATGGTGGATTAGCTAGGCGTCGTAGCGTTAAGGAACCGGAGCTGAATGTCCTAGGGAGAGCGAAGATCCCAAAGCTACGGCTGGTATTCAGTGGATGGATCAGCGTCTGCTTTCCGGAAAAATTGTCGATCGAGTCGAGAGAAAATGAGTCGTGAGTCGAGTCTTGAGCGAGAGTTTTTAGTTGAGCCTTATGAACTGTATACAATGTTGTTTGTTTATTGCTTTATGAATTGTTATATCTTGATTTATTGAGAAGTTGACCCTTTCCCGTGGTACCTTCGATTCAGATGGCTACCCAGATGGCGAAGCGCACAGAGTGTTCAGAACTACAGGAGGGAGCAGCGGAGAGAGTAGCCGTCCAGCTTTCTACTGGTGCTATGGTTGCGGACCCTACTAATAGACTAGTGAGGAGCGTGATGTGTCGACCAGCTATAGGATATTTGTCGTCTATTTCAGTATTGTAATAAATATCTGTTATGTTTCAAGACATGTATTGTTAAACGTGAATTGATGGATTAATTGAATGTGGTTATGTGATGTCTTAAATTATTTTCCGCCATGTTTCTAAAAGTCGTTGTGATACTGTGGCAGTTATTTTAGGAAGAAGTTTAAAAAAATAAAAAAATAGGACCATATTTTTGGGAAAAAGTGCAAAGCAGAGTATTTCGCCTTTCGGAAATATGTTATCTTTTGTCAGAACATGCGCCTAATAACGCTCCGGAAACGGGGTGTTACACTTTCATTTCTCAAAATAATTTTAATTGGTGAATTTGTTCCATCAGCGTAAGTTACTTTTAACGATATCTATTCCTAGTTCTTTTTCTCTGCTAATTTGGTTGTCTTCTAGCTCCTTGGCTACTGGTTTCTTTATTACTTTTATTTTTCATATCTACTCTTATATGTTCTTCGTCCTCATCCTCATATTCTAAAATGACTTCTTCTAAATCATTTTCCTGATCATTATTTATTTTATATATTTTTGTATATCTAATCTCATCCTTTAAAATTTTTAACTCATTCATAAGTCTACTTATTTCTTCTATTTTTGTTGCATTTTCTATATCCTCTTGATATTCTCTAACTAATTCCTCCATAATCCTGGTGGATATACTAAAGTTGTATTCTCTTTTTTCTTTACTAATTTTCTATCACTAAGAAATTCCTCTAAATCTTGTATAATTATATGTCTACTATTTTTTTCTCTTTCTAAGAGATTTTCTAATTGCTGAAGAACTTCCTTAATTCTATCAATATCTCTATTGCCATCAATATTTATATTATCTAATGTATCCTATATATTATTTATTACATTCTTACCATTTTGGAATTTATTTAAAGTATAATTTAGAATTTATCACTACAACAAATTCTAAAAAAGATGGCGCTACTTTAAGCAGCGCTTAAAATAAAAGACGCTACTTTATGTCATACCTAAACAATAAACAGCGCTTACAACATTAAGCGCTACTGTTTAGTTTTCACAATAATCAGCGCTTAGTCCTTTAAGCGCTGTTTTATCTTTAAATACTAAAAAATGAACTGGCACAATAATCAGCGCTTCAAACATCAAGCGCTGTTTTTTATCATACGAACAATAAACAGCGCTTTATAGTAGTAAGCGCTGTTTTTGGTGATACAATAAACAGCGCTTTTAGACTTAATCGCTGTTTTTGTGAAACAATAATCAGCGCTTTTTTATTAAGCGCTGTTTTTGGTCAATTTATTAAATATATAGAAAATTATATATATGTTATACCTACCATATATCAACAGGAATATGATTAGAATTAATCTTAGGAAATAATTTTTTACGGTTATATGCATTTTTTAGTCAATATAAGAGATTTATTCAATTTTTTTTTTTAGCAAAAATTGACATGCACAAGCATCATTGCAGAGCACAGACATCCTAACTAAGTTGGCACCCCTGAGCCTACTAATCATCTGCAGCACGTCAAAAATTTATTGAAAAAAACCAAAAGGGAAGCAAAAACAAAAAACATGGGGGGCTTGACCTGACCCATGAAAAGAATTATCTAAACTTGTAGAAAGGAAGACCTAACCTATTGCGGAAAAAATCTTCCCTAATGAAGTGAGGAATAGAATCCCACCAAACAAAACCCTGAATATGGAGACCGTGTGAAGCTAACTTATCTGCACAAGAATTTCCTTCCCTAAAAACATGAGTAACAACAAAATTCATATTTTTAGTGGCTTGCAAGCAATTGTTCCATCTATTTCTAAGGCACCAAGGAACAATCTCTGGCTTAGAGAAGGCCGCCACTACTAATTCGGAGTCACACTCCAACCAAAGCTTTCTCCAGCTTCTCAAAACCGCCTGCTCAATAGCCAACATCGCGCCAACTAACTCCGCCTGGAGAGAGGAGGAAACACCCAAGTTAGCCGCAAAGCACCCAAGAATTGCAGCCCTGTAATCTCTGAAAATACCACCACAGGCCGACCATCCTGGGTTGCCTCGAGAAGCACCGTCCGAATTACATTTAACCCAGTAACAAGCGGGGGCCGCCCAAATAACCTCTCTGATAGAAGGGGCTCTAGCAACATGCCCAACAATCCCAAAGGCCTTAAGGATGGAGAATTCGTTAACAGATGAGGACATAGCACCTTTGGACAAAAGACCTGACAAAGAAACCGACGCAATGATCGCGTTGATGGCCGAGCGGATAGGAATGCGATTATCCTCGAATCTCAAACTATTCCTGCAACGCCAAATGAAATAGATAATATTCAAAATAATAGCTAAGATAATGTCTTTTACTTGAGAGCTCCAAGACCCATTACAGACCGAAAAGAGAGAAAGGATTGAGGACCGATCAATGTCTCGGCCAATCAGATGCCTCACCCAGTTCCAAAGATCCACCGCAAACGGACAATCAAGGAAGAGATGTGTAGAAGATTCCACGCTATTCTGACACAAGCTGCACCAGAAACAAATACACAAATTTCTAGAAATCAGATTATCATCTGTTGGCAGCTTATGATGAATCAATCTCCAAGACAGAAAAGATTTAGAGGGAGGTATGCAAGGTTGCCAAATCAACTTACACCAATTCATAACCATGCCTTTAGGATTTAAAAACAAATAAGCATCCTTGAGAGAGAGCAAACCCGAGTCAGATGAAGACCATTTAAGCTGGTCTTTAGCAAGCTGGCAAGGAATGGAGGTGCCCAGAATAGCAGCAGAAAGGTCCGGGCAGTGCTGCAGCATCAGAGGAGGGAGACGCCAATTAAAATTGTGAATATAATCACTAACCTTCGGTTGGAAAAGCTGGTGCTGAGAAGGGGAAATATTGAGCCACAAAATGCAAGGTTGATGCAGCCAATGATCATGCCAAAAATCAATAGAATTACCATCACCCAATTGCCAAGAGACGTTATCCAAGACCAAGGGGCTGGCGGCTTTCAAAGCAGGCCAAACAGAAGATTTAATATAATACCTGGCAGGCATACCGTTTCGAAGAAATCTAGCTCTGAGAAACTTAGCCCAATCTGAATCACTAGAATAAAACTCCCAACACTTTTTTAGAGAAGCCGCCTCATTATATTTTCTGCAAGATTTGAGGCCTAAACCACCTTCCTCCATGGGAGAACACAGCTTGTGCCAAGCAACGATGACTATTTTCCCGGAATTAATGTCTCCAGACCAAATGAAATATTTGATCCAAGTATCTAAGTTGAGAAGTAAAGATATAGGCCACACATAAATGTGAAAACTATATAAAAGCATACCATAGATGACAGACTTCACCAATTGCACCCGACCCATGATAGACAGCATGGAACCCTTCCAAGTCGCTAATTTAATTTTAATTCTATCCGCCAGGGGTTGAAGATGAGCCTTAGTAGGCTTTCCTTTGAAAATGGGTACTCCCAAGTAAGAGAAAGGCAAACTGCCCGCCGAGAAACCCAGCATGGAGGCAATCGAAGTTAACCGCCAAGAGGGAATATTGCGTGAAAAGAATTTGCTTTTTGCAAAATTAATCTACTGACCAGAGGCGTCACCATATCTAGTAAATAAGTCAATCAAAGCCGAAATATTCTTCCTGGTGCCTCTACAAAAAATCAGAATGTCGTCAGCATATAAAACATGACTAGGAGTTTGATAACCTCTAGGACCAGCCATGGGAAGCAAGGCTCCAGAAGAAATTAAGCTAGAAATCCCTCTGCTGAGAACATCTTCAGCTAAGCAAAAAAGAAGCGGAGATAGAGGATCCCCTTGACGAACACCTCTCTTACAGTTAAAATAACCCACAGAATGACCATTTACTGAGATGGAGAGCTTTGTTGACTGGAGAATAACTTTGACCCAATTACAAAATTTGGAGTCAAAGCCAAAAGCCGAAAGAGTCTGGAGGAGGAAACTCCAATCCACCGTGTCAAATGCCTTTTTGATGTCAATCTTAAGAGCTAAGTTTCCACCAAACACTTTTTTGTCCAACATATTAACTGCTTCTGAAGCAATGCAGACACAATCATGAATGTGACGGTCTCTGAGGAAGCCTCTTTGGTGCTCAGATATGATTTTAGGGGCAATGAGAGCTAACCTGTCCGCCAAAACTTTAGTAATGATCTTGAATTGAAAATTGGCCAAGGCAATGGGCCGAAAATTCTCAATGGAATTAGCACAAGGAAACTTTGGGATTAAGACTACCAAGTTAGAGTTGAGATTAGGAAGGAGCCACCCCTGAGTGAAAAACTGAACAGCTGCATTGAAAACATCATCTTCAACGATATTCCAGAAAGTTTGATAGAAACAAGCTCCGAACCCATCCGGTCCCGGAGCACCATTGCTACTCATGTCAAAAACAACACTTTTAACCTCAATCCTGGATGGAACATTTGTAAGCATCACATTATCCTCCGAAGTCACCTTGAAGGGGATCACCGAATCCACAAGAGAGTTAGGGGTGCAAAGGTTGTCAGTAGCAAAGAGGGTTTGATAGTAATTCAAAACATGTTGCTCAATATCCTGCTGATTATCAAGAATAGCTTCACCATTTTGAAGAACAGACATAGATTTTGAAGCATTGCGAATTTGAGTGATTTTGTGAAAGAAGGATGTGTTCCTGTCCCCACTGCAATGCCAATTAATTCGAGACTTCTCCTTCCAAAACATCTCCTCAAAGTGAAGGGCTTTCTCTAAATTAGCTTGGGCTTCCTTTTCTAAATCAACCAAGCTATCACTGTAACCTTCAGCTTGCATTTGAGCTTGAATGCGATCCACTTCTGTGAGTCACTTCACTGTTCTTTGGACATTACCAAAAACAACTTTATTCCAGGTTCTCAGCTCTTCTTTGAGTCTTTTTAGCTTCTGGTTTAGCACAAACATAGGGCAACCGGAGACAGCCCTACTCCAAACCTCAGAAACCAAACGATAACAATCAGGATGCTCAGACCAGGCTTTCATAAATTTGAAATGAGAAGGAAAAGATTGGATATTGGAGTTCATTGTTAGAAGTAAAGGGAAGTGATCAGATTTACTTCTAGTAAGAGTGCAACAGGCAGTATTGGACCATGAGGATAACCAAGAGTCATTACAAATAGCTCTATCTAACCTCTTTTCCACCAAGGCAGCTCCTCTCCTCCCGTTGGACCAAGTAAATTGAGCACCACGAGTGGTTAAATGAGTGAGAAGGTTGCTATCAGTCCAATCCTTGAATTCATCACAGGAAATTTGAAGAGGAATATTACCTCCTCTTCTCTCATGAGCTCCCAAGACTACATTGAAATCTCCTATAAAGCACCAAGGCCCAGGATGGGCTTGCTGAAGGTTATTCAGATCAGCCCAGAGAGTACGTCTTTGAAGGTAGGCATAGCTGGCATAAATTGCCGCCACATTAACCAGCTTGCTGTCCCATGAGATGAGAACGACACATGCTGTCTTGAAACAGCCAGGATAGTAGGATTAACCTGTTTTGAACATAAACACCACAATTTAGATGAATTAATAGAAGTAGCGAAAGGCTTGAGATTGAGCTCATGCCAAAAACTAGCAGGAAAACTATTTAGTAAAATCCAAGGTTCAGAGATGAAAAGAAAATCCGGCTTGTGAGAAACACAAAGCTTCTTGAGGACCAATCTGGTTGGAGGCTTGGCCAGGCCTCTTGCATTCCAGTAGAGGAACTTCATCAAGAAAATCTTCTAGGCCCACCCCTATTACGGGTATTTCGCCCAACAGATTTGGAGACCTGTTTTGCTTCTGCTTTTGTTTCTTTTTTTGAGATTTGGACATAGCTTTTTCAAAAGAATTTTCCTCTGTGAGACCCACTGGATCCTTCGTAGCGGCATAATTTGGAGAGAACGGCCACTTCGTTTTGGACCTGAGAAGGCAACTCCTCATTAATAGGGGTAGAACATGTGCCAATAATAGTGTCACCTATAGAAGCTAGAGTTTCAGAGACATAAGCAGTTGAAGAAGAGCAAGCTAACGTGTCTTCTTTATCTGGAGTGGGGGACTCCCTAGTTTCCTCAAAAACCAGCTCCACGGCTTCTGATTCTGAGTCAGAGTCACTGATGTGAGAAACATCAATATTAGGTGAAGTTTCAATATTAATTCGATTAACAGCCCAATCTGCCTTGTCACCAGGAGCACGAGTGCCAGCAACCCAATCAGGTCCAACAATAGGATCATGAACAAGCACATTATCAACGCCTTGGCCAACCAAAATATCTGCAGCAGCACCGACCACGTGACCATCGGTTGAAGCATCTGCCACTGCAATAGCAACTACCTCATTGAGTGCAACGCCAAGCGGACCATGCAACACATTATCAGTACCTTGGACAACCAAATTATCTGCAACAGCATCAACCTCATTGGCCGAGGCAATTGCCACCTCAATAGGCATCACAGTATCATTGCCGTGAGCCTTCTCAGCAGCATTGAGACCACTTGTTCCTTCCTTATTGGGCACCGTTTTGTGAACCTCTGATGGTGCTGTATATTTACCCTTTGTTTCTTTCAACTCCTTATGAGTGATGCCATCAGTGCTAGAACCTTTCTTTTTGTGACACTTAGCCATAACATGACCAATTGTGCGACAATAAGAGCAAAAATCTGGCATTTTTTCATACTCAATCTCCACATGAAATGCAAAGCCCTCCCTCTCAACAAGAATACCTGGTAACAGTTCCACCGATAGATCAAGATCCACCAAGACTCGAGCAAAGTGGCCAAAGACACAATTCTTGGTGGCCTCATCAAGTACAATCGGCGTGCCTATTGCAGCTGCTATCTCAAAAAGAATTCTAGGCCTCCAATACTCCTCAGGTAGCTCTTTAAAACGAACCCAGCATTGAGAATGAGTGAGTTTTTGATGACTGGGTTTGAAGTCAGGAGTCCATTGCATCAATCTCAAAATACCAGGATTAAGGTTCCAAGCTCCCAAAGACCAAACACTTCGAAGATCTTCCTGCGAGGCAAACTTGAAGGCATAGAAACCTTTCCCTAGCGACACCATCTTCCATTGACCTATCGGACTCCAAAGCTTTGATAGTCTTGATCGCAAATCATTGAACTGGATCAGCTTATCCCCTTTAGAAAGAATTAAACGACCATGTAGGTTATTCTTGCAACCTGCCAGGCCTGCCTTATATTCGTCCTCAGAAATCTTTATGGAGACCGAACCACCTTTGAGGCATGGACGTGGAAGTTGGCTAAAAGCAATATCAACTGAGTTGTTGATTGCTTGGACAAACGTTCTGCGCTGAGTGCTATTATGGTTGTCTGTTTTTGATGCTGTAGAAGCAGGAGGAGGAGGAGGGGCAAGGAACGCCCATGGGCAAATTGGAGGACGATCACCCATGAGGAAACCAGCATGCAAAACCCTACGTCAAGAGATTTATTCAATTAAAGACACCCTATATAGCAGGAAAGCAAAAGAGAAAACTTATATCAATTCCTATAATTCATGAATCCGAAAATAAAGCTACAAAATATAAATTAGAGTTTCACGCACAAAAGCGTGGTGATATATATAATAAAATAACAAAAATTTTAGGACTTTTTGAGGATAAAATATATGTATTAGGTCAAAAAGAATTCCCAATACCTCAGGAAATAGAAGAGCTTTTAGATAAAGTATGTAGTGAAAATCCACTTGATCCCAAAATTAACAAAAAAAAATCAGGAGTTAATTTCTCTTAGATTAAAAGATTCTTGCAAGGAAATAAAGTGTATGCCTATGTTTTACACAAAACAGGATAGAGATGAATTTGAGGAAGATATAAAGAAATGGTTAGATTTAGGATTAATTCGACTATCAAAAAGTAAGCATTCTGCACCAGCATTTTATCTAGGTAATCATAATGAGCAAAAGAGAGGAAAAAACTCCATAAAGGTTCTCTTTAGAGAAACTTATCTTCCTTCTCTGATAGGAAGTGCGTGCTCATTTCCTTGTGGATTTGAGTCGTTGCCTTGAGAGTGGCAACACCTATATACCTATCCTTGTGAAATATTAATAAAAATATCCAGTTTTCTTTATATACTCCAGAAATATTTTTAGGTTCCCGAAATATTCTCTTTACATATTACCAACCATATCATAAATTATCAAGCCGAAGCAAAGTGGACATTTACAAAAGCGTGATTCCTACTCAGGTATATTCAAAATCACATCTCTAAATATGAAAAATATATGTTTGAGTTTAGATTTAAATATATTATTTAGTATCTATCTTGGAAAAATATATTATTTCTAAATAAATATGGCCTCCACGTCAAAGGATTTAGAAGTAATTAAATATAAAGATATAGAAAATTTAGAAGTTCATGAAGAAGCAGGAAATTATTCATCTACTATAGTTTTAAATAGAGATAAATTTAGGGAAATACAGAAAGAAATATAGATCTCCCAGAAGGATATAATATTAGAGGATCTACAAAAAAGGAGAAATTAAAATCAGCAATAAATATTTTTAATAAGAGAGAAAATATTCTTTATTTTGGAAAATCAACTGTAGAGACAACCATTAATATTGAGGATACTGAAGGAAATACTAGTTTACAGTTAATTACTGCAAGAGATATAAATAACGTTATGAGAACAATTAAAAATAAGGAGCATAGAAAGAAAATAGGATATGTTCATATAGGAGCAGTACATATTTTGTTAAAAGCAACTTATGCTGATGGAAAAAATTTACCAATTAAAATTATTTTGATGGATGATACAATTATAGATAAATATGATTCTATCTCAGGAATTATGGATGCAAATTTAGCATACACAAAAGTGAAATTTGGGATTTTCCCAAATACAGGAGTTCCACTAAATACAAAAAGATTAGACAGAACTTTAGCTCTTACATATAAGTTTTCTACAAAGGATTTAAAGAGACCAGGAGAAAAAGTATTTTCAATTACTTATTGTGTTAGTTTTGCACTTAGCAATTCTCATCATAGCATAGAATTTAGACATAATGATAAAATAAATTTACCTGAATTATTTATGGATATAGGAAAAATATATATGCCTAAGAAAAATAATACAGAAGATCTACTAGAAAAATTACAATTCAAATATATTGATATTAATTCAGTAGAAAATAGGGACTATAAAAATATGATAGAAAAATATAGTACACAAATAGAAAGACCAGTTATGCTTTCAGAACCAGAAAAGGTTAGGAATGAAGAAAATGAAATAACTAAATTAACAAATCAAGTTAGGGATTTAGAATTATATCTAAAAAATAAGATATGAGTACCGCTATATTTTCTATAAATAATAGAATTATGGAGATACAAGTAAAAATAAATGAAAGATCTACTATTATATATTCAAGTAGGATTGAAGATGAAGAAAGAGATTTTTATGAGAAAATAAGATGTATATGGAAGTTGGATTTGCCAAGAGAAATAAAAAGGATAATATGTATAAATTATGGAAAATTATGTGCACAATCTATAGTATATAATAATGAGATTATGGATGCTTTATGGTATGAAGAATTTATGTTACCTAATAATTATCCAGAAATATATTTAGATGGGCAATTAGAAGATTTTGGTATGGAAGATTGGTTTGTAGATGATTACTAAAAATTATAGGATTTATTGTGCCCTTGATTTAATTAGAAAATTTTGAATTTTAGAATTTTTAAATATTTATTTTGGGAATTATTTGAAATATGAATGTTTAATGTATGTTTTATGTTTTATGTATGCGCCGGATCTATTTAGTATCAGAGCAAGTAACTAGCCTACAAAATTAAAGAAATGAGAATCGTATCTAGACTTGATATAATTAATAAAGGATTACACGTAGTGATGAAAGTAAATAATAACATAGAAGTTTTATATACAGATGAATTATTCTGTAAAAAGCTAACATTTATTCAGATATTAAAATTACCCAATGATATTAAAATAAGAATAATAGAGAAGTATGGATGGCTATTAGGTAAAGAATTAGTATATATAGGTGAGATAGTTGATGTTATGAGATTTTTTGATGATATATTCTGGTATTATGGATGAATATGGTATAACATTAGAAGAAATTAAAGAATATAAAAGGAATATAATTAGAGAAAAATTAAGACGAAAAAAAATAGAGGTAGAAAGACTTTATAGAACTATGGATAATCTTGTAAGGGACCCTAATAGAATAAATGAGAGAATTTGGCAAGAAATTAGAAATAGAATTTAACACAA
Source organism: Calophaca sinica (assembly GCA_037113605.1). Classification (NCBI taxonomy): domain Eukaryota; kingdom Viridiplantae; phylum Streptophyta; class Magnoliopsida; order Fabales; family Fabaceae; genus Calophaca; species Calophaca sinica. The sequence goes on along the minus strand of CM073734.1, from coordinate 47,807,681 downwards.
GAACAAAAATAAATAGATTAGAAGATGAGCTTAGCCAGATCTAAAAAAGAATTACGAATTAGTGAGCCAATGGAATCAATTAAAGGAAATAGAAATATTGTGGAATTATTATGTAATAGGTTTGATTAGTTTACAACAAAAGGTGATAGTGAAGAAATAGAAAGAATAACTAGATCACTTATAAGACATCAAAATATGTTATGTCAACACGAACAAGAATTACCAGAATTAAGAAATTAAAAAAATGTCCGTCACAAAATTTGCGACCAAAGATTTAGAGACGAGAAATGATTTTTCAGTCACTAAAATCCGTCAATATTTTAGCTTTTTATAGCTATGTAAGCCTGCCGGATCCGAAGACCTATCTGGATACCCGAAAAGGATCACTACTAGAGAAACATAAAATAGAGACGAAAATATAGAAAAAATAATAAAATGACATTGACTGAACAAATGGAATTAAAATATAAGGAATTAAATAAAACACTAGAAGAAATTAATAAAAAAAAGTTCCTATTATTAGAAAAATTAATAAAATTTCAATTTATACTTTAAATAAATTCTAAAATGGGAGGAATGTAATAAATAATATACATGATACATTAGATAGAATTAAAGGAATGAACAAAATGAAATAACTAAATTAACAAATCCTGTTAGGGATTTAGAATTATATCTAAAAAAAAGAAATGAGTACCGCTATATTTTCTATAAATAATGGAATTATGGAGATACAAGTAAAAATAAATGAAAGATCTACTATTATATGTTCAAGTAGGATTGAAGATGAAGAAAGAGATTTTTATGAGAAAATAAGATGTATACGGAAGTTGGATTTGCCAAGAGAAATAAAAAGGATAATATGTATAAATAATGGAAAATTTTGTGCACAATCTATAGTATATAATAATGAGATTATGGATGCTTTATGGTGGGAAGAATTTATGTTACCTGATAATTATCCAGAAATATATTTAGATGGATCATTAAAATATTTTGATATAGAAGATTGGTTTCCAGATGATGATTAGAAATTTTAAGATTTATTTTACTCCTAATTTATTTGTAAATTATTTGCAGCTATATATGCTGCTTCGGTGCTTCGGTAATTTTATTTCGTATCAGAGCAGGTAACTAGCCTGCGGAATTAAAGAAATGAGAAATACATCTAGACTTAATATAATTAATAAAGGATTACACGTAGTGATGAAAGTAAATAATAATATAGGAATTTTATATACAGATGAATTATTCTGTAAAAAGCCAAGATATATTCAGAAATTAAAATTACCCAATGATATTAAAATAAGAATAATAGAGAAGTATGGTCAAGAATTAGTATATATAGGTGAGATAGTTGATGTTATGAGATTTTTGGATGATATATTCTGATATTATGGATGAATATGATATATCATTGGAAGAAATTAAAGATTATAAAAGGAATATAATTAGATAAAAAATAAGACGAGAAAAGATAGAAGTAGAAAGACTTTATAGAAAATAATAATAAAATGACATTAACAGAAGAAATGGAATTAAAATATAAGGAATTAAATAAAACACTAGAAGAAGTTAATAAAAAAGAGGTCTTATTTATATGTACAGAACGAAACTCTTACACACTACTACACAGGACATGATACTTTCTACACATCCATACGTGGCCTCTTTATTTTTCTTCTGCCACTTAATTCTCCTAGCATTTAATGCTATTTTATCTTCTTCTCTTTTGTCCTATGCTAGTAATCCTATCTTTTACAACAACATACAATTGACACCTATCTAGTAACTATTAGCCACACCTAATAAATTTTTTCTCTATACGTGGTTAATACTGATAATTACGTAGCGGGTTTTTGATAACACGTACCCACTATTTACATATGAGACGTGGACTATTTACATGATATTTTTGGCCTTTTTTGCCGTTACAAATTTGCCTTAATGACCTCATGTCTTACATCATTTTTCTATAATTGCTTCACATGAGTCTTCCGAAAAGGCCTTGTCAGCAACTCCCGAATTATCTTCATTTTTGTCTTCTTCTAGCTTTGATTTTTCTTTTTCTTCGTAGCATAATTCACAAGCGTAATCTTGATAAGGTGTGGAATCAATTAAAGGAAATAGAAATATTGTAGAATTATTATGTAATAGGCTAGATTATTTTGTAGCAAAAGGTGATAGTGAAGAAATAGAAAGAATAACTAGATCACTTATAAGATACAAAAATATTTTATGTCAACACGAACAAGAATTACGAGAATTAAGAAATTAAAAATATGTCCATCACAAAATTTGCGACCAAAGATTTGGAGACGAGAAATGATTTTTCCGTCACTAAAATCTGTCAATATTTTAGCTTTTTATAGCTATGTAAGCCTGCCAGATCCGGATACCTACCTGGATATCCGAAAAGGATCACTAATAGAAAAACTTAAAATAGAGACGAAAATATAGAAAAAATAATAAAATGACATTGACTTAAGAAATGGAATTAAAATACATGGAATTAAATAAAACACTACAAGAAATTAATAAAAATATGTTCCTATTATTAGAAAAAATTATTAAAATTGCAAAGTATACTTTAAATAAATTCCAAAATGATAGGAATGTAATAAATAATATACAGGATACATTAGATAATATAAATATTGTTGGTAATAGAGATATTGATAGATTTAAAGAAGTATTTTAGCAATTAGAAAATCTCTTAGAAAGAGAAGAAAATAGTAGACATATAACTATACAAGATTTAGAGGAATTTCTTAGTGATAGAAAATTAGTAAAAAAAAGAGAATACAACTTTAGTATATCCACTAGGATTATGGAGGAATTAGTTAGAGAATATCAAGGGAATATAAAAAATATAACAGAAATAGAAGAAATAAGTAGAATTATGAATGAGTTAAAAATTTTAAAGGATGAGATTGAAAATACAAAAATATATAAAATAAATAATGATCAGGAAAAAAATTATTTAGAAGAAGTAGTCTTAGGATATGAGGAAGAAGACGAAGAACATGTAACAGTAGATATGAAAAATGAAAGTAATGAGGAAACCAATAGCAAAGGAGCTAGAAGACAACCAAATTATCAAAGAAAAAGAACTTGGGGTACCTTTTGGAATGATCCAAATTATTGGAGGTCCTATGATGAACCATATATGAGTAGGCAAGGATATTATAGAAAGAAAGGAAAATGGGAATAATACCCATCAGATTATAAACCAAAAGTTGAAACACTTAGACAGAAATATTTTAAATCTAGATTGTGTTACAAATAAAGAAGAATTATTAAATGAATGGACAAATGAACTAAGCCTAATTCTCCAAACAGATGAATATTTAAAAACCATAGATTTTGATGCAGTATTAAATTTAGTTTTATATAAAACATAAGGAAACGATCAAAAAATGCTAAATAGTATTGTACCAACAAATTCACTAATTAAAATTATTTTGATGAATGATAGAATTACAGATAAATATGATTCTATTTTAGGAATTATGGATACAAATTTAGCATACATAAAAGTGAAAATTGAGGTTTTCCCAAATATAGGAGTTCCACTAAATACAAAAAGATTAGACAGAACTTTAGATCTTACATATAAGTTTTGTAGAAAGGATTTAATGAGACCAGGAGAAAAAGTATTTTCAATTACTTATTGTGTTAATTTTGCAATTAGCAATTCTCATCATAGTATAGAATTTAGACTTAATGATAAAATAAATTTACCTAAAATATTTATGGATATAGGAAATATATATATATGCCTAAGAAAAATAATATAGAAGATCTACCAGAAAAATTACAATTGAAATATATTGATATTAATTCAGCAGAAAATAGGGACTATAAAAATATGAATGAAAAGTAAAGTACACAAATAGAAAGACCAATTATGCTTTCAGAACCAGAAAATGTTAGGAATGAAGAAAATGAAACAAATAAATTAACAAACAAATCAAGTTAGGGATTCAGAATTATATCTAAAAAATAAGATATGAGTACCGCTATATTTTCTATAAATAATGGAATTATGGTGATACAAGTAAAAATAAATGAAAGATCTACTATTTTATATTCAAGTAGGATTGAAGATGAAGAAAGAGATTTTTATGAGAAAATAAGATGTATACGGAAGTTAGATTTGCCAAGAGAAATAAAAAGGATAATATGTATAAATAATGGAAAATTATGTGCACAATCTATAGTATATAATAATGAGATCATGGATGCTTTATGGTGGGAAGAATTTATGTTACCTGATAATTATCCAGAAATATATTTAGATGGATCATTAGAATATTTTGATATGGAAGATTGATTTCCAGATGATGATTAGAAATTTTAAGATTTATTTTACTCTTAATTTATTTCTAAATTATATGCAGCTATATATGCTACTTCGGTGCTTCGGTAATTTTATTTGGTATCAGAGCAGGTAACTAGCCTGCGAAATTAAAGAAATGAGAAATACATCTAGACTTAATATAATTAATAAAGGATTACACGTAGTGATGAAAATAAATAATAAAATTTCATATACAGATGAATTATTCTGTAAAAACAAAGATATATTCGGAAATTTAAATTACCCAATGATATTAAAATAAGAATAACAGAGAACTATGGCCAAGAATTAGTATATATAGGTGAGATAGTTGATGTTATGAGATTTTTGGATGATATATTCTGATATTATGGATGCATATGATATATCATTGGAAGAAATTAAAGATTATAAAAGGAATATAATTAGACAAAAAATAAGACGTGAAAAGATAGAAGTAGAAAGACTTTATAGAAAAAAATAATAAAATGACATTAACAGAAGAAATGGAATTAAAATATAAGGAATTAAATAAAACACTAGAAGAAGTTAATAAAAAAGAGGTCTTATTTATATTTACAGAACGAAACTCCTACACAGGACAAGATACTTTCTACACATCCATATGTGGCCTCTTTATTTTTCTTCTGCCACTTAATTCTCCTAGCATTTAATGCTATTTTATCTTCTTCTCTTTTGTCCTATGCTAGTAATCCTATCTTTTACAATAACATACTATTGACACCTATCTAGTAACTGTTAGCCACACCTAATAAATTTTTTCTCTATACCTGGCTAACACTGATAATTACGTAGCGGGTTTTTTATAACACGTACCCACTATTTACATATGAGACGTGGACTATTTACTTGATATTTTTGGCCTTTTTTGCCCTTACATATTTGCCTTTATGATCTCATGTCTTACATCATTTTTCTATAATTGCTTCACATGAGTCTTCCGAAAAGGCCTTGTCAGCAACTCCCGAAGATTCTGCTTTATCTTCATTTTTATCTTCTTCTGGCTTTGATTTTTCTTTTTCTTCATAGCATAATTCGCAAGCGTGATCTTGATAAGGAGTGGAATCAATTAAAGGAAATAGAAATATTGTAGAATTATTATGTAATAGGCTAGATTATTTTATAGCAAAAGGTGATAGTGAAGAAATAGAAAGAATAACTAGATCACTTATAAGATATCAAAATATTTTATGTCAACACGAACAAGAATTACGAGAATTAAGAAATTAAAAATATGTCCATCACAAAATTTGCGACCAAAGATTTAGAGACGAGAAATGATTTTTTCGTCACTAAAATCCGTCAATATTTTAGCTTTTTATAGCTATGTAAGCCTGCCAGATCCGGATACCTATCTGGATATCCGAAAAGGATCACTACTAGAAAAACTTAAAATAGAGACGAAAATATAGAAAAAATAATAAAATGACATTGACATAAGAAATGAAATTAAAATATAAGGAATTAAATAAATCACTAGAAGAAATTAATAAAAATATGTTCCTATTATTAGAAAAAACTAATAAAATTTCAAATTATACTTTAAATAAATTCCAAAATGGTAGGAATGTAATAAATAATATAGAGGATACATTAGATAATATAAATATTGATGGTAATAGAGATATTGATAGAATTAAAGAAGTTCTTTAGCAATTCGAAAATCTCTTAGAAAGAGAAGAAAATAGTAGACATATAACTATACAAGATTTAGAGGAATTTCTTAGTGATAGAAAATTAGTAAAGAAAAAGAGAATACAACTTTAGTTTATCCACCAAGATTAAGGAGGAATTAGTTAATATCAAGAGGATATAAAAAATGTAACAGAAATAGAAGAAATAAGTAGCTTATGAATGAGTTAAAAATTTTAAAGGATGAGAATGGAAATACAAAAATATATAAAATAAATAATGATCAGGAAAAAGAAAATGATTTAGAAGAAGTAGTCTTAGGAAATGAGGAAGAAGACGAAGACATATAACAGTAGATATGAAAAATGAAAGTAATGAGGAAACCAATAACCAAGGAGCTAGAAAACAACCAAATTATCAAAGAAAAAGAACTTGGGGTACCTTTTGGAATGATCCAAATTATTGGAAATCCTTTGTCGAACCATATGTGAGTAGGCAAGGATATTATAGAAATAAAGGAAAATGGAAAAAATTGAAACACTGAGACACAGAAATATTTTAAATCTAGATTGTGTTACAAATAAGGAAGAATTAATAAATGAATGGACAAATGAACTAAGTTTAAATCTCCAAACAGATGAATATTTAAAACCCATAGATTTTGATGCAGTATTAAATTTAGTTTTATATAAAACATCAGGAAATGTTCAAAAAATGCTAAATAGTATTGGAGCATTTCAATGGCAGCATATAATAAGTGGTGTCACAAAAAAAGAATTTGTTGTAAGAACCCAAATATAGACCTTCCAGATCAATGGGGATGTAATGACTCTAGAAAACCATATAGGAAAAAGAAATATTTCATGAAAGGAAAAAAATATAAATTTAGGAGATCTTATCCTGGAAAAGAATCATATAGGAAGAAGAGATTTTTTGAGAAGAGAAACCCAAATAAGATCCTTAAGAAATATTGTCCTGAAGGAAAAAAGAAGTGTACATGTTGGTTATGTAAGGAAGAAGGACATTATGCAAATGATTGTCCTAAGAAAGGTAAGAAGGAAGAAAAGGTTAAGTTAATTAATTTAGCTCTTAAAAATAACTATGAACCTGTAGAAGAAAAATTTAGTTTAGATGAAAAATATATGAGTATAGCACAAAATCTAGTATAGATGGAACAACTTCAGAAAGTGAAACTGAATAGTACATACAATAAAATAGATATAGAAATAAATAAGGTTAGATATGCTACAGAAGCATATATAGATAGTGGAGCAAGTATTTGTTAGCAACAAAATATTTTTTTCCAAAGGATAAATGGATTGATTTAGATAACCCTTTAAAAGTCCAAATTGCTGATGGATCCACTAAAGTAATTAGCAAGGTCGTTAGAAGAGCTATAGCATATATAGAAAATTATATATTTGTTATACCTACTATATATCAACAGGAAAAACACTAGCTTTTAAATTAGGTTCAGCTGAAAGTATTATTTATGGTCGATGAGTTGAGAGCTAGGGTTTGTCAGGTCTAGCCGCATCAATGCCGGAGCTGCCGTGGAGCTGCCTTGCTCTGCCTCCCTCTCATCATTCTGTCTCTCCATTGAATCACGCTGGACCATCTACACCAGTCTCTCTGGGTGGAAACCCGACCAAGCTTTCTTATGCACAAGCCATGAAGGGCAAGATATGTGATGTATCTCCAAGCCAACTTCCTAAGGCATGTGTCAAGGGTGATCAAATCTCGGTCAAGATCCCAGAGGAGGAATACAAAATTGGATTGGAGAAGTGTAAAAACAATTTGCATGGAAGATTGATTCTAATGAAGGGTGACTTGGCTCTCAAGATTCAAGACTTGCGATCCAAGCTATCTGTGGCATGGAAACCGATCGGGCAGTGGGGTGTCATCTGTCTCGGCAAGGGTTTCTTTGAATTTACTTTCTCCAATGTGGATGATTTGCGCAGGATCAGAACGTCGCCTTCCTGGAACTTAAAGGAAAGTACTCTTCGATTGTTTGCTTGGACACCAGACTTCAATCCTTTTAATCAGAGGCAAACCAATTCTCAGTGCTAGATTCGGATCTTTGGTCTTGCTCAAGAATATTGGCGGCCAAAGATTATCTTTTCTATTGCTGGAAGTCTTGGTACTCCTCTATGTCTTGATGATACAACCAGCAAAGCCATGGTGGATCACAATTTTGGCCATTTTGCCAGAATTTTGGTGGATGTGGATCTAAGTGGGCAATTCTTTAACCAAGTGCTTGTTGAAAGGGATGGATATGAATTCTTTGTTGCTGTTGAATATGAAAAGCTCCTAGAATTTTGCTCTACTTGCCAAATGATTGGTCATTCTTTTTCCAATTGTAGAAAGATCATTGGTGTTAACCATAGAAATGAGGTTATGAGAAACAAGGATATTCAAGACCACTTGGCTGATAAAGCTAAAGCTGTGCATAAGAAACAACCAGTGTCTCAATTGCCTAGGCAAAAAGGTGTTGTTTTCAGGAATGTTGAGCAAGCTCAAGGCAATTCAAGTGTTTTACATCAAGACCCTATCACTGCTATGCATACTGCAGCAGTGGTTAATAATGCAGTAGTGATTGCATCGGATTTTAATAATGCAGTAGTGGTTAATGCTCCTGCTAATACATCAGATACGGATAAAGGTAAGGCCATTGCTTTTGATGTCAATTATGAGAAGGATCCTTCAAGATTCAAAGGTGTTAATAATGTTTCATACTCGGAAGATGAATTTCCCCCTGGTTTTAATCCTTTACTGGGATTTGTTAAGGATGTGGATTTAGCTAATACTAGTGGTGAGCACAATTCTAACAATGTTGATCATTCGGTTCCTGATAATGGTGTGCACATTTTTCCTAATGATAGTCCTTCTAATGCTAATGATGCTCCTAGTGCTGCTCCATATACCATAGCAGCTGAGCAATTTGTTCCTGATCATGAAGTGGCATTGGTTAATTCTAATGCAAATGTTGGTAAGAGTTCTAGCATATCTGATAATTGCAAATCACCATCAGTTGAGCATAGTTCTGCCAACTCAGAACACTCAACTCCAGTTCACCAATCAGCAGTGGCTGATTCATAACCTGAGACAAAGAAGAACTATTGCGGTCACGAGGTTTTGGATTCAGTTTGCAGAGTCAATCCTGCAGTTTTCAATTCTGATTATGAGCAGCATAGTAACCCGAATGTGGTGCATGACATGGCCATTGTGGGGCGATTGTGGAGTAACCAGGCTGAGAGTGAAGAGGAAGAGGAGGATGAAGCTACTCAGTTCATCCCAGTCCTATCCAAGTCTCAAAAAAAGAAGCTTAAGAAAAAGCCAAAATCTGTCACCACCAATAAGTATAGAACCCGTTCAAGGGCTGCTTCCTCCTCCCCTTCTCAATGAGGATTCTGTACTGGAATGCCAGAGGAGTAGCGAATTCGGCTACTAGATTAGTCATCAAGAGATTGGTGATTGCTAGTAATCCAGATTTCTTTTTTCTAGCTGAACCGTGGATCAAAATTACTTAATCCCCTAACAGATTTTGGAGTAATTTGGGTTACAAAACCTTTGCTATGACAGACAGGAATAATAGGATTCCTAACTTGTGGTGTTTGTGTAAGTCTTCTATCAATCCTAATATTATTCTTGCCTCTAACCAGCATGTCTCTTTTTCAGTGGTTTGGCAAAATCAAACCATTTTTTTGGCTGCTATCTATGCTTCTACAAGTTATTTAAATAGGAGGGCTTTATGGCAAGAGCTGCAGCTGCTGTAGGATAACAATATTGGGCCTTGGTGCTTCATTGGTGACTTCAATTCGGTGTTAATGGCTCATGAGCAAAGAGGGCATGGTTCTCCTTCCCAGACTGCTTGTAGAGACTTCAATGCTTGGACTGATAGATGTACTATTACTCATATAGAGACTAGAGGTGCCTCTTACACTTGGTCTAATGGTCGTAGGGGAGCTGCCTTAACTGAGAAGAGGTTAGATAGGGCTTGTTGCAATGATACTTGGTTAGATCACTGGTCTAAAATCACTTGCTGCACCCTGACTAGGGACAGATCGGATCACTTCCCTCTCCTTCTAACTATGCAACATGATGGTGAATCTTATGCATCCTCTTTCAAATTTTTTCGAATGTGGGCAAGTCATGATGATTGCTATCGGATAATTGCTGATACTTGGCAGCAGGATGTATTGGGCTGTCCAATGTTCATTCTTTCTCAAAAATTAAAGTTGCTGAAAGGGAATTTGAAAAATTGGAATAAGCAACAATTTGGTAATGTTCATCACAAAGTAGATCTTGCTGCTCAGTCCTTGGACAGTATTCAGAAGCAAATCAACGATCTAGGCTACAATGATGATCTTCTTGCTCAAGAGAAGCATGCTCAACTTACCTTGAATCAAGCTTTGTTATTCCAAGAAGAATTCTGGAAAGAAAAATCCAGAATTGATTGGCATACTTCTGGTGATCGTAACACTGCCTTCTTTCACAAGATTACTAAGATTAGAAATTCCATGAATTCTCTTCACATGTTAAGAATGGAGGATGGCTCGATTATTTCTAACTTGGCTGACATTGAATTTCATGTGGTGGATTTCTACTCCTCTTTATTTGCCTCAGAAAATGCTTGTACTGACAATGATTTAATCGACACTGTCATTGCCAGTTCTGTTAGTAGAGAGGACAATTTAATGCTTACTAATCTTCCTTCTCTGGAGGAGATAAAAAATGCAGTTTTCTCTATGAATGCTAATGGCGCTCCTGGTCCTGATGGTTTTGGGGGATTATTTTTTCAGACTTACTGGGATATCGTTGGTGCGGATGTGTCTAATGCGATGATTCAATTTTTCAAGCAAGGTTGGTTGCTGCCTAATATGAATTCCAATTTGGTGGTGCTGATTCCAAAGTTTCCTGGAGTCGATACTATAGGTAATTTCCTACTATTGCCCTGGCAAATTATAAGTTCAAGATTATTACTAAAGTTCTAGCATGCATGACTAGCTTTAATTGCTCCAAAGATTATTTCCCAGCAACAAAGGGGGTTTATTAAAGGTAGGCAGATAAGTGATTGTATTGGTGTAGCCTCTGAAGCGGTGAATCTATTAGATAAAAGGTCTTTTGGGGGGAATATAGCCCTCAAGATTGATATTAAAAAGGCCTTTGATACCATGGATTGGGGATTTTTGCTCAAAGTTCTATCCAAGTTTGGTTTTGACCCTACTTTTTGTAAGTGGGTCAAGGTCATCCTAGAATCTACCAGGCTTTCTATTTCTGTGAATGGCAAAGCTTATGGTTACTTTGCTTGTCAGAGAGGGGTCAGACAAGGTGACCCACTTTTCCCGCTTTTGTTTTGCTTGGCTGAAGATGTGTTAAGTAGGGGAATATCTCATCTTGTCTCCCAGAAGAAGCTTCTTCCTATGTCTAGCCCTCGGGGTTACTCTGTGCCGAGTCATGTTCTTTATGCAGATGATATTCTTATTTTTTGCAGAGGCACTAAAAAGAACTTGGATAATTTGAAGGCTCTTTTTCAGGAGTATAGTGCAACTGGCGGAGTATTAGCAGTGATAAATCCAAGTACTATGCAGGAGCAATTCCTAGTAATAGGCTTGCTAGGATTACTAATAATTTGGGTTTTCATGCTGGTAGGCTTCCTTTCATTTATCTTGGAGTCCCTCTCTTTAAAGGGAAGCCCAAGAAATGCCATCTTCTTCCTATTGCAGACAGAATCAAAGCCAAGCTTGCAGCTTGGAAAGGCAGCTTATTATCCATCATGGGGAGGATTCAGCTAGTCAAATCCGTAATTTATGGTATGCTTATCTACTCTTTTCATGTCTATGCTTGGCCTATTTCTTTATTGAATAAAATTGACACTTGGGTGAGGAATTTTATTTGGTCTGGAGACACCGAGACTAGGAAAATTGTGACGGTAGCCTGGCATAAGGTTTGTACTTTTTATAATGAAGGGGGTCTTGATTTAAGGCCTTTAAAAGCTATTAACAAAGCTGCTATGACCAAACTTTGCTGGGAGTTATTTTCCACTGACAAAGAATGGGCATTATTGTTGAGGGCAAGAGTACACAGGAATAATTTGCCTATTAGCTATCATGTGAGTTCCTCAATTTGGTCTGGATTGAAAGAGCACGTTAATACTGTGTTGGAAAACTCTAGATGGCATCTTGGAGATGGTACTACAATTAATTTTTGGCGGGATAAATGGCTTTCCAAACCCATTGTTGATTTGATTAATATTCCACCTAATCTCCATTCACAGTTGTATGCTACAGTTAATGATTTTTTTCAAGGCGGTCAGTGGCAAATTCCGGATTACTTGTGTAGGCGTTTCCCTGCCATGGTTGCGGAAATTAAAAAGGTTACCATTCCTATTGTAACTTATTCAGATTATCTTGTTTGGGAATCTGTTGATTCTGGTGATCTTACTTTAAAAGAAGCTTATCGATTTACTAGGCAATCTCTTCCTGCCTGTTCTTGGGGTAAACTTCTCTGGAGAAATTCCATTCCCCCTTCTAAATCCTTCTTGATCTGGCGGCTTATTCATGATAAATTTCCAACAGATGACCAGCTTTGGAAGCGGGGATGCAATATTGTGTCTGCCTGCAGCCTCTGTGGGAATCATTATGAAACTACTAACCATTTGTTCTTCTCTTGCTCCTTTGCTTCTCGTCTTTGGGGTTGGTTAGGTAACTGTCTGGACTTATTGATTGATACCACTTCTATTCATTCTGTCTTGGAGATTTGTAAGCACAATTGGAGTTCTCAAACTGCTGATGTGGTCCTTGCTGGTGTTTGCACCATTATTTGGGGCATTTGACAGAGCTGAACCATTATGACTATAAAATAGTCCACATTGCAGGAAATAAGAACGTGCTAGCAGACATTCTAAGCAGATAATGGAGCGCGAACAACTAAAAAGATAAAAAGCATTAAAGCAAGCTCAATTAAGGCAAAAGGAGGAGGAGATGGAATTAATAAAGGCAGATCTTCAATTAATCAATCTTTAACTTGGAGAAGAAGAAGAAAAGCCTTAAGAAAAGAAGCTGAAGAAATATTGGGTGGTGTACAATGGCCCAATGCCTAGAATTTATGATGATTGCCACAAAGTAGTAGTTCACAAAAATGGAATCCCCAATGTAATTCACGAGTCATTCAAGTCACTGGAGGAAGCAAAAGGAGAATTAGAAGCATTTAATAGAAGAGAAGCCCACAAAAAGAAAAGTCAGAACAATATCGGTTTCCGTCCAAATACCAGCTCTCTTGGGCTAGAATCATCAAGACCAATAAATAACAATCCTAAAACAGGATTAATGAGGGATGCCAGGACTTTTGTCATAAAAAAGCAGAGCCTTAGCTTACTTCCAATTATGACAAGGGAGGAACACGAAGCAATGCTTCGTTTCTCTCAGGAAAATTTCAATAAGTCAATCTTTGAATTATTTAATTGGAATGAGGAGACAAAAATATACAACTTCTATGTCCTGAACAGAGGCAAATACGGAGTAAAGGCAGTAATTAACCCTGGATGTCTAGCCATTAGAGTGTTCAATTATTTCCAGTTCGGATTAATTGAATGCATTTATTTATCTAATGATCTTCAAGAATTACAATTTTTTCTAACAGGAATTAAAGAAGTGGTGAAATTCTATAAGCAAACAGTTGCCAGGGATCGGCCAATATTTATGAAGATGTACTCAAGCTATCTAGAATTCGAATCAATACAGGTTGCAAAGCACTTCATCAGCATTGGAATTTGCAACGGGACATTCCCATATATGGATAAGCCTCCGGAAGTACCATGCAATGAAGAAGAATATGCAACAATTATTGCATATCAGCTGTCCTACATATTCAAGCAAACTCAGAGAATTCGTGGAGACACGCCTTTGAAAGTAAATTACAAAGGACCAAATGCAATAATTACATCAAAAATTGAGCGCCCAATCATGAAGGAGGAGTTCGACAGGGTGATCAATTTTGAAGCCCCTTTCTTAACTCTGATGGGACCACATATCAACTATACGCCAGCTGTCAAGAAGAAGCTGTGCAAAATTATTAAATTTTATCAAGATCATGCTTGCGAATTATGCTATGAAGAAAAAGAAAAATCAATGCCAGAAGAAGACAAAAATGAAGATAAAGCAGAATTTTCGGGAGTTGCTGACAAGGCCTTTTCGGAAGACTCATGTGAAGCGGAATGATGTAAGACATGAGGTCATAAGGGCAAATATGTAAGGGCAAAAAGGCCCAAAATATCATGTAAATAGTCCACGTGTCGTGTGTAAATAGTGGGTACGTGTTATAAAAAACCCGCTATGTAATTATCAGTATTAGCCATGTATAGAGAAAAAAATTATTAGGTGTGGCTAATAGTTACTAGATAGGTGTCAGTAGTTTGTTGTTGTAAAAGATAGGATTACTAGCATAGGACAAAAGAGAAGAAGATAAAATAGCATTAAATGCTAGGAGAATTAAGTGGCAGAAGAAAAATAAAGAGGCCACATATGGATGTGTAGAAAGTATCATGTCCTATGTAGTAGTGTGTAGGAGTTTCGTTCTGTAAATATAAATAAGACCTCTTATACTAATGCTCGAGGAGAGGAAAAAAACTCCAGAAAGGTTCTCTTTAGAGAAACTTATCTTTCTTCCCCGATAAGAAGTGCATGCTCATTTCCTTGTGGATTTGAATCATTGCCTTAAGAGTGGCAACACTATGTACCTATCCTTGTGAAATATTAATAAAAATATCCAGTTTTATCTATATACTCCAGAAATAATTTTAGTTTCCAGAAATATTATCTTTACATATTACCAACCATATCATAAATTATCAAGCGAAAGCAAAGTGGGCATTTACAAAAGCATGATTCTTACTTAGGTATATTCAAAATCACATCTCTAAATATGAAAAATATATGTTTGAGTTTAGATTTAAATATATTATTTAGTATCTATCTTGGAAAATTATATTATTTCTAAATAAATATGGCCTCTACATCAAAGGATTTAGAAGTAACTAAATATAAAGATATAGAAAATTTAGAAGTTCATGAAGAAGCAGGAAATTATTCATCTACTATAGTTTTAAATAGAGATAAATTTAGGGAAATACAGAAAGAAAATATAGATCTCTCTGAAGGATGTAAAATTTAGAGGATCTACAAAAAAGGAGAAATTAAAATCAGCAATAAATATTTTTAATAAGAGAGAAAATATTCTTTATTTTGGAAAATTAGCAGTAGAGATAACCATTAATATTGAGGATACTGAAGGAAATACTTGTTTACAGTTAATTACTGCAAGAGATATAAATAACGTTATGAGAACTATTAAAAATAAGATGCATAGAAAGAAAATAGGATAAGTTCATATAGGAGCAATACAGATTTTATTAAAAGCAACTTACGCTGATAGAACAAATTCACCAATTAAAATTATTTTGATGGATGATAGAATTACAGATAAATATGACTCTATTTTAGGAATTTTGGATGCAAATTAAGCATACACAAAAGTGAAATTTAAGGTTTTCCCAAATATAGGAATTCCACTATATATAAAAAGATTAGACAGAACTTTAGCTCTTATATATAAGTTTTCTAGAAAGGATTTAATGAGACCAGGAGAAAAGTATTTTCAATTACTTGTTGTGTTAGTTTTGGACTTAGCAATTCTCATCATAGTATAGAATTTAGACATAATGATAAAATAAATTTACCTGTATTATTTATGGATATAGGAAAAAAATATATATGCCTAAGAAAAATAATATAGAAGATCTACCAGAAAATTACAATTGAAATATATTGATATTAATTCAGCAGAAAATAGGGACTATAAAAATATGATAGAAAAATATAGTACACAAATAGAAATACCAATTATGCTTTCAGAACCAGAAAAGGCTAGGAATGAAGAAAATGAAATAAATAAATTAACAAATCAAGTTAGGGATTTAGAATTATATCTAAAAAATAAGATATGAGTACCGCTATATTTTCTATAAATAATGGAATTACGGAGATACAAGTAAAAATGAAAGAAAGATCTACTATTATATATTCAAGTAGGATTGAAGATGAAGAAAGAGATTTTTATGAGAAAATAAGATGTATATGGAAGTTGGATTTGCCAAGAGAAATAAAAAGGATAATATGTATAAATTATGAAAAATTATGTGCACAATTTATAGTATATAATAATGAGATTATGGATGCTTTATGGTGGGAAGAATTTATGCTACCTGATAATTATCCAAAAATATATTTAGATGGGCAATTAGAAGATTTTGATATGGAAAATTGGTTTGTAGATGATGACTAAAAATTATAGGATTTATTGTACCCTTGATTTAATTAGAAATGTTAAAATTTTAGGTTTTTTAAATATTTATTTTGGGAATTAAATCAAGTTAGGGATTTAGAATTATATCTAAAAAATAAGATATGAGTACCACTATATTTTCTATAAATAATAGAATTATGTATGTTTTATGTATGCCCTAGATCTATTTGGTATCAGAGCAGGTAATTAGCTTGCGAAATTACAGAAATGAGAAATGCATCTAGACTTAATATAATTAGTAAAGG
This sequence comes from Calophaca sinica, assembly GCA_037113605.1. Lineage (NCBI taxonomy): Eukaryota > Viridiplantae > Streptophyta > Magnoliopsida > Fabales > Fabaceae > Calophaca > Calophaca sinica. The sequence goes on along the minus strand of CM073734.1, from coordinate 47,791,079 downwards.
ATTACACGTAGTGATGAAAGTAAATAATAACATATGAATTTTATATACAGATGAATTATTCTATAAAAAGCTAAGATATATTCAAAAATTAAAATTACCCAATGATGTTAAAATAAGATTAATAGAGAAGTATGGATGGCTATTAGGTCAAGAATTAGTATATAGCAGTGAGATAGTTGATGTTATGAGATTTTTTTTGATGATATATTCTAGTATTATAGATGAATGTGGTATATCATTCGAAGAAATTAAAGAATATAAAAGGAATAAAATTAGAGAAAAAATAAGATGAGAAAAGATAGAAGTAGAAAGACTTTATAGAACTATGGATGATCTTGTAAGGAACCTAATAGAATAAATGAGAGAATTTGGCAAGAAATTAGAGATAGAATTTTAGCATAAGAACAAAAATAAATAAATTAGAAGATGAGCTTAACCAGATCTAAAAAAGAATTACGAATCGCCGCACCAAGATGATGAACAAAACAACGCCGCACTTGAACGACGAAATCACGGAAAAACACGAATGAAAAACTAGATCTATATGGAAAAATCAGTTATTTAGATAAAAAGAGAGAAAAAAACGATGGAGAGAAAAACCAGATCTCTGTGGAAAAATCAACAATATTGTTGTTGACCTTTTTTTTTTTAGTTTTTTTTTTAGGCAAAAGAAAGGAGAGGGGCCTCGTGAAAACCTTCTGATGCAAAACCCTCCTTAGGGAAAAAACATCAAGTAGGAAAAAGAGTACCCCCCCTATATTTTATTGAAAAAAAAAAGAAAAAGAGAAACAAAAAAACATGGGGGGACTAGGCCAAAACCCATGAACCAAAAAAAACAACAAAGAAACCAACAAGAAAGAAAAACTCGCCTAAATAAATAACGCTATAAAGGCTAAAACAGATGTTGACATGCATAGGTATCACCATAATGACTATCATCCCAACTATGTTGGCACCAAAATCATTAACAATCATCTGCAGCACATCAAAACCCAACAGAAAAGGCCAAACTAGACCCAGTCCCATAGAGAGAAAACAACACTATTTGAAACGAAAAGTTGGGAGACCAAACTTATTACGGAAAAAATCAGTCCTAATAAAGCTAGGGATAGAGTTCCACCAGGTGTAGGTTTTGGAAGAAACTCCAAAAGAATCCAGCCTATCTGCACAGTGGTTGCCCTCCCTGAAAATATGAGAAATTTTGAAAGTCATAGAGGAAAATAAATGGATGCAATTCTTCCACCGGTTCCTTAAATGCCATGGAGCTAAGACAGGGTTATGAAAAGCCTGAACAACCAGGGAAGAGTCACATTCCACCCAAAGACGAGTCCAGCATCTATGCCTAGCCTCCTCAATGGCCATCATGGCGGCCATGAGTTCCGCTTCTAGAGAGGAAGCAATACCGAAATAGTTGGCGAAACAGCCAAGAACAACACCACTTTTATCTCTAAAAATACCCCCACCGCCGGAGTGCCCAAGAGAACCCCTAGCAGATCCGTCCGTGTTGACTTTAACCCAACCGCACGGAGGAGGGGTCCAATCTACCTGGAGGATAATAGGAGCTTTTGGAGCATGGATTCGAATACCAAAATATTTGAGAATCGAGAACTCCTGCAGGGAAGAAGACATACAACAATTAGTTAAGTTACCAGACAGAGAGGTCGAGCTTACGACTAAATTCATAGATGTCCGAATGGGAATATTCTTGTTGTCAAACTTCCGCTTGTTTCTGCAAAACCAAATCACCCACACAATGTTGATGATAGCAGCGGTAACCACGATTTTAGCTTGCGGGCTCCAGTTAAGTTTGCAGACCTGTAAAATATCTAAAATCGTTGAGGTGTCAGTGTTATAGTTAATCAAAGAGGCAAACCAGACCCAAAGAGACTTGGCGAAGCTACAAGTAAGGAACAAATGATCAGTAGATTCTGCAGCCGCATAGCACAAACTACAGATCGAAACACAAACACAACCACTAGATTTCAGGCGCTCCTCAATAGGCATACGGTTATGAACCAACCGCCACATAACAAAAGACTTGGAGGGGGGAATAGCAGCTTTCCAAATAGTTTTGCTCCAGGAGACATTTGGCTTAGAGTGCTTGAAATACAGGTAGGCCTCTTTGGACGAAAGCAATCCAGAGCTAGAGTCTGACCAAACTAACCTGTCAACATCATGAAAGCGAGGAATATTAATAGAAGCAATGTTTGAAGCAACATGAGGAAAAGAGGCCAAAATTCGACGAGGTATCTGCCACGAGTAGTCCTGAATAAAATCTGAGGCGATTGCAATCACCGATCGTGGAAGACCGTAGGAATATGAAGAAGCTGCACCAGAGGGGCTGAAAGCCAATTATCCATCCAGAAATTAATGTGCTTGCCATCTCCAATTTGCCAACTGGAATGAGACATGACAGTAGAGATATGGATCTTGATGCCTGACCAAATGGAGGACTTGATGTACCTGACAATAGGCTTTTATTCTTGAAAAATCTGGAGCGATAAAAAATGGCCCAATCTTTACTAGAAGACAACATGTCCCAATTGAGCTTGAGGAGAGAGGCCTCATTGAGGGCTTTAATAGATTTAATCCCAAGGCCACCTTCAATAGTAGAAGAGCATAAAGTGTCCCATTTAACCGTCACTATCTTTCTAATATTAATGTCTCCAGCCCAAATGAAATTACGGATGGCACGGTCCAAAGAATTCAACAGAGAGACTGGCCATGCATATATGCGAAAGCTGTAAAGGAGCATACTTTGAATGACCGACTTCACTAGCTCAACTCTACCCATAATGGATAACATAGAGCCCTTCCAAGTTGATCGGCTGGAGATGCACCCCTCTTGGCTTGCCCTTAAAAAGAGGGACTCCCAAATAATTAAAAGGGAGATGACCAGCACCAAATCCCACCAAAGTCGCAATCTGAGCAATTTTTGAAGGGGTGGTATTACTAGAATAAAACCTGCACTTACCCAAATTGAGATGTTGACCAAATGCCTGACTAACCCAACCAAAGCCATAAGCGCCTTTAAATTCGGTTTAGTTCCCTTGCAAAAGACTAGAACATCATCTGCGTAGAGCACGTGACTAGGAATCACAAGATTATTAGGCCCAGTAAAAGGCTTAAGAGAACCAGAGGACATCAGGTGAGAAATACCTCTACTCAGAACATCCTCAGCTAGGCAAAAAAGAAGCGGAGATAGAGGGTCTCCTTGTCTCACACCTCTTTTGCAAGTGAGGAAGCCAACTGAGCGACCATTAATAGCAAAAGAAAGTTTAGCCGAATGAAGAATAACATTGACCCAATGGCAGAACTTGCCATGAAAACCAAAAGCACGCAACACAGATAATAAGAAATCCCAGTCCAAAGTATCGAAGGCTTTTTTAATATCCAATTTAAGAGCAACATTACCTCCATAAGACTTGTAATCCAGCAAATTTACTGCCTCAGAAGTAATGCAGATACATTCATGAATGTGCCTATCTTTAAGAAAACCCCGTTGCTGAGGAGAAATAACCTTAGGAGCTATAAGAGCAAGTCTATCCGCAAGCACCTTAGTAATAATCTTAAATTGGTAATTCTCCAGAGCTATAGGTCTGTAATCCTCAATCCTATCTGCTCCAATGATTTTAGGAATAAGAACAACCAAGTTGGAGTTCATATTAGGAAGCATCCAACCTTGGGTAAAAAACTGCCGAACAGAGTTGCACACATCATCACCAATAAGATCCCAAAAGGCTTGGTAAAAGTTACCTCCAAACCCATCAGGGCCCGGTGCTCCATCCGCATTGAGAGCAAAAACAGCAGATTTAACTTCCTCACACGAGGGAATAGCAATCAAAGAAACATTATCTAAAGGAGTGACAATAGTAGGCACCACTTGATTAATCAAATCATTAGAAATACAAGCATTGGGGCTAGCATACAAAGAAGTATAGTAATTAAGAACATGAGTCGCAATATCATCTTGCTCCTCAAGAAGAGCATCACCATTTTTCAAAACAGTCATAGCTTTGGAAGCGTACCTGATCTTTGCTATCTTGTGGAAGAAACTAGTGTTTCTATCACCATGACAGTGTCAGTTAATTCTAGATTTCTCCCTCCAAAATTCCTCCTCATAAGAAAGAGCTTGTTGAAGCTCCATTTGAGCTAGCTGCTTGCTCCAAAGAACGAATCAAGCACCGATCGAAGCCATAAGTCAGGCTGGATCAATCCACAAAGAACAGAGCATTGTCAACCCGGACCTGGATGTTACCAAACACCATCTTATTCCAAGTCTTAAGTTCCTTCTTTAAAGCTTTGAGTTTTTGAGAGAGAATATACATAGGACAACCCACCACATTCCGACTCCAAACATCACTAACAAGTCTCCTGCAATCATGATGCTGCAGCCACATTTTATAGAATTTAAAGGCAGCTTGAATACGCACATTTCCCCTCTTCATGACCATTAACAATGGGAAATGATCAGAAGTACTTCTGACCAGAGTAGAGCAGGAAGTGGTAGACCAAAAATCAAGCCAAGCATCATTACACATACTTCTATCAAGCCTTTTTTCCGTAAGAGCAATGCCTCTCCTGCCATTACTCCAAGTAAACTCAGCCCCTCTGGTTAAAATGTGAGTCAAATTGCAACAATCCGTAAAATTATGAAAGTCATCACAAGCAATTTTTAGAGGAAATTTTAAACCTTTCACCTCATGAGAACCCAAAACTGAGTTGAAGTCCCCAATGTAGCTCCAAGGACCTGGATTAGAAGTTTGTAGAGAGATTAAATCAGACCAAAGTCTCCTTCTGGTCAAATAAGAGGTACTCGCATAAACACCACAAACAAAAATAGATTGCCCTTCCATACAGACAGAAACAGAAATTTGCTGAGAAGTATTACTGATGACAGTGGGAGATAATTGATCTGAGCAAAAGCACCAAAGATTAGACAACGAACCATTCCTGTTATTAGTCACTACTGGCTGGAGATGCAACTGCCTCCAAAAAGAAGTACTAACATCAGATATGGGTATCCAAGGCTCTGAAATAAAAAGCAAATCTGGTTGATGAATGTTACAGAATTTTTTCAATACCAATCTGGTATCAGGGTTGGCGAAACCACTACAGTTCCAATAGAGAACCTTCATTAAGCAAAATTTCTAGGACCCCCCTAGAACGGGTTTGATAGGCAGTAGCTTTGGCTGCTTGTTTAGCTTTTTTCTTTTGCTTCTTTTTCTGTGACCTAGACATAACAGGACTAAATTTATCACCATCAGGGCCATCCTCCAAATATTTAGAAGCAGAACCTGTAATTTGATTAGAACTACTGCTAGGAGTATCCATAGCAATTTCCTCATCAACATCTTCATCTTCAGGATCCAATTCCCCCCAAAGTTTACCAACTATTCTCATGTCATGTGCAACATTCTGGTTGGTGTAACTATCCACCGCATTAACAATATCATTAGAATTAGGAGGTTGCGCACCTGGAGCCACTGGAGGAGGTGTGACCAAATTATCACTAGATGTGACAATATCAGCATCATCACAATCAGTAGCAACATCAGATTGTACAAAAGAATCCTCCACAACTGTGTCTTCAACGGAGTCAGGAGCATACTGGTCTAAATCAACAATACCTGGAGAAGCAGTTTCATTATCAGCTACCACAATAGTAGCTGCTATGGAGTCAGCAGCCTTCTCGGGTTGAGCATGCTGAGAAGGTAGAGTATCATTTGCTGCCGGAACTGCTTCAAGTTCCACGCTATGACGTGAGTTAGCAACAGCTGCTGCAAGGCCACCAACTTGGTTCGGGATGAGTTCCAACAAAGGATTAGGATCACGCTGCATATCTGCAATAAGAAAAGGAGCATTATTAACACCAATAACATCAGCACGAGTAGGAGGTACCTTCTCAACAATTGTGTCAGAAGATGTGCCAATATGTTCGGCCTGAGCATGCGCCAAATTAGCAACACCCTTTTCTTTATCAGTTTGCTTCCTAGAAACCAAGCCAGCAGCCGAGGTCTTATCATTCTGTATGTTCTTGCGGGCGGCAAGAGGAGCATGACCATGCCTTTTGCAGTTTGTATTCGAATGGCCAATTATCTTGCACAAAGTGCAAAAATTTGGGAGCTTCTCATACTCCAGCTGAACGTTGAAACCAATGATGTGAATCCAACACTGAGTGCGGGACTGCCCTTGAAGAGAAGGGTGAAAGTTAGGCGTCCACCGTGAAAGGTGAAGAATACCGGGTTTGAGTGACCAAGAGCCAGAAGACCAAACGCTACGCAAATCATCAGAGGAGGCAAACGAGAACTCGTAGAAACCCTTACCCAACGAGACCATGTGCCACTGGCCTAGAGGTTTCCAAAGGGCCGCTAGTTTGTTGCGCAAGTCACTGTACTTGAATGGAGCATCGCCCTTCGCAAGAATCAAGCGACCATGGAGGTTGTTTTTGCAAGCTTCAAGGCCAGCCTTATACTCATCCTCAGGGATTTGAATTGCCAATGAATCACCAATTAGCCGAGGCTTAGGTAGAAGATCAATGGGGATGGCACAAGACTTAGAAAGTGCTTGCGCGAAGGACTTCTTTTGGGCCACCGTGGAAGGCGATGGAGACGGCGTGGAAGGGGCTGCATGCTGAGAGGGAGAGGGAGGCGGTGGTGGGGAGGGCGGTGGGATACAGGCCCACGAGCAAATAGGTGCAGGCAGCGCCATGCACGAAGCAAGAGTGCCGCGACCAATGGACGTAACAGATCACGTATGCGCCGAGGGAGATAACAGGTGCGCCGCGATAGAAGGGGAGGAGGGGAGTCTGAGTCGTAGCCAGGCAGGCAGCGGCGAGACGTAGTGCACAGCGGCGTGGAACGCAAACCTAGCAGAGGCCACTGGTCAACACGGGTCAACGCCTGTTTTTCCAGATACTCTGATTTGTGTTGACGGCGGAGAAGAGTGCGCCGAACATCCAAGAGGTTGCGCCGAGGTTGGAGGAGGTCAGGGCGGCCGGGGAAACCGCGCTTATGCTCCAGAAGGCCGCCAGCCAAGAAGATCCGACAGGGGGAAGACGGCGACGTAAAACAGAGTGCAACACACTCTTCCGTTCGCGGCTGATAAGAGTGCACCGGACCAGATAGAGGGCGCGCCGTGGACGAAGGAGGAGTGGGTGGTCGACTGCAACGTCGCTCTACGCCGGAAGGCCGCCGTACAAGGAGCACCGGGAGGGAGAGGACGGCTTCGTAAGCAAACCCTAGCAGAGTCTAACCAAAATGGAGTCTTGTTAATGATCAAAATAAAAAAGCAGCTGGTAAAGGGTAAGTATTTACATTTTTTTTCTTGTTGTTGACCTTAAAATTTCATCATTTTTTAGAATTGGCAATTTCTTTTAAATCAACTAGTTTTTTGTCCCGTGCATCAAAATTTGTCATATTACTTCTGCATTTTTTTGTTCAAATAATATATGTTGTAGCTTTTGTAACACAATTAGCCACCTTAACGAAAAATCTTAGATTAAAAAATGAAAAACAAATTAAATTTGGTTTATAACATGAAAAAAATTATGTTCTTTCAAACTGAGAAAATAATGTCATAACTTTCTTAAATGTAATTACCAACATATAAAATGGTACGCCCCGTTTAAGTACCAAAAAAAAATATAAACTGGTAAAACATAATTATATTTTTTTTTTGACAAAGGTAAATAATAATTATATAAAGATAAACGTTAAGCAACATATATAATAGTACTTTATTTGTCATACCAAGTTAACATGCAGACTATCAAAAATTTATTGGCACCTTCGGTGAGTAGAACACTTAACTATTAAATTTCAATCAAGGAATGCACAAAGTAAATAAGATAAAGTTGTGTATGTTTCAAAAGTTGAGGAAATAATGTTAACCCAAACTATCTAAGCTAAATTCCGATAAACTTCTCTATAAACTATATTTGAAGTGGTGGTTGTCACATCTCCCTATTTACATATGAGTATCTTCAAACTATTGTGTGATGTGACCCTTGATATTGCAACATATAATTGACCATGGGAAAAAACTGATTGCGGAAGATAGATTCCCACATGTTTCAAAGACTGCCCTGACTTTTATTTACAGTCATTGCAAAAGAAACAATTACTGGAAATTGTTTGCGCTGAAATTTAATGGAAATTCTTAAATCATATGAGATCAATGACAATTTAGGAATAAAAACTTTTTCTACTACTTTGCAATCAGAAATAACCTTTGCCTCTAACACATGATTGCCAAGTTGTGTGACTATGAGTTGAGTATCATTGCCCAATCCCCGCGACTGGCCTATATTTCTCAATAACATGATGAGAACACCAATCTTTAACTTCAGTTAATAATTAGGAAGTCCAGATGAAAAAATTGTATTAAAAAATTATGGAGTATATATATCATCTGGTCTATCAAAATTTTCATTAACCGAAAATGCTATCAAAACTTAGGTAAGTTTTTGTTTCCCCAGGCATCAATGACATAATGTACTCAATCAATTGATTAACAACATCACTTGTGGGGTGCTAAAATAGCTATATGAAGAAAGAATAATGGGTCTCTCATATTTTCTAAAATAGATAGGTATGTACTATTAAAAATAGCAGCAAGAGGATCACCTGAATTTTCGATAAACATATAAGGAAGTATATCAACTGTTGCATTTGCATCAGTTTTTCACCAATAGTTCCATTTCCAATACCCAACACCCAACCCGAAAACTCCTTCAATTGTCGTACTTCTTCTTCTAAAGACCTACCATGAAGCCTCATGTTTTTTGTTAATGTAAGCAGCTTACATAATGGCCAAAGGTATAACAAATTAATGCTAGTATGAACAACATCTTGCCTCGTTCTTTTCAGTATGACTGGAAGTATCTGCCTAAAATCACCACCAAGAACTATTACTTTTCCTCCAAACGACAGATTTTTACTTTCACTATTAGGAAATCGAAGTATATCCCTGAAGGTTCTATCAACTGCTTCAAAACAATGCCTGTTAGTCATTGGAGCTTCATCCCAAATTATAAGTTTAGCCTTGATTATCAATTCTACCAAAGGACTACCCTTGTTTATGTTACAGATCGAATCTTCATTCAAATTAATAGGAATTTGAATCCTAGAATGTGTTGTCCTACCACCTAGAATCAACAAATACTATGCCAAAAACAATTTTTAATAGTGGAGTTTTTTAAATATTATACGGAGGTCTTTTTATAGCGCTTTTGCAAACAAGTACTATTAAAAATGTGCTTTTTACAACACGTTTGAGAAGGTGTGCTATGAAGGGGCAGATGTTTTTTATGAAATACCTTTAATAGCGCTTACTTCACGAAGTGCTATTAAAACCTACGATCTTTGATAGAGCTTTCTTCATATAGCACTATTAAAGGATGAACGCTCGAAGTCTTCACTTTCACTGACCCTAGTTCTTGATAGCGCAAAGACTTTCCTCCCTGTCGCACTCAATGCGAAGGCTCGCTCAGCACCACCTGTAACGACCCGTTTCCGGACCGCTACCGAGCTCAATATACCGAGCTCGAGTTACCGAGCTCAACACACCAAGCTCAACATAAATGATATATGAGATGTGTTTTAAAAACAAAACTCTTGTGCCTTTTAAAAGTACGATATATATTTTTTTTTTATAAAACCAACTCGTGCACATCAGAGTAATTACAGCTTTTCGAAACATGGTGCAACTAAGACACAAGACTTAAATTCTAATAAAACATACATGCATAACATACACATATATATATCACTCGAAATAATAATGTATACAAAATACAGAGTAGCAAATGTGCAAAGAAAATACACCTAAGGTACGATGACTTCAAAAAAAAAGCAATCATACCCTGGGGGTACTTCCGGCAGACTCCCACGCAGGGGGCTGCTCCAAAAGTAAGACCACCAGTCTACCCTGAAACAACAAAACACACTGCCCAAACTGGTCACGACCTCGAACACAAAAGAAAAACAAGTACAGTCCTCAGAAAAACAAATATCCAACAAACAAACAATCACGACAAGTACAGGTCGTCACTCGGGTCCTCGTCGAGCTCCTCCTCGGCATCATCTACTGTCGAGTTCCCTGCGCCCTCGACATCGTCTGGGTAACCGTCATGGATTGAAGGCACCACGGGAAAGGGTCAACTTCTCGACAATTCAAGATAAGCTCGACATAAATGATATAAGCAAACAACAATAATATATCTCAATCACCACACGTGACTCGACCATCTCACTCTAGACTCGACACAACTCTTATTCCGGAATATCGTCAGCAGGTCCATCCCCAAACTGACGTAATAGGTAAACGGCAGGTCCAACCCCAAACCGATACCATGCATTAATCGGCGAGTCCAACCCCAACCGATAATGCGACGCCTAGCCAATCCACCATAAACAAAAAGGGGACCTAGCACCCTCGATTATCCGGGTCGGCTCAAAACGTCATACGACTCCTAGCTCTCTCACTCGATGATTAGCTCGCCGCATGTCAAAGAGTAACACAACTTACTTGATCACATATCAAATAAAGAGAGCATGCTTAACATGAAGAAAACACAATTCGACATTTAAGCAATAAAACATTCTGCATGAAGAAACGCACTTCGACAGCAATACACCATTCACAACATATATTCAATCACATATCAAATACATGCAAAAACTCAATCATATCACAACATTCCAATCTCGACACCAATCAAGGAGTCCATACATAAATATAACAATAAAAATAAAGTCTTAGAGATATCTAGGAGTTGCCCTTACGCTAGCATACTACGAAAGTATTAATGTGAAGCGCCCTTACGAACTCAAGTTAATCCGCTCGACAACGACCTCGACAATTTGTCTTCAAAGAGCTCGACAACGACTTCTCTTACTCGATCTCGACACGGCTGTCTTCAACGAGCTCGACAACGACTTCGACACGTACCGTCCTCAATCGACCTCGACACGTACAGTCCTCGATCTGGATTCTGCTGCTTCCGCGTCCTTGGATTCGCTTTCCCGTACACCTTGATTCGGAAATCACTCGATCTCGGGAATCAGACTTCCTAAAACAAACATAACTCAGATCGATCCATGGGTTCTAATACATCTAGCTCTCATCCCAAACTTAACCACAACCCAGAAAAATATAAAACTCAAGAACTGAAAGATATTTTTCCTCTAACACAAAGTTAGGGATTTCGATCAAAGTTCATGAAAAAGTTATCTGATGCTTCAACAGATAGATCGACAACAACATCAACCAGGAGTAACAAATGAAAAACAAAAAAATCAAAACGAACCAAAAATGAAGGTTTCTGGGCACTGCCGATTGCAGAAAAACAGAGAAAGAAATTTGTTTTACAAGCCCAATTAATCGGTTAAAAAGATAGGTAATATTGTGAAGAAGAAAACCCATCAATTTGACATGATTTGGAAGCATAAAACTGGCTAAAAATGGAAGAAGAAATAGCGCTAAACAGTAGCACGAAGAAGATAAAAATCGGTTTTTCATACCTCAACGGTGATCGAGCAGACGAGATATGTCGAGAAGATGATGATGAACAAAATTGATGAAGAAAGCTTGTGCAGAATCTCGATGGAACTCACGGTTTCGTCGATGGAGATTTTTGAAGAAAACAACGAAACTCAGAGCAGAAGGAAGGAAGAAGAAAGAAAGAAGAAAAAGAAATGAGTGTTTGAGGGAAAACTGATCGTGAATACAGCTGGAAGGGCATAATCGTAACTCCAGCTATAAGATGCCAATCCCATCAATCATCTACCCGTTTAATCGTTCCTCTCATAATTACTCTCTACTCTGTCGGTCAACGGTCTAAACACGCGACGAGAACGGTCAAGCCGACATTATGATTATTACAAACAATATAATAATAACGCTGAATAACGTTCGAAAGAATACGAGGTGTCATCTCGACACGATGTCGACAAGGGTGCTCGTGCAAACGCACAAGGTTCTAACACGAGTTCGTGAACGCGGCCTCCTCAGCTCGACATGCGTCCTCATCAGCTCGGTACGCGACTTCATCAACTCGACACGCGACCTCCTCAGCTCAGCAGCTAGTGCACGTGGTCTCCTCAGCTCGGCAAATGATCTCGGCAAACGATCTAGTCACGGGATCTCGACACAAGGTCTTGGTCGAGGTCTCGATACGTCGTCCTAATACGATGTCGATCTCGTCCTCAGGTGTTACAATCTCTCCCTCTAAAAAAATTTCGTCCTCGAAATTGCAAATAAGATTCTTACCTCAGAAAAGTTCAGGGTACTGAGTCTTCATCTTCTCCTCCAGCTCCCAAGTCGCATCTCCCGTCCTCTGATCCCACACAACTTTGATGAGTTGAATCTCTTTGTTCCGCAACTGTTTGGCTTTCCGATCAACGATCCTTGCTGGTGATGCTTCAAAAGATAAGTCGTCCTTCAGTTGAATCACATCTGGTTCGATGACATGAGAGGGGTCGGAAACATACTTCCGCAATTGTGAGACGTGGAAGGCGTCGTGGATGTTCGACAAGAATGGTGGTAAGGCAATCTGATATGCCACTGGACCAATACGACGAAGAATCTGGTAAGGTCCAATAAATTTAGGGGTAAGTTTCCTGGATTTGATCGCTCGACCAACTCGATGAGTGGGGTGACTCTAAGAAATACATGTTCTCCTTCCTCGAACTCGAGTGGTCGACGTCGTCGGTCTGCATAACTCTTACGTCGACTTTGAGATGTTCGCATCCGATCTACGATCAAGCGGATCTTCGGTAGTCTGCTGGATCATATCTGGTCCTCTGACGATTCGCTCGCCGTCCTGGTACCAACAAAGAGGCGTCGACATTTACGTCCATACGGCGCTTCAAAGGTGCCATTCCAATACTCGCATGGAAGTCGTTATTGTAGGTGAACTCCACCAATGGTAAGGCGTCGTCCCAACTTCCTCGGTGATCTAACGCATAAGCTCGCAACAAATCTTCAAGCGATTGGATCGTTCTCTCGATCGACCGTCGATGCGTGGATGATATGCCGCGCTAAGCTCGAGCTCGGTTCCCATCGCTCCTTGCAATTCCCTCCAAAAATGAGACGTGAACTTCGGATCTCGGTCCGACACGATCGAAGAGGGTATTCCATGAAGTCGTACTATCTCCGCGATGTAGATCTCGGTCAGCTTTTCCACGTTGTATGTCGACCTCACTGGCAAGAAATGAGCAGATTTGGTCAATCGGTCGACGATCACCCAAATCGAATCATTCTTCTTCTGCGTCTTCGGCAAACCTACAACGAAGTCCATGGAAATATTGTCCCATTTCCAAACTGGTACGTCAAGCAATTGTAGCATTCCCGCAGGTCGTTGGTGCTCCACCTTCGCTTTCTGACACGTCAAACATGAAGCTACGTACTCGGCCACTTGCTTCTTCATTCCGGACCACCAAAAATGCTTCTTCAAGTCTATCTTGGAAAAGATCGCCGCTCCACGAAGTTGGTCCATCAAGTCGTCAATACGTGGTAACGGATAACGGTTCTTCACGGTAACCTTGTTGAGTTCGCGATAGTCCACGCACAGCCTTGATCGTCCATCCTTCTTCTTAACCAACAACACTGGAGCTCCCCACGGTGACACGCTCGGTCGTATGAATTGCTTCGACTCCAAGTGTTCGATCTGGGACTTCAGCTCTTTCATCTCGGCAGGAGACATCCTGTATGGCGCTTTGGAAATCGGTCCTGTTCCTGGAATCAGGTCGATGGAGAACTCGACCTCTTGACCGGTGGCAACCCTGGCACGTCTTCGAAAACGCCCTCAAAGTCACACACCACCGAACATTCTTCACGTCGATCTGTTGGAAAACTTCCGAACTAGCGGATACATGTATTCCCTAGTTCCTTCTTTCAAAGAAACTCCAATACGTTCGCAGAAAGATAATTGGAGACTCCAAGGTCTGGAAAAATTACGCTTTCACGGGCACAGTCAAAAGGACATGGTGGTGTGACAACCAATCCATCCCGAGAATGACATCTAAGCCCTTAAGAGGCAAACAAACCAAATTGACCACAAACTTTCTACTCGAATAATCACTACACAATTAAGACATGCGGTGTTTGTGACTAAGGTTTTAGCGGTTGGGGTTGTAACTACTAATTTAAGCGGTAAGCGATCCACAGTCAAGTTCAAATGGTTCACACAATCGAGAAGAAATAAAGGAATGGGTTGCACGAATCAAAAAGAACGGATAAGGATTTACCCTCGATCTCACATTCACCTTGGATAAGATCATCGGCTCGACCGCTTCCTCGCCACTCATGCAGAAAACTCTGCCTTTAGCCACTTGACGCTTCCCTTTGGCTCTTGCCGCAAGCATAGTCGGTTCAGCTTTGGGTGTAGGACAATCCTTGGCAAAATGTCCTGGCTTCTTACAGTTGAAACACACCTCCTCCTTCTGAGTACAGCTACTCGCGTAATGTCCCGGCTTTCCACATCGGTAGCAAGTCACCTCGACACTGGTCTGTCCTCCGCTTCTCGGTACCTGGGTTATCGGATGATACTGTCCCCTGTTGTCGTTCCCCTGAGGTCGGTCATACGGCTTCTTCTGCGGTTGTTTTCCTTTCTGTGCAAATCTCTGCCCCGCACTTTGGGGTCTCACCGGTCCGCCCGCAATAATCTTTTTCTTGTGGCTCCTTACTCCTTCTACCTCGACACATCGATCAATCAGCTCTTGGAGATTTCGGATCCTCAACGACACCACTGACTTCTGAATGTCGAATCTCAATCCCCGTTGGAATCTCTCACTCAACCATCTCTGGTCAACTCGATCACGGAATGGACTGAAATACCTCGCCAACGACTCGAACTTGGCCGCATACTCGGACACCGTCGAGTTGCCTTGCTGCAATTGAAGAAATTCTTGCTCCTTCTCGGCTCGTGCAGTATCCGGGAAGTACTTGTCCAAGAACCTTTCACGAAAAAGCTCCCAGGTCATCTCGCGACGTTCTGCTATAAATGTTTGCTTCACTCCTCTCCACCAATACTCCGCGTCTCCTAGCAGTAAGTAGGTGGCATAGTCGACCTTCACGTTGTCCGGGCAATGAAGTGCCTCGAAGATCTTCTCGATCTCTTGCATCCAAAGATCAGCTTTATCTGGATTTGGCTCACCGCAGAACTTCGGTGGATCATGCTTCCTGAAGTCTGCCAATCCTCTCGCTTGACATTTCGTTACGCTCGTTCTTTGTTCTGCCGCAAGTTCTGTTGAGTTAACGCTGCCGTCTGTTGAGCCATCGCGTTAACTGTTGAGTTGCAGCGGTGATTGTTGAGCCATGGCTGCCGCCATCTCGGTCATAGCTTGAATAGCTCGTTCCATGTCGGCGTTCTCGGTTGCGGATGTCGTATTCCTACGAGGTGGCATTAGATTCCACAAAGTTCAAAACCCTGCCGAATCTCACAACAAGGATGTGTTAAAACACACCGCTTCAATCAAGAAACAGTTCAAACAATTTTTCAAGCAATAAGTGCTTCACTTAATCAAACAAAGAATCAACATAATACAACTAGGTACCCAACACACAACCCGACCACGGTGACGGTCAAATCTTCCTATGCACACTTCGGTCGAATCAAGCTGCTCTGATACCAACAATGTAACGACCCGTTTCCGGACCGCTACCGAGCTCAATATACCGAGCTCGAGTTACCGAGCTCAACACACCAAGCTCAACATAAATGATATATGAGATGTGTTTTAAAAACAAAACTCTTGTGCCTTTTAAAAGTACGATATATTTTTTTTTTTTATAAAACCAACTCGTGCACATCAGAGTAATTACAGCTTTTCGAAACATGGTGCAACTAAGACACAAGACTTAAATTCTAATAAAACATACATGCATAACATACACATATATATATCACTCGAAATAATAATGTATACAAAATACAGAGTAGCAAATGTGCAAAGAAAATACACCTAAGGTACGACGATTTCAAAAAAGCAATCATACCCTGGGGGTACTTAGCGAACTCCCACGCATTTGCTCCAAAAAGTAAGACCACCAGTCTACCCTGAAACAACAAAAGAACACTGCCCAAACTGGTCACGACCTCGAACACAAAAGAAAAACAAGTACAGTCCTCAGAAAAACAAATATCCAACAAACAAACAATCACGACAAGTACAGGTCGTCACTCGGGTCCTCGTCGAGCTCCTCCTCGGCATCATCTACTGTCGATTTCCCTGCGCCCTCGACATCGTCTGGGTAACCGTCATGGATTGAAGGCACCACGGGAAAGGGTCAACTTCTCGACAATTCAAGATAAGCTCGACATAAATGATATAAGCAAACAGCAATAATATATCTCAATCACCACACGTGACTCGACCATCTCACTCTAGACTCGACACAACTCTTATTCCGGAATATCGTCAGCAGGTCCATCCCCAAAGCGGCGTAATAGGTAAACGGCAGTCCAACCCCAAACCGATACCATGCATTAATCGCCAGGTCCAACCCCAACCCGATAATGCGACGCCTAGCCAATTCACCATAAACAAAAAGGGGACCTAGCACCTCGATTATCCGGGTCCGGCTCAAAACGTCATACGACTCACTAGCTCTCTCCCTCGTTGATTAGCTCGCCGCATGTGAAAGAGTAACACACCTTACTTGATCCCATATCAAATAAAGAGAGCATGCTTAACATGAAGAAAACGCAATTCGACATTTAAGCAATAAAACATTCTGCATGAAGAAACGCACTGACAAAGAATACACCATTCACAACATATATTCAATCACATATCAAATACATGCAAAAACTCAATCATATCACAACATTCCAATCTCGACACCAATCAAGGAGTCCATACATAAATATAACAATAAAAATAAAGTCTTAGAGATATCTAGGAGTTGCCACTTATGCTAGCATACTACGAAAGTATTAATGTGGCGCCGCTACAGAACTCCAAGTTAATCTTTGCTCGACAACGACCTCGACAATTTGTCTTCAAAGAGCTCGACAACGACTTCTCTTACTCGATCTCGACATTTGTCTTCAACGAGCTCGACAACGACTTCGACCGCGTCTGAGTCCTCAATCGACCTCGACACGTCGCTTCTCGATCGACCTCGACACGTCTGATTCTCGATCTGGATTCCATTGCTTCCACGTCCTTGGATTCGCTTTCCGTACACCTTGATTCGAAATCACTCGATCTCTGGGAATCGGACTTCCTAAAACAAACATAACTCGGATCGATCCATGGGTTCTAATACATCTAGCTCTCATCCCAAACTTAACCACAACCAGGAAAAATATAAAACTCAAGAACTGAAAGATATTTTTCCTCTAACACAAAGTTAGGGATTTCGATCAAAGTTCATGAAAAAGTTATCGATGCTTCAATGATAGATCGACAACAACATCAACCAGGAGTAACAAATGAAAAACAAAAAATCAAAGCGAACCAAAAATGAAGGTTTCGGGCGCTGCGGGTGCGAAAAAGCAGAAAGAAATTTGTTTTACAAGCCCAATTAATCGGTTAAAAAGATAGGTAATATTGTGAAGAAGAAAACCCATCAATTTGACATGATTTGGAAGCATAAAACTGGCTAAAAATGGAAGAAGAAATAGCGCTAAACAGTAGCACGAAGAAGATAAAAATCGGTTTTTCATACCTCAACGGTGATTGAGCAGACGAGATATGTCGAGAAGATGATGATGAACAAAATTGATGAAGAAAGCTTGTGCAGAATCTCGATGGAACTCACGGTTTCGTCGATGGAGATTTTTGAAGAAAACAACGAAACTCAGAGCAGAAGGAAGGAAGAAGAAAGAAAGAAGAAAAAGAAATGAGTGTTTGAGGGAAAACTGATCGTGAATACAGCTGGAAGGGCATAATCGTAACTCCAGCTATAAGATGCCAATCCCATCAATCATCTACCCGTTTAATCGTTCCTCTCATAATTACTCTCTACTGCTTGGCCAATCCAGCGGTCTAAACACGCGACGAGAACGGTCAAGCCGACAATATGATTATTACAAACAATATAATAATAACGCTGAATAACGTTCGAAAGAATACGAGGTGTCATCTCGACACGATGTCGACAAGGGTGCTCGTGCAAATGCACAAGGTTCTAACACGAGTTCGTGAACGCGGCCTCCTCAGCTCGACATGCGTCCTCATCAGCTCGGTACGCGACTTCATCAACTCGACACGCGCGACCTCCTCATTTCGGCGACTAGTGCACGTGGTCTCCTCAGCTCGGCAAATGATCTCGGCAAACGATCTAGTCACGGGATCTCGACACAAGGTCTTGGTCGAGGTCTCGATACGTCGTCCTAATACGATGTCGATCTCGTCCTCAGGTGTTACACCACCAATCACCTTCCTCACCGTCGCACCGCCAGTGAGACCTCCACGTTCTGGCGCCACTAACCTCCCCGTCGCACCGTCAGTGACACCATCTCTCTCTTTCATAAAACCTTCGCGCGCACAAAGACCCTCACTGTGCCTGCAACAATCCTCCATGCGCAAAGGCGGTTCTGGTCAACGGGGTGAGTCGGTGGAGGAAGACGAGGAGGATTTAGACCCCAAGGTTGGT
Organism: Calophaca sinica; assembly: GCA_037113605.1. NCBI lineage: Eukaryota > Viridiplantae > Streptophyta > Magnoliopsida > Fabales > Fabaceae > Calophaca > Calophaca sinica. The sequence goes on along the minus strand of CM073734.1, from coordinate 47,772,470 downwards.
TGCGATTGCGTGGCGGAGCCGGGGAAGTTAAGGTTGGTAGAGTCGAGGATTTTGGGGAGGGTGAGGGATGTGTTTAGGGTGGTCGGTGAAAAGGGGTTCGTGGGTTTGGGAGGTTTTCGGAACGTGAGGAATGTTTATGATTTGAAGGGTTTGAAATTGGAAGTGGATGAGACTGATTTTGATTTTGGGACTTTGTATGAGATTGATTGTGAGAGTGCTAATCCTGAAGAAGCTAAGCGTCTACTCGAGGACCTCTTGAAGGAGAATGGAATTGATTATTCATACTCTGTGGCGTCCAAATTTGCAATATTCCGATCTGGGAAACTGCCATAGTGAGTTAAATTTCTATCATTTTGAATCGAGCTACTTGTCCATTTGATTCTTTTTATCGTTTTTGTGTATTTGTTTCTTGCTATTGTAATGTACTTTCTATTTCTTTGATGTGGTTCGGATGCTTTTTTGTATTCTAAATTATCAGTCTTCTACATTCTGTGTTAAGGCTATTTTGTTTCTGGGATATGATGTGTTGTGTGACTTTTGCTCATACCAATAAAATACAACTGATGTATCTTATAAGTTGTCTTTCCATGAAATTAACAAAAAGGACTTCTTTGTGGTTGCCAGCAGCCTTTTGGTCTAATGGCACCTTCCCTTGTAGCAACTAGCAACGACGAGGCAGGCTGATATTGAGGGTTCAAAACATATTGATTATATGAATGTATGTACGCCTGTGTGTGTGAGAAAGATGCCATAATTTATGAGCTTGTAGAGTTGTAGTCAATAATTTAAGAATGTAAAATTTACTTGTGTCTTGCACCTATCGTTCAGCTGTTACTGTTAATCTGATGTTCCTGCTTCTTTTGTTTACACGTTTGATCTATCATTTCTACTGGTCAAGTGGTCATGTCGTTTTGATTGGCCGTTCCGGGGTTGGCTGGTATAGATTCTCAAATCCCAGCTGAATCATCCTGTGAATGACTAGTGGGTGATGAACAATCTAAGATGGTGTGCAAATCTTAGGTGACTAATAACCATGGTAGACATCATTGCCGCAATCTATTTTAAGGCAAATAGGTAGCTACTACTCTATGTGATAGCTATACCTATCCTTTTTGTAAAATGTTGTTCAAGTCATCAACTGCCTATCTTTGTCTTTGCAGATCAAAGACAAGGTAAGAATCTCACTTTCAGCAACAACAAGGTTAGTCTTATTCATCCCATTTAATTTCCTTTGCTTATTCTTTTGAAGAAAAAGCATTCCCCCACTTAAGAAACCATTCATAGTAGACTTCTTTCCACATTTTGTGCTAGATCCTGTGTGTAATTAACAAATTATATATGTTTGTGTGTATAAGGCACAGATTGTGCCATTTAGAAGCAAGATATGCTTATTTAATAGATATGTTTGCCATTCAAAAAAAAAAGATATGCTTATTTAATATTTGTTGAAAGCTTGGTTTATCTTGGAGGATTCGTTCTCGTTTTGGCTTTGGTGGGTACAATTATAACCTCGACCAGACCTCTCCTATTAATTAAGAAAGGTGATTCTCCTATTAATTCATAATATGTATTCCTTATTACTTATGCTATTTAATGTTTAGGCTTTTACCTTTTGTAAATGACTTACTGGAAGTACAAGCTTGAATTATGACATGGGACATATTTACGTTTACTTTAATTCTTTATTTAGATGCTATATGTATAAAAGAAAAAATATTAATGTGGATGTATAGACTTTTTTTTTTTTTTTGACAGTATGGATGTATAGACTTATAGGTCTTCATTTGGTGCACTATGTGTTGTTTATTTGAACCGTCGGTGTCTTTTATCTTGTCTCACGGATAATATTTTTAAATGCTCTTTTCATAGGAGTCTTCTTTATGTTTCCTTTAATAGTTCGAGGAGAATTTGTTGAAGTAGTCCAGTTACCATAACAATAATATCGCCCTGATTATTCTTCTAGTTTATGAAGTAGTTTTTCTAATATCTAATATTTTACATGAGGAGTTCATCAAAAATTTGAAGAGTTCCGTAGTAGGTTTAAGTGAAAATGGTATAGTTATGCATAGTCCAATAATTGTCTACTGTCCAATATTTAACCCATGTCATGACTAGGGTTGAGTGGATGCTCAATAAAGCAAAAGTTAGGCTTGATGCATAAGTGTGATTATGGTTTTGTTTAGGGAGAAAACAGAAGAACTGAGTTTGATTTTTGGTTTGGATTTTGCATGTGGGAGATGCTAAGAAGGACTACGCTTGTTGGGAGAGACCAGAGGACATGGACGCTTCAAGAAATGTCTTTAAGGTAGATGCAAACACACCTGGTTAAGAAGTTGCTTTGGAAACTGCAACTGCTTCTTTGGTTTTCAGAAGAAGTGACCCCACATACTCCAACATTTTAGTCAGGAGGGTGATGCGAGTCCAATTGGGTCAACTGAGCAAGACACTCAAAATGGGCCAGCAAGTATAGTCCAGCCCAAACCTGTGCAAGGCAGAGTCCGTAAAAAGCCTTTTTGGAGCAAGGATTATATTTAGAATGCTGCTGAGTCATTCACAACAAATCACCAAAAGAATTATCCCATGCATCTTGTATTTCCATTCAGTTATGATATCACATGCATTTAGATTTGATTCCCTAAATATCTGTATGGACACCTGTCCAGTAGATCCGTAATTTTAGGAAGAAATTCTCATTCCGTTATTTGAATTTACCTTATATAAAGTCTCGTTCTAAGCAATGAATGAAACAGTGAAAAATTTGAGCCAATTCTCTCTTCTCAACTGGAGCTGCTTCTGCTCTAAAGAAGCCTTTCTTTAATTCATCTCCTATCATTTGGTGCTTTCATCTGCCCTCCATGCCTCCCAAACCCGAATCCAACCCTCGCACTAATGATGACGTTTTGGCCATGCTCAGAGACATGCAATTGAAATCTGAGGCTCAATACGCTACATTAGCTACCGAGATCTCCACCCTCAAAGACCAGCTTCACACAAAACCCACTTCGAGCCAACACATCCCTTTTGTGCCCAACCCAGACACTACCATTAAAACACCCAAGATCTCTCTGCTTCCGTTTGATGGCTCCAATCCCTTGGATTGGATTTTTCAGGCTGAGCAGTATTTTGATCTAGCCCAGACCCCCAACCCCCAGCGCCTGTCACTCGTACCTTTCTTCATGCAGGGAGCGGCTTTGGCTTGGTTTAAATGGATGCACTCCAACCAACTACTCAGTACCTGGGAGGATTTCACCCGTGCTCTGGAGTTGCGTTTTGGGCCTCCGTCGTTCGCCAATCATCAGGCCTCTTTATTCAAATTACAACAAACGGGAACGGTCACCGAGTATCAGTTGGAGTTTGAGGCTTTGTCTAACCGTGTGGTGGGCCTTCCTACCGAACCTTTGCTGAATTGCTTCCTTTCGGGTCTTAAACCAGATATCCAGAGTGAGCTATTTGTGAGGCAACCAACCTCGATGCCTCAGGCTATTGGGCTAGCAAAATTATTAGAGGCCAAATTTCAGAATGCCAAGCCAATTTTCCCACGGGTTTCTAAACCCTTTGGGCCTTCCAATTCCACAACCAAACCCTCTCCACCCATTTTGCAGTCACCCCCAGGTTCTACTTTTCCTATTAAACGGCATTCACCCGCTGAAATGCAAGATCGCCGAGCTAAGGGCCTTTGTTTCAATTGTGATGAACGTTTTGTGCCGGGTCATCGTTGCAAATCCCGCCAGTTCCTTCTCCTAATGGATGCCTCCGAGTAGGATGTCGATTCTCCGTCACCCATTGAGGAGTCTGATCCCATTTCCACTGACTCTACTCCTCTAGTTGAGCCATCTTCTGATGTGGAACACTTTCAATTGTCTTGCTCGGCATTTGGCGGCCCCCTTTCTGCGCGAACCCTTCGCATTCAAGGTCGAATTCAACATCTCACTGTGACGGTTTTGATTGACTCTGGTAGTTCTCATAACATTATGCAACCCCGGGTGGCAGAATTCTTGGGCTTACTGATAGTGGCTATTGACCCTTTCGCAGTCATTGTAGGCAATGGAGAGTCCATTCAATGTTCCGGCAGTTGTCATGACATTCCGGTAACCCTCTCCAATCATGAATTTAGCATTCCTTTCTGTATCTTGCCTATACATAGAGCTGATTTGGTGTTAGGAGTCCAGTGGTTACAAACAATTGGACCATTTTTATCAGACTACACAGTTCCCCTTATTCAATTTTCTTATCAACATAAACTTGTCACTTTAATTGGTTCTCATGTTGCCACACCAGCCCCTGCGTCTTTTTCTCAATTTTGCAGGTTTATTTTCACTGATGCTATTGCTTCTATGCACTCTATTTCTTGCACTGCTGCTGTGCTCCACACTGAACCTGACTCTTCTGCTACTGGGGAGGTTGTGTTTGATACCAAGGCTCTGGACCCTGCCTTGGAAACCTTACTATTACAGTTTCAGCATATCTTTAGCACACCACAGACTCTACCACCGCACCGCAGTCAGGATCATCATATCCACCTCATACCAAATACGGCACCAGTCAACGTCCGACCCTATCGTTACCCACAATGTCACAAAGATACCATGTCTCAGATGATCCAACAGATGCTTCATGATGGTATTATGAAACCCAGCACCAGCCCTTTCTCTTCCCCGGTGATTCTAGTTAAAAAGAAAGACGGCTCTTGGCGTTTTTGTGTGGACTATAGGGCCCTCAATGCTGTTACCGATTGTTTCCCCATTCCGATCGTTGATGAGTTGTTGGATGAACTTCATGGTTCCACGGTCTTCTCCAAGCTTGACCTTCGTTTGGGTTATCATCAAATCTTGTTGGTGCCCGAAGACTCTTTCAAGACAGCTTTCCGGACTGTTGACGGGCATTTCGAGTTTCTTGTAATGCCATTCGGATTGAGTAATGCTCCCTCCACGTTCCAAGCAACTATGAATGAGGTGTTTCAGGAGTTTCTTCGCAAGGTTGTCCTCGTTTTCTTCGATGACATCTTGGCTTATAGCGCTGATTGGGATTCCCATCTATGTCATTTACAGCAAGTGCTCCAATTGCTGTCTCAACATCAATTTTTTGCCAAATACTCCAAATGTCTCTTTGGGGTTCCTCAAATTGATTACTTGGGCCATGTTATCTCCCAGACCGGTGTCGCCGCTGATTCCTCCAAGATTCAAGCGATTCAAGAGTGGCCACGGCCGCCTTCCATCTCTGCCTTGCGTGGATTTCTTGGACTCACTGGGTATTACCGCAAGTTTGTGCGAAACTATGCTTCCATTGCCGGGCCCTTAACCGATCTCCTCAAGAAGAATTCTTTCACATGGTCTACCGAAGCTCAGTCTGCGTTTGACACACTCAAACTTGCCATGACGACACTGCCAGTTTTGCGACTACCCGACTTTACCACCATTTTTGATGTGATCACAGATGCTTCTGCCACAGCTGTAGGCGCGGTCCTGTCGCAATCAGCTCATCCAGTGGCTTTTTTTAGCAAGAAATTGTGCTCCCGTATGCAATTGGCTTCGGCCTATGATCGAGAGATGTTCGCCATCACTGAAGCAGTCAAGAAATGGCGCCAATACCTACTGGGTCGCCATTTCCGCATTTATACAGATCAACAGAGCTTGAGGAACATGCTGTCTCAGACCATTCAAACCCGCACACAGCAGAAGTGGTTAACTAAGCTCTTGGGATTTGATTATGAGATTCTGTATACTCTGGGTAGAACCAATGTGGTTGCCGACGCTCTGTCTAGGCCCCCTATTTCTGAGGAGACTGTGGTTGTCACCTCCTTATCGGCTTGTCAACCTGTGCTCGTTGAGCAGCTGCAGCGGTTCTATGCTTCTCACCCTGTTGGCACGGCCCTCATCACCAAGTTTCAGCAAATCCACACTCTCCTCAGGCTTTTACCTTCCGGCAGGGTATCTTATATTTTCGGGATCGCATTTTCATCCCTTCTGAGACTGATTTGAGACCTCAGTTGCTAGCTGAATTCCATGCTCCCCCAGTAGGGGGCCATTCAGGGGTTCGCGGGACATTAGCTCGTTTGGCAGCTTCTTTTGCTTGGCCGAACTTAGCGAAGGATGTCAAGGCATTTGTCCAAGCTTGTCACACCTGCCAAACTGCCAAGCATTCCAATCAGAAACCATATGGCCTCTTACAGCCATTGCTAATCCTCTCACAAGTGTGGGAAGACATTTCCATGGATTTTATTACTCACCTTCCTCCGGTGCAGGGTAAATCAGTTGTATGGGTGATCATTGATAGGCTCTCCAAGTTTGCTCACTTCGTTGCATTACCTTCGCAGTTCTCTGCGGCCACAATTGCTCCCATCTTCCTGACAGAGATTTACAAACTGCATGGTATGCCAAAGACAATTGTTAGCGACAGAGATAAGGTGTTTATTAATAAATTTCGGCGTGAGCTATTTCGCTTGAGTGGCACGACCCTTGCCTTTAGCAGCTCGTACCACCCAGAGACGGATGGGCAAACAGAAGTAACGAACCACATATTGGAGAGTTACATGCGCTGCTTTGTGAGCGATTCTCCTCGGCTATGGCTTCAATTTTTGCATCTTGCGGAATACTGGTATAACACCTCCTTCCAATCTGCTCTGAAGATGACCCCCTTCGAGGTCCTCTATGGCAGATCACCTCCTCGGACTTCCAATTTTATTCCGGGATCCACTTCTGTCGCGATAGTGGAAGACACACTGGCACAGCACCGGATCATGCTCTCACGTATCAGGGACAATCTCTCCTTGGCCCAGACTCGTATGAAATCTCATGCCAACACTCATCGTCAAGAGCGTAATTTCCAGATCGGTGACTGGGTTTTGCTCAAACTGAAGCCATACCGTCAACTCTCAGTTCGAGGTCGCTCTTCTCCCAAATTAGCCAAACGCTTCTTTGGTCCGTTCAAGATCCTGCGCCGTATTGGGCCGGTGGCGTATGAGTTGGAGTTGCCAATGGATGCTAAGATCCACCCTGTATTTCACATCTCTAAGCTGCGGCCGTACCATGGTCAACCCCCATCGGCGATTCCACCTCTGTCGCCAACAGTAACGAGCACTCGCCTTGCTTTGATTCCTCTGCAGGTTTTGGGCAGGCGGACCTTGCGCCACCCCCAGGGAGATCGTCGCCAACTTCTAGTTCACTGGGAGGGACTTGCGGCACACGAGGCAACATGGGAAGATGCTGAGGAGTTCACCTCCACTTATCCACATGTGAACCTTGAGGACAAGGTTCCGGCCGACACGGGGAGTAATGATGCGAGTCCAATTGGGTCAACTGAGCAAGACACTCAAAATGGGCCAGCAAGTACAGTCCAGCCCAAACCTGTGCAAGGCAGAGTCCGTAAAAAGCCTTTTTGGAGCAAGGATTATATTTAGAATGCTGCTGAGTCATTCACAATGAATCACCAAAAGAATTATCCCATGCATCTTGTATTTCCATTCAGTTATGATATCACATGCATTTAGATTTGATTCCCTAAATATCTGTATGGACACCTGTCCAGTAGATCCGTAATTTTAGGAAGAAATTCTCATTTCGTTATTTGAATTTACCTTGTATAAAGTCTCGTTCTGAGCAATGAATGAAACAGTGAAAAATTTGAGCCAATTCTCTCTTCTCAACTGGAGCTGCTTCTGCTCTAAAGAAGCCTTTCTTTAATTCATCTCCTATCAGAGGGCTATCAGGGTAAGCCTTTAATTCAATTATCTTTAAATGATGCATTTTTAAACCCGAGATTGTAAATGTATAAGTGTAGGTCTTCCATTTTGCTGATAAACACGGGATCCTACAGTAATGCCCGGAAGCCCTTTGTGTGCCCCTTCTATTGCTCTTACTCTGGTTATCAGGTAAAGTTTTGATTGTTCCATGTGCCAAATAGACTTTGTTCTGTTAGTTGGAAGCATACTAAAAATTCTATTCATCATGTGTTGATAATTTGTTAGGATGAGTTGTTGTGGGGTGCTGCTTGGCTGCACAAGGCTACCAAGAATCCGGTGTACCTAAACGACATGCATGTTAATGGCCAGATACTTGAGGCTGGAGAGTTTGACAACACCTTTGACTTGTAAATTTGCAATAGCCATAGTGTATGATAGGAGATTCATTTAATTGTTTGGATACCAAATAATCTTGTATTAGAGAAATGCTATACAGATTCATAGTTGCTCTAATTTGAGGAGTGTATTTTCATTTTTATTATTTTGCACACTTAAGAGTTTTCATTAATGTCTGTGTTTCCACTATCATTTGGATTGTAGAAATAGTTTGAATTATCATTTGACTGGATAATAACTATTTAAAATAGCGCTTCCTAAAACAAGCGCTATTATAATGCTATTTATAATAGCGTTTCGAAAGTGCTATCGTAGGCTTTCACGTTTATAATAGCGCATCCTTTTATAATGCTTCAAAACGCTATTATAGATTATTTTAAGCTCTATTAAAGCCCTTTTTGGCATAGTGTACCAAGAGCATTGATAGCACATTTTTTTTTTGGTGGACAACCCTTGAGGAAAAACACAACTAGAAACCTATAGGGAACCAGGTTCCCACAACAACCCCTAAAACGACATTCAAGACAAAATTAGGAATACAACTAAAATACCTACTACAAAAATCTAGAGTAAGACCAAACTTAGCAAATCCATCCGCTACCTAGTTCGTCTCCCTAAAAATAAGGACAACAACCACGTCCCCGACTAGTCTCATAAGGGATTGGATCTTTGAAATGGTGGTGAAAAAGGGGTGTTACGAAGAGCACCCCGACTGGAAAAGTTTGACCGCATCAAAAGAATTTGACTCAATAATAACTTTACTGAAACCCCTGCATAAGATTATCTGAAGTCCCATAAGGATCGCCCAAAGTTCAGCCGTTGTAACCGTGCAAGGACTAACCTTTGAAGCGCATCCACAAATGAAATTACCTCCAGGACCCCTCAACCCACCACCAGCTGAAGCAGATGCACCATGGTGAGTCACGACACCATCACAATTTAGCTTAACCCACTCCAAATCATGCGCTAACCACCTCACATGCACCTCTCTACCAGGCATCGTCGCCGAATGTCTCAAGCGCCCATCCTCCCCTCTACTCTGCACGATAGCAGCACAATAGCAAAGAATTTTCCTACCAAGCTGATAAGCAGACTCCATCTTACCTTCAAAAACTTTACTATTACGATTGAGCCAAAAAATGTTCAGAGCCACTCCAAATATCAACTTCCACTGATAGCCGTGAAACACCGAGACGTCATCTAAGTTCCGCCGCATCCAAGTCATCAGGTCATCGGACCAGAAATCATCACCAGCCTGGAATTGCCAGAAATGGCACCACATTTGCCTCACGACCTCACAATCTCTTGACATATGAATGATGGTCTCCTCCATATTTCTACAAATCGGACAGTCGCTCACAACAGCAAACCCGCGACGGAATCGCGCCGCATTTGTAAGCAACCCATTTTGGGAGAGCTTCCAGAGATGCACACGGTTCCTTTGAGGCTTGTTCCACGCCCATATATTCTTATACAGAGCACTATGGAGACCCAAATCTGGTTCCAATAGGGATTCATAAGTAGTACCATTAGAAAATTCTCCATCCCGCGTTAGTCTCCAAGCTACCCCATCTTGAAAGTTCGACGCCCTTGGAGGTTTGATAGTCAAGATCTCATCAATCACATTTTGAGGAAGGAATTTAGACGGTAAACCCATATTCCAATGATCTATCCCACTAGCCTTGAAAACAAACATAAACATGAGAATAAAATCCCACTAGCCTATATAATGACTTACGAAGTCTTTAAAACCCAAAAACTAACTTAGGATAGATCAAAGGACACCTAAACTTATTTCATCAAAATAAAATATGAAAATTCAAAATAAAATAGTAAAAATTGGACAACCCACTAACCAGCCCATGAAAGCTTCTTGTCATGTAAGTTTGAGCTTTCCATAGTGTTGTATCCTTGTAGCTTTCCTTCCACATGCTCAATGAAATAATGATCACATCATTCTCCCCCTCTTCAAGAGGATTTGTCCTCAAATCCAAACCTGCATAAAAAATTAGTGGATTATCTAATAATATTTTTTCTTTTTGCTCTCCACATTGTCTTTTAAAATTGGACCTTTCCTCCTCCTTCCTCTCAAACCCTTCATCTTTCCCAACATGATCCTCATTATTTTCCTTTTTCTGGGTCACATCCTCTATCTTTTCTTCATCGACCGAACTTTCTTCTATTATTTTTTTCTCACTCATTTTTCTTTTCTCTCTCTCTCTCTCTCTTTCTTCATTGATATTCACTACAACAGAAAGTTTGAAAAATGGCGTCACATTAAACAGTGCTTGCCACTAAAGCGCTGGCTAAAAGGAAAGCTGAACCACTTTAAACAGCGTTTCTTTAAGTAAGCATTGCTAAATATCCGGATTGAGAATAGACAGCGCTTATTGTAGAAAGCGTTGTCTTTTAATCAACTTTGCCAGCGTTTTCTTAAGAAAGCGCTGTCTTTTTTCACAGTTCGCCAGCGCTTTCCTAAGAAAGCGCTGTCTATTTCAGAAAGTAAATAACATAATACGCACAACCTAAGCAGTATACCTATGTTTCATCACTCTCGTTTGCTCTTTCTCTCTCACGTGTTCATCCTCTCCCTGTCTCTCATCGTCAGTGTCGTTTGTTTCTGCTCGCCGTTTCTCATGCTGTCGGCGTACTTCCACCGCCGTTTCTGCTCGCCATTCGTTTTCACTCACCGTCGCTCTTATATGCCGTTTCTGCTCTCTCTTTCTCACGCTGTCTTTTCTGCTCTCTTTTTCTCACGCTGCCATTTCTGCTCTTGCATGTCTCGTTTCTGGTCTCTCTGTTTCGCAAGGTATAGATCTCAGTTTTGTTTCACTGCCCACCTTCTCTGTATCTCAGTTTTTTTTAATTTTCTCATATATTTGTTTCATTCAGAGATTGAGCAAGTTTGACTCAGTGACAGACTCCCTCAAACAACATTCACCAGACCAGCAGCTGAATCATTCACGTTAGTTCACAAAGGAAGAGAAAACCTTACTTCAGCGTAACAAGGTAACAAATAATAATCTTCCAAGCTTATCTTATATGTAGAGAGTGTGCCTGAAATACATCAAATACCTTTTTTTTACAAAGAAAAGGGGTTATTTATTTGAAACGAAACATGGGTTTTGATTATCTTTACCAGGTGATGAGAAATTGGTAATCTGAAGAATTTTGTAACTAGAGGGTTCCACAATTCCTTACTTTCTGGTTGTGTTGCATGAGTTTATTTTATTTGTATGATGAAGAGTGGTGTAATAGGGATGTTGTAGGTGATGCAAATTGCATATGTAATTGAATACGAACTGCGAATTGTGGTTTGACGGCATAGAATTAGTTATAGCCCGATGCGTTAGATAATCAAATTTTGACTATATATGTTTAGATCACAATTGGAAGTGGGAAATTATTGAGAATACAAATAGGTCATGTCAAAATTTTGAGAAAATATGTACACAGTTTTGAAAAGAAGTTTTGAATATGTTTTGTTGTGATGTTGTATTACTTAACAAAACTAACTAGTATGATGTTATATTACTCAAGGACTAACTTAGTTTTTTTAAAGGTTGAAGCTAGAATGGATCGAAAGTGGATGTCTGCCAATCTTTTGTCAAAGAAATAGAAGGATGGAGTGCAAGAGTTTATTAAGTTTGTAGTTGGGCATACAACAGACCATAGTAGAATCATATGTCGTTATTTAAGTTGTTGGTATGCAGACAAAGTTAGTGTTAAGGAATTGGAATGACATTTAGTGAGCAATGGGATTGGTCAAACTTATACCTGTTGGACAAAGCATGGTGAGGCAAGAGGTGAATCTTCTAATACCATGGGGAATAGTGGGAGATATGCATCAGATGACACTGCTACAAATACATATGATAGCGACTGCTTTGAAGAGATGGCAAATGCGGTTGAAGAAGACCTTCGTGATTGTCCTCAAATGTTTGAGAAGTTGATAAGTGATGCATAGAAGCCGTTGTATGAGGGTTGTACGAAATTCACGAGATTATCGATGATGTTAAAGCTGTATTACTTGAAATCGGGAAATGGATGGACTGATAAGAGCTTTACAGAATTACTCACCTTATTGAAGGATATGTTGCCGACTGATAATATGCTTTCTTGTCGGACATACGAGGCTAAACAAATGTTACGCTCTATGGGTTATGAGAGGATACACGCTTGTCCTAATGATTGCATTTTATTTCAAGATGAATATGCATCGTTAAAGTCGTGTCCTAAATGTAATGCATGACGGTATAAGAAGAAAGAATCGGCTCCAGAGAAGGTTATGTGGTATTTCCCCATAATACCCAGATTTAGATGCATGTACCGTAGTTCAGAAGATGCAAAACACTTGACATGGTATGAGGATGAAAGGATTAAGGATGGTATGCTGCGGCACCCAGTAGACTCTCCTCAATGGAGGAAAATTGATATTGAGTATCATACTTTTGGAAAAGAACCAAGAAACCTAAGACTTGCATTGTCAACTGATGGATTTAACCCACATGGTGTTCAGAGTAGCTCTCTTATTACATGGCCTGTGATTTTGGTGATTTATAACTTACCTCCATGGCTATGAATGAAGCGTAAATATATGATGTTATCTATGTTGATTTCTGGCCCCAAACAACCAGGAAATGATATAGACATATTCTTGGCTCTTTTAATTGAAGACTTGAAGCAAATGTGGGAGACGGGTGTATAGAGGTGTACAATGGGTATAGAGAAGAAAGTTTCACCCTGACGACTATGATTTTCGGCACAATTAATGATTTTTCGGCATACGGTAATTTGTCTAGATACAGTACCAAAGGCCAGTATGCATGCCCTATATATGAAGATGGTACAGATTGGATGCGGTTGGAACATGGTAAGAAGAATGTCTGCCTTAGGCATCGTAGGTTTTTGCCTCAAAAGCATCATTATCGGTCGTGGAGGAAAGCATTTAATGGGAATACTGAAGAACGTAGAGCTCATTTGCCTTTGATAGGTGCACAACTGTTTGAAAAGGTAAAAGATTTGAGTATTGAATTCGGGAAGTCTTTTGCAGGAGAGCTTGCCACACGAGGGTGGAAGAAAAGGTCGATTTTCTTTGAGCTGTCATATTAGAGTTCATTATACGTGAGACCTTTCATTGATGTGATGCATGTTGAAAAAAATGTCTTTGATAGTATTATTGGTACCCTACTCAATGTGTCCGGGAAGACTAAAGATGGCATTAATGCAAGGCGGAACTTGGTTAGTATGGGATTGAGACGGGAATTAGGACTGGTAAAGAAGGAGAAACAGCGTACATATTTACCTCCAGCAGCTCATACTTTGTCTAGAAAAGAGAAAACGGTTCTTTGTAAGTTTCTTCATGGAGTTAAGGTTCCAAAGGAGTACTCTTCAAACATTATGAACCTCGTATCAATAAGAGATATTAAGTTAAAGGGTCTAAAGTCCCATGATTTCCATGTTCTCATGGAGAATTTGCTACTCATTGGTATACGATCCATTTTGCCAATCAAAATGCGGAAGACCTTAACTAAACTTTGTTTATTCTTCAAGGCAGTCTGCAGCAGAGTGATTGACCCTGGAAAGTTGCCAGCATTGCAAACAGAAATTGTTTTGATTTTATGTGAGCTTGAGATGTATTTCCACCTTCATTCTTTGACATAGTGATTCATCTGACAGTTCATCTGGTTAGGGAGACACAATTGTGTGGACCAGCTTACATGAGATGAATGTACCCGTTTGAGCGTTACATGAAGATATTAAAAGGGTAAGTGAAAAACTGATCACAGCCAGAGAGTTGTATTGTTGAGCGGTACACAGTCGAAGAAACTGTTGAATTCTGTTCCGACTACCTATCTAATGGTGGATATTCCACAGGGTTGCAAAGTCTCGTCACACAGGAGGAAGCGAAGGGAAAGGGATTACTGGATTAAAATATTGACTATGTCAAGACAACAGATGGAGCAAACATACTTATATATTTTACACAATGCCGATGAGGTTGAGTCGTATGTTGTAAAACACAACGAAATGCTCAAGAGTATGCACCAAAATAAGAATCAAAATTGGTTAACAAGAGAACACAATCGGTGTTTTATAACCTGGTTAAGAGATCACATTCTGCAGAGCTACCTCGGTTTCAGAAAGACTCAGATGCTTAGCGAGGGGTCCAAGTATACATGTTATCTCTTACACCAGTTATTTGATGAACGGGTACACATTCAATACAATAGAACATGATGATCAGAGTAAAATGCAAAATAGTGGGGTCTCTCTTGTTGCTCAAGCTATGCATATCTCAAGTGCCAAAGACAGAAATCCCATATATGCGAATATGTCATACTTCGGGGTCGTTGAACACATATGGGAGTTGGATTATGCTATGTTTCGGGTGCCTGTGTTCCAATGTAAATGGGTTGACAATAATTACGGTGTAGAAAGGGATGATTTGGGGTTCATGAAGGTGAATTTTATTAAGTTGGTATATAAAGATGAGCCTTTTATTTTACCATCTCAAGCTCGACAAGTGTTTTATGTCATCGATCCTACCGATATGAATTGGTCCATTGTTTTGTTGACTAACAAAAAAATTGGTTATGGGACTGATGATCAAGCAAATGAAGTTACTGATATTGAGGATGACCCTTTCTTTGTGATACAATCAATGTTTACTGAGGAAAGTACTGTAACGCCCCGACTCTAATCAGGGGATTACTTAGCAATTAATAAGAAATGAACTTTAACATGGAAAAATTTTCGCTTTTCAAAAGGGACAATAGAAAACAAATAATTTGAAATACATAAAACATCGTAAACCAATTTGATACCAGAAGGTCTTTATCAATATTACACTTTGATGCCACAAATTAGCATACATATCTCAGAGTTTGGAAAATGCGGAACTTACTTTTAATAAAATATAACACTTTACAAAGAGAAAAATATACTAAAAACAATTACAATTCATACTATATTCCCTAACGTCACTTGGACTTAACCTAAGTACTTAAGACCAAATAAATAAAGACTCAACTCGTGATCCGACTTTACCATGATTTGACATATTCTGTCACTGACTGAAAGAGAAACGTCGTAATAATGCTACATCATCTTCCAATAGTACCTATCACTAAAAATAAAAGGAACGGGGTGAGATAAAATCTCAGTGAGTCCTCCACAGACCCTTCACCGACCCTATTCCCAATAATAATATCATAATTAAACATAAAGCATTAGTCATTAAACAAGTATAATACATAAGGACCCTTTATGGACTCCATGATAATTTTGAATGTGATACTTGCTACAGAATTCCAAAATCATCCAAGCAAGCCTTAATAATTTAAAAAGGAAATTCATGATAAACATAAACATAAACATAAACGTAATGTTTCCAAAAAGGAATTCGTGAAAATCATAATCTTAAAGTTTTAAAACAAAATCCATAATGTACCCTCTTGGCTCAATTGAAATTGAGTCCCATATTAATTGATGGGCAACAACCAAGAGGGACTGATGCCTTAACTTCCTTTAAGATAAGTCCGCTTACTGATAATTATAATTAAACGCAGAGCATTAATCACAGTGAAAGCATTAATGAATCCATGGATATGTACCAACTTGGCTTAATTGAAATTGAGTTAAGGTCCATAAAGTGTGGAGCAACCAAGAGGGTCCCCGCCGCCGAATTGAAATTCGGACATTGAAACGACGAGTTTGCTGTCGGGCGTGTTTATTCCGGTCCGACAAACATCCCAATCACAAACAAATCTCGAGCAATCAGATACACTAAACATACAGCCGTTCAATTGCATCAATAGCATATTGTCAAGCGTGTTTATTTTGGTCCAATATACACTTTAAAAATACTTAGTATATTGTCGGGCGTGTTTATCCCGGTCCAATATACACTTTAAAAATACTAAGTATATTGTTGGGCGTGTTTATTCCGGTCCAATATACACTTTATAATATTCGTGATAAAACCAATCTTGAAAATGCGTAGCATTCATACATAAAACATATAGTCATTCTATTTAAACAAACATAAAACAATTCCAATTTATTGGCATTGCAACTTAACTAGGGTTGAAACCCTATAGGTCAATGGCCAAAACCATAAATCGAACATTGCATTCATAATTTAATCATACAGCGTTTCAATTAAAACTTAAATTGAAATAACTTTTCTGAGGGATTCCTATGATATCCCTCTGATCCCTTCGGATTAGAACACTAAAAACAAGTGTTCATGGCTTTTGAAGCCCATAAAATGTGAAATTACACAAAACTGCACAACTGAGCGTGCTCTAGCGCGTTCTGGTGCGCGTCACGCGCATTGCAGAATTTTGGTTCTGCCTGCACGCGCGCCGTGCCCGCCCACGCGCGTTTTGCTTGTTGTGACTTGTTCTCGCGCGCGCCGCACGTGCCCAAGCACGTGTCACGCGCATTGTTGCATTTCCTCTTTGTTACCTCGCACGTCGCACGCGCCTAAGGGGCGCATCATGCGCTTTGCTGTAGAATTATGCAGAAATGCATTTTTCTGTATTCCTTCACTTTCCCACTTTGATTTCTACTTAATCCAAACCATTTTCCATGAGATCAAGACTTAAAATCAATGATCGAACATGAACCAATGGATGAAACATGCGTTTAACACATGAATATCAAACAATCATATAATTAAAACATAACAAAACTCAACTAAAATCATCAACAACTCATACCAAATTGAAGGAAAACAAAGCCCTAATGGGGGTCTTATGGGTGCCTACCTCCTAAAGGAAGGAGAACTCACATTTCAATGATCAAGAGCTTGAGTCAAAGGTGAAGAAGCTGGGTGCTCTTCTTCTTCTTCTTTCCAAATTCGAGCTCCCCTTTCCTCAACTTAGGGCAACTTCTAAACTTCAACTAAAAGCCCAAAAATCAACTCCAACCTTCTTATCAAGTAATGATTTGAAGAGATCATACAAATTTCTTTCTATTTCTCTCAAAATCCCATGAAACCTAGGTTTCTTTTCCTCTTTCCTTTCCTTGAAACAGAACTTGAATACAAGAGGGAGAGAAGAAGAGACGACTATCGAGGGAGAAAGAGGAAGGAGAGAAATGAAGGCTTAAACTTTGGGTGATCCCTTCTCCTCCTCTTCTTCCTTCTTCTTTTCCTCTTATTTCTTTCTTTTCTTTGATGAAAATGAGAGGGGGGAAGAAATGAGGGAGGGAGCTGTCGAGAGAGTTAAAAGAAAAGGGAGGAAAAGAAGTGGGTCTTCAACTAAAGGACCATCATGTCGCCATTTGGGTACATGGATTTTACCATTTTACCCTTCCTTTTTCTTCAAATTTCATAGTGCCACTTCTATTTGCACCCCTTGAATTAATAAATACTCCCCTAATTTAATTATTCAACAATCAATTTAGAACATAATAAAGCCTAAATTAATTGGGCTAAATAATTAAATTAGGTGGGATTTACAAGTGCATAAAGAGAGGATGATACATATATTAAACATGATCATAAAGAGGGGCTTTGGATCAGTCGGAGGAAAAGAAAAAGGAAAAAAGTTCCATGTATGTAGATTGTGTTTTTTTAGTTAAATTTGACAAATAATTACTTGTTAAATGACTATGAATTTTACTTGTATGTCTAATTACTTGTGTTTTTTTTTCCAGATAGCTAGATGGCTTCTTCCGGACCGACTGTGAAGAAGAATATCTTCCGAGCCAGGGATAGCACCAGAGATAGTTGCGTTCTTAAGTCACAAAGGTAATAAATCAAATTACTTCAAAGTCTTGTTTCGTAGATTAAGTATTTGTGAATTGGGATTTTTCTTTGCAGAAATATCTCAGGTTCATCATTAAAGGGTTTCTTGCACCAGAGTTAGGGCTGCAAACTCTTTATTAGCTTTATCTCATTATTAGCTTGATAAAAGTTAGGTCTCTTTTCCTTTCAAAATAAAAAAATAAAAATAGTTAGGTCCCTTTATTTGGTTCTTTTCTTTATGTGTTTTCTTGTTTGTGTAGGTTTAAGCCTGCTACTGTGGTTATCTCTTCTGAACTTCCTCTAGGTTCGGGGTTGGGTTCATCCCCTACATTCTGTGTAGCGCTGGTGGCTGCCCTACTTGCACTACAAGAAAACGCAGGCATACCGATGGCCAAAAGCCGTCGGTAACACCAAAAAGCCGTCGAAAATGTAAACTTACCGACGGATTACCAACGGCCACTAGCCCATCGGTAAAATAGGCGTCGCAAATGATTACCGACGGGTTTTTTACCATCGGTATTACCGACGGGCTAACCCGTCGGTTAAAATCCGACGGTAATTTCCGACGGACAAGGCCGTCGGTAGCTTTCTGACGGGCTCGACCGTCGGTAATGACAGACTTTTAATTAAATAATTACTTAAATTAATTGATTAATTTTTTATATTTAATTTAATTAATTGATTTATTTATTTAATTTTTGAATTAATTAATTTAATTAACTATTAATTTAATTTAATTTAATTGATTAATTTTAATTATTAATTAATTAATTATTTACTTATTTAATTATTAATTTATTTCATATTAAGAAATATGATAACATAAACTAAAAATAAAGTGAAAAAGAAACGTAATAAAAAAAAATTCGAACAAACATCACTAATTAAAAAACAAAATAAAAAATATCCGAACAATATCAAAAATATCAAAAAAATTAAGTACAAACATCGCTAATAATCCTGGTAGTCCTGATCGTGATCGAGATGCTCTAAACCATCCGCGTCATCGACATGATCAGTACCAGGAGGCGGAGGCAGAGGCGGTGGCTAATGATGAGGCTGAGGCTGCTGGTGAGCTAGCATCTGGTACATCTGTTCCTGTCGCTGCAGCACCTGAGCCAAAATGGCGTTCGTCCGATGGGTCTCCTCCTCAGAAGCGGCCACTCTCTGCCTTAGAGCAGCTAACTCCTGCTCATCCATGACAGAGCGACACTGGAACCACCACTACTCGATAACTCTCCGATGTGGAAGCGGCTAGTCCCTTTCTTATAGTTATTGGCATGGTCACCAACACCGTATAGGCGACCCTTCTTCTTGCCGCCAACAACATCTGCCCAAACCCTAAGCAGTACAGATGGATCCTCAGGGCTCTGAGATGGGAAACATGATGATGTTTGAGATCTAATCTGAGACATCCTTGCCTCAAACTCCTCATGTCATGCATAAACAAATAAGTCAATTTTTTTTGTAAGAAAACAATATAAACATTATTAAAAAAACTATTCATTATATTTATAATTACCTGGGTTCGCCTCGACCGATCATCAACAAAATCACTGGTACTCATCCTAATATGAGTTGTCGATGGAGCTCGTGCAACTGTACCTCTCTAACCAACCTTTTCGACTGTAATTATTTAATAAAAAATGTTAAATAAATAATAAATAATAATAATAATAATAATAATAATAATAATAATAATAATAATAATAATATAACACGTACAGGTCGAGTTGCGTGTTGCGCCTGGCTGACGGAACCTCCGGTGTGCAAGCTCTCACCCTTCTCAGAGGCTCTATTCTTCTTGGCCTTCTCGCAGATCAATTTGTACTCAGCGAAGCGCCAGTGCTCTCCCAGCTGCTGTCAGATATGATAGCATATCAGAGAGGCGGTGGGAGGCCTTCATATGGAAGTTCTTCTGGATCCGCTCTTCATCCTCTCCCTCCCAAGAAACCCTCTTCTGTATCAATATAAGACATTATTAAACATAATTAAAATTTATGAAATAAAAAAATAATATGCAATAACTTAAAAATTGCAACTTACTCCGAAAGATTTGAACATATGTTTCTGCTCCTCGTCCTTCAACGTCCCCTAGGTGGGCCAAAACGTATGGTAATTCTCATAAATTGTTGTTGTGATAGCCTTCGTAGCTAGCTTTGAGGGAAGGAACCTGAACAATAAAAAGATGTCAAACAAATTTAAAATATATATACACATGTAAATTATTAATAAGTTGACAAAAAAATGTGAATACTTACCATATACCAGTCGGCCTGATAATAACTCAGCCATCATACAGCATCTCAAGATCCTCAACGACCTCCTGTTGCTCAACCCCCTACTGCTCATCCTCGTCCTGCTCAACCCCAGTCTGATCAGGTGTATGGCTCGTACTATACTCATGCTTGTACTGATGAGTATCAGGCACCGCCTCAGGCACAACATGGGAGGAAGAAACGCCATGTGTCTGCTGGATCCCCGGGTTGGGGATCATGTAAATGGGGGCAAATAGGTCATCGGTACAGAAGGTGATGGAGGCTGTGTAGGTGCCAAATGTGTCGTAGGCTGTGTAGGGGCCAAACGTGCTGGAAGCTGTGTAGGCGTAGATGTACGCTGACATTGTGTGAATGACAATGTCAAAAACCCAGCAGCGTCATGCCTAATAATGTTCTACTTCCGACGACGGAGGGGTCGATGGCGATGGCCTTCCCCTTCCCTTTACCACCAGTGGGTGGTCTGGGAGGGTTGGATCCTGATCCCGATGCCATATATGTCTATAGAGCAATTCAACAATAACAGTTATGAAATATTATATTTAAACATAACAATATTAAAAATGAATTCCATAAAAAATATACAACAAGTTATGAAAATAACTAACAAATTAAAATATATTGTTAGACATTTCTCTGATTGTAAAAATTTAAACAATTTCATTCTGCCCATTCTGCCCACTCTACTTCGGCATCATCTTCAGATCTTGATGGTTCTGCCACTTTTTCATTTAATTCCTCATCTCCATCTACATCTTCATATGTGATTGGATTGTCACGTACTCAGGAAATGGGTTCTACTTCATTTACTACATTGACATGAGACATCTCATCCACTTGATAAGCCACTTCTTTTTGTGGATCATCTGCTTCAATGCGACCCATTGATTTTGTTTTTATTGCGACACATCAATCTTGTTTGTCCCTTCGAAATAATGGATACGAGACATAATACACTTGTCTTACATGTTGTGCCATGATAAACGGATCAAACATTTGGTATTTTCTGCTCATGCATATCTCCACAGTATTATATTTTTTATCCAATCTTGTGCCTCTACTTGAAGGATCAAACCAATTACAATAAAATAGCACTATTCTTTTAGTATAGTCTAAAGTATTGTACGCCAGTTCATATATATGTTGAATCACGCCATAGAAGTCGTCTTCACCTCCATCTGTGACACCTTTTACATAAACTCCACTGTTAATTATTTTTTTCCCCTCTGTTTTTGACTGGGTTTAAAATTTGTACCCGTTTATAAAAAACTTGTGCCATTCTTTTACACATGATTTAGGACCATGAGATAAATTTCTCAAGTATTGGATTTTAGGGGATTCTACCTCACTGTACACCTGCGTATACACCATATGCAAACAAATTAGGGTTCTTTTTTTCAAACAATCTTTTGTATTTTCAAACAATAAATAGTTCAAATAGGACTAAAAATATATAGCTAGTTCATAAACCACGTTGGGAAATATTCATGAATATAGGCAGAAGAGTCTTGTTCGCTTGTGGGCTTAGTTAACAAGAATGCCCTGATCAAGTCATTATCAAACAAATGATCATGAGTAGTTATGGATAAAAGAAATTGAAAGTGGTCAAAATGATAGGTACATAAGATATGGTGATACTTCGGTACAGTTGATCAACATGTAAACGTGGGCTGACTTGAACTCTTCTCTAGTTAACCAGTGAGTCAACTCCTTTCCAACATGACGACCGGGAAGGAAAAATGCTGATAAGGCTAGCGGGTGTCTTTCACTTTCAATTTCTATTTCATTCCTATTATTTGTTGGTGTCAACATGAAGTTCTTAAAATAATGGGAACAAAAATGGATTGTCTCACGGTGTAAGTAAGTTGCATAAATAGATCCTTCAACCATGGCCTTATTTTTCACCTATCATTTTGAGTCACCCATAAATCTATAAAATAACAAGGTTGATGAAAAAAATTGATACATTTAATGTAACACCCTGTCTCCGGAGTGCTACTAAGTGAACATTCTGACAAGAGTTGACATGTTTTCGAAAGGTGGAATACTCTGCTCGTAGGGTTTTCGAGAAAATGTGGTCCTATTTTTTTTAAAATGTTCTTTACAGAAGCAGTCAGAGTATCACAGCGACTTTTAGAAACATGGCGGAAAATAATTTAAGACACCACATAGACCACATTCATTTATTCTGTCAAATCAGAAATAACAAACGTGTCATGAAACATAACAGAGATTTATTACAACACTGAAATAAATGACAAATATCCTATAGCTGGTCCACAAGCTATACTCTTCACTAGACTGCTAGTAAATTCCACAACATAACACAGGAAGAAGGCTGGACGACTATCCTCAGCTGCTCCTCTCTGCAGTTCCAAATCCTCTGCTTGCTCCGCCATCTGGGCTATATTCATTACATTGAAAGAACCACTGGCAAGGGTCAACTTCTTAAAAATAAAGAGCAGATACGCCTATTCGACAACACACTCGCAACAAAATATGTAATAACACAACATATTACAGGAAATAACAAATCATGACAATGGGCAAACAACAGTATGCACAGTTCTCAAAATGCAACTCAAGACTCTCTCCAGACTCAGCTCATGACTTATTTTCTCTCGACTCGATAATTTTTCCTGAAAGCAGACGCCGCACTATCCACTGAATACCAGCCGTGGCTTCGGGCTTCTACACCACCAGATGCCAACTGAGCAATTGAACACCAGCCGTGGCTTCAGGCTTCTACACCACCTCAGCCGTGGCATCGGGCTTCCACACCACCCTTGGTTGTTCGGGCCACTGAACACCAGCTTTGGCTTCGGGCTTCTTCACCACCCAGCCGTAGCTTCGGACTTCTACACCGCCCTTGGCTGTTCAGATCGAAACTCCAAAACGTCACGACTAAACTCTCGCACTCCGATGAATAAATTGCCACATATGAAATTCAAAGAGCGATTCGCAAGATTATTTGACAGCATATCAAATAATAAGAGCATGCTTAATATGAAGAAACGCAATTCAACAACTTAAGCAATAAAAGCAGTTTGCATGGAGAAACGCAATTCAACAAGCAATATGCAATGCGCAACATGCATTCAATCTCATATTAAATAAGTTCACCGCCCAACAATCAACCATAGAATCCATCCCTCTGCAACTCGATGGAGTTTATAGAGAAGAACAAACAAGTGTGGGGGGTTGGGGACAGCTGCCAACCACTTGCAGACAAGCCCACTAAATAATCATAATATCACAAGGCAGTAAAACGAAGGGGTACAAGACCCTCACTTCGAACCCTGAGGTTCTCATACTTCTTCGCATAAATACTTGAATTTAAATTCCTATTAATATCTAAAGTTGCCCTTACGCATAGATACATAAACAATAACACTTACAATGTGAAGCGCCCTTACCGAACTCCAAGCTGCGCATATTCCCATATTCCACACCGCACGGTCTCGAATTTACTCAAAGCCTAACACAACAAAAAAACTTAGCACAATTCTAAAGGCCTAATTCTATAACCCCTAGTCTCTCAACCTTAACCCTTTTCTAACCAAGTATTCATTCAAGCATTTAAATACTAGCTACTAGAAAAGAAATAAGGTTTTTGAGTTAAAACACTTTTAAAAAAAGTAACACATAACACTTACTTTAGAAAATGCTAACTTATTTGAAAAGAATGAAGTTTTGAAACTAAAATCTTTTCTTGAAACTTCAAAATAAACAATCATGCAATTAGCCACTTTCATAAATTTCAAGGCCTAAAACACATACTAATGCAAGCATTTAGACAAGTTTACAAACAAAATTTCCCTTCCAATACTTCCTAGGGCCTCTCGGCCATAACCATTTTTTTTTACTTAAAAACTAGTTTGAAATACTAAGTCACATACTTGAATTATTTGTGTAAAGAATCATCTCTTGAGAACTAAAACACAACACACAATTTAAAGGCTAGCTTTCGAAGAATTATTTTTCTACATTTCTAAAATCCTAATTATCAACCTCTAAGCAAATGGTTCCCACAAATCAGTTACCCACTCAAGCTTACAATAAAATGCACAATTTCCTTCCAAATAGCAAGTCATGTTCAAAACCAAATTTACTAGGTTTCTTAACTCCTTTACAAAAACAATTCCAAAGTAAAAGTTCCAAAGAGACTTTCCAATTCTTTTGATTTTCCAAAACATTTTCATCATGGCCATAGCAATGCTAAAATTTAGAGAACAACTTTATCAATTTCCACATGCTATTTTAGTCCTTCAAAAATTGATTTTTCACAAGGCATACACTAACTTTTCTACTAACTCATGCATAGCAATTCCAATAATCATTAAACTACCCAAAACATTTAATTCAACAACTTGATACATGATTCAACAACCATAACCCACATTTCCCCTTTTTTTAAAGAATAGGTTTATACCATAAAACAACTAGTTTGACATGATAGTTTCAAAACTACTACTCCAAATAACAACAACAACATCAATTAAGCTAAAAACATGAATTAATTGGAGTGATTCACATGAGGATCACACAAGCCCTCCTTTCCCCCTTAGGGTTAGTGCCTAAGGTTCCAAGGATTAGGGATTTTGGTGCTCATATCCATCATTGATCATGATCAAGCACTTGAATAGACACAAAATTAAGAACAAAAGCAAGAAATCACTACCTCCTCCCTTCCTATAGTGCTCGCAGCCAAGGGTTTTGGGGGAGAAGATGTTGCCCTTAAACTTACTTAAATGAAGAGGTAAGTAGTAGCAAGAAGAAGAAGAAGTTGGTTGCAAGAAATGTGGAAGAATGGAAGTGAAATAAAGCTCAAGAAATGATGAGGAAGATGTCTATGGAGTTCCCAAGCTTTCTCACACTAGAAATGGAGAAGAAGAACAAGTGAAAGGTAGAGAGTGGAGGGTGGGGGACGTGACTCTGTTCTTAAAAAAAAGAAAGGATTAAAACCTTTAATTAAATAATAATACTACACATGATTTAGTGACCAACTAAAAAAATTAATTGAATAAATAAAGAAAAGGGGAGGGTCACGCTGGTAGTGCAAGAAAAAGGGAAGGATCAGATTTTTTTTTTTAAAAGCCAAACACTTGGTTAAAATTAATCAAAGAGTAAGCATAAAAATAAACCACCACTTAAGTGACACCTAAACTAAAAGTGAGATGCTAATCCCATCAACTTGTCCAACCCATCTAATCTCATATCTCTCATAATTACCCTCTAATTCTAAAGTCTAAAGTGTGCTAAAAACACCGCGTCGAATAACCGCGTTACCGATTAATTCTTCGCCAATTTAATTCGCGAAAATTAATTTACCGAGAAATTAATTCACCGCGAGATAATATTTTATCATAAATAATAAAAACAATTTAAAACACTCAAAAATAATTACAATGAGTTACGATTCAATTTTCGTCGAAATCGGAATTCGTTTTAAATTTTAATGCGGGTAAAATTTACCCGATGTTTCAAAAATGCGGCGAAACTTCGTTAAAGTTTTCCGACGAGATTTGAACCATGAATTAATATAAAATATTAATTCCTAAATTTAATTTTATCTTGATTTAATTCAATTATTTTCTTAGTCAACAAAAATACGCGTTACCGCGTCACACCGAAAACTTATATAATGTTTAAATTGATAAATTCACATTAAAGCAGCATACGTCTACGCTGTCTATTAACTTGAATTGACATCATGAATAATAATTATTTATAATAAATAAATTATTTAAAATGAGTCAAAATAATTCCACGTACTCTCAGTAAATCATTGAGGTGATCAATCTCTATGACTTATTTTTCGAGTATTCAGGAATTTATCGCAAAAATCACTTTTCTTAAAAATTGGGATGTTACAATACCACCCTCCTTAAAATAGTTTCGTCCTCGAAACTACACAGATATTAAAATACGAAAAATTACTTTACTCAAATTATAAAATATTTTGCACATATGAGCATTCACAATACTTATTATTGTACATAGTACCATAATATTTATAGCTACATAATATAGCATGCGATAATAGCAATCACAAGGCATAAGCTCATACACATCATATAGTAAACGCAGTTAATAAACGAAGAATTCCCTGCAGTTGACTGATGCTTCTTTCCCAATCACGACATCTGCTCGTCCATGATCACGATCACGCACCCGAACACAGGTATAGCTACGGCTTCGTGCCATTTTCCACGAGAATAATTCTAACCTATTCGCAAGAAATCATGGTTACACATACCAAGAATACAAAAACCTTTTAAAACTTCAGAAGATTGAACTTCGCTTTTCCAATTCAAACATTTTTTTTTCTCTAAGGAAAACATCATTTTCTTAGGAGTAACACTAATACAAGAAACCAATAAAACGCAATTTCATTTTGTCAAGACTCAACCATTCTCATGGACACTAAAGTTCCTTTGAGATTAGGTTCTCATTGTCTCAAAATCATTACACACACTTCAATTCAAGATTAAGACAACCTAATGACTTCTTCTTATTTTTAAAACCCTTTTTAAGTCGAAGTTTCTCCTTAAGAAAATTCATTACCCCAATCAATCAAGTACTCGAATCTCAAAATCATTTTTCTCTTTTAGAACACTATAAAATTTCCTACACTCACTCAAAATTTTCATAACTAACTTTTAATTCTAAACAATTATTAAACTTCTAAAACGTCCAATTACAATTACTATCAGTTATGCGCAGGAAATTTTAAAATATTATCGAGGTAGCAAGTGCTCCTTGGGTTTTAAAATAGCAATTAGTATCCAAGAAGTTTTTTTTTTCATTCAAAATTTTTGAAGTTTTAAAAACTTACACTAAGAATCAAGAATTTCAAACACGCCATTCCCTAAGACTCCACTTTGTTTAGGAATACTAGGATTCCTTTTAACATTAGGTGTTTCATTGTCTTGGAATACTAAAATAACACTAAAAGAAAAAAATTCTAACTTAATCAAACTTTCTCTACCAATTTATGATTTAATAGAATTCTCTAAAACTTGGAACTATTTCCAACAAAACCATTATTAGCAATATGCTAGAACCACTTATTAGTTTCTAAGAGAACAAACAAGAACTTAATAAAATTAAGGTTTTCTAATACTCTCTTTTACACGAAAGAAAACAAAATCATTTTCAGGCTCTCATTACAAAAATTGGAATTCAACCAGATTGATAAAAAAACTTAAAGTTATTGACAACTAAATCATTATCAAGGATACAAGCAATGAAAACAAAGGAACTAAGACACTCACCTAAAACCTTCCAGGAACTCGCGGTTTGAAGATAGGAAGAGACAAAAGGATTGCTATGATCACCAACCACGAGATCGCCCATAACATCACCCAAGGGTATAAAGGATACAAAGAACAATCCTCACCTGACATCTCTCAAAGTTTCAGCTTACCAAAGGAATGAAAGGAAATGATTTCCAGGTTTCTCACACACTTCAAATGCCCCAAGGTCTAGCACTACTTAAGGGAAGATTGAATAAAATATGGGCCCTTGGAATTGGATTTGTCCGCGGTGGACAAAAGAAAAAAAAGAATGAACTAAGTTCTCTCTATCTCTCTATGCCCACACTAAAACCCATAATGCAACTAATTATTCTCTCCCACTTTCCCTGAGCTTAGTGTTGCCTAAGAAAGGAATTGGAAAATGGTGGGGGTCCTCTAAACAGAACTTGTTCGTGGCATACAATAGGTGGAAAGGAAAGGAATCTACGTCCGACACTAAGACCAATAATGCAAACTGAATTAATCTCCCTTTTTTTTTTAAAACGATCGGTGCGAATTCAAAAGAAAGGAGGGGAAAGATTCACAAAATTTTGGTCCAATCTCTTCATCACTTACTAGCACTATAACTAAAACAGAATATTTCCTTCTGCACCCTTTTATAAGTGCGTAGTAGGCCAAGTAAGCAAAAGAAAAGATGAAAAGAAATTAATTAACTTGACTTGGATCTCCTCTAAAGAAAATATTCCACGATCAAAATTCAGGATAAGTTTTGGTAACAATTTAGGTACTACCCAACACCAACTAAACAACTTGCCACGTACCAAAACTACTACCCGCAACTCTCACTAATTTTCCAGCTCCCATTCGATTGAGTCAAATGGTTCCTGCATAAATCAAGTTGTCACAAGACAATTCATCTACGCGTGCTAGAAAGTAGTCGCGTTTAATATTTTCGTTGGGGAATATTAATACGCCCACGCAGATAACAACATACAATCAATTACATACATTCACAGCAGTACTAAAGTAGACTACCACGAAACACAGATGTTAGTGACAAACGGGTCTCATTCACAAAATTACAAAACACATTTTAGTCTTCAAACATACTACCTCGGTAATATTTTAATTACCGACGGCCAGGCCGTCGCTAATGCGCGGGAAAAAAATCTGCTTACGAAATTATTTTTTTGCTACGTTACCGGCGGCTAAGCCGTCGGTAATTACTGAGGGCTTATGGGCCGTCTGTAATTACCGACGGCTTAGCCGTCATTAACGTAAAAATATGCCAGCTGATTTTTTTGGCTACGTTACCGACGGCTTACAAAGGGCTTACGGGCCGTCTGTAATTACCGACGGCTTAGCCGTCGGTAACGTAAAAATATGAACGTTGATTTTTTTGCTATATTACCGACGGCTAAGCCGTCGGTATAGTTGACATATGGAATTTGAAGATCTGTTCTCCCCCTTTCAGATTTTACATTCCCTCTCCTTCTCTTTCTCAAAACCCTTTCCCTCTGGTTCTCAAAACCCTTCCTCATCTTCTTCCTTCCTCTGCAACTTCTCTTTCATAGCCTCCAACCCTTCCCATTCGGCCTTCGAAACCACCTACGTTCATATCTGCAACCGCGTGGTCCCCGCATCCTCGGTGACGGTCGATGCCGGAACCGCTCCCGGCTGCACCAACTCTCTCCGATTCCAGTCCGGCTAATTCTCCGGTGGCGACAGGCTCTTCAACTGATCCGCCACCTCAAGCCTCTCGAAGCATGTGTCGTTTCGCGCGATGTCCGTTCGGAGAACCGCGAGCAATGGCGTGTACGAATTGCGAGGGCAAATGATTCTCCCGCATGGTGTCGCTGACTCGCAGCGCACACCTGTTGTCTATACTACATTAATTTTTAATCTTTTTTTGTGTGTTGTGTATAAAGGTTTTTATTTGAGTGAAAAAGGATGTTAGATTTGGAATGATTGACATTGAGATTTAGAGAGTTGTTTTTATAGACTGGTGGCGGCATAAATTGTTAGACTGTTCTTATATGTATAGTATCTGATCTGATGGGTTGACACTTGACACCATTTCATTATTTGATGAACTTACAACAAGATGAAGGTGTTACTGTACATGGCAAAACCCGGATAGATTTATAACTATATATTCCTTGGTGATGATTGTTGTTAGCATTCTTATAGTTTTACAAGTCTTATTATCTTGGTAGTGCTATGTGGCCAATCTTTGTCTTGATTGTACTACAAGATATCGGGATGCAAAAATCACTGCATAGGTAATAGTAGTGTGGTGCAATACAAAAACACATGGACCTTTTTTGTTGTTTAAAATCCATTATCTATTTGTAAGAAAGTTTTTCTGAACAGAATCGAGTTTTGAAAATGTTAGTGTTTTCTACCTCTCTGTTAAACCATTTGTTCAGTAGTAGTAATTTCTTGCTCTTTTTTAGTGTTAAACCTTTTTATTTGCTATTCTTTTGTCTCCCCAACAAAAGAAGCAACTTGAAAAACATGCCAAAAGGTAAGTGCTGTGTTGAATATATCAATAACTTAACTAACAATAGAAGTTGTTGATTCAAATTATTTGTAAACTATTTTTGTGTGCCGTGTATTTTTTTATGAAGTTTCCCCTGCAAACTATTAAATCATAATTTCCTTAAAGAGAACAATGATCTTCGATAGCTGACAGAGGAATGTAATTCCTAAATATTGATCCACCAAGATAAAATATACATTGAGCAAGCTTTTTCCGTCTTCTAATTATCTAAATGCTTCACTTTATTTCCCTTATACTTCTCTCTCGGGTTTTTGTTTTTCTTTGTGATAGGGTTGCTGATGCATATCATCTTCCATAAAGCTAACCATGCCTCTTGATTAAGCAACAAAACTATAGCAGTATGAAGTGTATGGCATATAGGCTTCTTACTCTTCATGGACAGATGTCTAGGTTGATCTCCTCACAGGTTTCTGGGACGAAGGGTTTCTCGTTGGAAGGTTTCTCAAATGATGCACATTTCTTCTCTCAGCGGGTTTTGGTCACAATCTTCTGGTAAGCATTGTATGTTTAGAACAGGATCTTATGGTAATAACATGCGAAATGTTAATGTTGTTCTTAAGCTTCGTTACCCGCATGATGATGTCACTCTTTTGGATAGTTTGATTAGTGGAGCTCTAGAAAGCTTTGATGACATGAATAGCTTGCATTATTTTGAACCCATTTCGATATTGGCTTTATCAGAGAGTTCAAATAGCGTGCATTATTTTGAACAATGAGAATGGTTGTGTAGCTGGATCCGATAGGGAAAGTTTGTCCCTTGGAAACTTGAGCCAGGGTGCTTGTAATGTGTTTCTTGGACATGTGGATAGGTTTGAACTGGAATGTTATATAAGTGCTTTCTTTCTCTCATTGTCAGCTTCTGAAAACACTATTGATATTATGTTAATCTTCTAATAGTTCCAAATTATTCTCTCAATGCAAAGCATCAATAATGTAATATCTTCAAAATTTCAATAACTTGAGGTATCTGAGTATTGGGAAGGTCATTTGCATTTTGCTAGCTAATTTCTTGTATATTAATTCCTATAATTGATGTGGTGCTTGTTTCTTTCTCTGTTTATCTATAACTTTCTCTCTCATGTTATTTCACCTTGTACGTGGACAAGTTCTTGACAATCCTCTTTTGAGATATGTTTTGTGTGCTATGACAGAGAAATGATTCTACATGAAACAGGGTTAATTTAAATGTGTTTCTGATATTGGGTTTGGTTGCACATGGTTTAGAAAATAATTAAATGATTCCTACCTTATAATACTTTACACTTGGGCTAAACTGAACTACTTGAGTAATGAAAACTGACCAGGTTGTGGAAAGTGTGAAGCTTGAACACAATTTTTTTGGTATAAGCTTGAACACAATTGTTTACTATTTCGTGTTTTGGTATTCATTTCTCTACATCATTAATTTTTTTCCCTATATATGGACCCCTTGACTGATTTGATCTTGTATGGGATAAAAGATGAGAAATATAATTTCTTTTATATATGGATTGCTTTCAATGTGGGTAACTTAATGTTCCTCAGATACTCTTGGCTTTGAAAGAGGTTATGAATCTGTGGCTTGTGATTTAAATTGGTATTCTCTGTAAGTATTTAATGAACCATTAAGCTAGTAGTGCTATAATTGATTATAGGAATGGGTTTAATTTGCTATTGGAAAATGTTTGCCATGTCTGTTATCTGTTGTTATGATAAAATCATATCCTATTATTCATATATTTCTTGAATGAAATTCTGCAGATGTAGAAGGTGACAGAAGAGAAAGTCCCAAACTAATTAATTGGATATTGGCTGGAGCAGTACATTTGATTTATTACTGATGTCTGTTGATCAAGTGTAGTATTCTGTTTAGTAAGTGTTATTAAACAATTCAGTGTTGTAGGAGTTGCTGTTATACCATCTTCTTTTATTTTATCGGGTTGTGTAGTTTTTAGAACCAAAATCCTTTTATTGTGTTTCATATTTGTTGTTAATTTCATCTACTCTTTGTACTCATTATTTTGAATTATTAGAAATTTATGATAGCAACTATTCTCGCTGTCTTCCATTCCTGTGATTGTCACCTTATGACAGTAGCTAGTTTCCCATGACCCTAATCAATCAGAAAGTATAAGCAAAGTGCATTCTGGAATATTTCATTGTTTCTATCGTGCTTCTGCAGTTATGCCTTGATGTCTAGTCATCTACTTCAAGGAATTCTTTTATGGATTTGGTCCATGTGTCCCTTGACACTCACTGCTTAGGGGCTCAAGTCCCTGCTTTTCCTAAATCTCTTCCTAATATACACATTAGACATTATGTGGGCATCTATTGCATGACTGTGAAATCTTTTCTTACAAGGATGGAAATTATAAACCTGAGACTCCTTTTTTATGTTCAAATAAGCTAAGTAATATTGTAACTGCTTTGCTGTCTTATTTTTGCATCTTGTCAGGTTAGAAACCAGTTGGAACCTGTCAATTTTATTGTTGCTTGCTCCCTCATGATCAACTTAGAAGTATAAAATGTATGATTTTTCAAATGTGTAGTGCTGCCTCATGATATACTTTTGTGTACTGATACTAAAATTCATCCTTTGTTTAATATTTTGAATGTTATAGAAAATTATTTTTAGCAAGCTTATAGAGTAAGGAAGTATATTTTAGTCTTTCTTAACTGTACCACACTAATTTGTGTCAGTATCTCATGCAGTCCAAGTTTAGTGGTGTTTTTTATGTGCTACTTATCAACACATTAAGTGGAAGCATTACGTACTGCTTTATTTTGGACATTTTGAGATATTATGAGTCAATGCCATTGGAATTTATTTTGTTGTAATTTCTTCCAAACAATCTTTTTCATGCAGTGATTGTTACCAGAAGTTGGTGTCATTTCTCTTGTACTGGTTTCGCATTTCTATACCCAAATATGTAAGTACCTTCAACTCAAAGCATTATTAAAATCAAAAGATTCTGACTCTAGAAAAACTATTATTGGTTTGTCTTTTCTGTAGCTCAATGATATGTACTTTACTTTCTAGTCTTTAGGCATGAGTTGATTTTCATTTGTTACAATATTATAAATTATAAATACTAGTGATTTCCCCTTTGGTAATTAATGTCCGTGGACCATGTAAACAATATAAAACAAAAAAGGCTAAGATTTCAGCCAAAAAAATAAAAATACTAATGCTGTATCTGTTCAGAATCCATGTGGCTTGGTTTCTGAATAAGTCCTTATGATATTTAATGCTGTGGTAGCTTTTGGTGTACAACCTCTTCTTCGCGGCCTTGTATTTATTGCTGTGGTAGCTTTTGGTTGACTTTGGAAGTGGAGGAGTCGTCATATGATTTTTCTACTATATTGCTGAATGATATGTGGTCATTCAAGCCTTTTTATACAACTAATTTCAAGCCTTTTTATTTTAAAATATTGATAAGATCACACATGAAAAAAATTTAGCTGCCTTGCTTTTAGTTAGTTGTTTTTTTATTATCACATTTTATGCAATCTAATCACAAAATCACTAATAAAACACGATTTTGTATCAAATTTTTCGAATAAAACACTACATTTGAACCATTTTTCTCAAATAAGGGGATTAATTCTATACAATTATATGACTAAGAACTCGATTCAACGTTGACCATTGTTAGAAGGTACTGTAGTAAAGTGTGAATCTGATTTTTTAAGTTTCTTTTTTGTTTTAATTTCTAGAATACAGTGGGCTTAGCCGTCGGTAAATTTACGGACGGCTAAGCCGTCGGTAACTTCGGATCTATTTTTTTTATTTTAATTTGTAGTGTACAGTGGGCTTAGCCGACGGTAAATTACCGACGGCTAAGCCGTCGGTAAAGTACAACATCAAAAATGGTTGTTTTCGTGGATTTTACCGACGGTCATGTGACGACTTTCTGAAGGCCAAGTCGTCGATAATTACCGAGGAGGAAAATACCAACGACCTCGAGGCCGTCGGTAGGCCGTCGGTAATCTCGAATTACCGACGGTTTTTGAGAATTACCGACGGCTTTTGGCCGTCGGTAATGACGAAAATTCTTGTAGTGTACATACCAAAATACCTCATACATCAAACACTTAGGTGATCTATATCTTGGATCACTAGTACTTCAAAGATTCAGACTAAATATTAAATATGACAACGTCTCCTACAGACAATCCTGGAATCTCATCTTCGATTTCCCAAAAGACTTAAAGGAGTTGTGGCAAGGGAGGTCACCCAATCTCACGGTCTCTGTAACTTACTCTCCTCACTGTTGTCCCAGCAATCTGCAATGATCCTTCGTGGTAGTCCATTGAGCAACAACAACTGCCATTCCTGCCACAGCTTCGGTTGTCTGAATCTTCAGATTCATCACTTAACTGTCGGTTGTAACAGAAAGAGCCACTCGTCTCTGAGATATTGGATCCTCACAAGGTTTTACAACCTAATAAAAATCCCACAACAGTGATGTGTGTCTCAGTACACATTGTTTTCACTTAAGAAACAATTTCAAACAATTACAAGTAGAATTACTCTACTTGAGGAGCAAGCACACAAGCATGGTTTGACTCACAACAAAACACATCTTGACTCCCAACAGGCTAACTTCTATCCTCCCGATACGTGACCAGCTATAGTTTACCCAACTCACAGTCCGGTTAGAACCAAACCGCTCTGATACCACTATTGTAACACCCTGTCTCCAGAGTGCTACTAAGTGAACATTCTGACAAGAGTTGACATGTTTCCGAAAGGTGGAATACTCTGCTCGTAGGGTTTTTGAGAAAATGTGGTCCTATTTTTTTTAAAAGGTTCTTTAAAGAAGCAGTCAGAGTATCACAACGACTTTTAAAAACATGGCGGAAAATAATTTAAGACACCACATAGACCACATTCATTTATTCTGTCAAATCATAAATAACAAACGTGTCATGAAACATAACAGAGATTTATTACAACACTGAAATAAATGACAAATATCCTATAGCTGGTCCACAAGCTATACTCTTCACTAGACTGCTAGTAAATTCCACATCATAACACAGGAAGAAGGCTGGACGACTATCCTCAGCTGCTCCTCTCTGCAGTTCCAAATCCTCTGCTTGCTCCGCCATCTGGGTTACATTCATTACATTGAAAGAACCACTGGCAAGGGTCAACTTCCTAAAAATAAAGAGCAGATACGCCTATTCGACAACACACTCGACAACAAAATATGTAATAACACAATATATTACAGGAAATAACAAATCATGACAATGGGCAAACAACAGTATGCACAGTTCTCAAAATGCAACTCAAGACTCTCTCCAGACTCAGCTCACGACTTATTTTCTCTCGACTTGACAATTTTTCCTGAAAGCAGATGCCGCACTATTCAATGAATACCAGCCGTGGCTTCGGGCTTCTACACCACCAGATGCCAACTCAGCAATTGAACACCAGCTGTGGCTTCAGGCTTCTACACCACCTCAGCCGTGGCATCGGGCTTCCACACCACCCTTGGTTGTTCAGGCCACTAAACACCAGCTTTGGCTTCGCGCTTCTTCACCAACCAGCCGTAGCTTCGGACTTCTACACCGCCCTTGGCTGTTCAGATCGAAACTCCAAACCGTCACGACTAAACTCTTGCACTCCGATGAATAAATCGCCGCATACAAAATTCAAAGAGCGATTCGCAAGATTATTCGACCGCATATCAAATAATAAGAGCATGCTTAATATGAAGAAACACAATTCAACAACTTAAGCAATAAAAGCAGTTTGCATGGAGAAACGCAATTCAACAAGCAATATGCAATGCGCAACATGCATTCAATCTCATATTAAATAATTTCACCGCCCAACAATCAACCATAGAATCCATCTCTCTGCAACTCGATGGAGTTTACAGAGAAGAACAAACAAGTGTGGGGGGTTGGGGACAGCTGCCAACCACTTGCAGACAAGCCCACTAAATAATATTAATATCACAAGGCAGTAAAACGAAGGGGTACAAGACCCTCACTTCGAACCCTGAGGTTCTCAGACTTCTTCGCATAAATACTTGAATTTAAATTCCTATTAATATCTAAAGTTGCCCTTACGCATAGATACATAAACAATAACACTTAGAATGTGAAGCGCCCTTACCGAACTCCAAGCTGCGCATATTCCCGTATTCCACACCGCACGGTCTCGAATTTACTCAAAGCCTAACACAACAAACAAACTTAGCACAATTCTAAAGGCATAATTCTATAACCCCTAGTCTCTCAACCTTAACCCTTTTTCTAACCAAGTATTCATTCAAGCATTTAAATACTAGCTACTAGAAAAGAAATAAGGTTTTTGAATTAAAACACTTCTTAAAAAAAGTAACACATAACACTTACTTTAGAAAATGCTAACTTATTTGAAAAGATTGAAGTTTTGAAACTAAAATCTTTTCTTGAAACTTCAAAATAAACAATCATGCAATTAGCCACTTTCATAAATTTCAAGGCCTAAAACACATACTAATGCAAGCATTTAGACAAGTTTACAAACAAAATTCCCCTTCCAATACCTCCTAGGGCCTCTCGGCCATAACCTTTTTTTTTTTTTTACTTAAAAACTAGTTTGAAATACTAAGTCACATACTTGAAGTATTTGTGTAAAGAATCATCTCTTGAGAACTAAAACACAACACACAATTTAAAGGCTAGCTTTTGAAGAATTATTTTTCTACATTTCTAAAATCCTAATTATCAACCTCTAAGCAAATGGTTCCCACAAATCAATTACCAACTCAAGCTTACAATAAAATGCACAATTTCCTTCCAAATAGCATGTCATGTTCAAAACCAAATTTACTAGGTTTCTTAACTCCTTTACAAAAACAATTCCAAAGTAAAAGTTCCAAAGAAACTTTCCAATTCTTTTGATTTTCCAAAACATTTTCATCATGGCCATAGCAATGCTAAAATTTAGAGAACAACTTTATCAATTTCCACATGCAATTTTAGTCCTTCAAAAATTGATTTTTCACAAGACATACACTAACTTTTCTACTAACTCATGCAAAGCAATTCCAATAATCATTAAACTACCCAAAACATTTAATTCAACAACTTGATACATGATTCAACAACCATAACCCACATTTCCCCTTTTTTAAAGAATAGGTTTATGCCATAAAACAACTAGTTTGACATGATAGTTTCAAAACTACTACTCCAAATAACAACAACAACATCAATTAAGCTAAAAACATGAATTAATTGGAGTGATTCACATGAGGATCACACAAGCCCTCTTTTTCCCCTTAGGGTTAGTGCCTAAGGTTCCAAGGATTAGGGATTTTGGTGCTCATCTCCATCATTGATCATGATCAAGCACTTGAATAGACACAAAATTAAGAACAAAAGCAAGAAATCACTACCTCCTCCCTTCCTATAGTGCTCGCAGCCAAGGGTTTTGGGGGAGAAGATGTTGCCCTTAAACTTACTTAAATGAAGAGGTAAGTAGTAGCAAGAAGAAGAAGAAGTTGGTTGCAAGAAATGTGGAAGAATGGAAGTGAAATAAAGCTCAAGAAATGATGAGGAAGATGGCTATGGAGTTCCCAAGCTTTCTCACACTAGAAATGGAGAAGAAGAACAAGTGAAAGGTAGAGAGTGGGAGGGTGGGGGGCGTGACTCTGTTCTTAAAAAAAAGAAAGGATTAAAACCTTTAATTAAATAATAATACTACACATGATTTAGTGACCAACTAAAAAAATTAATTGAATAAATAAAGAAAAGGGGAGGGTCACGCTGGTAATGCAAGAAAAAGGGAAGGATCAGATTTTTTTTTTTTTTAAAAGCCAAACACTTGGTTAAAATTAATCAAAGAGTAAGCATAAAAATAAACTACCACTTAAGTGACACCTAGACTAAAAGTAAGATGCTAATCCCATCAACTTGTCCAACCCATCTAATCTCATAATTATCCTCTAATCCTAAAGTCTAAAGTGTGCTAAAAACACCGCATCGAATAACCGCGTTACCGATTAATTCTTCGCCAATTTAATTCGCGAAAATTAATTTACCGAGAAATTAATTCACCGCGAGATAATATTTTATCATAAATAATAAAAACAATTTAAAACACACAAAAATAATTACAATGAGTTACGATTCAATTTTCGTCGAAATCAGAATTCGTTTTAAATTTTAATGCGGGTAAAATTTACCCGATGTTTCAAAAACGCGGCGAAACTTCGTTAAAGTTTTCCGACGAGATTTGAACCATGAATTAATATAAATATTAATTCTTAAATTTAATTTCATCTTGATTTAATTCAATCATTTTCTTAGTCAACAAAAATACGCGTTACCGCGTCACACCGAAAACTTATATAATGTTTAAATCGATGAATTCACATTAAAGCAGCATACGTCTACGCTGTCTATTAACTTGAATTGACATCATGAATAATAATTATTTATAATAAATAAATTATTTAAAATGAGTCAAAATAATTCCACGTACTCTCAGTAAATCATTAAGGTGATCAATCTCTATGACTTATTTTTCGAGTATTCAGGAATTTATCGCAAAAATCACTTTTCTTAAAAATTGGGATGTTACATTTAACCCTTCAAATGAATATACAACATTAAAGAATATTTTATTATATTACCTTTCGAATGGATAGATCCATCTATATTGAACTGGTCCACCAAGCCTAGTTTCATGTGCAAGATGCACTGGGAGATGCTCCATAGAATCAAAAAAACCAGGGGGAAATTTTCTCTCCAACTTACAAAGAATGACTGGTATGTTCTGCTCCATCTTTAAAAGATCATCCTCTCTCAATGTCACAGATCACAAATCTTTCAAAAATTAGCTGAGTTCAGTAAGTGGATTTAAAACATTTGACGACAAGGAACTAAATGCAATAGGAAGTAAACACTCCATAAATACATGACAATCATGGCTTTTCATCCCAATCATGATTCATTTGTTCATATCGGCACATCTTGCCAAATTAGAAGAATAACCGTCTAGCATCCGAAGTTCTTTTATCCAACGACAGACTGACTTAGCTTTCTCAATAGTTGAAGAGTAACAGGCTTTGGGTTTCAGGGTTTTGTCATCCAAACGAGTCGTTAAATGCAAGTCGTTTTGCCTACAGTAAAGTGGTAAGTCTAGGTTGTGTCTCAATAAATTATCTTTCCAATATGGCAGATCCCAAAAAATACTTCTTTTTGTCCAATTATGTCATTGTCCATATCCTTCATATCGATCCAATTCACCATAATCTGTGATTTTTGGTAGTTACATAACTCTACTCCAAATCTGTTCAGATGTCAACCTTGGGGGCAGGCCATCTAATTCAATTTCCCCCTTCTTGAAGGCGTTCTTATTCCGTCTAAATGGATGATCACCTGGTAAAAACCTGTGATGTGAGTCAAACCAAGAACTCTTCCCCCCGAATTTCGAGGTAAAGGCCTTTATATACTCCATGCAATACGGACATGCCATTTTACCATGAGTACCTAACCAGACAATATGTCGTATGCAGGGAAGTTATTAATGGTCCACATCAGAGCTGCCCTCCTTGTAAAATTCTTCCTTCATATTATCATAAGTCAAAACACCATTCCACAACCTTTTGAGATCGTTAATGAGAGGCTGTAAATAGATGTCAATACCATCTTTTGGATTATCCGGACCTGGTATAATATAAATCAAGAAAATATAAGGCTTAGACATGCATATTTCGGGAGGAAGATTGTATGGGGTAACAATAACTAGCCAACAAGAAAAGGTTTCGTCATGGATTGAACATACGAAGTAAAACTATCAGAGCATAAGCCAAGTCATACATTACGTGGATCTGCTGCAAAATTGGGATGCACATGATCAAAGTGCTTCCAAGCTTCACCATCAGATGGGTGGCGCAACATACCTGAAGTGCTTTTATTCTCATAGTGCCATGTCATTTTGCCTGCAGTTTGTGTTGATGCAAACATTCTTTGCAGCCTAGGAATAATTGGCAAATAAAACATTGCCTTCACTGGAACTAGTTTTTTGTCCACCCTTCCCATTATCAGTGTTGAATATACCTTGGCTCACCACAAAATTTGCATTCAACCAGCGTGCCATCGTTTTTACTGAATTCATTGTCGTAATATAACATACACCCTCTCACACAACAATTAATCCTTTTAGATTCCAACCCCAACTTGGACACTAAGCTTTTAGCCTCGTAATAAATTTTTGGCAAATCATCTCTACTAGGCGACAAGTCCAACATCATTTTCGTTATGAGATCCAAGCACACATTGGTAGCACCACATTGGACTTACGAGCTAAAAGTCTCACACACATTGATAACTTAAAGTCTCTAGACCCTTCAAACAACGGTTTATTTGTTTCTAACAAGAGATTATATATTTTTTGTGTTGTCTCATTTGGAAGTTCATATGTGTCATCATATTGTTGCTGCTCAAATGATACATTAACCCCCAAGGCATCACAAACCATATCTTGCATCAATTCAATCTGCTCGCCATATCCCATATCTACGCAACTGCTTGAAGCACCTGTGCAATTATCGCCAACTCCTAAATCAACTCGAGGCAACTCTTCACCATGTCTAGTCCAAATCCAGTAATTAGGCCTAAATCCAACTCTCTGCAGGTGATGCATGACCTCGCCTGGGATCTTAATCCTTCTGCAATCGCAATTAAGGCACGGACATCTAATCCATCAATTAGTTATGAAATCTTCATGTGCCATTGCGGCTTGGACAAAGTGATTAACCCCATCGCAAAAAGAATGTTTCAAACCACCTTTCCCCGGATACAGCATATCGTACATCCAACTACGACTCAAAAGAAAAAATTCCATCTTCTGCATATTAAAAAAATGACAATTTTAGCATCACAACGTTCTTAGAACCACTCTCTTTCTTTAAATGGTATGACCCTATCCCATTCGAGAAAAAACTTTTTCAGAACTCGTATAATAGTCATTCCTTAATTCTCATATCTTATACTTGACAAATTTTTGGTAGCATTTCCCATTGGTCCTGCGTACACTAAATGATCGCAGTTATGAATACCGCGATCAAGTATGCACCCAGAGAACAAAAGGAAATGAATCGAACCGAAATTTCATCAAATATAAAGATACTAAAATTAAGCAACAACTATTATGCGAGTAAAGAAAAAGTTTTTTTTCCCAAACTGTCCGACTTGGACAATTCAAGGTTCAATATACAATGAACACATGGTACCTTAAAAGAGTACATGCACTCAAAATATATTGAACATCAAATGGGAAGCTAAGGCTTTTCTCCGATACTAATAACAAGCATAGAAATAAAATTTAATATAGGCTTTTCTCCGCCAGGCCTAAGTTGTTTGAGGTCTCAACATCACTTTTCTTTGCAAATCGTCCTCCGGTACTTCTTGCCTTTCTCATAGCATGCTGATGTCTAGGGGATTGTACCCTCCGATACCATGCCAAAAACACATTCATAACTAATTCTAAGTTTCTTTTAGTTCGTTAAACACGTTTTTCACAAAATCAAGGTTCCTAGAAAACTATATAACTTGGGTACTCATCTTTCCCAAAGTTTCAGCACGACAATATCACGGCTACGACAGTTTATATCACTAACATCTATGCACATATCACAGCCACCACATCATTCATCCATTTCATCAATAATCATACATCTTACTATTAGTGGTTCGGTTTACACAACAAAACCTAATAGGATCATGAAGCCTAAGCAAACATGGAATTATCAGGATTTATCACTTTACTAAATACTTCGTACTCAGGGTGTGACACTGACCAATTCGTGATCATAACCCCTTCCTAGACTCTCAAATATAAGTAAGGAATACAAAAGTACTCACTCACGTATATTTCTTAGCCAAAACATACATCACTTCAAAATTCCCTCTGTTGAGAGAACTATGAAGGAAATCAAAGAAATAAGTCAGTGTGGGGTCAACAACCAACCCTTTTCCACCCAAAAGGACCCGACATTTCAAGAGAGTGTTAAGGAGAAAAAATAGTACCACCTTCTCAGAACAAGAAAGTGCTAAGGAGAAGTAGAAAGTCCGCTTCCTTGGATGCAGTGGCGGTCTCGGAGCAGTGTAGCGGCCTTGGAGCAATGTGGCGGAGCAGTGAAGCTACTGAATAACACGAACAAAATAATAGGTAAATATATTTATGGAGATTAACTTCCAACACACAGAAACCAAACAACAAATCTAAAATTATCAATAATACCCTAAACCCTAAACCTAAAAATAGAATATATCATACAACCTAACTATCATGCCAACCTATTTATGTATTTAAAATTAGGGTTTGGCTATCATGTCATACAACTTATATATTTCAGCGAGTTAATAATAAACTTTCAATTCCTAATCATACAAGCACATAGTAAAAAAAATTAAATTATAATCATGCATAATTTCTAATGTAAATTTTAGTCTCAATTATCAATTTAGAAATCAG
Source organism: Calophaca sinica (assembly GCA_037113605.1). Lineage (NCBI taxonomy): Eukaryota > Viridiplantae > Streptophyta > Magnoliopsida > Fabales > Fabaceae > Calophaca > Calophaca sinica. The sequence goes on along the minus strand of CM073734.1, from coordinate 47,730,072 downwards.
TTTAGAATCAACTAGTTTAACGCTGCTTATATCCTACTGCTTCCACCTAATTCACTACTATACCGGATGTCCTTCATTTTGCAGACAGACATGAACATATCCCATTTCTATTTAACAGTACAATCCATTATTTAACAAGACCAAATCAACTAAAAAAAATCAAAGCAAATCAAATTCCCACACAAGTCAAGCTAAACCAAATTTCAATATTCAGGTCAATGAAGATTATTTGAAGCTATGAATTTAGTATCCAACAACCAGTTACCACAACACAAAAAGGACCAAAGCAACCAAAACAAGACAAAAGCACAAAAGTTGCGTACACCTGAAATGTGTGGTGTAGCGAAAACGAGACGAAGATGTGTCTGTGTGACGGAGAACGAGACGGAGGCGGAGCAGTGTGGCAGCACGGAGCTGTGTGACAGTCTCAGAGATGTGTGGCAGAGCTGCGTGGCGGTGCCAAATGGAGCTGTGTCACTACAGTAAACACAAGATTAAACTCAAAGAACTACAAAAGAACAATAAAAGCAACTAGAAACAGAAAGGAAAAATCATTACTCAAAAGGTGCAGTGCCGGGAGGATTGTGAATCGAAGAGGGAGCTAAGAACCGTGCGCTTACTAAAGCTCAGACTGTGCAGACAAGATTGGACAACCAAATTAAACTCATAACTACAGAAGAACAATAAGGGTTGAAGGGAAATAAACAATGTACCTTCTTAATGATAATAAGGGAAAGTTCTTTCAAGGAAAAACGGAGAGTGAAAATATTCTAACAAAAATAAAAAGAATTTCCATGACCTCCGAAGTATGAAAAGAAAATTGGCATTGTCATATCGTAATCCTATTGCTAACTCTAACCTAATTCTAGTTAAAAATGAAAATCTTCTATGAACACATGAGCCTCTACAAAGACCGACCCTTCCCATTTTTACAAAGGTATTATTTCAGCAAACACCAAAACAAAAAGGAAAAAACACATGATTTCCATTATGCCAATCCTCTCCAAGTTGCAACCGCAATACAACTTTCCATACATAATAAATTTGGTTTGAAAAATAACATTAATCCACATAACCAATTAACAATTATCCACATGGCACTTAAAAATTTCAACTAAAGCAATGAACGACAAACTTTGATACATGAATTGAACATAAACAAAAACATTGAAATGGAAGGAAGGGAAAGACCTTGTGTGGTAGTTGATTAATTTAACAACAAACTAACTAACTAGTATTTATTAGGTAATATGTAGCTGTAAGAATTACTCTTATCAGGTTTCAAAATAAATCCTCCAAAGTTACTAAGTTCAGGCTTGAGGATCCGTTTCTCACGCTGACTTTCTTCCAATTTATCAAAGTAGTAATCCAGTTATATAATAAGAAACAATTTCAAATGTACATAATTAAATTAAATACTTAATAAGAGACATAAACACAAACATTCTGTAACAAACAAATTAAACCACAAAAAATAAAGAAGCAAAAACCTAATAAGATATATGATTCTCTAATTTATGTTTTTCTTTATAGCAACTTACGCCAACCAAGAAAGAATAAGAAATTAGGCATTCGTATAAGGCTTCAAGGCTACATACAATTTTTTTTTTAAAATGCAAAGGATATTTTAAATGCATTTCTCCACAACAATGACTGCAGTTTCAGTTATCCAAACACAACCAAAATCTAAAATGATGCCTACAAACATACATAAAAGCAGAATCATAGAACTGGCTTGAAAAAAATTGAACAACTTCATGAAGACTGCAAAAGAAAAATACATAGAATAATTGGCTCAAACATGTAAAAGAGTTCCACTACTAAAAATTCCAGAGGCAAATAAACTAACTAATTCATACGTGACTTATATCCTGAATACAACACAAGTTCCAAACGCATACAAAAAACTAAAGTTTGTAAGAAAACAGTGTCTTACCTCAAACGGTGACGAGTTCTGAAGCTTTTACTGCTGAAATGGAAGTGACTTCTCCTTTTTACTGGTTGTGGTGTGGTTCCCTTGGATTTTATTTCGTGAAGTAGAAAAGCACTAGGCGTTTCTCTAAATCCTCAAATGCAAACAGAAAGAATTAATTAGAGCTATATAAAAAAAAACCCAAATCCAAGGTTTCACAAAATCCCTAACAATGGGGTTCCTAGCCAAAGAATAAGAAAGATGAAAGATGCCTGGACTACTAGAGGGGTTAGCAGTGGACTGTTCACGTGGTAGATCTGTGGTGGTTGGCGACGGCGTGGTGAGCTCTGTTGGCTGCTGGTCGCGCGCTACTCGCTAGCTTGGTGGAGGTGTAGATGGCTAGCGGTGGTGCAATCTGATTGGATGCGTGGAGATAGATGCGGCGTGGTGCCAGACAGAGTTATGTAGGTGGTGGTTGTCGTTCTTGTGCTTCAACTCAAGGAGGGTGGGTGATGGCTGGTCGCAACAGGAAAGACAATCAAGAGAGAAGAGAGTAGAGAGTAGAGAATAGGAGAGAATGAAAATGGGAAAGAAAGGCTCGTGGTCTGGTTGCTAAACAGAGGTTATCGACATCCTCGTTAAAGTTACCGACGGGTTTAAGTCGTCAGTAAACTCAACGGTTAGACATGGCATTATCGACGGCTATGTCTTCCGTACCGATGGGTATAAGCCATCGGTATTTGAAAAATAAGCGGGAATCTTTGGCCATGCCGACTGCCTTTACCGACGGCAGAGCCCGTCGCAAAAAAAAAGGGCATTTCCGACGTCTTAAGCTGTCAAAAATGCCGGTTTTTTGGCGATGGGCTGTGTCTCGATAAAAAGTCGTCGGTATGCCCACTTTTTTTTGTAGTGTTGCTATCATCCGCTGCATCCTATATAGGCAAGCTATTACTACTGCTGGAACTAGTAATTCTTGTTTCTTAATTACCTTCATTTTGGAAAAACATTATATTTCTCTTAACATTAGATTTCTCTTAACTAGTTTCATGATAGTTATACTTATACATTGATATGATTTCTGGTTTTGAAACTGTGTGTTACTCAATTTAAACTTCATTTTGAAAAAAATTGAATTATTGCCACCAGGTCTGCTAATCGTTTGTCGAAAGAATATAAGGATGGAGTGCAAGATGTGAGTAAATGTGAGGAAATTTATGTGTACAACGGTTTCAAATTCATTTTAATCTATATTTATCTTGGATTGTGTTGAAACTCCGATCCTATCCTAATACTTGCACTTGGATGTCTGGTTTCCAGCATTTTTCATTTCAGCAAGTTACCAAAGATGATGATAAAAAGCTGAATAGGCTGATAAGAAAGTTTGGTAAACCGGCTTATAATGCCGTGGTGGCAGCCTTAAAAGAGAGAAATGAATACAGGTATTAGATAAATTTTGGAATGTCCATATTTTAGGGGAGACTCTGCCAAAATTTTGTTAGGAATTCAAATTGAAGTATAAAAATATTCAAGTCAATGATTAATTAGTTGATATTTTCTGTATATGTGTGTGATGGTATTTTTTGTATGTGTTTGTGTGATGTTTATTGGTATTTTTTGTATGTGTGTATGTGATGGTATTTTCTGTATGTGTGATTGTTTCCTTTCTTGTGAATGTTTGATGCAGGAATTGGATCACATGTCTAATGGAATGCAGCAATAATACTGAATCTAAAAAAAAAGGCCAAATAGTCAGTGCTTCTTTGAAAAAGCATTGTCTATCTTTGATAATAGACAACGCTTTTTCAAAGAAGTGTTGTCTATATCCCGTAATAGACAATGCTTCTTTGAAAAAGCGCTGTCTATTATCAATGATAGATAGCGCTTTTTCAAAGAAGCACTGTCTATTACCAAAATCCTCAGCGCTTGCCAAACGCTGTCTTTTCGAATCACAATCACCAGCGGGTGATTAGGCTGCAGTTTTAAGCATTGGTGAAGGCAAAAAATAAGCGTTGTGTATGTCGTTTTATGGTGTAGTGATTTGATCTTTATACACATTTTCTGGTTCTAATGGTATAAGAGTGATTTTGTGATTTTTAAATAAAAATGAGTACTTGTTGGTGTAGCCATCATGTTGCACTTGTCGGCCATGCCTCCATGGACGCCCAAGTAACAAGGGTCTCGTTTCTATAGGCACCACATCACATAAAACCGCATCTTCATATCCATCAACCTTGAATGATACTAGTACTTGTTTGGTTACCATCATGTCACAAATATCTTTAAATTCTGGATCCCCAAGGCTATCAAGTGTATATGGTTGTGAATGCTCAAGAACATGAAGTCTCAATTTCTCCACCATGGTTGTACTAATCATATTGATCCAATATTTTCTATCAATGACCAAACTACATACATTATCTTTCACAAAGCATCTAGTATAGAAAAGATTTTTCCTTTGCTTGACTTCCATGAAGATGAAACAAAGAAAAATTCAAACTTTGAATACAAGCACCAAGAAAGATGAATAAAATTTGAAACTTTTTTGCTTTTTCTCTCACTTTTTTTTTTTTTAATTTTTGTTATTTATTTTGCCTTTTTTTTTTGCTCTTCTTTTTCTTTTTTGCAGACTCTCTTTCTCTTTTTTTTTTTTTGAATTTTCGCTTTTTTCTGCATTTTTTTGTGAACAAAATGTAAAGAAAAAAAATGTGAAGAACAAAATTGAAAATGATAGATATCACCTAATTAGAACCTAAGTTTTGATTACCAAATGATGTGAAATAAGGGAGGCTCACCTTGAAGTTCAGATTAAAGGAAGGATGTTGACGTCACACTTAAGAAAAAGATGAGAAAGTGAGTGATAAGTCATGAATTTTGATTGCCACAAGTTGCCTTGATAAGATCAGATTCAGTTCTTTTACCCAAGAATACAAGGGAAGCTCTCACAATTGGAGAAAACTCAAATTTCATTCATCTTCCAAAATCTCATTTGTGTTGTACATGAGTTCCCTATTTATAGGCTAAACTTACAACCTTTGAATGCCTAAAAAATGACTCTTGAGATACAAGAAATAAATTCCCACTATCATGCCATTACCAAGAACATTGATAGCACATTATTACCAAGAAAACAAACATAAACATGAGAATAAAATCCCACTAGCCTATATAATGACTTAGAAATTCTTTAAAACCCAAAAACTAACTTAGGATAGATCAAAGAACACCTAAACTTATTTCATCAAAATAAAATACAAAAATTCAAAATAAAATAGCAAAAATTGGACAGCCCACTAATCAGCCCATGAAAGTTTCTTGTCATGTAAGTTTGGGCTTTCCAAATTGTTGTATCCTTATAGCTTTCCTTCCACAAGATCAATGAAACGATGATCACATCAATTGATTATTGATTACTTCGTATAAATTGTCGACTTACACAAACGTACGCTCAGTAAGACATGAATCTTGTGCATCGACGACTCCATTAGGCTTTGGACCGATGAAGGACTTTCGTCCCGATTTGATTTTGGGAGAGGGTGGTTTTGGTGTTGTAAAGGAGTCGTAGATAATGGCATATTCTCTTTCATTCCACAGCGGTGGGCAAACGATGTGCTCAGCACGACGATAGCAACATGGGGTCTCACCCCCGCTTTTTTATTCCTCTTCCCTTTGCTTTTGTATCTCTCTTATTCTCCATTTCTCTTCTCTTTTTCACTAATTCTTAATTTTTATTTCACTAGAGAACCCAGGGAGAGCAGAGGAAGATACATGTGGACTTGGAATTTTGATTTCTACATAATTCTTACTTTTTGCTTTGATGGGCGTTTGGTTTGCTGTAAAAAGTTGCTAACTTTTAAATTATTGTTTTGCATTTGTTTTATAGTTTTATTTTATGTTGCTTTTGTTGTTTGTGATTATGGTTTTTTTGACAAGTGTGCTTTCCTACAAGTAATCTATCTATAATTATAACAAAACAAGGCTACATTTAAGAAAAGTTCTTACAAGTGTCACTTTCTGAGTAAATAGCTTCTTTAAGACTCTTTCTAATCAAGTTTCTAATTTAGCAAACATATCCAATAGTATCTAACTAATTAACGGGAAGATGGGAAGATCAGAAGATTTCTTCAGCATCTTATTAAGGCCCATCTATCAATAATATAACACATATATTTTTAACTACGTAGTAAATGACTCCAATTTTCCATTACATTTCATTTGGTACTATATACTTCCCCCGTCTCATAATATATGTCATATTTGCTAAAAATAATTGTCCTAAAATATATGTCACATTCAATTTTCAATGCAAAATTAAATGTTTGTTTGTCAATTATATCCTCAAGTACTCCACTTTGTATTTATGACAATAGTTAATACATCAATAGTTAATGGGATTATTTTAGTAAAATTATCACTATCTTTCTTTCATTTATTACTTTTTCTTAAACTGTGTGATTTGGTCAATTGTGACATATATTACGGGACCGAGAGAGTATCATAATTCATTGGAATGTGTCATGTAATTAATTGACTTATTTAAAATTTGAATAAAGGAGTGCACACACTGCCAAAAGGCAACTCAGTTGGTCTTCTCCATCATTTATTTCTTATTCCCCTTCACATTCCTTCTCACTATCCTTTATGTTATCGAGAATTAGAGAGCTCGATGCTTCCTCTCTATTTATTCAGTTCTAAACTCTCTTCCACCACCAGTTTATCAAATGGTAGCTTTGGAAACATGAAGCGAACAAAGGTGGGAAACGTGACACAAAGAAAGAGAGTTATGAAATATTGCAATGGAATGAACTCAACGAAGGCATTGAAATGTGTCGTTCTCTGCATCAGCTCCAGTCCAGTCCTTTCCTCCCTCTGCCACAACATCTTTCACTTTGCTAAGCACAACACAACAAAGGCACAAAAGGATTCTAACTCATAAATGATCAGTTCTTCCACTTTCTCTCAACAATCAAGGTTCCAGAAAGCATAATACTTCCTGCCAGGCATTAGGGTCGGCACCAGTGCTTTGGCCGCCGCGGTGGTGAAGCAGCGCAGCTTCCCCAAACCATTTAAAGAGGAGCACATTTTCTCACGCCTTTTTCTTACTTCTCCTTTTGTTTGATATACATTTATTTTTTTTCCTCTCTCTTCATCTGCAATTTCCAGACACAGAGAGGCGTATTTGGGTTCTGAGGAAGCACCTTCTTCCCCCGTTGACCATCCTTCAGACGAAGGAAAAAGCACTAAGACAGAGGCGGCGCGCGGGTCTTGGTGCTCGCAGTGGGGAACAACTACAACAAGGAACAAGAGGGAGTCATAGATGGTCTTGGGGCTGTGTTGAGAATAATGTTTGAAATTGAGAGCTCGTGTTCTGGCCTTTCTTGCAGGTAGATCAAATTATCTTATTCACGACATATAACAATATGCTTCCAGTTTTAAGAAAATTTAGTTACATATTTCTGTCCCCCTAACCCTCTTTTTGATGCAGGGATGCTACTACAATGTTTGAACATTGATATAGATAAGCATAGGTGTACCAACGTCTAAAAATTGATTTATTTATGATAGGATTATTGAAGCTTATCCTCTTAGTTATTGGGTCCTGACCGGGTGATATTGAATTTAGTTACATCTTTCTATTCCTCCTTTTGATGCATGGATGCTTCTTTATTTAGCTTGGTAAAAGTACTGATAAGTTGTCAAGGTATTTTTCCAAGTTTGTGGTTTATTAAATGTTTTCCCTTTCTTTTTTTTTTTAAAATTTAATTATCATTTTAAAATACTTATTCAACATCTTGATCTGTAATGGATTCTATAATTCTGAACCTGCAAGATGTATTATGTGATTTTGCTGATGGTATAAATTATAGGATGTGATTTTGCTGAAAGGGAATTGCAGAAATGAAAAGAGGAAAAGAATAGCAAAAACAGAACTGTGAAAGAGAGAAACTAGTACACGAAATGGAAAATAATTAGGGTTTTTACACCGATTTTGTGTTTAACTGGTATAAAATGTGACGCGGTGGCAATTTTGAAATTATCACGTCACATTTTATACCGGTTATATACCCGACCGGTGTAAAATCCTTGATGATTTAAAACCTGAACATATTATACACCGGGTATATATATAACTGGTGTTAAAAATATATTATTACTCCAGGTGTTTCAAGAACCGATGTTAAATATCTTTCTTTTGATTTTATTACTTCGTGGGTCTCATTCTCATTTACGCGGGCTCTTCTTCTTCTCATACAGATTATCCTACTGTTTCTCTGTCGCTGCTGCATGCACTCCACCGTCTCCAAGCTTTTCATTCTCCCTCGCGTCATTCTCTCTGACCGCCGTTCTAATCCTTCTCGTTCACCCCGTTCGCCTCTGCTTCGTCTTCTCCCCTAGTACCGTTCGCCAGAGCTCGCATTCGACGCAACTATTCATCAGTGCTCGTCTTCTTCTCTGTTTCGATTTTCCTTTCGTGATCATCAATGCTCGTCTTCTCTGCTTCATCTTTGCCTCTTGTGCGTGTAATAAGTTTCTCAGATGAGTTCATCGATACGTAAGTTTCCCTACTTCTTCTTTCGATGAATGTTCTTTTGTTGGGTATTTGATTCATCATTGTATATAATAAACACATACGAGGCATGCCATTTGAGACCTTGAAGTTGAATAAGAGTGTGTGACACAAGATATTTATACCTAGTTGCCCTTTGTTGCTGTCACCACTACTCTGCATTAACATTCTATAGTAAGTGCTATGAATCTTGCAATATGTGAATGGTTTATGGCATTACTTGATTATTAGAGCTTAGATGGTTTGGTTGGTTTGTTGTGAAATGTGGATTGGTCTGTTGGTTTGTTGTGAAGTGATGTTAATGTTGTTGACTTTGGTTTTGATTATTCAATGTTGGTTCCTACAGTGGCATATTCTTTGATGTCTGTTAGTTTTTGAAACAGTGTGTGCAAATGTTGTGGGTTACTGTGGTAGTGAGTTATTTCTATGAATTTTGCTCTAGATTTATTTGTTACAATTGTTAGACATACTGTAAATAGGGTAATTACAATTAGGGGCTTTATGTGTTACAATTGTCACAAATTCTGCTGCTCTTGTTTCATATTGAAATTATTTCTGGTAGTACTTTGACATTGTGTAAGATGCTTATACTATGTGTGCACCTGGTTTGAATGCTTAATGATTAATGGTAGTGGCACAATTCTGACTGACATATTATATTTTTTTCTATACAAGCATCACAAATGATTCTTCAGCCTCCTCTCTTACGAGGTCTAGGACTAGATGTGCCATGACTTTGACTTACCAGCCAGACGTCCCCCTAGTGAGAGGTTTCATGTTGATTTTGATCTTATTACCTTCCAACTCAGTGGTCAGTATGCTGCGAAGTTCAAGAGTTATGTTGGTTGTCTAGCCCGTAGCAAGGTTAGTATCAATGAAAGTAATTGGAAAGACATACACAAGGATCTCAAGGACATGATTTGGCAAGATGTCCAGGTATTTAATATTAACACAATTATTGTTGTTGCTTATATATTAACATAAAAACTATGTTTAGCTTCATTTACTAACGCCACCATTTTGTTGTGTAATTGTTGTAGCAACAATTCACTATTCCTGATGATGAGCGGCTTAAGAAGAAATGGCTTATATATACAGGGGAGCGTTGGAAGCAATTTAAGACAATGCTCTCCAAGACTTATGTATTTGGTGGGGCAGATAAAGATAGCAACACAACGCCATTGGGTAAATATAATTTTATCTCCGCGGAATCATGGCAGTTGTTTATCCAGAGCCGGCGTGATGAAGAGTTTCAGGTTAGTGGTTGTTTTTTAATTGGCGGCCTAGCTAATTTAAATTTTTTACTGATTTTTAATTTGTTATGTGCTATTTGTAACAGGCGAAAAGGCAAAATGGCAAGTAAAATGCAGCAAAGAATCTATACTCCCACAGAATGTCTCGTGGGGGTTATTAAAGCTTAAGGAGAAAATCACGGAAGAGAGGTTGAAAAAAATGACCGAGGATTTGGGAGATGAAGCAGGCTCAGTTTTAAATGAGCCTCCTCCCGAACCAGGACGTCACGAGCTATGGCTGATGGCCAGACAAAAGCTATCGGGAGATTATACATCTGAGGCCACAGCCTCAGTGGCTGCTAGGATTGTAAGTAAATCTTTCGATTCATCAATGTAATTGTTTTATAATTTATGCATTCTCTCACATCATGTATTAATTGACAAATTTATATATATGTTGTAAGAAGAGTTGGTCGAACAGAGCGCACAAGGATCTTTTGTTCCACATGGACGTCAGGATATCCTGACAACTGCCATTGGAACACAAGAGCACCCTGGTCATGTCTGCACTGCTGGTTGGGGTGTGGGTCTAAAGTACTACTATGGAGGACCTGCACGCCCCACCTCAGGAATGATCTCTGATGAGGTACTTCAGGCCATCCGGCACGAGATCCAGCAACAGGTTTGGAGAGAGATGAACCAGCAGTTCCAGGAGAAGATGCAACAGGAGTTCAATGAGAAGAAGCAATAGGAGCTCCGGGATAAGCTCTCAAAGGAGATCCGAGAGGAGATAAGCGTAAGTATGAAGGATGAGATCAAACAAAAGGTTTTGCTGGTATGTGTAACTTGACACAATTAATGAAATGTGTAAAAAATACTAACTTTATCATTATTGTTAGTAATGTTTACTTTATTTGATACAGACGCTGCAATCCGTGGGTGTGAACAATTATAATGCTCCACCTGATTGTTCTCCTAGAGCTACCATGCATGTCAGCAGTAAGGGTAGTAATTGTGCACCTGACGTTGAGGACCAACCGCCTAGAAAAAATTTTGTTGAAAAGCTAAAGAATCTCAAAGGTGATAGGTTCGAAGTAGACTTGGAGCATTGTTCCAGTGTCCCTCTGTGGTTCGTCGTTGAAAGGCGTGACGTGGATAAGATTATGGATGGTACTAAGTGGCTTTCCGCCGAGGTGTTGTCATTATAGTGCACGTAAGTATCTTATTCACTTTGTATTAATTGTAATTAACTATTTCAAAATTTATTAACTATTTCAGAGTCTATTTGCTAATTGTAATTAACATTTGATTAAAATCTTAGGTATCTGCATCGCCTCTGTATCGCAAAGGGCAACAACGATATGTTTGGATTCTTTGACCCAGTCAAGATTATTTCCTCTAAACATTGCCTTCCTGCAAAAGTAAACAATCTTACATGGAAAATAAGATACAAAGTGAGCCAAAAATGTGTTACTTAGGAGCGTATTTGCATAGGTAAGTACATATGTTACTAGCTATTGTGAAATTGGTAGCCTAGTTTGCTTTTGTCTGTTTTTGCTTCAGATAAACTATTATTGTTGTTCATTATTTGCAGCGATCACTGGTAGTTGTTTATCCTTAAGCCTAGGGATAATGTTGTTGTTTGGTTGTGTTCGCTGCACTATCAACCAAACGATGTAATTAAGGGCATGATTGAAAGGTAAACTTATATTTATCATATATACATTGATTCTTTGTCTCCTGATTTGCAACTTAATTTTGATGAATATGTTCTTTTATCGGGATATATAATAAGAAATCTAAATAGGCGTAGCCTAATGTAAATAGTTTGTTTTCCTGAAATTCATTTACTTAATTCATTTGTAGTACTAGTTAACGTGTATAATTTTTACCCATTATATGTTACTACAGTATTCATTTGAAGGGGCCTCGACAAAAGAACGATTGGGCCTGTGGGTACCATGTGATGAAAAGTATGTTAACAATTGTCTTGGCGGATATTTTTGATGGATGGGAAAAAGTAATAAAAATTTTAACCTCTTGCTATTATATTTGTAATATGAAAAACATGTTATTACTTTTAGGCTGGTTTAATTTATTATATATATGTTTGAACTTGAAGATATTCAATAACCCAACTGAATATGGTCAAGATGAAATTGAGGATGTTAGACAAAATTGGGCAGAATTTCTTTTGCAAATGATTGAGGAGAAAGAAAGAAAGATGCAATTGCAAGAATCCCAAGGAACAAAGTCATCAAAAAGACCTAAAAAATCATCAAAATGACTTTGTATATAGCACCTGATCATTCTTAATTTGTACATTGTTTATATATTGTTTATGTATATAGCACTTGATCATTCTTTATACTTCGTGTATATATAGCTTAACTTTGTTTATGTGTATATTTGATATGTTTATAGATTAAATTTGATATATGTTTAAATAGTTTGAATTTTGGACACATTTGGTGCCAATTGTTGGCAAATTTATTACCTGTTTATTGTCAATTTAGATAGCCTCTGGATAGGAAAGGACAAAAAAAAGAGGAAAAATAAACGAAAAAATAAAATAAAACCTTTTACACCGGTTTTCCATGAAACCTGTGTAAAAGATATACTTTTAACACCTGTTTTTGTCAACTACCGGTGTAAAAGGCAAGTCTTTTACACCGGTTATTATAATAACTGGTGCAAAATATCCTTCAGAAAATAAGATAAAACCCAAACTTGACATTTTACACCAGAAATATAACCGGTGTAAAAATCAACATTTTACGCCGGTTAAATAACCGGCGTAAAAACCCCAACATACAATACCGAGAACATCTACAACGGTACAAAAACCGGTGTAAAAAGTCATTTTTAACCGGTGTAAAATCCTCCTTCTGCACTAGTGAGAGATACTAAGAGAGAGAAGTCAAATTCATCACACAATACACCTTCCCCATTTTCTTTTCTCATTCTTATACACCTCACCCTCACAACCCTCTTACACATGTTTCCCTTCTATACCATTTCTTTTATAAATTAATATTTACCTTCTATTCCATTTCTGTTACAACTAAATTGCTGCTGACTTGGCTTTTCCTCTATTGGTACCATTACACAATTCCTCACAAAAATCAAACTCATCCACCTACATTTGGATGGCCTATTAATTTAGGGCCACTACCGGAACTGAAAGGATTCTTATAAGCCACCCTTTGATTAAAAAGGCAGATGTTTTCCCATAATAATTAGTATCGTTGAAATGATCTGAAAGTACTTTAAATTTTAAGTAAACTCACAATTATTCAGTCATAATATTGCATGTATATATAAATGGAAACAAATGTTAACAGGCAAAAAGATGATGTTGTGGGTGAAATTTGAGTTGCTTCCATGGTGAGCTTTGATCTTAGTACTGAAGAGACAGTAAAGAAGTTTATAACTAAACAAGTATGTATGCATGACCATATATAAAAATAATTCAATTGTTTAATTTTGTAAATGGAATTCCTGTTTCAGTTTCTATGTACTTTTATTGAAATGAAAATATTTATAAAAAAGATTTAACTCCAGTCAGTATGACTTTTCTATGCTATATACAGATTGGTCTAGATGAAAATTAATATCTAAGCTATATATTTCTAGTTGTTTAAACTTATTTTCTATTGTACAGCAAACTCTATTTCTGTTAGAAGATCATTTTGAAATCCATTATTTCTATTTAATTTTGTGGCCTTTCTTTTTTATTTGGTGTTGATTGGTCTGGATGAAATTATTATCGGTGGTTAATGTAAAGCCAAATGAAGTTTGCATTGAATGATACTATTCTCTTATTTGGTTGATACTGGTAGGAAGTTTGTGAGAACATTGCAGGAAAGAATCGAAAGGGTGAAATAATGACATAAAAGGATTGAAAGTACTTAGCAGAAAATGAATGTACTTAGCAGTCTCAAATAAACGAAGACAGATTGAAGTATAGAAGTCTCTTTTTATCTTCCAATTGCCACTAACCGTGTGATTTCCACACCCCAGTGCATAAAACTGCTATGACATAAAATTTAAAGCCACACAACTATAAGATATTTTATGTACAAAAAATAATAGATATTTCGTAATTCAAGTCATCGTCACCATCCATTCTGGCTAATGTATAATGGACATATTTTCTTCAACCTTCTTACTTTTTTATATTGTGGGGTTGGGGTACAGATAAAGTGAGAAGTAACATTGAATTTTTCTTTGACAGAAAGTATCATTGAAATTATACGGTTATTGTTGCTGAAGTAAACATAAGCAATTTGTTGTGCATGTTTATGCAAAAATAACAAAACTTCTGTTAAAATGTATCTAACTAAATAAGGTAAATTAATCACTTTATAACCAAATATGATAAATTAAGAGTAAATATATATCATACATATATCAAAATTAACATAAAGTTTTTAACTTTCTATTCAAAATACAATTTTATACTTATAAAAAAATAAAAAATAATAATAAAAATACATTTTTATTACAAAATAATGAAAAATAAAAAATGTTTAATATAAAGTTTATATTTTTAAAAGCATATCGTACGTGGCACGAGCCTTCATACAATATATGTGTTGTAAATAAATATTAATATAATATAAATTATTAAGAGTCACTTTTATGTGAGTTATATTTTAATTTAAAATATTTTTCTTATTTTTATACAGATAAATATGTTATACAGATATGAATCTTTCTCTTGAAACTATATTATTGTCTAGAATGAAAATCTATTGATATTTTCATTTCAGACTTAATATTTAATATAAAGATATTGAACAATTTATAATAAAAAAATATTGATAAATTATACCGTGCGTAGCACAGATCATATATTATATATATGTGTTGAATTCTTTACCTGAATATTTTTTTCTTGAAAACAAATTAATGTCTAATTCTTAAAATTAATTAATAAAAGCATGATAAACAAAGAGTAAAACTATATCATACATATATGAATATTTTCCATGAGTGTATGTGATTATATAATTGAAAATCTATCAATATTTATATTTTAGATAAAAAATATACCATAAAGAGAATGTACAATCTATATATATATATATATATATATAAAACAAGGCTACACCTATGGAAAGTTTTTACATGTGTCACATTCTCATTCAATAGCTTCTTAAGTAATCTTCTATTATTTTATCAAAAAAAAAAGTAATCTTCTATTAAACTTGCCAAATTAGAAAACATATGAAATTAAAAAAAAATGTTAATTTAATTCTGCAACATACTTCAAAAGTTTCTCTCTCCCATTTAATTTCGATTTTATTTACTTCTCATATTCCAATAGTTTCTCTCTCCCATTTATAATATTTTCATATTCCAATAGGTTAGTTTTGAATTTACTTCTATCACAAATAACTATGCAACTCTTCCCTCTGAGCAGCGAGGGGGTAATTTTCCTTCTTCTATGGCGGATCAATTTGCTCAAAGGTTGGATTTTTGTGGCTTGTGTAACATCCGTATTTTCGCGATGCGTTATTTAGTATTATTATAGTATATTTTACCGTATTTATGCTATAATAAGTAGTTTTTGTTTGATAAGTAAGTGATCGAATTAAATCAAGATCAAATTAAATTTGTGCATTAATATTTTAAATTAATTCATGGTTCAAATATCGTCAAAAAATGCTAACGAAGTTTCGCAGTATTTTGGATCACCGGGCAGTTTTACCCGTCAATAAAATTTTAAACGAACCCCGATTTCGATGAAAATCGAATCGTAACTTGTTGAGATTATGATTGAGTGTTTTCAATTGTTTTTATTATTTATGATAAATTTTTATCACGCGGTGAATTAATTTTTAAGTAAATTAATTTTTGCGAATTAATCGGTGAAAGAATTAATCGGTAAGACGATTACTCGATGCCGTATTTTTAGTACCCTTAAGACTCTAGGATTAGAGGGTGATCATGAGAGATTATATGTTTAAACTTGTTGATTAGAATAGAATCTTGCTTTATGGGACTTAGGTGTCACTCTTTTGGTGATTAATTAGATTGTACTTATCATAAACCATTTCTAGCTAAGTATAATACATGGATTATATTTTTTTTTCTCTCCTCTATTTTTTTTGCCCAGGCCGAGACCCTCTCCCGTAATTGCTATCCCATTTTAAATTCTTTTCCAAGTCACCAAGTGAAGAAAAAAAAAAAATAGGCAAGGATTGATATATATTTTTAGACCCCCTTTTTGTGCATCAGGCCAATGCCCCCATATCCTCCCATAATTCTATTTACTTTTACTTCATTTTGTTTAAGTTGTAGTGTGGGTAAGTGAGAGATGAAGCCAAGCTCCATCTGTTTCTCTTTTTCATTGCCAACCGAAACACCCTCCATCAACATCATCATCAATTTCATTTCCTTTCCAAAACTCCAAGTGTGAGCAAAGTAAGAACAAGTCAAGCCCTCATTTCTTCCTTCTTCTTCCTTTGTCCAGCAGAGAGCACCGCCATTTACCTCCCACTTTCATTTTTTCTTTCTCCTTGCCCAAGAGTGGAGAAAAAGCAAGACACCAAGCTAGCTTCCATGGCTCCTTTCTTCTTCTTCCATGCGTGATTTCCCTTCCTTTCTCCAACACAAATTGCTCCTAGTTCTTCTTCTTCTTGCTACCATCCATTCCATCCTAGATGTAAGTATGGAGACCCATTTTCTTGCCCTCCCTTGAACCCCAAAACCGTGGGGTATGTGTATATATGTGTAGGATGTGATTTTCTTGTTCTTTCTTCTTCTTTCTTGCTTTAATGCTTCATATTTTCACTAGTGCGAAATACACCTAAAAATTAGACTTATAACGCCGGTTTTGGAAATAACCGGCGTAAAACGTGAGGCGGTGGCATTTTTGAAATTAACGCATCAATTTTTACACCGGTTATTTCTAAAACCGGCGTTATAAGTGTCACAATAAAAATGGATAAAAAGAGCGAAACTTATAACGCCGGTTTTTAAGTAAAACCGCGGTTATAAGTTCATGTTATAACGCCGGTTATATGAATAACCGCGGTTATAGCCGACATGAACAAATTCCGATCTCCTGGATAACGAAGTCCGCATAGCCGACATGAACAAATTCCGATCTCCTGGATAACGAAGTCCGCATAGCCGACATTAGGGAGCACTCAATCTCACTGAACAAATTCCGATCTCCTGGATAACGAAGTCCGCATAGCCGACATGAACAAATTCCGATCTCCTGGATAACGAAGTCCGCATAGCCGACATTAGGGAGTCCGCATAGCCGACATTAGGGAGCTCCACTCTTTCTCGACATCCATTTGTCGACATCTATAGAATTGCTGCAGCTACATTTCCTACTTTTAACGCCGGTTTTAGTTAAAACCGCGGTCAAAAGTCTAGGTATAACGCCGGTTTTTAGATAAAACCGCGGTTAAAAGTCTAGGTATAACGCCGGTTATACTAATAACCGCGGTTAAACGGTTCTTTTTTCACTTATTCGACTGCCAAATTTGTCGACCTACTCTAAACTGAGTTCGACGATGGATTCTTCAATATAATTCTAAAACGAGGTGAGCTCCACTCTTTCTCGACATCCATTTGTCGACATCTATAGAATTGTAAAACGAGGTGAGCTCCACTCTTTCTCGACATCCATTTGTCGACATCTATAGAATTGCTGCAGAATTCCTACTTTTAACGCCGGTTTTTAGTTAAAACCGCGGTTAAAAGTCTAGGTATAACGCCGGTTATAAATAATAACCGCGGTTAAAAGTTTACCTTTTTATTTTTAAAAATGTAAGCTATAGCGCCGGTTATTTGGGAAACCGCGGTTATAAGGTGTTTTAAAATACAAAATCAAACCCTCACTTACGCGTTCTCTCATTTTCCCTCTTCGCCCTCTTCGTTCAGGTACCTCTCCCTCCTCTCGCCGTAGTCGTCCTCTTCGTTCTCAACGTTTTCTCCCTCTATCGCCCTCGCTGCCGTCATTTTCCCTCTCCGCCAAGACTGCAAAACCGGGCGAGCCATCTCCCGCGACCATTGTCCTCGCCCCCATCTCCCAAGCCACGACACAGTCGCACCATCTCGCTGTCGCGCGCTTCCTCCCGCCGTCGCAGTACTCTCTTGCTCGAATATGTCGCTGTTGTAGTCCTTTCAACCCTGTAACTTTTTCGCCGTCGCACCATCTCGTCGTCATCGTCCACTCTTGAGCAATTGCGATCCTCTCAAAGTTGGGTTAGTTTTCTCTTCCTTTTCTTCTTGAGTTAGGATTGGATTATCAAAGACATTATTAGCTATTCTGTTAGGATTGTTTCAGTGAGTGTGTTTTCTTTTGGTTGGCTAAATTTCTCTTGGTTATTGTTTAGGGAATGTGTTTTCTTTGTTGTGATCTTTGTTACCATAGAATCGCACATTCACTTCTTTTCATAAGTGCTTTTTGATGGAACACTTAGCTTGTTTTGATCTTCTTTAGAATGTAATTCAAGGATATGTTGTGTAAATATTGGATATGAGACATGGAACCTCTTTTATTGTGTTTTGGGTTGTTCTTTGTGATTGGAAACTTAGACTTGTTTTGGGTTAAACTATGTTAGAGAAGTTTTAATGGTGAGAAATAAAGTTTAGGAGTGATCATGTTAAAATTCAGATTTTTATATAGTGTGTTAGTTAAATATCTAATTGTTCTAACTTATGCATACAAACATGTTAATGTTAGTTAAATATCTAAGCATAAAAGTATGTGTATATTATTTGAGAACACGCTTATGGATCGTAGTTGGATGCAAAAACGTCGCTTAGGTGATGAGTATAAGAACGGAGTCGAAGACTTCTTACAATTTTCCCAAGCAAAACTTCCTAATCAAACAACTTTCTATTGTCCTTGTGTTAAGTGTTTGAATGGGCCAACACTAAAAGTTGAGGAGATACGGAATCATCTTCGTGTTTTTGGGATTTGGCAAAGATATACGACATGGACCTGGCATGGTGAAGTGTTAAACAAGCCAAGTGTGTCCACAAGAGAGGAAGTTGATGTAGATATGGACGATCGACTAGAGGACATGATTCGTGATATTGGACAAGAATCTTTTCAGCGGGCACATGTGTATGAAACTCTATGCAGCGACAAGGAAAAACCTTTGTATCCGGGCTGTAAAAATTTCACACGGTTGTCAGCGGTGTTGAAATTGTTCAATCTGAAGGCGATAAATGGGTGGACTGATAAGAGCTTCACTGAATTGCTTAAAGCGTTGAATGACATGCTTAGGAAGGTAACACATTGCCAAACAAAGTAATTATGAAGCGAAGAAGATATTATGTCCGATGGGTGTGGAGTATAAGAAAATACATGCATGCAGAAGGATTGCATGTTATCTTGGAAAGAGCATGAAGACAAAGAAGAGTGTCCCGAGTGTAATACACCACGCTACAAAAAGAAGGGCGGTGATGATAATTGTGGTGATGTGAGCAAAAAGGTCTTCTGCGAAGGTGTTATGGTATCTTCCAATTATTCCCAGGTTTAAGCATTTGCTTGCCAATGTAAATGATGCAAAGAACCTTAGATGGCATGCAGATGACAGGAAATTTGATGGAAAGCTTCGCCATCCGGCCGATTCTTTGCAATGGAAGAGAATTGATTCATTGTTTCCGGAGTTCGGCAATGAGCCAAGAAACCTTAGGCTTGGACTTGCTACAGATGGAATGAATCCATATGGTAACTTAAGTAGAATCCATAGTTCATGGCACATTCTCTTAGTAATTTACAATCTGTCTCCTTGGCTGTGCATGAAGCGCAAGTACATTATGTTATCTATGATGATTTCTGGTCCAAAACAACCGGGAAATGACATAGATGTTTATCTAAAACCCTTGATTGATGACTTGAGAACATTGTGGGAAGAAGGCATTGATGTGTTTGATAGGTTTTCAGGTGAAGATTTCAAGTTGCGTGCCATGTTGTTTTGCACCATCAACGACTTTCCAGCATATGGGAACTTGTCCGGGTATAGTGTTAAGGGGCATAAAGCATGCCCTATTTGTGAAGACGGCACATGTTTCTTTCAACTGAAAAATTGGAGAAAGACTTGTTACCTTGGGCATAGAAGATTTCTGAGACGTGATCACCCGTATCGCAGGTTGAAAAAGGCTTTTCATGGATGTCAAGAGAACGAAATTGCTCCGAAAGCTTTAACCGGAGAAGAAGTTTATCAACGGGTGAACTCCATCAATGTTAATTTGGGGAAAAAAAAGAGGAAAAAATATTCTTCTGTGAAAAACATATGGAAGAAAAGGGCAGGATTGTATGATCTCCCACACTGGTCAAGTCTTGATGTAAGACCTTTGTATTGATGTGATGCATGTGGAGAAAAATGTGTGTGATAGTGTAATCGGTACGCTTCTCAATATTCAGGGTAAGACAAAGGATGGAGTAAATGCTCGTCTAGACCTTGTTGCCATGGGTATAAGAGAGGAGTTAGCTCCTCAGCCAAGAGGTAACAAGACATATTTGCCACCAGCTTGTCATACATTATCAAAAGAAGAGAAAAAAAGCTTTTGCGAGTGCCTACGGGGTGTGAAAGTGCCACAGGGTTACTCTTCAAATGTAAAGAGTCTTGTATCGATGACAGATCTCAAATTAGTTGGCTTAAAATCTCATGATTGTCACGTCTTGATGCAACAATTACTACCGGTGGCTATTCGTGGCATCTTGCCAAAAAATGTTCGACATGCCATACAATGGTGGATCTTGACAAGATAGGTTATAAGGATGAACCTTTCATCATGGCAATTCACGCCAAACAAGTGTTTTATGTCAAGGATCCCTCTAACAAAAGATGGTCTGTGGTTCTCCAAAGAAGAAGTATGCATGAGAGTGATGAAAATCAAGATTCAACACTAGATATTAATGACACCCCTTCTTTCTCAACACAAAGACCCATCTTCATTGATGAAAATGAAGTAGACGATGTATATGCCACTCGTGATGATCATCAAGAAGGGATATTGGAGGACATTAAAACTTGACTACTAAAGAATTTTATAGGTGAATACATGTTTGTTAGATTATATATCCACATTGATACATATTTGTTATATTATCTCACATTGTTTCTTATATTTGTTTGTTTGTTTAAACAGGCATCATATATGGCTAATCCATCCACATCAGAGTCCTCCAAAAAAAGAACTAGAGGTGTTACCACTACATCACAATTGAAAAATAGACTTCTTCCTGGTCAGAAGTTTTCTATTGAATTTGATCCAGATACTGGGCGACCTGATGGTGATAATGCAGCCAGCTTTTGCACTTATTTGGCGTACCTTGCACGAAGCAAGGCCTCCATTCTGATACCTAAATGGAGAGATGTCCCTGAAAAAACTAAAGATATGATATGGCAAGATGTCGTGGTATTGACCTTTATCTCTAGTTGTATGCATATTTGTATTTAACTTTATTGATCTTTGTGTGTATGTATTTACTAACACCACCATTTTGTTGTGTATTGTAGGATATTTTTGATGTTCCCCATGATAAAAAGTTTAGGGACCGATGGTTGTCCTATGCGGGTGAGCGTTGGAAGGATTTTAAGTCTAAACTCTCCAAGACATTTGTATTTGGGAATGGAGACAAAACTGGTTGCACAAATCCTTGTCAGAAGTATAATTTCCTTTCAGAGGACATATGGGATGAGTTTGTTAGGAGCCGCAATGAAGAAGCGTTCGTTAGTTTGAATTATATTTTTAACTTGCTTAATATAATTTTTTACTTATTTTAATTTGTGGTGTGTTACGTTATGTGTAAATGTAAAAAGAGAAAAGGGAAGGACAAATGCTGCAAAGAATATCTATCCCCACTTATTGTCTCGTGGGGGTTATGATAAACTTGAGAAGAATGTAATGACACACAGAAGGAAAGCCTTGCAGGAAGAGGCTGGAGATGAAGCCTTAGAATCCCCTCCAAAACCAAACCGGTATGAGCTATGGACTATGGCTCGAACAAAACCATCAGGATCCTATACATCTGATGTTGTGGCCTCAGTTGCTTCTAAAATTGTAAGTGTATCTACCTTATTTAATATTATGTGATTTGTAACCAATTTAGGTCGACTGACCAAAGACCTCTTTGATTGAATTTGGTTGTAGGAGTCATTGGTTGAAGATGAATCTCAGGGTACTTTTATTCCAATCGACGTGAAGATATCTTGACTATCGCCTTGGAACACCCGAGCGCGTGGTCGTGTCCGCATCACTGGTCAAGGTGTGGGCTTCAAGAAATACTTGAGGAACTTCACGCAATACCAAAGCAAATGGACATGGATGCCATGAGACATCGATCATACAGGAGGTTAGTCAAATGTTTGAAGCTAAGTTTGAAGCTTACAAATCTCACTCAAGTCGGATGTGGAAGCCTAACTAAGTCATCGATAATGTCTTCTCCTAAAGCCACGCGCATGTCGACCAAGGATAGTTGTTCGCCGTAAAAATGAGGAGGATCCTAAAGACGATATTTTAAAATGCATTGGTCACATGGCTTTTGATCTTCCCGATGGACAAGTTGGGATTACCTTGGAGCACGACAATCTTCCAATTTTTACATTTTTTCAAGGACTTAACGGACTGTCGCTCGGTGATGAGTTACGCTTGCCAATCAACACTTGCAATTATGGTGCACGTAAGTATTAATTAACATATTTGTATATTTTTATCTCCTTTGTATCAATTATATATAATTAACATTATTTTGTTTTAACTCCTAGGTATCTCGCATCGTATCCGTATTCGTAACAACTACAAAGTTGATGTATATGGATTCTTGGATCCAACGTTGATGGTTGTCAAGCCCAACCCAAAAGAGTCTAATGAACTGCTCAAGCTTACATCTTGGATAAGCTAATTCAAAGAGACAAAGATGTTTTCTTAGGACCGTACTGGCACAGATGAATACATTTTTATTCATAGCATACTTTTCTCTCTGTGTTTCTAATATACCTTTATTGTTGTTACCTAGTAATCATTGGCAGTTGATTGTCGTTTGTCCTAAGCATAATCTCATAGTCTGGATATGCTCACTTCATCAAAGGCCAAACCTCTGATTAAGCGTGTACTTGAGGGTAAACTTTTAATTTACTTGTCATACTTGTGATGTCATATATGTATTTATCTTATATCTATAACTTATATTATTTTATCAGAGCTATGATGGACTATAATAGTAAGAAAGGTCTGGGAAAAGGAAAGAGGCCTAATTAGAACATACTCGTGGTAAGTAGTTTGTCTTTATATAATATTTACATATTGAAAGCCGTATTAGTTATGTGTATATATAATTTGTACTAATTTATATTGTCATTTGTAGGGGCCTTACCAAGACAACTCATGGGCGTGTGGTTATTATGTCATGAAAACCATGTTATCCATTGTCACGATGAAGATTACCTCTGGATGGGATTTGGTAATAAAATATTTCATATCTTGTTATTTGATCTTTTTGATACCTTACACTATTTATAGTTAGTTAATTACATATGTTTTGAATTGAACTTGTAGTTATTTGATGGTCGTGGCACAAACTCATACAATCATGAAGAAATTGTCGAGATTCGGAAAACATGGGCGCGTTTTTTTGTAACTAAGATTGAAGAGCAAAATGTAAACCTAGAACCACCAAGACGCCGATAATTCGTAGTGGTAGCTAATACACCGTAGCATTTAGGAGTTGTCTGAATGTTTAATTAGAGGATAGTTGAAGTTTTGTTTTTTGACAATAGAGTTTTGTTTTTTTTGTCTGAATGTTAATTAGGAGCTTTTTTTTGTTTTCTTCTTCTGTGAGTTTTGGAGTTCATGATGATTAATACATGACTGGATTTGTATGCAGTGGTTGTATGTATTAGCGATTACATTGGCGATCTTGGAAATGGAAATTTCTAAAATGTAGTATTAAAAATTGATGCATCTATGGCGTCGGTTTTGCTTAAAACCGCGTTAAAAAGTTATATATGGCGCCGGTTTTTAAAACCGCGTTAAAGGTGACTTATAGCGCCGGTTTTATGAAAACCGCGGTTAAAGGTGACTTATAGCGCCGTTTTAAAAACCGCGGTTAAATGTCACATCTGGCGCCGTTTTTATAAAAACCGCGTTAAAACTTTTTCAAATTTTTTCTTTTACTTCGCTATAAGGAGACTTATAGCGCCGGTTTTCAGAAAACCGCGGTTAAATGTCACATACAGCGCCGGTTTTTCTAAAAAACCGCGGTTAAAACTTTTTTTTTCAATTTTTTTTTCTTTTACATCATGATTTAACTCCGGTTTTATAAAAAACCGCGATTAAAACTTACTTTTAACTGCGGTTTATAAACCGGCGTTAAATATTTACACCTACAACGTCGGACGAAAAGACGCCGGATTGAAAACCGACGTTAGAAGTCCAAAAAAACCGCGATTAAAAGTGGTTTTTGCACTAGTGTTTGCTTGATAATGATCAATGGAAGGGATGAGCACATTATCCCCCATTTTATTGAACCCTAGGTGCATGACCTAAGTATTTGGGAATTGAGTGATTTTCCTTGTGAATCACTTAATTGTTTGGTGTTTCTTGCTTCTTAGGAATTGCTAGTGTTGTTGTTGTTGTCAATTTTGTTTAAATGAAAGGATTTATATATTTTTATGAAACCCTTGCATTCTTGAAAGAGGTTTGATTTGCTATTTGATTTGGATTATGTTTTGGTTTTGAAATTATTTGTTGTTTTGTGAAAGAAATTAATGGATTGAATGATGTGGTTTTGATGAATTAAAAAAATTTTCAATTGTTCCTTAATTTGGGTGGGTTGGCCAAGACCTCAAGGAGGTTAGGGGAAGGAAATTATTTTTATGTCTTGACTTTAATAAGTATTGTTGAAGTGTTGTATGAGTTTGGAAAATTTTGGAAAATAGTTTGATTGAATTGAAAGTTGTTTGAAGCTTTGAGGCTATGAAACACATAAGGTAAATTGGATTCCTTAAGATCCTAAAAACCAAGTGGAGCCTTGATTAAGTCTTTTGAGAAAATAAATTTGAGTTTAAAAGTATTTGGAATTTGATTTGGCATGCTAATACTATGAAACACTTATGTTAGAGAAATCTTTGTGTTTCTTTAACTAAAGTGGAGTCTTGATAATATTATAATCAAAGTATTAGATTTTAGTATTTACTTTATGATTTTAAGATTTAGATGAAATCTTAGTCTTTAAACTATTTATTTACAATTTTTCTTATTATTGCAAGTGGGTGTGTTTTACTAAAGAGGAATTTGAGTCTTTAAAACATTTAATTTTAATTTGTTTGTATTCAAGTGTAAGTGTTTTGGTTATCTAAGAGATTTTTGGGATTTGAGAGCCTAAGGAATTAGAATTAGTATATGCCTAGGATTGTACTAAGCTTAATTTCTGGTGTTAGGATTTGAGAAATCCGAGTTCATGCAGCATGAGATCGAGACGTGCTTTGACACGCGACCTGACGACTTTGGTAAGGGCACTTCACATTATATGTTTTATGTTTTGTATAGTAGTGTAAGGGCTACTTCTAGATATGATTAGGTGTTGTGCACCCATAAGTCCCACTTAAGATTTTATTTTTCCTATCAAAAAAGTATGAGAACCTCTGGGTTCGAAGTGAGGGTTTTGTTTACCCCTTTATTTTTAATTATTTCATGGGCTTGGCTAAAAGTGGTTGGTATTCTGACTCCGACCCCCCACACTTGTATGTTTACCTCTTTGTTAGTTCCACGGAGCTTCAAAGGGACGAATTGTGCCTATTAATGATCGAGTGTGAGTAATGTGATGATTTGTAATTGTGAATTGCTGTGGATTGTGAATTGTTGTTTAAATTGAATTGTGGTGATCTTGAATTTGATAACATGATGTGGTTGCATGTATGCTTGAATTGTGTTAAGATATATGCGGTGAAAGTGGTGTTGGATAATTAAATGTTATTTAATTATGCCATGTTGAATATCATATGCATTGATGTATTCATTGGAGTTGGTGAAATGCATTGGCATGCATAAGGGTAACTTCAACCTGAATGTCCTAGGTGAGGTATATCACAGGGGAGTTCAGTGTCGGCATTAGTCCTAGACATGAATGTCCTGGGGTGAGGTATATCACAAGGGAGTTCAGTGTCGGCATTACTCCTAGACATGAATGACCTGGGGTAAGGTATATCACAAGGGAGTTTAGTGTCGTCAGGAGAGTCTTAGACCCATCGCGTGGAACATTATCGGGTTGGGGTATACCAAGCGATTGACCACTGCATGGGGTATTCCAGAATCATAAACAGTGGCATGTAGTTGCATTGGCAGGCATTAGTACATTCTTACTGAATTGTATGTTCTATTATACAATGTTATATTTGCTTATTTTAAGAAGTTGGCCCTTGCGCGTGCTTCTTTCAATCAATGAATCTAACCAAGACGATGGTGAGGACTGTGGAGATCCTGGCGATGACGATGTCACTGGGGGTGGTATTTGACTTCCCAGACATGGAGATTCCCTCGACCATGGAGTTTAACCCCACTTCTGGTCGAACTGTATATAGAGGGGACGTGTTAGAGACGTCTTGTGTGGACGGACTGGCGACACGACAGCAGATTATGAGGTGTACGGGTGGAGATGGAGAGGCCAGAGGGAGTACCTGCACCTGCACTGTTTATTGACCTGACTGGCGACAAGGAGGATGACTCGGAGGAAGAGGAGGACTCGTCAGAAGACCTTGATAGTGATGTGTAGTTGTGTAGTTGGTGACGTCTGTCTATTTTGTATATAGTTTTGGTTGGTTGTGTAGTTCGTCTTTTGTATATAGTTCTAGGTGGTGACCAGTCAGTCGTTGGACTTGTTAGTCTTTTGGTGGTAGTAGTTGTATAGTTCTGGTGGTTCGCTTTTGGAGCAGCCCCCTGCGTGGGTAACTCCGGGAGTACCTCAGAAGTATGACTACTCTTGTCAGGGTCTTCGTACTTTAGGTGTATTCCTCCTGTAGATATTTATTTACTATTTTTCTGTATGTAAAACTTGTCAGTACATATTTTTTGGAAGTTGTGTATATGTTTATGTTCAGTTGTAATAGTCTTTTGCATTTAGATGTCCATCATATTTTGAAAATGCTGTGAATATTTTGATTGTGTTTTACGAAAGACTTTTTATTTATAAAAAAAAAAAAAATTACCGCAATTTTCAAAAATCAAGAAGAGTATCACTTTACAAAACTTCATTGCATTAGAGTTTTCCTAGTTTAGTAGCGCTCTGGAAACAGGGTGTTACAGCTTGATTGATTTAGAATTTTTTGGGGGCAAGTTCACTTGGCAAGGTAAATGTCGGGGTGGTAGACTTGTGCATCGCAGGTTGGACCTTGGTCTTTGTGATCTGAGATGGCATATGAGCTTTCCGGACGCAACAGTGGAACATATGTCCCTCCTTTTCTCCGGTGTGGGGTTCGGGATACAGCGCAAGCGGTTAGGCCCTTCCGTTTTCAAGCTGCTTGGTGCACTCACGAAGACTACAGACCCCTAGTGTGTAATGCGTGGGGGAAGGATAGGGATAACATCACTAAAGCCCTCCAGAATGTCATGATAGATTCCATAGATTTTAATAAAGAGGTCTTCGCTAATGTGTTTGCGAAAAAGAAGGCCTTGTAAGCGCGGCTTAGGGGGATACAAAGATTCCTGGAAAATGTTGACTCAGCTTCTCTCATACACCTTTAAGCTAAACTTCTTCATGAGTACGAGACTAATCTTTTTCGGGAGGAGACTAGCTGGTTTCAAAAATCAAGGGAGAAGTGGATTCGGCTTGTGAGTAGAAATACAGCTTTCTTTCACACCCAGGTTGTGGTTAGGCGGAAGAGAAATAAAATACATGGCATGTTTCTTCCTTCTGGTGAGTGGTGCACGGATGAGGAGCATTTGAAAGGGGAGGCTATTAGCTATTATGTTTCTCCCTTCTCCCATTTTCTTTAAGATGTTTTGGTAGGATGTGGGTGATGAAGTGTGGGCTTTTGTGAGGAAGCCTCCTTTAATGGACATGTGACAAAGACTCTCATGGTTCTCCTTCCCAAGGTGGACCATCCTACAGCCTTCAAGGATCTCCGACCCATTAGCCTTTGCAATGTGCTTTATAAGCTTATTTCCAAGGTGCTTCTTAATAGGATGAGACCTATTTTAGCAAGGTGCTAGCCCCCTTCAGAGTAGCTTTATCCCAGGCAGGAGTACTAAGGATAACGCTATAATTTTGAAATAGATTGTGCATCATATGCAGAAGTCAACTAAGAAGTAAGGGGACATGATTTTTAAGCTTGACTTAGAGAAGGCTTATGATAGAGTGGACTGGGGTTTATGCAAGATACTCTTTCTGGTTTTGGTTTCCCGCCGATCATCACAGGCCTTATCATGCATGGTATCACCTCCTCTTCCATCTCTCTCCTCTGGAATGGGAGTCGGATGCCTAACTTCACTCAAGCTAGAGGCTTACGTCAGAGGGACCCACTATCTCCTTATCTTTTTGTTCTCTGCATGGAGAGATTGGGGACTATGATCAATGATGAGGTGGCTCAGGGGCGGTGGCTCCCTATTCAGCTCACTAGGCGGGGTCCTGCCATTTCTCACTTATTTTTTGCTGATGATGTTTTATTGTTTGCCAAAGCGAAGCCTTCTTAGGCACGCTTAGTCGCTAATGTTCTAGAAAATTTTTGCTCTATTTCAAGTATAAAAGTGAGTTTGGCAAAGTCTAGAGTGTGTGCCTCTAAGGGAGTGTCTGGTTCCCAAAAGAATAAAATTGCCGAAATTATAAATATTCAATTTACAGATAGCACTACAACAAAATGTGTAAAAGATAGCGCCACTTTAAGCAGGGCTTTAATAAAAAAAATGCTACTTTAGCTAATAAACAGCGCTTCAGAACACGAAACGCTGATTTTGGTCCTAAACAATAAACAGTGCTTCCTATATGAAGCGCTGATTTTGGTCCTAAAAATTTGGTCCTAAACAATAAACAGCGCTTCCAATATGAAGCGCTGATTTTGGTCCTAAAAATTTGGTCTTACACAATAAACAGCGCTTCTAAAATGAAGCGCTGATTTTGGTCCTAAAACAATAAACAGCGCTTAAAGCTTTTAAGCGCTGATTTCGGTCCTTTATTCCTATTAATTATTTCGCACGCTCGATTTGCTCCCACTTCACGCTCGATCTGCTCCCACTTCATCGCGTTCATGCTCGATTTGCCCCCACTCTCTCTCTCTCAAGTCTCGCTGTCTCTCAGAATCAGATTCACACGGCTCTTTCTCACACTCACGCGGCTCTCTCTTTCTCACACCGACCAGCCACGCACGGACGTGGAACTACCTCTCCCTCTCCTTCGATCTCACTCTCTGTGTCTGCCTCTCTCTTACACCGGCCACAGCTCTCTCTCACGTGGCTCCCTTTGTGCCGCCGTCACCTCCGGAGGCCCAGATCTACTCTCCACCACCACGCCACGCCCGGATCTTCTCTCCACCGCCACGCCACGCAAGGATCTTGCCCGCGTGGCCACCCACGAAGCTCTCCTCCGACCAGTTGACCACCATTGTAGCACTGCTCAAGCTCAACCTCGTTCAGTCATTCTTCAACCGTGAGGAGTCTCTCCTCTTTTCCTTTTTTTCTAATTTTTTATATTCTGTTTTAGTTTTTCCCTTCTTTAATTGTTTATTTGCTATGAATTTAGACTTCAGATAAATGAATTGACTATTTCTGTTGATTTCCCCAATTTTCCCTAAACCCTAACTTCAAACGATTTCTGTTGCCAGTTTAAAAAACGATTTCTATTGATTTCTGTTGAAGAAAGAACGAAAAAGCTTGGATTTGTTGATTTCTCCTTGGAAGTGGCAGTAGGTTTTTCCGTGGAAATGGCAGCACTGTCGGATGCTTTCTACAAAGCATCGTTCTTGGAATCGGTTAACGAATCGGATGCGTCAAGCGGTTTCTTCGAGCCAACGAGTTCGGTTTCTTTGTATTGTTGTTGTTGGATATGTATTCAATTTCTGTGTTTTATTTTTCTTGTAACCAAAGATTTGTTAAGCAAAGACTTGGATGTGTTTCTGTGAATTTTCTGGATGTGTTTCTATGAATTTTCTGGTGTTTCTAGACATCTTTGTGTTCTGTTCGTGTAAGGCTAAAAAAAAAAGTGAAAAAACAGCGCTTCATTAAAGGAAGCACTGCTTATTAATGCTAAAAGTTGACAATAAACAGCGCTTCCTTTAACGAAGCGCTGCTTATTGATGCTGAAAAGTGACAATAAACAGCGCTTCCTTAAGGAAGCGCTGTTTATTGTTAATTTTCAGCAGCGCTTCAAAAACGCTGTTTTTTTGAATAACAATCAGCAGCAACTAAATAAGCAACGCCTTTTAACCGCTGTTTAAGGCCAAAATAAGCGTTGTTTATTTCCTATTTTTGTTGTAGTGTAGATTGGAGAAGTATCTGGGCTTTCAAATTCATCAGGGAGGCCCAAGAAGGAGCAATTTCATCAGCTTCTTGACAAGGTGGCATCTAAATTGGCTTCTTAGAAGGAGAGACAGTTGAATAAGCCCGATAGAGTTACTTTAGCTAACTCTATCCTCACAGCTCTTCCAGCTTATGAAATGCAAATTAACTGGTTTCCTAGTTACATTTGTGACCAATTGGATAGAATAGTCCGAAATTTTATCTGGCGTGGAGACAATAGGAGAGGTTTGAACATGATTAGTTGGGAGAAATTGACTCTCCCAAGGAAGCATGGGGTCTTGGAGTGCGCCGTGCCAGGGAACAAAATGTCTCGCTTCTGGGTAAACTTGTTTAGGACGTGATTCACTCTTTGGATAAGTTATGGGTCCAGCTTCTTGAAGACAAGTATTTAGGCAACTCGCATTTATTTGATGCCACAGGGGGCCCTATTCACACACGTTGTCTGCCCTATTGAAAACATTGGAGCATTTAAAGGAGGGTCTAGAGGTCAAGCTTGGGTATGGGAACACCAGTATTTGGTACCAACCATGGGTGTGTCAGCAATCGCTCTCCAGAGTGCTACCATTTGTGGATATTCATGACACATAGCTCTCAGTCAAGGACATTTAGGCCAAGAATGAGTAGAAGCTTAGGACTCTATATACCGCTCTCCTTGATGATATTGCCCAAATAATCGCTGCGATTCGTCCTTGTTTCGCTGAGAAAAAGGGGGATCAATGGATTTGGAACGGAACATTAATGGGGAGTATTTGGCAAAGAGTGGGTATCGGTGGTTGATTAACAGAGAAACGAACAATCAGACGGAGTTAACTTGGGCGTGGGTGTGGAGAATGGCCCTCCCGACGAACGTTCAACACTTCATTTGGCAAGCTTGCCATGCGGCAGTGCCGGCTCGGGTAGTGCTTAAGCGGCGAAATGTGATTTCGAGTGATTTATGTCTGATCTACGAACTTGAGCTAGAATCCATTCTTCACTGCCTCTTTACTTGTAGGAGAGCTGAGATTCTTTGGAGGAACTGTGGTTTGGGGCATCTTACTTGGCCTAGTTCTGATGCAAACATTTTTGACTGGTTTAAGCAGAATGTGAAGGTATCATGTCTAGTCTTATTTATTCCTTGGGTTCTTTGGCTTGCCCGGAACAAGAAGGTGTTTGAAGATCTAAATACTACAGTTCAAATGATGCAAGCTCAGGTGGTAGCGCTTAATAAGCATGTTACTGAGGCGTTTGGGGATGTCAGAGATCGTGAGATTCATGAAGTGAGAGAAGTGTGTTGGCAGAGACCTGATATGGGTTGCTTTGTTTTGAATGTGGATAGGGGTGCTCTTTCTAATCCAGGGAAAGCTGGCTTTGGGGGACTAATCAGAGATCAAGAAGGAAACATCCAGACTAGTTTCCCTGGCAGTGTGGGCATTTCCAACATCACTCATGCAGAGGTAATGGCGGTGTTGCATGGCTTGCAAATTAGCTGGGACTAGGGGTGTCGTAATTTAGTTTGCTACACTGATTCTCTGGCAACGGTGAAGATGATTGACGAGGGTGTGTGCCTCTCCCACCGTTATGCTAATGAGGTTGCCATTGCTCGAGGCTTCTTACAGAAGGATTGATCAGTGAAGATTCTTCATATGCTTAGAGAAGAAAATCATTGTGCGGATTTCTTGGCAAAGATGGGAGCGACAGGTGCAAATCATCTAGTTAGACATCATCAACCACCCCTTGGTTTGAATTCCCTGCTGTTGGCCGATGCTATGGGGGTTGTTTTTAGTAGGCCTTAGTTGCTGTGTTTTTGTTTTCTTTCCCTTTTGTAACCAAAAAAATAATAATAATAACTATGCAACACATTTTATTCTCTCTCTCTCTTCAAGTGCATTATATTTAATTTTAATTTATATAATTTAAATTTGATAGGTTGGATTATAAATTTTGACACATGATATTTATATTTATTTTTGTTTTTAACGATTCAGTTCATTGATTATAATTGTGCTATTTACAATGGAATTTATATGTAATATAAGTATTAATATGTTAACCATCCAAATTTCATAGTAAAATTATATTGTAAAGATTTTGAATAATTTACTAGAGAAAAATTTGATACAATTTATATTTTTTAGGGGCCGTATACTATATAAATGTTGAAATATTTACATGATAAAAATTCTCACAAACACAAATCAATATCTAATTCTTAAACATAATTATAAATACAAGTATGACAAACTAAGAGTAAGAATATATCATATAGATATGAATATTTTCGATGAAAGTATATTATTAGCAAAATGAAAATCTATTATTATTCAAATTTTATAGTAAAAATACACTAGCTATAGAGAGATTGAATAATTTATAAGAAAAAACATTGATACAATTTATATTTTTTTAGTACACACCGTGCGTAGCACGTGCCATATACTATATATATGTTGAAATATTTACACAATGTAATTTTTTCACGAAGACACATTAATATCTAATTCTTGAAAATAATTATAAATAAAAGTATGATAGACTAAGAGTACAAATATATCATACCGATATGAATATTTTCCATGAAAGTTTATTATTAGCTAAATGAAAATCTATTATTCAAATTTTATAGTAAAAATACACTATAAAGAGATTGAATAATTTACAAGAAAAAATATTGATACAATTTATATTTTTTAATACACACCGTGCGTAGCACGAGCCACATACTACATACATGTTGAAATATTTACACGATAAAATTTATAGATTATAAGTGTTGAGATGTTAAGCATCTAAAAATTTTCAGTGCATCGCACGTGTTAACACACTAGTTGAAACTAATTCCTATGCGAAAACTTCGGATTCGATCTCTTATTGGAGACTTCTCTCATTAATATATTTCTTTTTGAGTATGCTTTGATGAGGCTTCTTTAATGGTAAATTGTTTTACCATGTAATATGGAAAGAGCGTTGTTTTTACAATAAAAAGAATTGAACAAGTCCTTTTTTCTTTATCTAAGAATAACTACTTGATTTCAATGTAATATCATTGTAGTAGAATCAATGTACTTCCAATGTGCCAAATTTTAATACATAGATCAAGGCATGAATTTCCTTCTACGACTCCCCGTGTCTTTTGCCCCATTGGAAAAGAAATGTTGCTTCAAAAATTGTTTCTATTTTACTCAACTTTACTCCTAGAATTTTGATTCTACAAGCAAAAAGCGATCTTAGATCTTTGACATATTATTTAATGTTGAATTGTGACTTCTATTGTAGTAAAACCTCATTCTGAACATGATGAATTTGTTACAGTAAAATGTGAAATTACGTCTGATACTCTTATGGTTTGAATGATAAGAAAGACATCAGAAACAAGATGAATAATTAATCTTATGAGTATTTAACGAGTTTGCTAAGTGTGCAGGAAAACTTGTTGAAACCTACTAAATACTCTAACTGAACAAAACGTATTTATAAAGATAGAACAAAACAACATGAAGATAGCTGAAGATCAACAATGCTTGTCTAAAGTTCAACACAAAGGAATGAAGCATTGTCTGAAAGTTAACAACAACAAATCAGACAACACTGCATCAGAAGCAATACTTCAACTATTGTGTCTGATTTAGAAGACCTCATGAAGACCTAGTCAAAATTAGTACACTAAATGGTAGTGTCTGAATTTGTTCTAGACGAACATGAAAACCTAGCTCAAAATCAGAACACCAAATGGTAGTGTCTGAACTAGATGATCTACATAAAAGATGATGTAACAAGAAGATTTAACGTTAACGAACAAGAAGAACAAACAACAACAATCAACCTGAAGACAACAACAAAGAAGACCTCGCCAACAATAACAATTAACTGAAGATTGCAACAAGAAGATCTCCACTTCAACAAATCAACCTGATGTAGCAACCTCAAAAATTTAATGGAACCGCCACCTATGTTTATTAAGGAAAACATTGGAAAAATCTTTTTTTGAAAAAAATAAAGAAAATGGTCTTGAACCAAATTTGGGTTCAGGAGTTAATTACGCATAGAGAAGGTTTTAGCACCTCTATGACGCCCATTTAAAATGGTACCTTTAATTGTTTGAAGAAAATGTTTGCATTAAAAAATTGATTCCCTTAATGAAATTTGTTTATTTTATTTTGAAAAAAAGAAGAAAGAGCCCTAAAATGACTAAATCGTGCGAGTGACATTTTGGGTGCTTTCTGAAGTTACGCCCATCAACGAATAAACAAATACTTTCATAATAAAATAGTCAAAAAGGGAAAAAAAATAACTAAGTTAAAAGTAAGACCAAGATTACTACATAGACCTAAAAATGCTATTATTCCCAAAAATAACCTTGTTATTATTGCTATTGTTGTTATTCTATTTTTTTAAAAGAATGAATGATATAACAGTAATTACACGTTAAAAATTTAATTTTTGGAATTAATGAAGGACTTATCCTAAAAAATTATTTACAGAAACTTGGATTTAAATCTGAAATACAAAATTAGGATATGACAGCTGCCCCTCCTTAATTACATTTTACTCGAAAGTCTTCGCGCATTCGTTGTAAAAGGTAATTAAGGATAGAGGACTCTAATTTTATCCGAAACAAATGGTTTGAAAATGCAGGATTGGTTCCCGACGTTTGGTAAGAGATTCTAGGTCTGGTTCCTAGTGAATTCCAAGAAAGGATATAGGTTTGATTCACTTTGGGTGGGAGATTCTAGGTTCGGTTCCTAGTTAATTCCCGATAAGGTATATGTCTGATTCCTAACCCCTTACAAAATTGGTGGGAGATTCTAGGTTCGATTCCTAGTTAGTTCTCAGTGAGGCAAAGATCCGATTCTTAGCTCTTACAAAATTGATTGGAGATTCTAGGTTCGATTCCTAGTTAATTCCCGGCAAGGCATAAGTTTGATCCCTAACTCTTACATCTATGGCATGGATTAGCTTCCCTATTTAGGGAAAATTTGGGGTATAAGCTTCTTCATCACTCGACATAGGCTCGAGTCAAATTCCCGACAAGGTATAGGTCAGACTCTTAAATCTTGCTAAAACATGGAATGGTCTCCCTATTGAGGGTGAACATCCAAGGTACGAGCGTCTCCGTCACTCGACACAGGTTCAGGTCAGATTCTCGGCAAGGTATATGTCAGGATCCTAACTCTTTCTAAAGCATGGACTGGTTTCTCTATTGCAGATGAATGTCAAAGGTACGAGTTTCTCCGTCGCTCGACAAAGGTTCGGGTTAGATTCCCGGCAAGGTATAGGTCAAGTTCCTAACTCTTGATAAAAGGAACGGATTGATTCGAAGGATGATGATTTACTATGACGACACTCAACGACGTTGCACTGCTTATGGGACCGCATGGCTAATTAGAACACTGTTGTAAATGAGTTACTATGGTGACACTCATCGACATTGCACTGACGGGGGGATCTCATGGCTCGATGGCGTCGTATACGGATGTTGACTCACCCGAAAAGGAAAAGGATCCTGAAGTTACGATGAAGTAGTTGTAGGTTCGCGACGTAGGACTGCCGACCGTTTGATGACTACACGACGATTTATTGTCGAGACTTATGTGACTATTTGTGAGACGTTTGACTGGCTGTTGACACAATATGTTATTTTGCCTGTGCTGTTTTTCTATTCATTTGTGTATGATTCCTCACCTTTCTTGTTTTGTGGCTACTTGTACACCCCGTGTGTGAGTAAACGGTGAGATTACAGGTGATGATGTGGACGTGGACCCTGAGGACTAGACTATGTGCTGCTACTTAGCTTAAAATTTATTTACGTATTATGTTGTTATTATTTTTCGATGTAAAACTAAGGGTCAAACTCTGATACATGTGACATTGGGGTTATGGTTTTATTTTCGCAGATCATTTTTATTCCACAGATGAACTTATGTTGATAAGAAACTAGTATTTCCGTTTTAAGATTTGTATAAGACCATATTTTTAGTATTATTTGCATAATCGTTTACACATTTTCGTACAACGGGGTAATGGGTGTCACACCCTGCTGCAGGCGCCAAGCACCTGCTGGTAGTGTATTCAGCCTCATTTTTTCGCCGTTTCGACCAGCTAGGTTCCCGTAGGTACTCAATAGATGAACGATAATTAGAGTTTTTACATGTTAAGAGTGTGGTTTAGTGTTGGTTCTAGGACTAATTAATTTAATTAGATTCCTAGGTGATCTATGTTAGTAAATAAGAGGGAACTTGCTAATGGATAACTGCAAACATGTAAAGCGGATTAAGGGTAACTAGTTATGAATTCGAGAGGTATAAGACGTTGTAAATAAGATGGTTAAAAGGCTATTAGTTGTTAGTAATTAATGTTGATGCTAGTTACGAATCGTTAAGCAAACTTGTCTGCTATTGGGGGAAACCTTGTCGTAGTATGGGCAAGAACTCGTCGCAGTATGAGCGAGAAGTACCTCGTTATGTTAGGACACGCTTGCGTGCCCGCCATGTGGTCGAGAGTTAACCACAAGTTGTTGTATGACGCTTAGGCTAGATTGTCATGCATCGCCGTTGTCGTTAGGTGGGGTGGTGAACAAACGATTATGGGAGCAATGCAGTGACGGGCAGGAGGAGCTTTGCTCGGACTTGCAGGTAGAAATCAGTAGGGGGTCTTACATAAAGGCAGAGGTCAGCTGCTTCCGATGGGGTGTCCCATAGATATACTGGATTACTCTAACTAGACTATGCTTGTGTCTCAGGATGTTGAGGCCACTCTCATCCGCTCATCTGGAGTTAGATGGATCCACATGCATCAATGGAGTAGATGATAGCTCGAGTCCTGCATTATGCTGTTGTTGGCGTAGTTAGATGTTGTTACATGCGTGTGATTACGTCGCTAGAGATTGATAGGATCGCGTGTTGGTTGTATGTGCATCATTTTTTTTATTTCCTCTACCATGTGATTTCTATATGAATGTGATTCCTCACCTCTTCTTCCTTTGTGGCTATTCGTACAAACTTGTGTGCAAGTAGATTGTGAGCTTATAGGTAATGATGATCGTGTGGACGTGGATGTCAATGATTAGTCCGCATGCCGCAGCTTAGCTATAGTTTTGCTATGTTTTACGTTATTTATGATTAGAGACTATGTGTATAGTTAGGTAAAGCTCTAATTATATGTGACATTAGGATTATGAGTTTTACCTCAACTGAGATTTTGTTTTCGAACTATTTTTCACAGTATGTTATTTGAACTCGTTGAATGGTATTCGCCACCTTTCTTTTGGTTTTTAATTTTTACGATTTTTCTGCATGCTTTATTGTTAGTTTAACTACACGGGTTAGCAGGTGTCACACCATTGTTAGGAACAAGTGAAGCGCCATTATTAGGAATGATCGTAGCGCCATTCTTGGAGCTTGGATCAACGATGGAAGAAGAATCTTCCATGATCGAAGCTTGGGGAAGCAGTTGAGACAGTTAGAAGAGATAGAAATCTATACC
This sequence comes from Calophaca sinica, assembly GCA_037113605.1. NCBI lineage: Eukaryota > Viridiplantae > Streptophyta > Magnoliopsida > Fabales > Fabaceae > Calophaca > Calophaca sinica. Next base: position 47,692,415 of record CM073734.1, on the reverse strand, counting down.
ATATTGCAACTAATTTGAGAGAAGAAATGATTTCATTGAATCAACTGATTGTATGATTATAGAGCTTTTGTTTTTATACATTATCAAAGACAATAACCACCAATTAACTACAGGTAATATAACTATATTAACTAACTAGAAGTTAGTTAACTATGGTCTAATACTCATAGTGAGCTGTTCCACTCTTTTAGATCACAAATACAAGTATCCTTCGACCGTCTCTTCAACCTACACTAGTATTCTTCTGTCACATGTTTCACGTCAATGCAATATTCAGATTGGTAAATGAAATCCTTTGTTTCTCTAGTAAATATCATTAGACAACTATTGCTCCGTGTGGAGATAACAGGATGTGAAATTGCATAGGTGTCTAGGTTGTTCGGGAAACTAGTCAAATCTGTGATTGTTAAGCCTTACTGTTATACCATATTTCACCATTCAAGGAAACAACTATGTTCAAGTTCATAAAACTATGGACTCACAAAAGATAACATACATCAACTAGAGTTCACAACTATATCTGTCCACAACTCAGAAAGTTACAGTGAGTTGAATACATATCTAGAGTATTACTAGACGAGTCTAAATCAAAATTGACACCTTTTTCTTTGCATACAAATGTATGTACAGGCATGTACACCCACATACAAGCACGCCCATATAGAATGTATCACGTGATAGCAAACTTCAATAAAAGAAAATCTTGAACATACAACATATATGAATAGTCAAAATTAAATTGAAGTATAATAGTCTTTTCCATTTATGTATAATAGTGAAGTCAACTAGCCAAGATAAACTACGTTTAGTGAGGCTTTTGTAGAATGATAACACGATGATGTCCAACACGAGTCTCATTTATACGGCCGAGGTGACGAAGAACCTGCAGAACGGCAAAGATGACATGCTCATGAAATTTAGCTATAACCAAGGACAAAAAAAATACAAAGACCTTGCACAAACTACATATTCAAGGAGGGACCTCCCATCAATAATGTTTCATACGGTGTATAACAAGGATCTCATTGGCAAATATTGTTAAGTATTCCGCATGGGGGATAATGGCATAACCACATTATGATTTCACAACATAGGCTTCACTGCCTATTATAACCATAAAATGAAGTCAAAATTGACAGAGGATTATACAGTAAGAGTACCATTGACCATATACTTAGAGAAGAACTTGATATTTCTTCAGGCCCTTGACAATAAAAAACCGGGAAAAACTCGTACTATAACCATTATCAGGATTCAATTGTTTGACTTAAATAGGGATGATGACAATGGATAAGGTTCAAATAAAGAACTAAGGCATATGTTCTCGTCGTACTTGTATCTAAGAGAGAGACCCATATTTAATACCTCTATGGATAATAATAACTAATATCCTTACTCATAGATGAAGGATAGATCCAGATCATTATCCACGTTTTATTTAAATTAAATATGTTTTGTTACAAGCTATTAAACAAAAATACTATTTTACTACAGTAATTAACTATTAAAAATCAACAAAACAAAGAGCATTGATTATAAATAGGCTTTGCAAGAAACGGAGCATCCTTTAATTTTCTTCTAAATATCCCACAATATGTTGAGGGGGAAAAAGTGACATGGAAATGGTAATGTGCTTGGTCATTCAGTATAACTACATCAGTTTAGATATTCCTGACAACTGACAAGTGATTCAAGAGCAAGATTGACTTCACTAAAATCGCATGTTTGAAATTGAAAGACAAGAATACTTACTGTCAATATTGCCTTTCCAGTGTTGTCAAGTTTAAGTGCTGGACCTTTTATGTCAGCTTCAACAAAAAAGTGTTTTCCCTTAATCCCTTCCATGGCTGCAATATCTCTTATTTCCTACATTATTAAGACAACTGAGTCTGACAACATTTTCTTTTGGCATAAACCGATGAATAATTACAAAAAAGCATGAACAGCGAAACAATCCAATTCCTTGAGAAAATAGTCATTGAAATGTGAACAGAGGTTTCACTCACCAGAGCTTTTTCCCAAAGATTTTCTGCCAGCTTCATGAACAAGTAAAAAACAATTGTCAAGAAAAGGGAAAACTGTAACGTAATTTATAATTAAGAAGAAAATTGTTCGTTAACCTTCTTTTTGGGGGCTGCGATAAGTTGAGCATTTGCTTCAGCATAAGAGGCCATATCACTGATTGCTGCGTTCACCTTCTCTAGAGTAAGCCTCCCCCTCATATATCTATAATATCAGATCTAGTGTTAGGCAGTGAAGTATATAAGCATGTGCATGGATAGAGATGAAATTCAGAACAAAAGAAGCCTAATATCTTAAAGTGATAGGAATACATATGCATATGTAATAGTGCACACACAAAAAAGAAAGAGACAAAAAAAAAAACAAAAAAAAGGAAGTTACTAAGACTCTTGTCATTGACTAAACTGTGTTCTTGTCAATGTCTCAATGATCAAGTAAGCATTATTTGGTTTCTTTCGAATGATACACCTGCTTGGAACACTTTTAGATTGCTCCAAAATATTCTTATTTGAACCAAAAGCACTGAAAAAATGACAGGAACCAAAGCTACAAGTGCATTACAATGAAAACACATTTTTAAAAGCAATTTATTGATGATTTGCTAACAATGTGTGTGTGTGTGTGTGTGTGTGTTTTATAATGCAGTTGAATATAATCCAGCTGAACTCAGAGTGACATTTTATAGAGGATATCTAATCAATCAAAAGTAAACATAGTTACTTACGATGACAAGGAATCTAGTTCACTTCCAGTAACATACCACATTGGTGGAGAACCACGACCTTTTTTCTCCTAAAAATTAAAACAGAAGAAAAATTGGGACCACATTTTTACGATGCATCTAGTAAAGGTAAGAAAACTGCATAGCTTCATTGACGCCAGGGCAACAGATTCTCAAGAGGGTTACAGATTAAAGAAAAACGAAAATTAGAAACATTAAATGCAAGACAGTAGAATAGTTCTAAACTATCACAACTTCTGATGATTTAAATATTGATGTTTGGGAAGGGTTAGGCAGACTGAAGCAAGATAAAGCATAGGTGAGCCTAATCCAGTTATTTAAAACAATAAAGTATTAACATAATTCAAGAAAATTGATGGTGATCATGTATAAAGTTAGTAAGTGTGCAGGCATAAGTTATGTGAAACAAGAGGGACAGAGATCATGCTAGGTGTGAAACAAAACGATAATTGTACTAAAACATATTTCACTTACCTTAGGTAATGCAGCAGGCTCCACATCAAGTTTCAAAGCATCAAATGACGCAATGTCTTGTCCAGAAAATTCAGGAAACAAACTGAGGAACAACAGCAATTAAGTAATACGATACCACCCTAATCTCGTCAAATCAAAGCACATAACAGCATTAAACAAAATGTGATTACCGTCTACTAGTTTCCGAATTTGACTGTGTCATTCTATCAGCCATTTGGGAGGGAATGTGAAGAGACATAGTCTGCAGTTTCTTTTGCTGCTGCAGTGATGCATTGATCAGTTTCTACAAGGCCAAAAAACCAAATTCATTTGTTATCCATTGAAAATTAACAGTTCACTGAACCAATCATCATCAACCAAACAATTCAAAATAAACTAATCTATTATAGGGACAAACAGCAAAAACTAAAGAAAAATCGTTTTGCACTTTCTTTTCCAATCTACAGGGTTAATTCTACTTACGCCTGACACCTATCACTGCGTATAAACAATCATAATGTGTATCTTTTCATCAAATTTCTGCAATCTAATCTCTACTACTCATGTCTCAACAAGTGGTATAGTGTGTTTTAAGTTAAAATACTTTACAGAGATAATAGTTTTTCTCTTAAAAGCAAATGTTTTTCCCCAATTTCCGAAGAAGCAGTATCTCAGAAATAAAACTCCCAACCGATTAAGTATTGATATATTTAAGTTACACAGCGACAAAAGAAGGTACAAATTGGAAGAATATTGAAGTAAAATCAGAGAGAGAGAGAGAGAGAGTGCCTTGGTTTTGGGAATGGCTTCTGTGTCTTCGCGTAAGCGGTCTTTGATGGCCTGCACCTGAAGCTCCATGGCAGTCACTGCAGCGTCGACCGCCGAAAGATCAGCGATGCTGCTCGCTGGGTACACTACGCAACACACATGCAGATTCGTCTGTCAACAAATTCAATTCAATATGTGTATATAGAAATTGGGGGTTGAAGGGTTGAATTAAAGTTGGGGGAACTCACTGTTTCTTGCAATGACGAGCTCTTGAAGCTGTAATATGCGAGCATTGAAGGAAGACATCAAGGAATCCAACGATGACCCTGCGTTCTTCGAATTCATCTCTCTCTCTCTCTCTCTCTCTCTCTCTCTGTGTCTGAAATGGGACTGGGTGTTACGTGTTCGCGAACCCTTTTGATCTGAGATTTGAAAAAGATATGTATTCGAAATGATATGCTAGTTTCGGCGGCAAAGTTTGAAGATAAGTACTACCTCAAACAAAACACACAAATTAAAAAAAAAAAAAAAGGATAAAATACTATTTTAATCATTTATGTTTATTTTAAGTTTTATTTTGGTCCCTTATGTTTTATTTGTTCCGAATTTATCCTTTACGTAACAAAAGTTATACCAAAACGGTCCTACCATTAGTAACACCGTCAAAATGCTGAGTGGATAGCTGAGTTGGCACGTTGAGAGACCAAATTGAAACAAAAGAAAAACATAAGGGACCAAATTGGCACCAAATAAAACATAAGAACTCAGCTGTCAACTCAGCATTTTGACGGTGTTAGTAACGGTGAGACCATTTTGGTATAACTTTTGTAACATAAGGGACCAATTCGGAACAAATAAAACATAAGGGACCAAAATAAAACCTAAAATAAACATAAGGGACTAAAACAATATTTTAGCCTTAAAAAAATTAAGAGGTAATCCTCAATTTAGTTCCTAAACTAATATTCTCTCTTCTGTTTAGTTCTTAAAGTATATAAAAATAACAAGTTGTCCCTGAAGTTTGTAAAATTCGTCAATTTAGTCCCTAAAGTTTTATAAGTAATCCCTTAGACGGATTTCTCAAAACTTTAGGGACTAATTTGACGAATTTTACATACATTATGGATTACTTGTTATTTTCATATACTTTAGGGACTATAGGAGAAAGAGCATTAGTTCAAGGACAAAATTGAGGGTTTACTCAAAAATTAATTAACTCGTAATTTGTCTATAATGTATATTATATTTCCAAAACTACCCTTAATTATTGACTTAAGAGAGAGAAATAGTCACCTATTTACTATTGTCTACAAAAAAATATTGTAAATTAATTAGAGATATTCTTGTAAAATATAATTAATGTACCTAGTAGTTTAGAAAAATGCTCATAAAAAAGGATAAAATTTTTTTTTAAAAAAAGGGCTTATATTTATGGAGATAGGTAGTATTTTTTGGTTAAAATTTATAACAACAATAATAATACAATAAAAAAAGAAAATTACTATGCCAGTTTAGTATAATACATAAATAAATAAATCGACATAAAGTTATTTATTTAAAAAAAGATAAAGTTTTAGTTTAAGGTATCGGTGAGGTGAGGGAGACCAAGCTCGCAAATTTACATGTGTCCTCTGATGTATCCACGCACCATTTACAAGTGGTGCACGATGTAATTGGCAGTTTGGCACCTAATCAAATTAAAACGGAAAGTTAGAAATGGAGTTTTTTACAATTTGGTGCAAATAAAATAGGATAAATATCACTTTTAGTCTCTGTAATTTGAATGAATTCTGCTATTTTTAGTCCCTTTCCTGACCAATCATTGGGGACGTGGCAAATTTAGATGATATGGCCTGTCAAGGTTGCCAGTTGGCACCTGACTCACTAATAAAATTTATTTATTTATTAAATAATTAATTGAATATATTAATAAATAAACAAATAAATAAACAGATAATAAAATAGGGAAAAAGAGGAATTAGGGTTCAGAAGAGGAAATCGATCTTCCCAAAATATACGTTGTGTTGATTCTCCTCTTCAACAACCATTTCTATGTGTTTCTCGTTCTCAATGCCATCATATTTGTAACGACCCGTTTTCGGGCCGCTACTAAACTAGAAATAAACCTATATGCGACGCGTTTTTAAAACGGTACTCTTGTGTCCTTTGGAAAATGCGGTCTATTTTTTTTCCTCTTTTTTTTTTAAAAAACAATCATATCCGCATAGTACTCATAGTACACACAGAGTTGCCACAGCATTTAGAAACATGGTGCAATCTAAGACACAAGATACATGCACTGTAAATACATACATATATATATATATAAACACGTAAACGAAAACAGTACGTACAAAATAAAGACAGTGCATAAAGATGTCCCAAAAGAATACACCTATGGTATGAAGACCCTCGTGAGAGCAATCATACCCCGGGGGTACTCCAGCATACACTCACGCAGGGGGCTGCTCCAAAAGTAAACCAGCAGTCTACCCTGTAATACAGAAAAATATCCATCAAGCCCGACTGGTCACCAGACAAACTGTACACCAAAAGCAAATACTACAGTCATCCAAAACAACATAAACAGACAGTCAGACAACACGACGACTACAAATAACTATCTGAATCCTCAGATGGATCCTCCTCCTCCTCATCATCGTCCATCGGGTCCTCTCCAGTCAAATCGATAAAAGGTGTCATCGCAGACACACCCTCCAGCACGTCCTCTGCTATCACCGCCTCCTCCAAGAATCCCGCGCCGCTACACCCAGCCTCACCACACTCTCTGCAGACAGGTGAGAGGTGTCACGGTGGGGTAGGGGTCCTGAATAACATGGGAAAAACTGGCTCCGCCTCGGGCTCAGATCCTGTTGGAGAACTCTGAATAACAACTGCCCTGGAAGTAGATGCTCCTGTAGTCCCACGTCTAATCACGCTCTTACGAGCGGTCCATCGAACCCTTGGTCCTCATCCTCGTCCTCGGGAAGGCAGTGCGCCTCGGGATCTCAAGGGGTCCCTCTGGCGAGGAAGATGATGTTGGCATAGTCCTCTCTCCCTGGATAGCTCGCCAAGCATCCACCACCTGCATCATCTGAATCGGGAAGCTCACTGTGTGCCGCGAAGTCTCCTGTCTCACTACCATACCACCCTCTCGGAAGCTCTGTACAACATCCCCAGTATAAACAACGCGACAGGAGATGGGGTCGAACTCCATCGCCATGGGCATCTCTATGTCTGGAAAATCAAAGATGATCTCCGGCGATGTCCTCATGGCCGGTATCAGCACGCTCTTCGTCATCACCTGGGTAACCATCATTGGCTGAAGGCACCACGGGAAACGGTCAACTTCTCAATAAATCAGGAAATAACAAATCATAAACAAGAGGCAACACAACAATATGCACAATTCTCAAGACGCAACTCAAGACTCAACTTAAGACTCATTCTCTCACGACACTTTCGACAATCTTCAGGATCACGACACTTTCGACAATCTTCAGGAAGGTAACACCAAACAAGTTGCTAAATTCCAACCATTAGCCTTGGCCTCCACGACCACCCTAGGAAATTCAGGATATGTTCCTTGACGCTACGACGTCTAACTAAGCTTCCGAAAACCAGCCGTAGCCTTTTAGGGGATCCTAGCACCCTAGGTTATTCGGGATATAGTTCATAAACGACTCGATAACTCCAAACGACACGATGCCTAACTAAACTGCCGAACTCCAGCCATTGGCTTTGGGTTCCGCGACCAGCCTAGGATATTCGATATATAGTTCATGCACGTCACGTCGACACTTTTCACCACCCCAATGAAACAATCACCACATTTAATCATTCAAGAAGCAATCGAATAATTATTTAACAACATATCAATAATATTCATGCCAAGCTTAACACAATGCACTCAGGTCAACAATATAAGCAGTATAAGTATTCACACCATATCAAGCATCGACACCGACAACTCAGTTCATCCCTCTGCAACTCAGTGGGGTTGGCAGAGAGGCAATCATACAAGTGTGGGGGGCTGGGGACAGCTACCAACCACTTGCAGACAAGCCCACTAAATGATCATAAATAAAATTTTAAGATTTAAAAAGTCGAAGGGGTACGAGACCCTCACTTCGAACCCTGAGGTTCTCAGACTTCTTCGCTTTAAGACTTAAAATTAAATAATAACGCTTATCTATGTCTAAGAGTTTCCCTTACCACAGTTGTTTGCTAATGGGGTACCGCAAGCCTCGAGTCCACGTTGCACGGTCTCCGGATTCGCAACTCCTATCACCACGAGTAAACTTAGCACAATCTAAAACTTAACTCAAAACCTTAGGCTCTCAAACCTAGCCCTTTCCTAAATCAAACACTTCCACTTAGCTACTTGAAAAGAATAAGGTTTTAGAACCAAAATCATTTTCTTGAAAAGTTAACATAACACATATCCTTACTTTCTTGAAAACCTTAAAGTAAGCACACTTCAATTAACCACTTTTTCATAAATTTCCAAAAGCCTAAAACATATTCATTCAAGCATCAAAACCATTTTCACAATGTCTCTCACCAAGAGTTTTCACATAACTTCTTTTCTAACACTTGAATCCAAATCATTTCACCAAACCAAATTTGTGCAAGACAAATATACTAACACCAACTAAAAGAGATATGCAAAACAATTTTTCCTCTCCTTTTTTCCACCCTAGGGCTCACGGCCCTAACACCCTTTTTTTAAAAAAAAAATTGTAAACCTTCACTCAAAATTAACAACACCATTTTGATCAATTATTTTCCTTTATCAAATCACAATTAAACACCAAAAACCAATCCTCAACAAGTCTAGGCATGCTATACAAGATTTCAAGAGCCTCAAATTTCTAAATAAAATACCTAATCATGCTTCTAACACAAAACCATCAACTACAACTACAAGAACATCAACCAAAACATAATCTTCATTGTAACACCTCATTTTCGGAGCGCCACTGTGCAACCCAATCTAATGCTGAAAACATTTAATGCTTATATGCTTTCAATTAAAGAGTACTCTTATGTATTTCGCAATGGAAAAATAGGAGTAATTTTTTTGTTTTTCATTTTCTTTCTTTTGAAACCCTTTTCAAAATGAGACATAGAGTACTACAGTTTTCTAAGTGATGCCAATTCAGACTTTTGCAAATATCAGAGTATAATGCATCACAAAATGATACTTCACATAACATAATCATTTCGCACCAAGGCGATGTTTTCTGAAAAGAGTAATTACAAAACAACAAATACAAAACCCTAAGCTAAGCTGGCCAACAACTACAACCCTTACTGAGAAACAGCTCAGCAAGATCAAACATGAGGTACTCAGAGGAATCTTCCTCCACTGGCTCAATCTTCAATGCTCCTGAAAGACGAAGCTGCGACAGCTACCGAACTCCATCTGGAAGTGATATCCATAAGGACATCCAATCCAACAACAGTGCAAGGGTAAATCCTTTGTCCAAGTGTTTATCATAGGCTATGTCGCATGCAAACAATATATACATATATAATACAACAACATGCTTTTATATACATATACATACTTAATAGACCGCACGCATCATCATGGTATATCAAGCATTGCATGTGAGCAAACAAAACAACTAACAGATCAACAATCAAGTCACTATATTATCAAACTATTGCATGTGAGCAGGCAAATCTATCAACAGATCAGTGATCAAGTCATCACAATATCCAATTCATCCAATAATCCATCACATATCATAAATATGGTTAGCTATGCATGTCAATGCAGTATGGCAAGTTGTGTATACACCTGCAGCCTTAATAGGTCAGCAGTATGACGGGGACTACTTTCCCAACGTCCGAACAAAATAGCCTCTGCTTAGGCTTGCCACTACTTTGGCTGGCCATTACTTTGGCTTGCCTCTACTTAGGCAATGCAGTGTCAACTCGCCTTTTGAAGTCTATACGACCAATCAAACGCTACGAGTGACATGACAACTCGTCTTTTGAAGTCTTTAAGACCAATCAAACGCTCCGAGTGTCGATGCTCAATGGTTAGTACACATCCAAACAAATTCAACAATATGGCATGCTCACCGTAGTGAACGCCCGAATGATATCCAACAAATTCAACAATATGGCATGCTCACCGTAGTGAACGCCTGAGTGATATCCGACAAATTCTACAATATGGCATGCTCACCGTAGTGAATGCCCGAGCGATATCCAAACAAATTCTACAATGTGGCGTGCTCACCGTAGTGAGTGCCCGAGTAATGTTTTAATTAATCAATGCAGATCGACGAACCCTCACTCACTCAACTTAGTGGGTTTCCAAATGTCAATTAACTAAGAGTTCAACACAGGACACAAAGTCTGAGTGTTCAATTGCGGGACGCTAGTCCCAATCTTAGATTGAAACTCTAGGCACGTAATGCGGAACACTAGGCTCAATTTTTAGGTTGAGATACTAGGCACGCCATACGGAACACTAGGTCCAATCCTTAATCAAGAAAATGTGCATGCAAGCAGGACATTAAGTCCCAGCACAGGACACATGGCCCATATGCTCAATAGGAACACTAGGTTCCCTATGTTTTATTCTTTCGAAATCCCGAATCATGAAATCTCTTTCTCAGTTCTTGTATCATTCCTATGTATCTGAAAATACTTTTTAGTTCTAGGTCGTTGAAACCCTAGTTGTGCTAAATAACAGACTGAAAGAATTCCCAAGAAAGAGAGGTAATGCGAACACTCTTAATTACCAAGTCTTTCCTAGCCAGAATTTTCCCAGGCGCATCATTTAACTCAACCATTTTCGCAAATTGTACTATTTATCTCAAGTTCTTTTCTCCACTATTATTCCATTGAAATTTCCTTGCAAGCTTTTGCTAGTTGTACTAAAACCCTCACGCTTACTTTTAAATCAAAATGCCCTTAACAATTTGTTTACGAAATCAGAATTCGGCTTGTGAAATCGCATCAGATTTACCGATGTAAATCGCCAACCAATAGCAGTCGATCAACGCATTGTTAATTAATCCATTATCAACAATAACATTTTTCATATTCCAATTCAATGCCAAGTTCCAATGAAATCCAAGGTGATTCAAGGAAAACAACACAACTCATAATGCCACGCAGGGCCAAGAACATGCTACATATTATCATCAATTTCAAGTCCAATTAAATCAATCAAGTATGATTTAAGTCACACAATACAATTCAGTCTTGCCACACAGGGCCAAATCAATACACAGCATTTCATGCTACAACATCTCAACAGCACATAGTAATACTACAAGTACTACCACACCATCAATCAACAATCAAACAAACAACACACAAGGCGAAAAGCCCAAACTCATTATGTAAGAATTTCCCTTACCTTGGGTGCTTTAACAATCCAAGCAAGGTAAATTCGAACTATCGTCAAGTCGTTCCCCGCACGAGCATTATGCACGAACCTTAACAACACAAACTTAATCCAATTAGAACAAAAAACCCAAGTCCTAAGACTCTAGGGCAGCCACGGTTTTAGTCCTAAAAAGGGCCTAAAATCTTTCTAACTTAACCTATTTGGATCACACCTAATCATATGCCATGAAACAAATTCAAACTATGCAAGTTTTCAAGCTTTTACAAAAGCTACACACATAGAAAAATAGCTAAACCAAAATTTACCAATTGGAATAGTGTTTTATCAAAATGAATAGTGTTTTGCCAACTTTGAACCATTTTTCAAAGCACTAAAACATGTCACAAAATTCTAGAATTAAATTCATTTCAAGTTTAAAACAATTCTTAAGATATAACCCAAAACTTTTTCCAAAATCATGCTTCTTTAAATTGTTTGGCTAAATCAAATCATCAACCACTTTTACAACTATTTTTAAGCATAAATGCAAGTCAAGAACAAGTTGCAAAAAACCCTTGAAGGCCACGATTTTGGAAGTTCAAAAACAACTTCAAGGTTTTAAACATTTAACTCCTAAATCATGCAAACTTTGCTTAATCAAAACTTCTTATCAAAACCAAACTTATTTACCACTTTAATACACTTAAAAACAAGTTAGAACTCACTCAAATCATGCTCATAAATCACTGTTTTTAAGCATCACAAACAGCCCCAAATTATTTTGTTTTCCAACAATTTTTCAAAGCTTCACACATACAAATTCACTACATTCAATTCCTTTAACAAGAGACCAACTCCTTAAACACTTAAAACACTTTAAAACCAAATCAAAACATCATCAAAATCATGACCAAGTGCCACGGTTCCAGCCCCTAAATTTAACCAATTTAATTTTGCAAAACTTGTTCAACATGCGTATATGACTAGTTTCCAAACTTAGCAAGTATAACCCATCAAGAATCAACTCTAAAACACTAAAAACCAAACAAAACCAAGGCTTAAAACAGTCCCTAGGTTTCGGCCAGAGCAAGGTTAGGGTTTTGCAAAATTAAAATATCAAGAACAAAGTTAATCGTGGAAGGAAATAAGGGGTTATGAAGCTAATCATACAATACTAGCCAAAACAAGCACTATAACTCCAAAATAACTCCTAAAACCTTCAAAACCCATATCATGGAACCCAAGAGCGATGAGGAAAGGTTTATGGAGCTTACCAAGAGTATAGATGATGATTGAACAAGGGTGGAGATGAAAGGAAACAAGGGTGCACACTTTGATCTCCAAAAACTTCCAAAAACCCAAGCTTTCTCCTTCTAAATTTTTTTCAAGTTTTTCTCCGATGGAAGAATGAATGGATCTGATCTTGAGCAAGGGAGAAGGCCACGAAAATTTTGGGGACATGGAAGGGAGAAATTTGTTCATTTAGTTGGAATTTAACTAATTACTTACAAACTAACCAACAAAACTAACTACCCATTACCTCCTAAGCCAATCAAAAGCCTCCATTCAAAATTGTAGGCTACAAGCACATGGATGACCTCCCATTGGTCCATGTGTGGCAGCCATTTGCTCAAAATATCTCAGAGTTTCGCTACGACGCGTTTTCGCTCAACCGGGTGCACGACGTTACGCGTATATTAGGTTTTTAATACTAAAAACTCCCAAAAATAATTCTAATTATAACCCCACACCCAAAAATTACAAATGTTCCTCACGACATAAGAAAGTACTCATGTTTCTCGTTTTCTCGAAATGCGAACCGAAACGTCGGAATTAGGCAGTCTCTGGCCATGGAAAATACACTAAATATTTTCTGATGCCCAAAAAATCTAGCAAAATTATAATAAATCCTAAATATTGGAAAATGCTAAGATCTCAAATTTTATAAAATTTGGATCACGTTTGGGCATGTTTCAGTTAGAAACACACACAATAGCCTAGTTACGGCAGAATTCAATAGAATTCTCGCAGCGTAATAAAAACTGTAAATTAGTGAGGATCACTAATTTCAATTTCTCTTATCAACTAGATATTATTCAAACAATAAAATTATCAAGACAAAATCTTTAAAATAATAGTCATATTAAATATGACATAAAACAGACAATTAATACAATAACTAGACAATAAAAATCCAAACTATGACTTGAAAATATTTATTAAATCCTGAAAATTATTTCTCTTTCAATAAAATAATTTTATTTTATCAAACAACAATCTTTCACATTTTTTGGGATTAATTCATATTAAAAACAGTATAATGCTTTAATCGTCTGTTAATCTGAATTAATTACTAAAACAGTAAATTGTTTACAATAAATCTTGGTAGTTCTTCGTACTTTTAACAAACCATTGAGGTGATCAATCTCTATGATTTATTTTCAATTAGTCAGAACTATAAAATAATTTTCATAAAAATTGGGATGTTACAATCAGAAGTCAGACACTGCCTCCTGCTGCTTTATGGCATTTTAGATTAGGTCATCTATCTAAAACTAGGATATCTAGTTTGCAGAGTCAATTTCCTTTTATTTCTGTTGATCATAATTCAGTATGTGATGTATGCCATTTGGCAAAACACAAAAGAATTCCTTATAGATTGAGTGTGAATAAAGCTACCAAACCTTTTGAACTTTTACACTCTGATATTTTGGGTCATATTTCTACTTGTTCTATTCATGGCCATATATAAGTATTTTCTCACAATTCTTAATGACTTTAGTAGATTTACTTGGATTGCTCTTCTGAAAACTAAGCTGAGGTTCGAACTCATATCCAAATTTTCATCACCCTGATTAAAAAACAATTTAATGGTGTAGTTAAAACAGTAGGAATTGATAATGGACTATAATTTTTAATGCCTACCTTTTATGCCTCTAAAGGAGTTATACATCAAACTAGTTGTGTAGAATCTCCTCGACATAATGGTAGAGTGGAGAGGAAACACCAACACATTCTAAATGTTGGTAGAGTTCTTCTATTTCACTCCAACTTGCCTAAAACGTTTTGGTCTTATGCCATTTTGCATTCCATATTCATCAAAAATAGTGTTCCTAGTCCACTTCTTCAAAACCAGTCCCCCTATACTCTTTTATTTGGCACTCCACCAAATTTGCATGATCTGAAAGTCTTTGGTTCTTTACGTTATGCTTCTACTCTTCAATCTCATAGGACCAAATTGGAACCTAGAGTTTGTTGGAACCTAAACGATTGAGAAGTTTAGACCCTCAATAATTTTGATGATAACAAAGTATCTAAAAGAGAACAATTTAACTTCTGATAAGTCTTGAAGTGTGTAGGTATTAAAATCTCTCATATTTTATAACTCACTCAAGCAAGAAGAAGAAAGTCACAAGAAGATGACTACTTTCACCAATGTCTGCATCCGATTTACTCGAGCATCTGCTATATATAATTCTAGCAAGCTTCCGGTATAGCAATTTCTTATGACACATAGATTACATATTTGCAGCGAGCATCTTATGAACTCTGAGCGAGCTTTTGGTTGTTTAATGAAACACGGGCTAGACACGTTTATTCTTTCTCTTCTTTAACTCAGCTTTGTGGAACGAAATTCAAATTTGATTTTGTGCGCTCAATTTGATGTACGAGGTATCAAAGATGACACCTTTGGGATAGGACAAAATTCGTACAGTGCAAATGATTGAAAAGTAGATAGTACAAAACGGTAAAGTGTACTACTCTGAAATTCTCTGAAAAGGAAGATAATGACGTTTTTCAAATTTCATCACTCAATGATTTGGTGCTGTGTATTCCTGCAACAGTAATATTCTCAAGGACCTCTATAAATACTCCAAGCTCTCCATTGAAGCAGGTTGCTAGAAACAACATACTGCTAAAATTATTATTCAAGAGAGCAACTAAGTTTTTGTGCCAAGTTTCTGAGAACCAGAACTGAACTTCAGTGTCTTACTCTTTCTTTTAGAAAGCTAATTATTTTGAGCTTAAGTTTTTCATCCTCTCTTGTTGCGAGTTATTTGATTGTATTCAAAACTTCTTTGTGTATCTTGTATTGCCTAGTAATAGGCTTGTTTCCTCCAAGGCTCGAACGTACTGAGTCGTTTTGAAAAGTTAAGAATATTGTCAAGTTTGTGACTGTAGAATACTCTTAAGAAATATTGTAATCAATTTGATTATAGTGAAAATCCTTAAGGAACTAAGGGACTAAACGTAGCTAGCAGTTTGGTGGTGAACTAGTATAAATCTATGTGCCTCATTCTTTACTTTACTGCTTTACTTTTACTTCTGTTTTGTGAAGAAAAACAAGTTTCAATAAACTTCACTCCAGCGTCCGATTCTTTCCCAGCTTCGGGTAACAAACATTTTTCAAACAAACTTGTTTTAAAGTGTTTTTAAATTAAAGATTACGAAAAGATTTCAACACAATTCAACCCCACTTCTTGTGTTCGCGTTCAGTTAGTACTAGAGCTCGGTGTAACGACCCGTTTTCGGACCGCTACCGAGCTCAATATACCGAGCTCGAGTTACCGAGCTCAACACACCGAGCTCAACTAAACCTGTATGAGATGTGTTTTAAAACGAAACTCTTGTGCCTTTTAAAAAGTACGGTCTATATTTTTTTTTTTATAAAACCAGCTCGTGCACATCAGAGTAATTACAGCTTTTCGAAACATGGTGCAACTAAGACACAAGACTTAAATTCTAATAAAACATACATGCATAACATACATATATATATCACTCGAAATAATAATGTATACAAAATACAGAGTAGTAAATGTACAAGGAAAATACACCTAAGGTATGACAACTTCAAAAGAGCAATCATACCCTGGGGGTACTTCCGGCAGACTCCCACGCAGGGGGCTGCTCCAAAAGTAAGACCACCAGTCTACCCTGTAACGACAAAACATAACCGGCCCAAACTGGTCACGACCTCTGAACACAAAGAAAAACGAAGTACAGTCATCAAAAGAAATACGTCGAACAAACATAATCAATCACGACAAATAGAGGTCGTCACTCGGGTCCTCGTCGAGCTCCTCCTCGGCATCATCTGCTGTCGAGTTCCCTGCACCCTCGACATCGCCTGGGTAACCGTCATGGATTGAAGGCACCACGAGAAAAGGGTCAACTTCTCAACAATACAAGATAAGCACGGCATAAAGAAATAAGCAACACAATAATGTATCTCAATCACCACACGTGACTCGACCATCTCACTCTAGACTCGACTCGACTCTTATTCCGGAATATCGTCAGCAGGTCCATCCCCAAACTGACGTAATAGGTAAACGGCAGGTCCATCCCCAAACCGAATTCCACACATTAATCAGCAGGTCCATCCCCAAACTGATAATGCTACAACGCCTAGCCTATCCACCATAAACAAAAGGGGACCTAGCACCCTCAGTTATCTGGGTCCGGCTCAAAAACGTCATACGACTCCCTAGCTCTCTCACTCGATGATTAGCTCACCGCATGTCAAAGAGTAACACAACTTACTTGATCACATATCAAATAAAGAGAGCATGCTTAACATGAAGAAAACGCAAATCGACATTTAAGCAATAAAACATTGCATGAAGAAACGCAATTCAACAAAGAATTCACAATTCACAACATATCTTCAATCACATATTAAATACATGCAAAAACCCAATCATATCACAACATTTCAAGCTCGACACCAATCAAGGAATCCATTCACAATAACATATAAAATAAAGTCTTAATAATGTCTAAAAGTTGCCCTTACGCACAAAACATAAACAAGTCGAATATGAAGTGCCCTTACGCTAGCATACTATGAAAGTATTAATGTGAAGCGCCCTTACCGAACTCCAAGCTAAAGTTGCTCGACAACGACCTCGACACGGCTGTCTTCAAGTGAGCTCGACAACGACTTCTCTTACTCGATCTCGACACGGCTGTCTTCAACGAGCTCGACAATGACTTCGACACGTACCGTCCTCAATCGACCTCGACACGTACGCTTCTCAGTCGACCTCGACACGTACAGTTCTCGATCTGGATTCCGCTGCTTCCACGTCCTTGGATTTGCTTTCCCGTACACCTCGATTCGGAAATCACACGATCTCGGGAATCAGACTTCCTAAAACAAGCACAACTCAGTTCGATCTCTGGGTTCTAATAACACTTAGCTCTCATCCCAAACTTAGCCACAACCCAGAAGTATTAAAACTCAAGAACTTAAATATATTTTCCTCTAACACAAAGTTAGGGTTTTCGATCAAAAGTTCATGAAAAAGGTTATCTGATGCTACAACAGATAATCGACAACGACAACAACAAGAAGCAACAAACGAAAAACAAGAAATCGAAACAAACCAAAAAGGAAGGGTTTCGGCACCGCCATTTCAGAAATCAGAGAAAGAAATTTGTTTTACGAGCCCAAATAATCGGTTAGAAAAGTAGGTAATATCATGAAGAAGAAAACCCATCAATTTGACATGATTTGGAAGCATAAAACTAGCTAAAAATGGAAAGAAGAAATGGCGCTAAACAGTAGTACGAAGGAAGAGAAAAATCTGTTCTTCCATACCTCAGATGGTGGTCGAGCAGGCGAGATATAGGTCGAGAAGATGATGATGAACAAGATTGATGAAGAAAGTTTATGCAGAATCTCGATGGAACTCAAGGTTTCGTCGATGGAAGTTCTGGAGAAAAACAAGGAACTTCAGAGCGTAAGGAAGAAGAAAGAAGAAAAGAGAAAGTGAGTGTTTGAGGGAACTGGTCGTGGTATACAGCTGGTGAGAGAAGGGGTATTATCGTAACTCCAGCTATAAGATGCCAATCCCATCAGTCAATCTACCCATCTAATCGCTACTCTCTCACGATTACCCCCTACTCTATCGGTAAAAGATCTAGACACAGCGACGAGAACGGCAAGCCGACAATATAATTATTACAAACAATATAATAATAACGCTGAATAACGTTCGTAAGAATACGAGTTATCATCTCGACACGATGTCGACTAGGGTGCTCGTGCAAGCGCACAAGGCTCTAACACGAGTTCTTGCACGCGGCCTCCTCAGTTCGGTACGCGACTTCATCAGCTCGACATGCGACCTCCTCAGCTCAGCAGCTAGTGCACGCAGTCTCCTCAGCTCGGCAAATGACCTCGGCACGCGATCTTGGCACGGGATCTCGACACAAGGTCTTGGTACGAGGTCTCGACACGAGATCTCGACGCGAGGTCTCGATCCGACGTCCTAATACGAGGTCGATCTCGTGATCTTGTCCTCAGGTGTTACAATCTCTCCCTCTAAAAAAAATTTCGTCCTCGAAATTGCAAATAAGATTCTAACCTCGGAAAAGTTCAGGGTACTGAGTCTTCATCTTCTCCTCCAGCTCCCAAGTCGCATCTCCCGTCTTCTGATCCCACACAACTTTGACAAGTTGAATCTCTTTGTTCCGCAACTGTTTGGCTTTCCGATCAACGATCCTTCTTTGGTGATGCTTGAAAGATAGGTCGCCCTTCGCTTGAATCACATCCGGTTCACGACATGAGAGGGTCGAAACATACTTCCGCAATTGTGAGACGTGGAAGACGTCGTGAATGTTCGACAAGAATGGTGGCAAGGCAACTGATATGCCATCGGACCAATACGACGAAGAATCGATAAGGTCCAATAAATTTAGGGTAAGTTTCTTGGATTTGATCGCTCGACCAAATCCATGAGTGGGGTGACTCTAAGAAATACATGTTCTCCTTCCTCGAACTCGAGTGGTCGACGCCGTTGGCTCGGCATAACTCTTCTGGCCGACTTTGAGACGCTCGCATCCGATCTCTCGATCAAACGGATCTTCTCGATGAGTCTGGCCGGATCATATCCGGTCCTACAACGTAACGCCGCCATCCTGGTACCAACAAAGAGGCGTCGACATTTCCGCCCATACATTGCTTCAAAAGGTGCCATTCCAATACTAGCATGGAAGCTGTTATTGTAGGTGAACTCCACCAATGGTAAGACGTCGTCCCAACTTCCTCGGTGATCTAACGCATAAGCTCGCAACAAATCTTCAAGCGATTGGATCGTTCTCTCGGTCGACCGTCACCGAGGATGATATGCCGAGCTAAGCCCGAGCTCGGTTCCCATCGCCTTGCAATTCCCTCCAAAAGTGAGGCGTGACTTTCGGATCTCGGTCCGGCCCGATCGAAGAGGGCATACCATGAAGTCGCACTCTCTCCGCGATGTAGATCTCGGTCCCCTTTTCCACGTTGTATGTCGACCTCACTGGTAAGAAATGAGCAGATTTGGTCAATCGGTCGACGATCACCCAAATCGAATCATTCTTCTTCTGCGTCTTCGCAAACCTACAACGAAATCCATGGAAATACTATCCCATTTCCATACCGGTACGTGCGATTGTAACATTCCCGCAGTCGTTGGTGCTCCACCTTCGCTTCGACACGTTAAACACGGTTACGATTTCGGCCACTTGCTTCTTCATTAGGACCACCAAAAATGCTTCTTCAAGTCTTGATACATCTTCGTAACTCCTGGATGAATACTAAAGTTGCTCTTGCGCGCTTCGCCGAGAATCAACTTCCTCGGCTCGGATCGTTAGGTACGCATACTCGCCATTGCATCTCAAGATGTCGTCCGCCCGACTTGGAATTCGCCGCTTCCTTGCGCTTATCAACTGAACCTTCTCTTGCAGGAGCTCGTCATGAACTTGCTGGTCTCGGATCTCGTCCAACAATCTGTTAGAAATGGTAAGCATACCAAATCTCAGCTTCCCCGGTGAAACTTCGACACTCAACTTCAAGTCTCGGAACTTCTTGAGCATCTCCAACTCCTTGATCATCATTGCCGAGGTTAAAACGCTCTTCCTGCTCAATGCATCTAGTACTACGTTAGCCTTACCGGGATGGTATTCCAACGTAAAGTCGTAGTCCTTGAGAAATCGTCCATCTTCGACGCATGTTGAGCTCTTTACGGTCGAACAGTACTTCAAGCTCTTGTGATCGCTGAAAGCGAAGAGTGCTCCCATAAAGGTAGTGCCTCCATATCTTCAAGAAAAACTATCACGCCACCCAAGTCGTGAGTAGGGTAGTTCCTCTCGTGAATCTTAAGTTGTCTTGAAGCATACGCGACCACCTTCCGATGTTGCATCAAAGACGCATCCCAATCCCTGGTGTGACGCATCACAATACACCTCGAAAGGCTCTTACGGTTGGGGCAAAATCAACACAGCGCCGTCGCCAAAAGCTCCTTCGCCGTTGAAATCGGATTCGCACTCCTGGCCCAGGCAAAGGTTGATCCTTCCTCGCCGGGCCGTAAAGAGGCGCGACAATCTTCGAGAAACCTTCAATGAATCTTCGGTAATATCCTCGCTAAGCCGACAAAACTCGACCTCAGAATCGTCTTCGGTTGTTCCCACGCTAACACCGCCAATCTTAGTTGGATCCACAGCCTATCCCTTCTTTGGAAATCACGTGACCAAGAAAATTCACCTCTTCAAGCCAAAATTCACACTTCGACAGGTTGGCATAGAGTTGCTTATCTCGTAATATCCGCAGTGATCGACATAAGTGTTCTTCGTGCTCTTCTCGGTTCCTCGAGTAGATCAATATGTCGTCGATGAACACTACAACAAACTGATCCAAGAACGAATGGAAAATCCTGCTCATGTAGTCCATAAACACGGTGGTGCATTCGCTACCCAAACGGCATCACCAAGTACTCGTAGTGACCGTATCTAGTCCTGAAAGTCGTTTTGGGGATATCTTCCTCCTTCACGCGAATCTGGTGGTAGCCCGACTTCAAGTCTATCTTGAAAAGATCGCCGCCCACGGTTGATCCATCAAGTCGCCAATACGCGGGTAAGTAGCGGTTCTTCACAAAGAACCTTGTTGAGCTCGCGATAGTCCACGCACACCTTGATCGCCCATCCTTCTTCTTAACTAACAACACCTTTGGAGCTCCCCACGGTGACACGCTCGGTCGTATGAATTGTTTCGACTCCAAGTGTTCGATCTGGCACTTCACTTCTTTCCTCTCGGCAGGAGACATCCTGTCTGGCGCTTTGGAGATCGGCCCTGACCCTGGAATCAGGTCGATGGAGAACTCGACCTCTCGACCTGGTGGTAACCCTGGCACGTCTTCGGGAAAACGCCCTCAAAGTCACACACCACCGGAACATTCTTCACGCCGATCCGCTGAAAACTTCCGAACTAGCGGATACATGTATTCCCTAGTTCCTTCTTTCAAAGAAACTCCAATACGTTCGGCAGAAAGATAATTGGAGACTCAAGGTGCCGGAAAAATTACGGTTTTTACGGGCCGCAGATCCAAGAAGGACATGGTGGTGTGACAACCAATCCATCCCGAGAATGACATCTAGGCCCTTAAGAGGCAAACAAACCAAATTGACCACAAACTTTCATCGTGAATAACCACTACACAATTAAGACATGCGGTGTTTGTGACTAAGGTTTTAGCATTTGGGGTCAGAACTACTAATTTGAACGGTAAAGCGCTGATCAAGTTCAAATGGTTCACACAATCGAGAAGAAATAAAGGAATGGGTTGTGCGAATCAAAGAGAACGGATAAGGATTTACCCTCGATCTCACATTCACCTTGGATAAGATCATCACCGCTCGCTTCCTCGCCACTCATGCAGAAAACTACGCCTTTAGCTACCTGACGCTTCCCTTTGGCCTTTGCCGCAAGCATTGTCGGTTGACTTTAGGTGTAGGACAATCCTTGACAAAATGTCCTGGCTTCTACGGTTGAAACACACCTCCACCCTCCGAGTACGATTATTGGCGTAATGTCCCGCTCTTTCCACAACGGAAATAAGTCACCTCGACATCGGGTCCGTCCTCCGCTTCTGCACTGGGTCATCGGACGATATTGTCCATCGTTGTCGTTCTCGAGGTCGGTCAGACGGCTTCTTCGCAGCTTATTTCCCTTCAGTGCAAATCTCCGCCCGCACTCTGGGTCTCACCGGTCCGCCTACAACAGCTTTCTTCTTGTGGCTTCTCACTCCTTCTACCTCGACACATCGATCAATCACTCTTGGAGGTTTCAATCCTCAACGACACCATCGACTTAATGTCGAATCTCAATCCTCGTTGGAATCTCTCACTCAACCATCTTTGGTCACCGATCACGAAATGGACTGAAATACCTCGCCAACGACTTCGAACTTGGCCGCATACTCGGACACCGCCGAGTTGCCTTGCCGCAATTGAAGAAATTCTTGCTCCTTCTCGGCTCGTGCAAGATCTGGGAAGTACTTGTCCAAGAACCTTTCACGGAAAAGCTCCTGTGTCATCTCGCAACGTTCCGCTTATAAACGTTTGCTTCACTCCTCCACCAATACTCTGCCTCCTAGCGATGAAGTAGGTAGCATAGTCGACCTTCACGTTGTCCGCAATGGAGTGCCTCAAGATCTTCTCGATCTCTTGCATCCAAAGATCGCCTTTATCCGGATTTGGCTCACCGTAGAACTTCGTGGATCATGCTTCCTAAAGTCCGCTAATCCTCTCGCTTCAAAGATTTCGCTCGTTCTTTGTTGCTACAAGTTCACTGAGTTAACGCCGCCGTCTGGCTGAGCCATCGCGTTAGCTGTTGAGTTGTAGCGGTGATTGTCGAGCCATGGCTGCCGCCATCTCGGCCATAGCTTGAATTGCTCGCTCCATGTCGACGTTCTCGGTTGCAATTGTCAGATCTCTACGAGGTGGCATTAGATTCCACAAAGTTCAAAACCCCGAGAATCTCACAACATGGATGTGTTAAAACACACCGCTTCAATCAAGAAACAGTTCAAACAATTTCTCAAGCAATAAGTGCTTCACTTAATCAACCAAAGAATCAACATAGTACAACTAGGTACCCAACACACATAACCCGACACGTGACTACCCAAATTCCTATGCACTTTCTGGTCGTAACCGAATCGCCTGATACCAACAATGTAACGACTGCTTCCTGACCGCTACCGAGCTCAATATACCGAGCTCGAGTTACCGAGCTCAACACACCGAGCTCAACTAAACCTGTATGAGATGTGTTTTAAAACGAAACTCTTGTGCCTTTTAAAAAGTACGGTCTATATTTTTTTTTATAAAACCAGCTCATGCACATCAGAGTAATTACAGCTTTTCGAAACATGGTGCAACTAAGACACAAGACTTAAATTCTAATAAAACATACATGCATAACATACATATATATATATCACTCGAAATAATAATGTATACAAAATACAGAGTAGTAAATGTACAAGGAAAATACACCTAAGGTATGACAACTTCAAAAGAGCAATCATACCCTGGGGGTACTTCCGGCAGACTCCCACGCAGGGGGCTGCTCCAAAAGTAAGACCACCGCCTACCTCAGAACGACAAAACATAACCGCCCAAACTGGTCACGACCTCGAACACAAAGAAAACGGGCACGCCATCAAAAGAAATACGCCGAACAAACATAATCAATCACGACAACAGAGGTCGCCACTCGGGTCCTCGCCGAGCTCCTCCTCGGCATCATCTGGCTGCCGAGTTCCACACCCTCGACATCGCCTCGGGTAACCGCCATGGATTGAAGGCACCATGGGAAAGGGTCAACTTCTCAACAATACAAGATAAGCACGGCATAAAGAAATAAGCAACACAATAATGTATCTCAATCACCACACGTGACTCGACCATCTCACTCTAGACTCGACTCGACTCTTATTCCTAATATCGCCACAGGTCCATCCCCAAACCGACGTAATAGGTAAACGGCAGTCCATCCCCAAACCGAATTCCATACATTAATCGCCAGGTCCATCCCCAAACCGATAATGCTACAACGCCTAGCCAATCCACCATAAACAAAGGGACCTAGCACCTCGATTATCTGGGTCCGGCTCAAAAACGTCATACGACTCCCTAGCTCTCTCACTCGATGATTAGCTCGCCGCATGTCAAAGAGTAACACAACTTACTTGATCACATATCAAATAAAGAGAGCATGCTTAACATGAAGAAAACGCAATTCGACATTTAAGCAATAAAACATTCTGCATGAAGAAACGCAATTCAACAGCAATTCACAATTCACAACATATATTCAATCACATATTAAATACATGCAAAAACCCAATCATATCACAACATTTCAAGCTCGACACCAATCAAGGAATCCATTCACAATAACATATAAAATAAAGTCTTAATAATGTCTAAAAGTTGCCCTTACGCACAAAACATAAACAAGTCGAATATGAAGTGCCCTTACGCTAGCATACTATGAAAGTATTAATGTGAAGCGCCCTTACCGAACTCCAAGCTAAAGTTGCTCGACAACGACCTCGACACGGCTGTCTTCAAGTGAGCTCGACAACGACTTCTCTTACTCGATCTCGACACGGCTGTCTTCAACGAGCTCGACAATGACTTCGACATGTACCGTCCTCAATCGACCTCGACACGTACGCTTCTCAGTCGACCTCGACACGTACAATTCTCGATCTGGATTCCGCTGCTTCCACGTCCTTGGATTCGCTTTCCCGTACACCTCGATTCGGAAATCACACGATCTCGGGAATCAGACTTCCTAAAACAAGCACAACTCAGTTCGATCTCTGGGTTCTAATAACACTTAGCTCTCATCCCAAACTTAACCACAACCCAGAAGTATTAAAACTCAAGAACTTAAATATATTTTTCCTCTAACACAAAGTTAGGGTTTTCGATCAAAAGTTCATGAAAAAGGTTATCTGATGCTACAACAGATAATCGACAACGACAACAACAAGAAGCAACAAACGAAAAACAAGAAATCGAAACAAACCAAAAAGGAAGGGTTTCTGGGCACTGCCCATTTCAGAAATCAGAGAAAGAAATTTGTTTTACGAGCCCAAATAATCGGTTAGAAAAGTAGGTAATATCATGAAGAAGAAAACCCATCAATTTGACATGATTTGGAAGCATAAAACTAGCTAAAAATGGAAAGAAGAAATGGCGCTAAACAGTAGTACGAAGGAAGAGAAAAATATGTTCTTCCATACCTCAGATGGTGGTCGAGCAGGCGAGATATAGGTTGAGAAGATGATGATGAACAAGATTGATGAAGAAAGTTTATGCAGAATCTCGATGGAACTCAAGGTTTCGTCGATGGAAGTTCTGGAGAAAAACAAGGAACTCAGAGCAGAAGGAAGGAAGAAGAAAGAAGAAAAGAGAAAGTGAGTGTTTGAGGGAACTGGTCGTGGTATACAGCTGGTGAGAGAAGAGGTATTATCGTAACTCCAGCTATAAGATGCCAATCCCATCAGTCAATCTACCCATCTAATCGCTACTCTCTCATGATTACCCCCTACTCTATCGGTCAAAGATCTAGACACAGCGACGAGAACGGCAAGCCGACAATATAATTATTACAAACAATATAATAATAACGCTGAATAACGTTCGTAAGAATACGAGTTATCATCTCGACACGATGTCGACTAGGGTGCTCGTGCAAGCGCACAAGGCTCTAACACGAGTTCGTGCACGCGACCTCCTCAGTTCGGTACGCGACTTCATCAGCTCGACACGCGACCTCCTCAGCTCAGCAGCTAGTGCACGCAGTCTCCTCAGCTCGGCAAATGACCTCGGCACGCGATCTTGGCACGGGATCTCGACACAAGGTCTTGGTACGAGGTCTCGACACGAGATCTCGACGCGAGGTCTCGATCCGACGTCCTAATACGAGGTCGATCTCGTGATCTCGTCCTCAGGTGTTACACTCGGCCTCTTGGTTGAGCACTTAATAGTGTTATAGAAATGATCCTATACTTGTGCACATGTCTGCAGAAGGTGGCCACATGAACTATCCTCCTCTATTCACTGGAGAAAGTTTGATTACTGGAAGGACAAGATAAAAGCATTTTTTGAGTCTCAACAACATGAGTTGTGGGACATGGTTGAAAATGGATACATTATTCCCACTACTGCTCCTGGTGCTGTTTTATCTAGAGAACAGTGGAATGATGACCAAAAGAAGAGATATCAGCTGGATCAAAAAGCTAGATTCATTCTTATATGTGCTATGGTAGAAAAAGAATATGACAAATGTGGTAAATTTGATACGGACAAAGAAATATGGGATTATCTTGTTTTGTCTTATGAAGGCTCTGCCCAAGTAAGAGAAACAAAAGCTAGCATGTTGGTTCGCCAATATGAGTTATTTAAGATGGAAGACGGTGAAAACATTGAGTATATGTTTGGAAGATTCCAAACTCTTGTCCACGGTTAAAATCCCTTGGAAAAAGCTACACCACACCTGACCATGTGAAAAAGATCCTGAGAAGTTTGACCAAGCAGTGGAGACCCAAAGTCACTGCTATACAAGAAGCAAAAGATTTAAATACTTTACGCCTCGAAGATCTTTTGAGTTCCTTAAAGGCTCATGAACTTGAGCTAAATGAGGAAGAACCTTTGAAGAAAAGTAAGTCTATTGCTTTGAGAGTCAACAAGCATAAATCCAATTCTTCTAAAGCTCTTCAGGCTGAAGAAGAATCAGAAGATGAAGCTTCAGAAGGTGAAAGTGATGGATCAGATGATGAGCTCTCGTTCATATCTAGGAAGAACCAAAGAATGTGGAAGAAGAAAGGGAACTTCAGAAGGCAGATCCAGAAGAAAGGTGTCAAGGACAAGAAGGAAAGCAAAGACAAAAGTCAAGTCATTTACTATGAATCAAAAAAGCCAGGACACTTCAAATCTAAATGTCCTAATCTTAAAGAGAAGTCACCTAAGAGTTCTTTTAAGGGAAAGAAGAAATGTCTCATGGCTACATGGGAAGATCTGGACTCATCTTCCTCTAAGGATAATGAGAATGAAGAAGAAGCAAATGTTGCCCTCATGGCTAACATTGTATTCTAAAGAAGAAGTTGAAGAGGAAATATATGATTCTCACTCTAAACTTCAGAATGCATTTAATGATCTTCTTAAGGATTCCTCCACTCTCTCCATTGAGTATAAAGGCTTGAAAAAGAAGTTTTCAAAATTATCAAAAAAATTTCAAGTTTTAAACAATGAAAACTCAAAGCTCAATGAAGAGAACCAGAAGTTGAAAATTGAAAATCAGTGTCTGGTGGATCATCAGCGTCTGGAGCTAGTCAGCGTCCAGAAGCTGAAAGCTCACAAGCTGAAAGTTCACGAGCTAAAGGCAATCCTAAGTGTAAATCAAATGATTATGAATATGCCTTTCAAAAGTTTCTTGCAGAGAATGTTACTCGAAACAAGCAAGCTTCAATGATTTGGGGTGTCAGTACAACTCAAAGTCTTGGATATAAATCAGATGAACCTACTTTACAAAATGAAAATCTTGCATCTGATGAAACCAATAATCACAGTGAAAGCTTGCATTTCACTTACTGCAATAAACCATACCATTTGAAAAGTGCCTGTAATGCTTTTAAGATTAAGAAGGATAAGTATCCTTCAAGAACTAATAAGAAAAGACCCAAGAAGATTTGGGTACCTAAAGATAAGATAGTCTATGTTGTAGATATGCTTAACAACAAGGTCAACACACCTATCTTAGTACTTAGACAGTAGATGCTCGCATCACATGATGGAAGAAAAGCATATGTTCCAAGAGCTAAGGCCTAAAGAAGAAGGATATGTTGGTTACGATGGAAACCAAAAAGGTAAAAATAGTTAGAATTGGTCGCATTGGTAAAAGCTCTTTTTCCTCTATTGATAATGTACTTTATGTTGAAGGGCTAAAGCATAACTTATTGAACATAAGTCAATTATGTGACAATGGTTATGATGTCATTTTTACAGAAACAGGCTATTTAGTAAAAAGCAAGAAAGATGGCACTATATTCTTTACTGCAAAGAGGAAACAAAACATTTATAAAATTGATCTTTCTGAACTTGCGAAACAAGATGTCAAGTGTCTCATGTCTGTTGAAGATGAGCAATGGACTTGGCATAAAAGATTGGGTCATGCCAGTTTGGGATTAATCTCAAAATTGAATAGCTTGGTCTTGTCATGGGCTTAACGAATCTTAGATACCAATCTAATGTTCTCTGTGAGGCATGTCAAATAGGAAAACAAGTTAAAACTTCTTTTCATTATAAAAATATTGTTTCAACTTCTAGACCACTTAAGCTTGTGCATCTTGATCTTTTTGGTCCAAGAAGGACAACCTCTTTGACTGGAAAGAAATATGGTTTAGTCATTGTTGATGATTTTACTAGATGGACATGGGTTAGATTCCTTGCCCACAAGGATGAGTCGTTCAAGGTGTTCACTTTTTTCTGCAAATCAGTTCAAAATGAAAAAGGAATTTATATTTCTTCAATTAGAAGTGATCATAGGGGAGAATTTCAAAATGAAAATTTTGTGAAGAAAATGACATCTCCCACAATTTCTCCTCTCCTAGAACACCACAACAAAATGGTGTTATAGAAAGGAAAAATAGGTCCCTCCAAGAAATGGCCAGGACCATGATCAATGAAGCTGATATTGCAAAACATTTTGGGCAGAAGCAGTAAACACAGCTTGTTATATTCAAAATAGAGTTTATATAAGACCTATTTTGAAGAAAACTCCATATGAACTGTGGAAGGGTAGAAAACCCAACATTTCTTATTTTCACCCTTTTGGTTGTATTTATTATATTTTGAACACTAAGGGTCAACTTTGTTGGAATCAAGTGGATTCAGAAACAATAACCCTTAATTGTTTTGATGATAACAAATGATTAAGAGAACAATTTATCCTCTAATGTGTTTGCTAGTATGCAAAAATCACTATTCATTAGAAGTCGTTATCTCAGAAGGCTTGGTGGAATCTTGAAGTTAACATGACTAAGTCTGGGAGTGATCCTCTGTTTTTATGCTGATGTCACCTTGTGAAGCCTTGCTCTGAAGTTGGTCAACTCCGTTTGTTAAGTCAACGCTCTGGTGACTCATAAGACTAGATTTTGACTTAGTCAACTCTGTTGAACAATCAACTCTGATGGTGAACCATGCTCCGAAAACTAGCTCTGGTCATTGGTCAACACTTTCAGCAAACCATGGTTAATCTACCTATAGAAGCCTTTGTACATGACCACAAGACTCTGTTGTAAAAGTCCATTGAATTCTACGCTGAAGAACTCAACTCTGTTTCAAGCTCACTCTGTAGTGCAGTACTTAACTCTGGTGAACAGTATAGCTCTGGTAGGAAACAGATTGAAGAATATTTAAGGCTACTTCAAGTATTTAAGAGACCTCAGTGATTAAGCGTTTTAATGTACGAGGTATCAAAGGTCAAAAGAATGTCAACGATTCTAATAATCAAGGAAACTTGCTCTCGAAGGGTCTCATTTTCAAAAAGCCCACAAGAGACAAAGATTCTGAATTTGTGTGCAGTGCCCAGAATGCTTTATACAGTCTGGAAAGCGACGTGACCTGCAAAAGCCACAAAAACAGGATCTGAGGTTTTGACCTAGGGTAAAAAGAGACGTTGTATAACAACGACACTATTCTCAACCCTAGCTATATATATCTTACTTCAGTCACTGAAGTATAAGAACTATTGAAAAGAAAGTGAACGCAACAAAGTACGAAGTGATCATACAGTGAGCGCCTACAATCTTATAAAACTTGAAAATCACTATTTTCTGAGATAGTGAGCAACCAAGAAATCTTCCAAGTCTCTGGGATCACATTGAACAAAGCATTTAACTGTTTTATTCTTTCTGTCTGAAAGTTATTATTTGTGCTAAATTTCTTCATTGTAAATCCTCTCTGTGAGAGTTATTTGTGTATTGTCTCAAAACTCCTTTGAACTTGTATTTAGCCCAGTAGTGGCTATATTCCTTAGAGGCTTGACTGTACTAAGTCGTTCTAAGAAGTTGTGAGTATAGCCAGTTTGGCAGTATTATACTCTCAAGTGTAGTCAGGTTGATTATAGTTGAAAAATCCTTCAAGTGTGTGAAGGGACTAGACGTAGCTATCAGGTGATAGTGAACTAGTATAAATCTCTGTGTTACTCTCTTCTCTCGTCTCTTTACTTACTGCACTGTTTTATTAAAAAGTTGTTTAGAAGAAGTTTCTCATAAACACTTATATTTGCAAAAAGTTTTTAAAACCCAATTCAAACCCCCCTTTCTTGTGTTTTTGCCACGTTCAATTGGTATCAGAGCTCGACCTCTTGATTGAGAACTTAACAGTGTAAGAGGAAAATATCTTATTCTCTATTCATGGCAAGCAACGAAGTCGGTGGTCACATTAACCGTCCTCCTTTGTTCACTGGAACAAACTTTGACTACTGGAAAGATAAAGTTAAATCCTTCTTCGAGTCTCAACAACTCGAACTCTGGGATATGGTTCAAAAACAATACACCGAACCAGTTGATTCCAAAGAAAATCTCATTCCTTGGGATAAATGGACAGAAGAGCATAAGAAAGCTTATCAACTACATCAGAAAGCAAGATATTTTCTTATCTGTTCTATCTCCGAGAAGGAATACGAGAAATACGGAAAAAATGATACCGCCAATGAAATTTGGGACTCATTGGCCTTGGCTTATGAGGGTACTTCCCAAGTGCAAGAAACCAAAGCTAATATCTTGGTGAGACAATATGAACTCTTCAAGATGGAAGAGGGTGAAAACATTGAAACTATGTTTAGAAGATTCCAAACACTAGTTCATGGTTTAGAGGTTCTTAAGAAAAGTTATACCACTGCTGATCACGTTAAGAAAATCTTAAGAAGTCTGCCAAAGAAGCGGAGAACTAAGGTCATTGCAATTCAGGAAGCAAATGACCTAAATGTCTTGCGACTTGAATATCTTCTGAGTTCATTGAGAGCTCATGAGCTTGAGCTAGATGAAGAAGAACCTCCCAAGAAATCAAAGTCTATTGCTTTGAAGTCTACAAACAAAGCATCTTCCTCCAAAGCTCTACAAGCTGAACTTAAAATAGACGAAGCATCGTCTGATGAGAGCGATGGAGACACAGACGAAGAAATTTCCTTAATATCAAGGAAAATTCAATGCATGTGGAAAAACAAAGGAAGGTTCAGAAAGCAGTTCCATAAAAAGGACTCAAGGGAAAAACAAGACTTAAGGGATAAGAAGGACTACAAGGACAAGAGCTAAGCTACTTGCTACGAGTGCAAAAAGCCAGGACATTTCAAGTCTGAATGTCCACAGCTTGAGAAATCAAGGAAAACTAGTTTTAAAAGCAAGAAGATGAAAGGTCTCATGGCAACATGGGATGATTCTGAGTCATCTTCATCTGATGATGACAAGGAACACGCAAATATGGCTCTAATGGCTACCATAGGGTTAGATAGTGAAGAAGAAGATGAAGAGGTAGATTCTAATCCATTTTCTGATATTGAAATAGCTTTTGATGAAATATTAGATGAGTCTTCTAAACTCAACACTGAGTATAAAGCTTTGAAAAAGAAATTCTCAAAACTTTTAAAAGAATTTCAAATACTCAATGAGGAGAATGAGAAGCTCAAAGCTGAAAATCACCGCTTGGTGAATGATAGCTCTAAGACTGAAGAAAAGGTTGAATGCAACTCTTCAAAATATGAAGAGGGATTTCAAAAATTCCTTGCTGAATGTGTTACGCGAAGCAAACAAGCATCTATGATTTGGGGTGTAAGCCAAAATGGCAAAAAGGGTATTGGTTACAAACCAGAGGAACCCACTTTACAAAACACAAATTTGAAAACCAAAGATACCAACAATTAGAGTTAATGTCTGCTTTGTACCTTTTACAATAAGAAAGGACACATTAGAAGTACTTATTATGAATTAAAAAATAAGAAGGACAAGTCTCCTTCTAGAACTAACAAAAGAGGACCCAAAAAGATTTGGGAACCTAAGGACAAAATTATATATGTTGCAGATCTGCTTAGCAACAGAGTTACAACACCAGTCCTGGTACTTGGACAGTGGATGCTCACGTCACATGACGGGAGAAAGGCGTATGTTCCAAGAACTCCAACTTAAAGAAAATGGAACAGTAGGTTTCGGAGGAAACCAAAAAGGTAAAATCATTGGAAGTGGAAAAATTGGTGAGAAACTCCTACCTTCTATTGATAATGTCTTATTGGTTGATGGCCTGAAGCATAACCTACTAAGTGTAAGTCAATTATGCGATAGTGATTATGATGTTGGCTTTAGTGATAATGCTTGTACAGTCAAAAGCAAAAGGGATGGATTCATTTTCTTTAAGGCAAAGAGAAAGAACAACATTTATAAAATAAAACTTTATGAGTTGGCAAATCAAAATGTAAAATGTCTTTTGTCAGTAGATGAAGAGCAATGGATTTGACACAAAAGATTGGGTCATGCCAGCTTGAGGTTAATCTCAAAGCTTAACAAGAAAGAACTTATTAGAGTGCTACCAAATCTTAGGTATCAATCTGATGCTCTTTGTGAAGCATGTCAAAAGGAGAAACAGATAAAATCTTCTTTTGAATCTAAAAACATTGTTTCCACTTCAAGGCCACTTGAGCTTTTGCATTTAGACTTATTTGGACTAACTAGGACAACATCTTTATCTGGAAAGAAATATGGTCTTGTTATTGTTGAAGACTATACTAGATGGACATGGGTAAAATTCTTAGCTCACAAGGATGAGTCATTTGCAATATTTTCTGTGTTCTGCAAATAAGTGCAAAATGAAAAAGGTTTTTGTATTACAACTATTAGAAGTGATCATGGTGGAGAATTTGAAAATGAATCTTTTCAAGACTTCTGTGAAGAGCATGGCATCTCTCATAATTTTTCATCTCCTAGAACACCACAACAAAATGGTGTTGTAGAAAGGAAAAATAGATCTTTACAAGAAATGGCCAGAACCATGATTCACGAAACTAACATTGCAAAGCACTTTTGGGCAGAAGCAGTAAACACTGCATATTATATTCAAAATAGAATCTATATCAAACCTATCTTGAATAACACTCCTTATGAATTGTGGAAAGGAAGAAAACCCAACATTTCATACTTTCACCAATTTGGATGTGACTGCTTTGTTCTTAATACAAAGGATAGTCTTGGAAAATTTGATTCAAAATCGCACAAAGCTATCTTTTTAGGATACTTTGAACGCTCTAAAGCTTACAGAGTATTCAATAAAGAAACATTAATTGTTGATGAGTCTGTGCATGTGAGATTTGATAACAAGAAGCCTGACAATGAAACATCAGAGCTAGATGAAGTCCTTTCAGATCTACAGATTAGCAAAGAAACAGATGAAGGTGTCATAGGTGCTGACTCTGATTCTGTGTCTGGTGATAAGACCCAAGAAGAACCAATAACAGACTGGAAGTTTAAACCTCATCACCCAAAGGACCAGATTATCGGCGAACCAAGTGATAGAGTTAGAACAAGATCAACTCTCAGAGAACACTCTGACTTTGCTTTGCTGTCGGAAATAGAACCCAAAACAATTGATGAAGCACTAACAGACGATGGATTGATACTGGCTATGCAAGAAGAGCTCAATCAATTTCAGAGGAATGATGTTTGGACGCTCGTGCCTCCTCCAGAGGATAAGCAAGCCATTAGAACCAATGGGTCTTCAGAAACAAACTTGATGAGGATGGCAAAGTGGTAAGAAACAAGGCAAGGCTTGTTGCTCAAGGGTATTCACAAGAGGAAGGTATTGACTATACTGAAACCTTTGCTCCAGTAGCTAGACTTGAAGCTATAAGAATATTATTATCATTTGATGCACATCATGGCATTACTTTATATCAAATGGATGTGAAAAGTGCATTTTTAAATTGTTTTATAAGTGAGGAAGTATTTGTGAAACAACCACCTGGATTTGAAGATATTGCTTATCCAGAACATGTCTTCAAACTTAAAAAGGCTCTTTATGGTCTTAAACAAGCTCCAAGAGCTTGGCACGACAGATTGAGTTCCTTTTTAATGTCAAATGGTTTTGAAAGAGGACAGGTGGATACTACCCTCTTTAGAAAATCATCTAAGGAGCATTTCATTATAGTTCAGATATATGTAGATGATATCATCTTTGGTGCTACTAATGAATCTCTGTGTGAGGAATTTTCTAAGCTTATGCAGAATGAGTTTGAAATGAGTATGATGGAAGAATTAAAATTCTTCCTTGGTATTCAAATCAAGCAATGTCAAGATGGAACCTACATCCATCAAACTAAATATCTGAGGGAACTCCTAAAGAAGTTCAAGCTTGAGGAAACCAAACCTATGAGCACACTAATGCATCCAACATGTGCTCTCGGCAAAGATGAATCGAGTAAAAAGGTAGATCAAAAGGTGTATAGAGGCATGATTGGCTCACTCCTTTATCTAACTGCCTCAAGGCCTGATATTATGTTTAGTGTCTGTTTATGTGCAAGATTCCAATCTGATCCTAGAGAATCTCACTTAACTGCCGTTAAGAGAATCTTTAGGTATCTCAAAGGAACTACTAACCTTGCTTTGCTTTATAATAACTCAGAAAATTACAAGCTAGTAGGTTTCTGTGATGCTGACTTTGCTGGAGATAGAATTGAAAGAAAGAGCACAAGTGGTGGCTGCCAATTTCTTGGAGCAAACCTTATCTCTTGGTCCAGCAAAAGGCAAAGCACAATTGCACTATCAACTACAGAAGCTGAGTATATATCTGCTGCAAGCAGTAGCTCACAACTACTATGGATGAAGTATCAACTTGAGGACTACCAGATTAAAGAGAGTAACATTCCTATATACTGTGATAATACTTCCGCTATATGTTTAACTAAAAATCCTATTTTGCATTCATGAGCTAAACATATTGAAATTAAGCATCATTTCATTAGAGACTATGTTCAGAAAGGGATACTTGAAATCAGATTTATTGATACTAACAATCAATGGGCAAATATATTTACAAAACCCCTTGCTGAAGATAGATTCAACATTATAAGAAAGAATTTAAACCTTCATCTTATAAAGGAATGAGTGTTTAATTTGAATATAGTTGACTCTGTTTGACTATTTGACTCTGGTTGACTATATGACTCTGTCCTGGCACACACGCTCTGTTGTCACACACGCACCTCTGATGGGATACATGTTGACTCTGCTTGTGTGTTGACTCTGTTCACATATTGACTCTGGTTGCATGTTGGCTGTGTTTATTAATTTATTAATTGCTATTCTTTATTATTTTTTTATTAACTGTTCATATTCATGAATCTGTTGCTCTTTAAAACAAAGTTGCCTCTGGGAATTTTTGTGTACACATGTCTCTCTGATACTGGTTGTTGCGTTAGTGGATAGTATTTACTCTTACTGAGTCATTATTGCTTTTACTGCACGAGGACAGTTTTACTGCGCCTCTTTAATTCTGAGTGTGACACGCTTCATTTTTGAAATGACAAAGTTTTTAATTCATTTATTTTGGTAACTGGTAAAGGCGGTTTGCCTTCTCAAATATGTTTAATACCCAGTCACTCACTCACTTCACCCACTACCCACACTATCTCTAAGAGAAGTCCACATGTTTTCTGAACCCTAAATCCATTTCTCTTCTACTCGCTCTCTGCAACTCTCTCTTCTTTTGCAATGGCCGCACAACCACAACAACAACAAGTTCAAGGTCCTGAGGAGGAACCTCAAGTTACTCTACAGAACTTACAACCACATGAGCTGAAGGTGTTGGTAGAACACCAAGTGAACTTTGGAGATTTAGCTCATGAAGGGTATGCTTTCAGAGATGATTTCGTTAAAATGGGAATAATGGACTTCTTTCTCATGGACAACTACCCGATTTATGAGAATCTAGTCAAAGAATTCTGGATGTATGCATGGAGTAAAGACAGAACCATCCACAGTTATGTTCAAGAAAGGCACATCTTGGTAACCCAGGATTTAATTGTTGATATCACTAAATGCCCTAATAAGGGAGCTATTGCTGACGAAGGCTGGGAAAAAGATGCTAGTGGCTGGAGTGTTGTCAATGACACAATCTTTGAGAAATCTAGTTCGTGGATATGAAGAATCAGTTCAGGGTGCTCTTCAGGATTATCATGCACTACTTGGTACCCAAGTCTGGGTCTGTGGATACTGTTAGCAGTACCCACAAGTTCATAATGTGGTATTATGAACTAAAGGCTAAGATCAATCTTCCGAATCTCATTTTTGACCACTTGAGACGAGATTTGATATACTCCAGAAAAGGGAAGAATGCAAATATTCCATATGGAAGGTTGCTTTCTGCGATTATGGAAAATCAAGGCCTGATTAGGCAGCTTCAAGGGATTAACACTGAGGAAGCTGGACTTGCCCTGAAGACAATGGTGGTACCCACTTTCTCAAGTGAAAATCTGAGAAGAATGAAACTTCTTTCAACGGAAGTAGTTGCTGAGATTTTACGGGAAGGAGAAGGTGGAAGGAAAGCAGTAAGAAAAGGAAAGAAGAAAGTGGTTGATGCTAGAAGTACTGTACCTACCAGGAGAGTCACTCGAAGCACTGGAATTCATATTGCCTCAGAACCCTCTCAGTATGTACATCCAGTAAGACCTGCCTTCATGGACTTTGATATGTCTGAAGAGGTAGAGGAGAAGAAGAATGTTCTTGATGAAATGATAGCCAAAAGTCAGGAAGAGTGCTACATTTTTCATCAGAAACTCAGAGAGGAAAGGCTACAGAGAGAAGCTGCTGCCAGAATCGCCTCCTCTTTGTTGCCCCCGTAACCTCCATTACTCTTTGCTCAGAAACCAAAAAGAATCATCAAGATTGCTAACCTCCCAATAGCAAAGAGAACCAAGGTACTGGATAAAGTTTGTGATCTATATGATGCTACTTACCAAACTAGTTCTCCTCCCACTAGTTCTACTGTCTTAGAATCTGTTCCGTCAAACCCTAAATTGTTTCCCCAATCTTCCAAACCTGTCCCTAAACCAATTCCTTCACCAAAACCTTCATAACCCAAACCTGCACAACCTAAGAAACCTTCTAAATTACCCACATCTCCTAGACACTCTGATACCTCTGACTCTTCTTCAAACGACAGTGAAGAAAGTCATGAACCTTTGAGACCCAGACAGAGACCACAACCCCGAGTTCAATTTCCTTACATTGAACCACTTGCGGTTAAGCTACCTAATACCTCCACTTCTGTTCCTCAACCCCATTCCCAACCCTCCAAAATACCTTCACCTCAACCTCCATCACCACCTAGACCTGCCTCACCTCCCTCTGCTCAACCTGACTTTAACCTACCCCTCAAAACCGAACCCACACTTGAATCTGAAACATAACCTGAACCTTATTTCCAGGAATTTTCCTGCTCTGAACCTGGGTCTATTTTGGCCATTGAGGCACAACCCCTCTCAATATTGCAACCTGTATCTGATCCCTCCTTCAGACTCCCTATACTTGTACCTTTTCTGCCTCAATTTTTTACACCACCTCACTCACCTCTGTTGGCAGAACCTGTTACTACTGCAACATCTATGGACATAGATGAGATAGCAGTCACTGCTATGATTGCCTCTACTTCTGATGTTGCCATCATTGATCCTCCAACTCTGCTTCTGTAAGCACCCCTTGGACCAGCTATTCAGATTGGGTGTGAACCCCCACCAGATCATAGGGAAACAACTGTAGTGCCTGAAAGGTATCCTCACCTGATTGCAAATTTTGAGTGCCTTAAAGCTCAAATATACCGTGAGGATGAGGATTGAAAAATTATGGAATCTGCAAGAATTGATGAAGTCAACTCTATGCTGGCGGAAGAGAACAGACTTGCAAATTGGCAAAGTGTGCACTATTGGTTTGAAGTTAACTAAAGGGATCAACTTGAAAGGAACATAAGGTGGCTTACGGCTATTCAATGGAAACAGCAAGTATCTCAACAGGAAACCACTCCTGTAGTGTGGGAACCTAAACCTGCTCCTGCAGCTCCTCCTACTCCTGCACCTGAGCCTGAATCAGAACCTGTCACTCCACCTCCTGCTGCTACTGCACTAGTGGTTCAACAGTCCACTTCTAGGTCTGCCTCTGCCTCGGCAAGCCATTCAGTTGTGATTCCTCGGGCAGTCTATGAGCGGCTCGTTGATGATAGCAATAAATTTTCAAGGTTTATGGAAGCCACTGAAAGGCACTTTGAAGAGTCTGACAGAAGGCATGATATGCTGGCTACTCTATTGCAAGAGATTTTGGCCAAGATGGACAAGCCATAGAAAACCTTAGGCTTTTTTTTTAGCCCCTTATGTTCTTGTGTTCTCAGTATTTTCTATTGTACACTGATAATTTTCGTTTAATGAAACTGTTTTGCCACTTTCTGTCTGGTTTAAATTTATCGTCCTTATAATATTTTGACTGTGATGTTCTTTATTTTTTTCTTAATCTTTTTGTCTGATGACAAAAGGGGGAGAAGAATATAGAGATATAGAGTAATTGATGAAACTGATGTATCAACCAAGTGTCACCATGCATTGCAATTCCTGCATCATTAACTCTGATATATTAACGTTGTTATTTATCTATGTATGCTCTGATACTGTATTGAATTGGTCAGACATCTACACTTAGAAAATATTTATGTGTTTAATTCAGGAGGAGCCTCTGAAATTATCTTAAACAAATATTTTTCTAAAAACAAATTGTTCATCAATATATGTATTTGTCATCATCAAAAAGGGGGAGATTGTTGGAATCAAGTGGATTCAGAAACAATAATCCTTAATTATTTTGATGATAACAAATGATTAAGAGAACAATTTATCTTCTAATGTGTTTGCCAGTATGCAGAAATCACTATTCATCATAAGTCGTTATCTCAGAAGACTTGGTGGAATCTTGAAGTTAATATGACTAAGTCTGGGAGTGATCCTCTGTTTTTTTGCTGACGTCACCTTGTGAAGCCTTGCTCTGAAGCTGGTCAACTCCGTTTGTTAAGTCAACGCTCTGGTGACTCCTAAGACTAGATTTTGACTTAGTCAACTCTGTTGAACAATCAACTCTGTTGGTGAACCAAGCTCCGAAAACTAGCTCTGGTCATTGGTCAACACTTTCAACAAACCGTGGTTAATCTACCTATAGAAGCCTTCATACATGACCACAAGACTCTGTTGTGAAAGTCTATTGAATTCTACGCTGAAGAACTCAACTCTGTTTCAAGCTCACTCTGTAGTGCAGTACTTAACTCTGGTGAACAGTATAGCTCTGGTAAGAAATAGACTGAAGATTATTTGAGGCTACTTCAAGTATTTAAAAGACCTCAGTGATTAAGCGTTTTAATGTACGAGGTATCAAAGGTCAAAAGAATGTCAACGATTCTAATCATCAAGGAAACTTGCTCTCGAAGGGTCTCATTTTCAAAAAGCCCACAAGAGACAAAGATTCTGAATTTGTGTGCAGTGCCCAGAATGCTTTATACAGTCTAGAAAGCGACGTGACCTACAAAAGCCATAAAAACAGGATCTGAGGTTTTGACCTAGGGCAAAAAGAGACGTTGTGTAACAATGGCACTATTCTCAACCCTAGCTATATATATCTTACTTCAGTCACTGAAG
Source organism: Calophaca sinica (assembly GCA_037113605.1). Classification (NCBI taxonomy): domain Eukaryota; kingdom Viridiplantae; phylum Streptophyta; class Magnoliopsida; order Fabales; family Fabaceae; genus Calophaca; species Calophaca sinica. The sequence continues at coordinate 47,652,524 of CM073734.1, read as the reverse complement.
TATAAGAACTATTGAAAAGAAAGTGAACGCAACAAAGTACGAAGTGATCATATAGTGAGCGCCTACAATCTTATAAAACTTGAAAATCACTATTTTCTGAGATAGTGAGCAACCAAGAAATCTTCCAAGTCTCTGGGATCACATTGAACAAAGCATTTAACTGTTTTATCCTTTCTGTCTGAAAGTTATTATTTGTGCTAAATTTCTTCATTGTAAATCCTCTCTGTGAGAGTTATTTGTGTATTGTCTCAAAACTCCTTTGAACTTGTATTTAGCCCAGTAGTGACTGTATTCCTTAGAGGCTTGACTATACTAAGTCGTTCTAAGAAGTTGTGAGCATAGCCAGTTTGACAGTATTATACTCTCAAGTGTAAGCAGGTTAATTATAGTTGAAAAATCCTTCAAGTGTGTGAAGGGACTAGACGTAGCTATCAGGTGATAGTGAACTAGTATAAATCTCTGTGTTACTCTCTTCTCTCGTCTCTTTACTTACTGCACTGTTTTATTAAAAAGTTGTTTAGAAGAAGTTTCTCATAAACACTTATATTTGCAAAAAGTTTTTAAAACCCAATTCAAATCCCCTTTCTTGTGTTTTTGCCACGTTCAAACTTGGTAAATTTGATTCCAAAGCTGACAAAGGTATCTTTTTGGGATACTCTGAAAGATCAAAAGCTTTTAGAGTATAAAATAAAGAAACTATGATAGTGGAAGAGTCTATTCATGTCAAGGTTGATGACAAGAAGCCTGACACTGATATGTTAGAGCTATATGAGTTATTTTCAGGTTTAGACATTGGTGGAACAACAAACAGTGAACCTGCAACTTTAGCATCTGGTGATGACAACCAGACACAGGATTCAATTAAATCAGAAGCTGAAGCTAGAAAGAGTTGGAAATTCAAAACTCATCATCCCAAGGATCAAATCATAGGAGAACCTGGAGACAAAGTGAAAACAAGATCCTATTTCAAGGAGCACACAGATCTTGCACTACTCTCTGAAGTGGAACCTAAAATGATTGATCAAGTATTGGAAGATGAAGGTTGGATTCTAGCTATGCAAGAAGAGTTGAATCAGTTCCAAAGAAATGATGTTTGGAAGTTAGTTAACCTACCGGAAGATAAACAAGCTATTGGTACTAAATGGCTATTTAGAAATAAGATTGATGAAGATGGTAAGGTAGTGAGAAACAAAGCAAGGTTAGTTGCTGAAGGTTACTCACAAGAAGAAGGTATAGATTTTACAGAAACCTTTGCACCTGTTGCAAGGTTAGAAGCTATTCACATTTTACTTTCAATTGCTACACACCATGAGATAATTCTTTATCAAATGGATGTGAAAAGTGCTTTCTAGAATAGTTTCATAACTGAGGAAGTCTATGTGAAACAACCTCCTAGATTTGAAGACATTGAATTTCTTAAACATGTCTTTAAGCTTAAAAGGGCACTATGTGGACTTAAGCAAGCTCCTAGAGCTTCGTATGATAGACTGAGTTCCTTTTTAATGGAAAATGGTTTTACCAAAGGTCAAGTAGACACCACTCTATTTAGAAAAACTTCAAACAAACATTTTATACTCGTTCAAATTTATTTTGATGACATTATTTTTGGTGCTACTAATGAAAACATTTGCAAAGAATTTTCTAAGTTAATGCAGGCTGAATTTGAGATGAGCATGATGGAAGAATTGAAATTCTTCCTCGGAATTCAAATCAAGCAATGCAATGATGGTATTTACATACATCAAAGCAAATATATCAAGGAATTGCTTAAGAAATTCAAGATGGTGGATTCCAAGCCAATGTGCACTCCTATGCATCCCACTTGTATTCTATGTAAAGATGAAAGTGGTAAGAAGGTAGACCAGAATATGTATAGAGGTATGATTGGTTCTCTACTTTATCTTACTGCTTCAAAACCCGATATTATGTTCAGCGTCTGCCTGTGTACCAGATTTCAATCTGATCCTAGAGAATCACACCTGAGTGCTGTTAAAAGAATTTTTAGATATTTGCAAGGAACTACAAATCTTGGTTTGCTTTATAAGAATTCAAAAGATTACAAGTTAGTAGGATTCTGTGATGCTGATTTTGTTGGAGACCGCATTGAAAGAAAGAGAACTAGTGGAGGCTGCCAATTCCTTGGAGCAAATCTTGTGTCTTGGTCAAGCAAAAGACAAAGCACCATTGCACTCTCAATAGTAGAAGCTGAATATATCTCTATAGCACGTTGCAGTTCTCAACTTCTGTGGATGTAATATCAACTTGAAGATTATTTGATCAAACAGAGAAACATTCCTATCTTTTGTGATAATACTTCTGCAATATGCCTTACTAAAAATCCAATATTGCATTCTAGAGTAAAGCACATTGAGATTAAACATCACTTCATAAGAGACTATGTTCAGAAGGGTGTACTTGAAATTAAATTTGTTGACACTGATCATCAGTGAGCTGACATTTTCACAAAACCCCTTGCTGAAAATAGATTTAATTTTATAAGAGCAACTTTAAATTTTCATTTTATAAAAAATGATTAATCTCAGCATCTTGTCAATCATGCATTTTACTATTCTGCATCTGGTATGAAGTCAGCATTTGAACAAATAAGCATCTTATATATCATTCACATTATATCACTTAGCATCTAGTGAATGTGAATGTTTGCATCTGGTTACACACGTGTCACACACGTGCGGGCTGAAACATCTCATCTTACCTATGAGTCATGATTAGTTTACGCTTTCAAGAAATCTTTTATTGATTTACCATTTATTTTGGCGTCTGAGAATTTAATGAAAAAGGAATCTTTATTTTCTATTTTCTTTTTAATTAATTTTTATTGTGTGAAATGTGAAACAATTTACAAAAAAATTAGCTGTACTATTTTGTTCAAAACTTCTCCATTACTTTTCTCACTCTCCCACTACTTCATACTATTCCTTCCCTCTGTTTTTTGCAAACTGCTTTTTCTATCTTTTTCTCTCTGAAAACCCTAAACTTCCTTCCTAGCTCCTCAACACCGCTACTATGTCAAGTGTATTTGAAACTACTGCTATGTTAAACACTATGACCAATGGAAAGGTCCTAATAGAAAACAGAGTTGATTTGAGGCATTTGAAACAATTTGGGTTTGATTTCTCTGATGGATTGAAGAAAATGGGCCAGTTCAATTGCTTTAAATGGTAACCTAAGGAATTTCACCTTAACCCAATTAGAGAACTATGGGGTACTGCTAGACTTCATGCTGGAAGTCTCATCAAGGCCTATGTTAAAGGATTTGAGGTACAAGTAACTCCTAGGCATATTGCTGAAATTGTTGGTTGCTCTGATGACGGAGCAAGTATTTATGATGGTTGGGAAACAACTTTTTGTGGTATGGATGCTGTGGATGAAGCTCTGTTTGAGAACTATCATTAGCTGAAGGCTTCAAACCAATTTTTGGTTGCGAAGAATTTGAAGACTCACTACGGAGTACTTCACAAAATGATCACGAAGTGTGTCATTCTGAAGGCTGGCTCAAGTGACATTGTGAACCGTGAACATAAGTTCATAATGAGTCACTACAGAGTTGGGAACAAGGTCAATTTTCCTAGATTGATTATGACTACTTTGAAGTATGTGATTGTAAATTCAAGGGTTCGAGTTGGTGAAGACAAAAAATGTCTACAAAGCCATTCCCTATGCTGTTCTCTTCTAAGAACTTGCCAGGAAGCAAGGGATTATAGAAAAGCTTGCTGTTTTGAAAGGAGAAGAAAAAGACAAATACTTTGGAAAAAGTGCTAGGACACTCCCTGATGTCTTTGGGAGTTGGTTAATGTCGAACTGGTCAAGAAGGTTAAATAAGTAGAAGAACAAGAAGTTGGTGCTGTTGGTGATGCACAAACTCTTGTTCCTCTGGTTGAAACACAAAGGAAACCCACCAGAAGCTCAAAAAGCTCTGCCTCTGGTGTGACGAGACTTGCTGAACTTCTGGTCGAGGAGACTAGAAGCAAGAAGCAGAAGATGCCTCCTGCGCAAAGAAAAATAGTTGACCAAGAAGATGATGAGGACACGGTCCCCATCAAAAGCATAATGGAGAAAAAGAAGAAGACAGAAGCTGACATACCTATTCCATCTTCTAGTCCTGAGAAGCAAGCTCTTCCTCTTGCTCCTCTAGCTGTGGTTCCACAATCCAAGCGAAGGAGATTGATCAAGCTTTCTGAGAAGCTTGACCCAAGGGTACTAGATTTCACTACTGATGACTCTGGTGTAGCTTTTGGTAGTGATGACCCAAATACTGTACCCCCTCTTTCTTTTCCTCACCACAACCTCCACTTACATAACCTGCACTCACCAAACCTCAAACACAGAAACTCTCCCATAGAACCACAAAGAAAACACACCCTCTGTCTGGTGATTTGACTGTTTCAAAGTCCATTCCCTCCACCACTCCACAACTCCACTTCCTTCCATATACCAATCCAGATCCATCAAGCCATTTGTTACCTCATCAGGAACAATTTCCCAGTACTTAGCCAACCAAACACCTAAACCTATCCAAGCCATAACCTCTTCTAAAACCCTGATGCCACTCAAACCTCAGTCCACTGCCTCCTCAAACACTTCCCTCACCTCACAAATAGCCACATCTCTCTCTCATCGTTTCAATCAGTTATTATCCTTTCAAGGTCATTGCCACAAATGTGGACTTTTCAAAATCATCGTCACAAAATAACAAGCAGAATACAAAATAAATTACAAGGACAGCTTAAAAACAACAACATGTATTTAATTAAATACATGCTGTTGTTGTTTTTTTTAATATTGTTGTTGTTTCTACATGTTTTAATTAAATGATTAAATACATGTTGTTGTTATTTTTATGATATAGACCAAGAACCTACAAAATCACTGCAATTCCCACTCCCACTCCTACTTCCTCATCCACATCTACCTCCACAACAGACAATACATATTTTGGTGAGTCTAGGATTAGACTAAGGCCTACTCGCCCTGTCCCTATTCGAGAAGAAGAGTATCATTTTGTTTTTTTATCACCCTTCCCTTTGGCACTTGAAGACATTCACTTCTGGAGTAGCTAGGTTGGAATTTCCTCCCTTCAGCTACAATGAGATTCTTCAGACAACCTTTGGCGGCAGACTAAGACCTCCACCAAACCGTGGAATTCTACCATTAGATTTTGAACTCCCTCTCTCACTGCCATAGAATGAGCCACGCTTTCTGGAAGAGTGTGGTAGATGGATCTATGATGACGAGAAAGCTTTCATGAATTACTACCTGGAAATGAAGCGGCATGAGATGGTTTTACTTAACAGGGACCCCTCTCTGGTCTCTGTAAAGATAGTTCCAGATAGGCAAAGATGGTTGCCATGGCTGATTCCTGAGAAGAGGAAAAACAAAGCTCCTCAGAGGCTTCCAAAGATCCTGACCTTGAAAGAGATCAAGGAGGCTCCCAAAAAGAACAATATCACTTTCTTCTCTCTGGCAACTGTTAATGAGAAATCAGAAAATCATGCAATGGAAGTCTATCTCACAAGCCTCAAGATGGATTCCAAAGCTGCTGGTTCTTCTGGTATATGCAATGCAGAGAAAGCTAAAATTGTTTTTGTTGGAGAAATAAGGAAAGTTTGGGACACCAATTTAGCCATTCAGCACCTTGATGATATGTGGTAATGTGTTGTGATCAGACCTCCTACCCTGCTGGTTGAAACAAGACAAAAATTCACAAGGTACATCAAAGGGTGCTTACCCAATGATGGTTTCTTTAAGGAGATTCAAGAGAGAAAGGAAAGAAGGATGAAATTGTCTCAAGGAGTTCTACTAGAACATGTCAAGATGTCTACTCAGAGATGGCAAAGGGCAATCTCTTAGCCTAGACATGTAGAAAGACCTAAACAAGCTGAATGGGTTCCAGAACCTGGTCCTAATGAACCTGTTATTATTTCTAGATTCCAGTTTGAACACTTTGTAGAAGCTACAAGATCAGTAGCAAGGCTAAAGAATATTGTTCAACTTCTGATGGATCGCCTTAACTAACTTCAGCCTCCACCTTAGATATTCCTTTTGATTTTATACTTGTATACATTTGGCTCTAATACACTTATGCCTTATATTCCTACTTTGTTTATATAAATCAGTTGCATTTTTGGATTCAAATTTTTCTCTCTTATTTATTTTTGTTTTGACTATGATGTGTTTTACACACTTTTTGTCTAATGACAAAAAGGAGAGTAAAAGTAATGCTATGATGAACACGCCTCAGTAACATGTATCATGCATTACATAGCATCATTCATCATATTATGATACATATAGTATAGTGTAAAGCTGCTCTGATACTTAGTGTATGTTATCCAGTGTTTGTATGTTATCCAGCGTTTGATAATTGATACTATGATTTCAGCATCCGCTCCTCAATACTTATATATGAAAATACTCTGAAACATGTTTGTATTATTTTTAAATACAAATGCTCGGATACTTAGAAATAATTTGACAATATTTTTTTTCTGTTGAACTCAGGGGCAGACCCTTGAAATTATTTTTGAAAATAAATTATTCATCAACCTTGGATATTTGTCATCATAAAAAAAGGGGAGATTATTGAACCTAAATGATTGAGAAGTTTAGACTCTCAATAATTTTGATGATAACAAAGTATCTAAAAGAGAACAATTTAACTTCTGATAAGTCTTGAAGTCTATAGGTATTAAAATCTCTCATATTTTATAACTCACTCAAGCAAGAAGAAGAAAGTCACAAGAAGATGAATACTTTCACCAGTGTCTGCATCCGATTTACTCGAGCATCTGGTATATGCAATTCTAGCGAGCGTCAAGTATAGCAATTTCTTAGACACGTGGATTACATATTTGCAGCGAGCTTCCGGTTGTTTAATGAAACACGTGCTAGACACGTTTATTCTTTCTACTCTTTACCTCAGCTTTCTGGAACGAAATTCAAATTTGATTTTCTGCACTCAATTTGATGTACGAGGTATCAAAGATGACACATTTAGGATAAGACAAAATTCGTACAGTGCAAATGATTGAAAAGCAGATAGTACAAAACGGTAAAGTGTACTACTCTGAAATTCTCTGAAAAGGAAGATAAGAACGTATTTTAAATTTCATTACTCAATGATTTAGTGCTGTGTATTCCTGCAATGGTAATATTCTCAAGGACCTCTATAAATACTCCAAGCTCTCCATTGAAGAAGGTTGCTAGAAACAACATACTGCTAAAATTATTATGCAAGTGAGTAACCAAGTTTTTGTGCTAAGTTTCTGAGAACCAGAACTGAACTTCAGCATCTTACTCTTTCTTTTAGAAAGCTAAATGTTTTGAGCTTAAGTTTTTCATCCTCTCTTGTTGAGAGTTATTTGATTGTATTCAAAACTTCTTTGTGAATCTTGTATTGCCTAGTAACAGGATTGCTTCCTCAAAGGCTCGAACGTACTGAGTCGTTTTGAGAAGTTAAGAGTATCATTAAGTTTGTCTCTTAAGAAATTTTGTAATCAGTGTGATTATAGTGAAAATCCTTCAGGAACGAAGGGACTAGAAGTAGCTACCAGTTTGGTGGTAAACTAGTATAAATCTCTGCGTCTCATTCTTTACTTTACTGCTTTACTTTTACTTCTATTTTGTGAAGAAAAACAAGTTTTCATAAACTTCACTCCAGTGTCCGGTTCTTGCCAAGCTTCCAATAACAAACATTTTTTCAAACAAACTTGTTTTATAGTGTTTCTAAATTAAAGTTTGCGAAAAGATTTTAACACAATTCAACCCCCTTTTTTGTGTTCACGTTCAGAGCTCGTAGATGTTCCTTTATTGGGTGCAAAGTTGGGATGAAGGGGGTGATCCTACTAGATCTTGATAGTAGAGAATTTTTTGTATCAAAAAATGTAACATTCCATGAACATATTTTTCCATATAAATCCCCATAACCAGTACCTACTTGGCACTACCACACATTTTCTGATTACATAGAACCTCCAAGTGAAGCTTCCAAATCCACTGAACCTCAAGATGTAATGTCTAGAACTAATGAGATACCACAGCCCAACACTGATGTAAGCAGAAGATTTGCAAGAGAAAAACATCGACTAACACATCTACGTGATTATATATGTAGCCTTGAAACTGATTCAGTGAAGCCAAAATCCTCAGGTACTCTTTATCCTATTTCACAGTCTCATTCCGTTTCAAATTTATCCAAATCACAAAAGCACTTTGCCATGCTATTTCTGGCGTAACTGAACCTAGATCATATGAAGAGGTTAGTGAACATGAGTGTTGGAATGATGCTATGAAAACAGAATTGGCAGCATTACAGAGAAATAGAACATGGATTATTGTTGACAAATCAGTAGGTAACACCTATAGGAAGCAAATGGGTGTACAAAGTAAAGCATAAGGCTTACGGATCCATAGAGAGATACAAGGCAAGGTTAATAGCAAAGGGATACAACCAAGTGGAAGGTTTGGACTACTTAGCTGCCTTCTCACCAGTGGCAAAAACAATAGTAAGGGTCTTGATTGCATTAGCTTCAGTACACAATTGGAATCTACATCAGCTGGATGTAGATAATGCTTTCCTACATGTAGATTTAAAGGAAGATGTGTATGTGTCCATTCCTAAAGGAATCTCTCATGACAAACTAAACCAAGTTTGTAAATTGCTGAAATCCTTATATGTTTTGAAACAAGCAAGTAGGAAATGGTATGAGAAGTTGAGAAACTTATTGATAGAGCAAGGTTATCAACAATCCAGTTCAGATCACTCATTGTTCACTCTGGGAACAGGTGGGAATTTTACTGCATTGTTGATCTATGTTGATAATATAATATTGGCACGAAATTATGTGAAGGAATTTGATAGGATCAAGAGTGTTATGAATTCTAAATTCAGAATAAAGGACTTGGTAGTACTCAAATACTTCCTTAGACTAGATGTGGCTCATTCACAACAAGGAATTACAATTTTCCAAAGGAAGTATTGCCTTGATTTGCTCTCAGAATCAGGTTTTCTGCGATCAAAACTACCAAAAACGCCTTTGGATGGCTCCATTAAAATTACCATGAAGGAGGAAAGCCTTATGAAAACATTGGTGAATATAGAAGGCTCATTGGGAAACTATTGTACTTACCACTACTACTCAACAACTAAGCCAATTCCTTAGTTCACCTACTGTTACACATTATAATCTGCATCCGGAGTGATTAGATACTTGAAAGACAATCCAGGACGAGGGCTTTTCTTCCCCAAAAATTCTTCACTACATTTGTCTGGATTCACAGATGTAGACTGGGCAGGGTGTTTAGACACTAGGAAATCAGTGACAGGATATTGCTTCTTCATTGGAAGTTCTTTGGTGTCATGGAAGACTAAGAAACAAAAGATAGTGTCAAAGTCTTCATCTGAGGCAGATTACAGAGCAATGTCCACTACTGCAAGTGAATTACAGTGGCTGCTATACTTGCTTAAGGATTTTTAGATCAAGTGCAGTAGGATACCGTTTTATATTATGACAACCAAAGTGTTATGCATATAGCAACAAATCCAGTATTCCATGAGAGGACCAAACACTTGGAAATAGATTGCCACTATGTAAGGGAAAAGGTTCAGGATGGCACTCTGAAATTGCTCCCAATTTCCTCAAAATGATAGATTGCAGATTTCTTTACCAAAGCACTCTCAGCAGCAGTTTTTCTTCCATTCATCTCTAAGCTGAACTTGATTGACATATACAAAGGCTCAGCTTACGAGGGGCACTACTAGAAAAATCAATTTTAGAGAGGGATCCTTATCAATTGCTAATAGTGATGGATTTAGTGACGGATCAGGAAAACTTAATTTGGATCACGTTTGTGACGGATTTAGTGACGGAAAAAATCCATCTCTAATTTTTCTGTCACTAAATTCGTCACAAATTGACTATTTAGGGAGGAAATAAATCATTCTCTTAAAATTTCGTCACAAACCCGTCACAATTAGTGACGGATTTAGCAATCCTTCTCTAATTTTTTTATTTTTATTTTTATGTCAGTTTTTATAATTAACATACCACATTCATTCAGATCTACAAAAACCTACGCTGCGTCTCTCACTCAATCTCCCTCCTTGCTCGTGCTCCCTCGTCACCATCCTCGTCTCTCAATCAATCTCCCTCCTTGCTCGTGCTCCCTCGTCACCGTCGCAGTTCTGTTGAAGCTGACACCGCCCTCTGTTCGCTGACCCACACTTAAAAGTTTCTAACCCTGTTCGCTTTTGGCCGCCCTCTATTTGCTGAAGCTGACGCCAGAGAGGAGAAACTGTGACGCCAACACCTGTTCCACCATCATTGTTCGTTGAGTCTGTCACTGCTTTTTTACTTCCTCTCAGTCTCTCAGATCTGCGATTTCTTTGTTAAAATCACACCACCACGTGAAATCACAGCACCTGAAAACTCGTCTCTGCCTAAGCCTCGTCTCCACCGGACCGCTTTTCTTCTCTTTCTGCTCCGACCAGCGACCGCAAATCAGAAATTGGTGAGCCTTATAGCTTTGCTTCTTTGATGTGCTGCTTCGATGCTTTGCTTCTTTGTTGCTGCTTTTTTTTTTTGCTGCTTCTCTTCTTCGCTGTGCTGCTTCGATTCTTCTGTTCTTTTTTGTGAAATGAATTTTTTGTTAATTCTCTTGGTTTTGGTGATTCCAGCTCTGAAAATCGAGAGGCATAGTTCAATCGACTAGGTGAAAGAGGCTTACGACAATCTTGAATCCAAATGGTAATTGATTTATGTCATATGTCTCTTTGGATCTGTCACTGAATGATATTATTGTTGTTTGGCATTTGACAGTGTTAGATTTGAATGGAATTATTGTTGTTTGATAAGTGGGTTGATTGATATACTCATATGCAAATTGCAATTACTCTCAAAATAATTTTTACATGGATTCTATCAAAGTATTGTTATACATTCCTTCTTCTTCGCTTTTACCGAAACCCTTATATCTTTGCATCTTTGCTAGGTCCCTGCTTCTCTTCTTCGCCGTTTCGCTTATGTGAGACTATGCTCTAATTCGATTCGCTTGTGCTTCGCTGCTGCTGATTTTTTTTTTAAATTGATTTGCTTCGTTGGTGCTTTTTTTTATCAGTATATATATATATATATATATATATATATATATATATATATATATATATATATATATATATATATATATATATTTGACCAGACTTCGTTGGTGCTTTGATTTGCTTTGTTGGTGCTTTGCTGCTGCTGTGTTGGTTTGTTGGTTCACTGCGTTGGTTCTTTGCTTCCTAATTATAGCCATTTAATTTTATCCATTTAATATGCTTGCTGACTGCTGCGTTGGTGTTATGTTCATAACTTGAAGATTGTAGATGATAAGCTTGGTTCCCAACTTGAAATTCTTTCTCATGCAAGTATTGATTAATCTTTGGCTAGTTTTGTTTTTGAACCATATCTAATTGCTTACCTATTTGTCTTTAGGACTGACATTGAGACACATTCCCACCTCTCAGCCATCACTATCGTGTTAGTTAGATCTATTTGTTTTATTTTGTTTGCTTCTTTTTGTTGATTGTTGTTCTGATTCAGCTTAAATCTCAGTTAGATCTGTTTGTTTTATTTTGTTTGCTTCTTTTTGTTTATTGTTGTTCTGATTCAGCTTAGATCCCAGTTAGATCACATCTCAGCAGACACGTCGGAAATCTCATCCGGGAATGACGACATATTGGTGTTGTTGGAGAATAATAATGACATAGCATTTGTAAGAGAAAGAAGAGATTGAAAATCAATGATTGTTTTGAAAAGTTGGGATAATTGCATTTCTAAGCTTTTCTCACCCATTAAGATTATCATATTTTACCACAGTTTTTATCTTGAAATTTCTGGTCATTGTTAGCTTGCTTGCTGTTGCTTCTTTTGCTACCAAGTTTTTTCCTTATCGTCCTTATGGTTTGAAGCATAATATGCTTCATTTACAGCAATCCAGAAAGCGAGACTCTTCTTTCTAGCATTTGGCTTTCTCTTTATTATAAGTGTTTGCATTCTATTGAGTACTTTGTTGGTAGAATGGCCCTGTTTTCATTTCATATTCAGCTTGATTTAGACAAATAAATTAGTTCAATTAGAAGAATGTTGTTCTCTTTGTAGTTCAATTAGAAGGATTAGTTCGATTTCTTATTCAACTTGTTTTCATTCCATTGAATATTTTTGTTGGCAGAATGTTGTTTCTTTAAGTTCAATTACAAGCAAGATAATTATATAAATGATATCATGTTTATAAAATTTACCTCATTATAAATTATTTTGTTGATTTCAATTCTCAACTAGTTTGTTTTTCTTTTGCCGTCTCATTTAGAATCTGTTCCATTCCCTTACGAGATTATTATATGTTGTGAATTTTGTTACTTTACCATGAATTTTGTGTTCAGATTTGACTATCTGGTTGCAATTTTGTACATCTAATATGAATTTGTGACCTCTTAAATTTGCTTTGGATTGTGTTATGTTCTTGGTCTCTTTCCTGTGCTGCCCAAAGTCATTTAATGGGTATATATAGCCATCAATTACATGCAAGCAATTGCATTGCCTTGCTGCTTTCCTTTAGGTTTTGAACTTTCCTCTGACAATGACTTTTGAAGATACTTTGTCTGTGTTGCTTTTGTGCTTTCCCCCCATCTATAGCCTTCAATAGCTGACTATGAACTTTGACTACGTATTTTGTGGTATTAGATTGTCCTGATGTAGTTCAGATAGCTGCAAATTGTACTATTAATTTATAGCTTCCTGTTGATGTATTTTTTCGTGTTCAAAGGAAGTTCTTTTGATGTAATCTGCTGTCAAGAAAGTTCTTTTCATATACTCTTGGTATTAGTTAGAGGCTTAGAGCATAATATCTTAATAGACCAAACAACTTGTGTTCATCCATTGCAGCCAAACTTGCATCTACTGTCGTTATTTTGTAGATTTGAATGCTGAATTGGAAATTGACCTGCATGTGTAGGAGGATAGCTTCTTGTTTTATGGGTCACTTTATTGTATAGTACATCAAAAGGAAGTTTGTTATAATTGTTCCTTTCCATGAGTTTTTATAAGTTCTTTTAACACATGGTCTTAACAATTGAGAAACTGGGGAAATGAGTAATAGTAATAAAAAAAATACTATTACTAAGGTTTCATATTATTTTGGGATCTGTCACTATCTAATAACCAAATAATCAACATATTGAATACTTCGGTGGCCATTTTATTTTCATCTTAAAATGTAGAAAGTAGAATATTGTTGATTCTTGAAATTTGAATCATTTTGTTTCTTACTGTTCCCAATGCATGAGTTTTGTTATAATGGTTCATTTTCACGAGTTTTGCTATGTAATTGCTATAAGTTTTTCTTAACACGTGTTCTTAGGCATGGTTTAGAAGTTATTGGAGAGATTAATTGACATAGATGATAAATGTCTGAAATAAAAGAAAAAATTGGTATATCTTGATAAAAGCACGAATTGGTATATCCGATGCATGAATTGTTCTTCTAGAGGCATTCACTTTACCTGAGATTGATCCCTTGCTATTTCCTTTCATTTTTTAAGCAACCTTTTTCATTAAGTTGTGCTATTTAGTCTGACATGAAATGAATTAATTGCCTAAATGTATGAGAAAAGAGTAAAAAACATATACTATTGGGGAGAAAAAAGTGAGAGAGAATAATATCTTGTTTACAAATTAACATATGCTTGTGCCAAAGGCATATTTGGTACCAATCAGCTTTATCTTTTCTCATTGATGCATTTATTCTGTGAATCCATGGTGGACTTTGTTTTTTATTATATTACATTGGATAACACTTAATTTGAAAGTAAAATCAAGTTAAACTCTAGAAGCTTAAAAGTCATATGTCTGCACATATTAAATCCAAACTTCCCATCATGATTATGCACACTCACTTCTCAAGCCATAAACAACGACAACAACAAAAAAAACCAATTTTGTAGCATATATTCAGTTAACACGGGCAAATTAGATATTGTGGCAAAAAGACAAGAAAAACAAGAAGGGGGAAAATAAGACATGATAGCAAAGATTAAGGGAAATTAAAACATGGGTAAGAAGCAAAAGAACAGAAGGTACCAGTTGTTTCTCTAAGGTATCAAGGTTCATTTATGCATGCTTAATTAATTTGTTGTTTTGGTTTATGATTAAATTTTGCTTCTAGATTTCCTTTTCCAGTTTTTCAACTGATGAGAACACACACAGTTTTTCTTTTGGTATCCACCTCCTGCATTCCTGTTTTTGAGTATATGACTCTTCTCTTCATGTATAATTCTTCATGAAGAGAAACAAGATAAATTTGGTGTTCAAAGTTTGGATTTTCCCCCTTAAATCACACATGGTTCAAAAGAAGCAAGATAAATTAGGTGTTCAAAACAAATGAATGTTTTTAGATAGTTCTGATTCTTTGTGCAACAATTCTCTTTTGTAGTTATGTTTTGTGGATTCTTTGTCTGTATCCAGACCTCTCTTAATTGTGCTGACTGTTTTTGCCATCATCTAATTGGTTATTTGGTTAAAGTTTTATTGTTACATAATCTTTTATTTTCAGAATGAATATGAAAAGCAGATTCTTGAAAGGGACTCCCAAGAGGCATTAGGAGATAATGTGTCTAGCCACCAGTCTGACAACAACATCTTCTTAGAGGTGATTGGTGGTGTGGACAAGAAGGAATGAATTTATGGTTTAGGTCCTGAGGCTGTAAAATACAAACCTTCTACTTCTTCCACATCTATTGACATCTCACCATCTGAATATGAGGAGATGAAGAATCAAGTTTCTAACCTGTAGTTGAAAAAAAGGTTCTTAAGGATAAGATGGACACGATTGCTGCAACACAAGAGCAAATGCGTCAGTTTATGGCAAGTTTTTCATTGACTCATCCTTCTCCGTTGGTTCCGCCACCAACACCACCTCCACCTGCACCTGCAAATGAAGATAATCAACATGATGACAAAGCGCGTTGTGATGACTTCGATGCAAATCTTTGATGCGTCTTTCTTTGAGTTGGGTCGTAGACTGCTAGTTTTATAGACATTATGTCGTTGATGTTTTTTATGAATTTACATTACGTATGGTTTGTATGGATTATGTTTTTGGTTTGTATGGATTGTGTGATGGACATGTTTTGGTTTGTATGGATTGTGTGATGGATATGTTTTAGTTTATGTGGATTATGTTTATGTTTTCATGTTATTTAAAAACTTTCTATTATTTATTTTTAAAGATTTTTTTAGTAGGTATCTTTTATCTCCTAATCCTGGTTAGTCTCCAGATATGGGAGCTTTTAATAAACAGGTACACTATGTCTTTGCTATTTAGTTTTTAATCTTTTTATGGTTCAATCTATTAGTTTGGCCTTTGGTATTTTGTAGTTTTTGATGGCCTATTGTTAGTCTGAGGGGATAATGAAACTGACGAAGTTTTGCTGCTTCAAGCTGTTTGCAGGCTGCTGCAGAATCCTGACAATGTGCAACAATGGCTGTAACACCCGCTACAGAAATTTCGAATCTTGAAAACATAACAAGGCTATAGACCACAACTATGGCATGTTCCCAAATCTGTTGGGAATGAATCTATACAATTTGACACACTGTAAGGCTTTTTTGCTCTGAGTTGTTTTCCTTAATTGTGGTTTGGGAACATGCACACAAAGTTGTTCCCTTTATGTTAGCTATAATCTGTTTTTATTAATCGTATTATTCTTTGGTATTTTACTAAATGTTTTGCTAAAACGGAGCATCAAAAATATGCCTTTGGTCACTAATCTCTTTATGTTAGCTGCAAGTTGTTTTTGTTAACTGTGAATATGGACACAAAGTTGTTTTCTTTGTGTTTTACTGAATGTTTTATTTCTTTTTATCTTTTTATTTTATCTTTCGTCTCTTTCTTTTTTTCTCAGCCCTTCCTTATCTCTTTCCCTCTGCTGCTCGATCTTCTGCTTCCTTCAGTTTTGGGTTTAATTTTCAGCTCACTCACTGGTAACACTACTTGCTTCTCCATCTCTTCCTTTTTCCTCCGATTTTATTTTCCACATTTTTTATATGCGATTTCTCAAACCAGGACGCATATTCCTGCATTTGGGCATTTTGAGACCAACAACATTGAAGGTATGGTGTTCTTGGTTCCATTTTCATAGATACACCTTTCTCTTCTATTCTGATTTCAAGTTTTTTCTCTTTTCATCTTCTTCCTTAATTAGGTGAATATTATTGAATACTCTTTAATCTCTCTAGGGTTTCTTTCCTCTCTTTGTGTTCCCTATATACTTATTGATTATTACTTCATCTTCATCTTTTTTTTGTCTCTTCCAATTTGAGGAATAGTAAAGATGGGGAGAGGAAAGGTTCAGCTGAAGCAGATCGAAGACAAAACGAGTCGCCAAGTGACGTTTTCAAAGAGGAAAAACGGTTTACGCAAGAAAGCTCATGAAATCTCTGTTTTATGTGATGCTCAAGTTGTTTTATGTCTTGCACTGTTATATGGAGGCTTTTCCCATAATTATTCATGTTTGATTTTCCTTTTTACATTCAATCTCTTAAAATTGATTAGGTAGTTTATATATGATAATGATAACATTTTCATTGCCTCACTAACCTATGAGCAATGCTCACAATGAATTGCCAATTGATTACTACCTTTTGCATTTGAATCAGTATAAGGCACGTGTTTTGCCTTCTGATTGCTTTTAATTGTATTTGATTCTAAAATATTTTTTAGATTTCAAGAAATAGTATATTGGATGCTATAAAGAATGCCCCAATTTCCTAACGCACCAAAATCTTTTTGATGAAACTTCAATTGCATATAAACTGATCTTATACGTGGTGATCATATCGAGACACTTATGTGATTCGAATCTCAGATAATTAATCATGATGGTGAGTAAAAGTTGGCACTTTCAACAGTAGGGTGACCAGCAAGCTTCATGCTCTATTATGTAGATGAGTAACTCAAAAGTCACATTAATTTTAAGTGTTGTTATCCTTTTGTTTCAAATTCAGTTCTCAACAATCTTTACTTCTAGACTTGCTGTGTTTCTTAGGTATTTGAATAATCTTGTTTTTGTTTTTACATTTATTTGACATCAACAATAATTTGACTGAGTTTTTTTATCCAATGTCAGTTGATAAGGTCTTAGGTACTTCACAGTTTGGGATCTTAGTGCACGTTCATTGCCATTTCGGGTTGTATCATTGCCTTTACATGTTGTTGTTGGTAACTCACCCGGGCCACTTGGCTTTCTTCTCTGAGCCGAGATTCTGTCCAAAGTTCGATTTTTTCTTTCTGTTTCATCATTTTTGTTTCCACACTTATTAAGTCTTTCCAGTTAAAGTAAATTACAAGTTCTATATTTATTTATGTAGTAAGCAATTGCCCTATCATTGTACACAAGTTATAAATGATACTGTCTCCTATATTTCAGATTGTTGCATTTGTTTTGGAGGCATTCTTTGCTGAAGTGGAGCTTGAGTTGTCAGAAACATGTGATGGAGATGATAAGGTTTAACTCTTACCAATAAGGAAATATAAGTTGCTATGTATATCAAATAGTTGTGTTCAAAAAGCATTGATTAACTAACTGATGATATGTTGTTCAGTTGGAAACTAAATTTTATAACAGTTACACCAAATTTGTTGAGTGATTCATACCAAATTTGTTGTACAGAGATGAAGATGATTCAAAGCTGTTAATACAAAAGGCGTCAGAGATGAAGATGATTTCTAAGTTGTTGACACAAAGGCTTGGATTCGGGTAAATAAAGGATCTGATGTGTGTGTATGCAGATGTTTGGTGCCTTGAACCATACCCAAATCCAATCATGGAGTTTTTGAAGACCAACGTAATAAGCCTTTATCAATTTGGGATCAATGGCCTTTATATATTTTTTCCTTGATCACCCTTTTTATAGTGCCTACATATAAATCTTGCTCGGCCTTTGTATAGTGTCTGCATATGAATCAGATTGTATTTTTATTTTATCTTTACTTTTTGTAATTTATTATGATGCAAATAATCCAACTACATTGTGCATATCAATATCACCCCGTTTAAATGTGTTTGCGTCAGCAATCATCCAAAGCTATATGCAAGGTGCCCTCAAATTGTTTTTAATAAATATTTTATAATCATCAAAGACTAAATTTTGACTATGGAATACAGTAATATTGCTTAAGATTTAAGATATATCAATATATGTAAATATTCTGCAGATTGTACATAATGTTACTTGGAACTTGCTTAAATATGATTTGCTGGGCTCACATTAATATTAGTTGGAACTTGCTTAAATATAGTTTGATGTTGCCTCGTGCAGCGCACGGGTGGTAGTCTAGTTTTATTTGAAAAATAAATTAATTTGAAAAAGAATAAAATGGTAATTTTGTTCCAAAAAAAGAAAAGAATAAAATGGTAATTTTGTTCCAAAAAAAGAATAAAATGGTAATTCATCTTTAATTAGAGAAATAATTTGTCCCTCACAAATTATGAGACAAGGTTTATTTTTTAACAATCCCTCACTAATAGCTAGGGAACATATCCCTCACAAATAAATAATCCTTCACAAATAGCGACGAAAAATAGATTCCCTCACAAATAGCGACGGAAACAATCCCTCACAAATAGCGACGGAACTTAAAATCCCTCACAAATTGTGACGAAAAACACCCTCACTACCAGTGACGGAATATATCCCTCACTATTAGCGACGAAAATATATTTTTTGTTCTGATTCGTCCCCGCTTTTTAGTGACAGAAAATATAAATTTGTGAGGGATAAATTCCTTTGCAAATTGCGACGGATTTATCTTTCACTCGCTAATTGGTTTGTGACGGATTTTTAATCATTTAGTGAGGGATTTCTTTCCTCTCTAAAACCGATTTTTCTAGTAGTGGGGGTGTTAAGAGAAATGAAAGACACATGTGAAAGATCAAGTGGAGTCAATGGCCACGCTGGCAATCCGTGGGATGAAGCTACAAATCATGGCATGGAAAAGGAGGGAAGTTCACTTGAAGGGAAAGTTAGTTAGGAGGTTATTTTCAGATTGTAATAAAGGCTAGCATGTAACTTAGCTTATTTGAATTTAGTTGCAACTTTCAAGTTCTATAAATACCATCTCAGTGTAAAGGATCGATAATTTCAATTCAAATCTGAATCTCTTTTCCCAAATTATTGTTAGATTGAGTTTCTATGTTAAGCTTCTTTTTCTTATCATGAAGATATTGATGTCAATAACGGAAGACCAAATAGAAAACGATGGATATAAATTATAGTCATGATTAATTTAATTCTTCGTTAAAATAAAGAAAAAGGAACTATGCCTAGATTAACATAGTAAACATGTCATATTATATATATAAGAACACAGTCATTTTCTGTTGTCATATATGCTAGCAAAACTAAACATTTCACCCTATAGAGGCCCTGTCACAAACATCCTCAATAAAGAAGGGAACTAGGGATGATGATACACTATTGCTTAGTTGTGAGAAGGAGGATGTGTCTTCGGAGGTGAATAGTCCAGGTTAAACCCAGGATGTTTCTGACTACGCTTCTTATGAGGCACACGCCAAGAAACTGAAACAAGAGATTCACTTTGTAAAGCAACTGAAGCCTTTCCCTTAGCTTTGAACTCCCTCCTCTGGTTACTGCTTCTTCGGTTTTTCGCCTTCTCAGATTCACCAACCAACCGAGTAGTCTTCATCTTATTATTGCCTTCATTGAGCTTCTTCGGAGAGGAAGAATCAAATCCCTTTTTCTCATCATCACTCTGCATAAAATAATTAAAAGCTTAGTCAGGCACCTGACATGATTAATTAACACTGATTAATTAATTAAAAAACATTTATACTAGTTATATATAGCATAGCACAAACCTTGAAAGAGAAATGGGGTTTTTTGTCCAACTTCTTATCTTGAGGACTCAAATGCCGGGCATTGCATGCATGCAAGGAAATGCACAGAAATAAAAGAACAAGGTATGCAGTTGACATGTTAAGACAGATAGATAGGTCTGAGTTTTTGAGCAAAACTTTTGTTGTGGGATAAGGAAAATGCAGTGATGACAATGGTAGCAGAAGTATTTGTACTAGCAAGGATAATAAATGTGCATTAAATGCAGTAAGTTAAGGAAGAATAAGAGGTTGTTTTGCAGAACATGGAGTTGTAGGGGGGGTGAAAGAAGTAATGGGAGAAAACTAAGATATGGTGGCCTCCTCTCTTATTTGTCCTTTCCTTCTGACATGTCTGTTTATTGGGTCCCAGAAGAGGAAAAGAGAAGCAACACCAATCCTTCTTCGGAGATATATACAGGGAGAGAGAGAGGAAAATGGATTCAATGTATTTACGTAGTTTCGTCCACATTCTGACTTGTATTTTAGACTTAATTTATTATAGTTGAAATATGGACCATTTGATCTTTGATTGGACGGTTTGGATTTTGTAACTACGGCAATTGCATCCTTATACTACTGCAGGGAATCCTGATCCCATAGAGAGAGTACAAAATAGAGATTTTACATCTGAAAAATGGCATTAGATTCATAAGAGGGGATATGTAAAGTGAAACATTAGCAAAAATCAAGAATGCTATTGCCTCCCCACAATGGTTATACCGAGGAACTTTTCATTCCTTGTCTTCATGTTCAGGACTTAATCAATATTTTGAATGGCTATTGTCCCCTTGTTTCTTGCATTTTTGCCTTCCATTTTTGCTACTTGGGAAACTTCAATAAATATATTATACTAATTGTCGAAAGATGGAACACTTTTTTAGATCTTCAGTCATTTAACATGAACATATGATTTCACATGAGAGAGAGAGATTTAACATGATTTCACATGTACTTGTTAAAACATGATCTGTAGCCCACCATGAGGGAACGATGATCGAAGTCAATATTGTACAACAGGTTATAATAAAACAATGGGCAAGAACTAGAAATTAAAGTGGACATTATATTTGGTTTATTTTGAGAAGGATAAGGGTTGAGGTCTAAATCAGTGTAATCGTTATCTTTTGATGTACTTGACAAATTTGGCAGAAATCACTTCGTAATATTATATTCTAACTCTTCAGCTTTTGGCCATTGGATCTTGCACAATAAACTCAATCCATGATGTTTTACTTTTTTCCATATAATTTTATGTTCCTTTAATTTATTTTTTGATTACCCTTCTTCCAGTCGTGCTAGAATAAAATAAAAAAGTCCTGAAATAAATGTCATTTTATCTTTTCAATATTATACTTCCTCCGTTCCAAAATCAATTATAAATGCCCATCCTAATTGATCAAAACCATACAACTAAGAACTTTTACTTATCAATCCTAATTGTCATGGAATGAGGGAATCACAACAAAAGAATTGATAGTGCTAGACCACACTAGACTCTATATATCAAAAGTGACCTTCGTATTTCTTGCCTCAGGAGTACTACACAACCAAACTTATCTGGCTCATAAGATCTAAGCAAACATGGAAATCTCAACTTCATCATCTTACTAAACATCTCATACACGGGGTATGGCACTGACCATTTCGTGGTAATAACCCCTATCTCGGCTCTCAAAATAGGTAAGGAATACAAAAGCACTCACTCACGAATATTTGCTAGCCCAAAAATACACATCACTCAAAATTCCCTCCGTGGAGAGAACAATTGTAACGACCCGTTTCCGGACCGCTACGAACTAAAATTAAACCTAAATGTGACTCGTTTTTAAAACGGTACTCTTGTGCCCTTTCAGAAAAATACGGTATATTTTTTTTATTTTTTTTTTAAAAAAACATTTATACATTCCCGTAAGCGCACTCAGAGTAATTACAGTTTTTCGAAACATGGTGCAACTAGAACATAAATCTTAATACTAAATAACAACACGCATGCATAACTCATACATACTTATATATACCAGATATAAAATAGTGCATACAAAAAAAAGACAGAGTAGTAATGTACAAAGAAATACACCTATGGTATGACGACCCTCAGAAGAGTGATCATACCCCGGGGGTACTCCCAGAACACCCACGTGGGGTCGCTCCAAAGTAAACCGCCTTGATCTACCTGTGCTCAAAAATAACACCACCAAACTGGTCACAACCACTTTGTACACAAAAGACATACTACAATCATCCCAAGAAAACATCTAGTAGACATAATCAATCACGACAAATAGAGATCGTCGTCCGGATCCTCGACGAGGTCCTCCTCACCATCACCTGCTGTCGGGTTCCCTGCGTCCTCGCTATCGCCTGGGTAACCATCATGGATTGAAGGCACCACAGGAAAGGGTCAACTTCTCAACAAATCAAGATAATCAAGGCGTAAAGAAATAAGCAACAACAATGTATATCATTCACCAAACGTGACTCAACCCTCTCACTCTAGACTCGACTCAACTCGCGATCCATTTTCTCGACTCGACCATTATTAGGAAGCGACGCAGATCCATCAATCGACATACCGGTAGTAGCCTTGGGATCTTTCGCTTCTCCCTAGATATGCAGTACCCGGTTCCTACGCTGCGATGCCTAGTCAATCTCCCGTAAACAAAAGGGGACCTAGCACCCTTAGTTATCCGGGTCACGGCTCAAAAACGTCATAACGACTCGCCTAGCTCTCTCACTCGATGAACAGCTCTCCGCTTACAATATTCAAAGAGTGACGCATAAGATTACTTGCCCGCATATCAAATAAGAGAGCATGCTTAATATGAAGAAAACGCAATTCGACATTTTAAGCGATAAAAACACCATGCATGAAGAACGCAATTCAACAGCAACACGCAATTCGCAGCATATATTCAATCTCATATTAAGTAATGCATAACTCATTCATATCACAACATTACATGCTCGACAAGCAAATCAAGGAATCCATCCCTCTGCAACTCAATGGAATTAACAGAGAGGAACATACAAGTGTGGGGGTTGGGTTCAGAGACCAACCGCAATGACTTTCGCCGCCCACGAAGACTCGGATAAATGTTCGACCACGACAACAAAACGAAGGGTTCGAAGACCTAACTTCGAACTCGTAGAGTTCTCAGACTTCTTCATATTTAAATGAAGCATTTAAATACTAAAAATAAAATCTAAACATATCTAGAAGTTGCCCTTACCGAACTCCAAGCTAGGCGTCTACGTCTTTGTCCTCAATCGAGCTCGACAACGACCTCGACACGCACGGTTCTCAATCGACCTCGACACGCATACCGTCCTCAATCTGGATCCCACCGCTCTCACGCCCTTGGGTTCGCTCTCCGTACACCTCGATTCCGCGTCGCACGATCTCTGAATCACACTTCCTAATACAAGCACAACTTAGTACTATCTATGGGTTTCTAATAGCACTTAGCTCTCATATCCCAATCTTAACTACAACCCAAGTAAACATTAAAACTCAAGAACTTAAACAAATACAACAAGAATTTAAGCATTACAACATAATTCCTTTTCTCTAAAATTTTATTAAAAACTTCTTTCATACATATCACCATACAAGGCCATTTTTCCTAAGTACTAATTCAAGCTTAAAATCAAGTAGCATATTAAGCACAAATTAATCAAAATCTAAGTTTATGTTTTCTGAAAAATATTTTCATCAGGGTCCAACAATTTAAAATAAGACCATTAAATAGCAAGTTTCTTAGGACTCAAGAATAGAAAAGACCCAAAACTAACATGCTGCACTTAATTAAATTAAACTAGTCATGCTATTAGCACCTAAATAATTACTATAACACAATAACATATCTCATGCATGATTCAAGCAAGATTAAACATATTTTCCCTCTTACTCAAGGTTAGGTTTTTGATCAAATGCTCATGAAAGAGGTTATATGATGCTACAACAAATAAATCGACAACAAACAACAAGAAGAAGCAACATACAACAACATAGAACAAGAAATCAAAACAAGCCAAGTGGTTAGTGTTTTGGGCGCTACCTACTGTAGAAAACAGAGGAAACAATTTGTTTTTCAAGCTCAAATAAATGGTTAGAAAGGTAGGTAATGTCATGAAGAAGAAAACCTATCGATATGACATGATTTGGAAGCATAGAAACTAGCTAAAATGGAGGGAGGAAGTGGCGCTAAACAGTAGCATGAAGGGAGAGAAAATTCTGTTTTTCATACCTCAAATGATGATCGAGATGATGATATAGGTAGAGGAGATGATGAGAAACAAGATTGATGAAGAAGGTTTGTGCAAAAACTCAATGGAACCCAAGGTTTTTCAATGGAAGTTTGGAGAGGAAGAGGAAACTTAGAGAAGAAGAAAGAAGAAAAGAGAAAGTGAGGGTTTGAGGGGACTGATCGTGATATTTAGCTGGTGAGGGAAGGGGCATTATGGTCCTTTCTCCCTTAATTAACACTCAACAATAATTAATTAAAAGAAAACCATTTATAAAACCACAAATAAGTGACATATAAATACTATTATGAGATGCTAATCCCATCACTCATTCTACCCATCAAATCTCTCCTCTCTCATGATTACCCTCTAATCTATAGGCTTAAGATCTAAAAACACGGCGACGAAAAACTGTAAAACCGATTAATTTCTCGCCGGAAAATCCCGGAAAATTAATTTACGAAAAATTAATTCTCCGCGTGATAATATCAATTTATAAGTATTAGAAACAATATAATTCACTAAAAATATATATATATATATATATAAAACAGGTTACGACTCGATTTTTATCGAAATCAGGGCTCATTTTTAATTTTATCAATATAGAACGCATGGCGATTGAACGCGATTTAAATTTCAATAGAATATTTCGACAACATTCAAACCATAAATTAATATTAAAATATTAATTCTCATTTATTTTAGCTCTTGATTTAATTAAATCACTTTCTTAGGGAACAAGTAATTGCTTTATTAAAGCATAATTACGACAAAATATACTAATTAACACTAAATAACGTTCGTAAAAATACGAGTGTTACAGTCTCGGCACGAGGTCGACCAGGGTGCTTGTGCAAGCGCACAAGGCTCTATCACGAGCTCGTGCACGCGGTCTCCTCAGCTCGGCATACGACCTCGGCACGCGACCTCATCAGCTCGTGCAGGCGGTCTCGGTACGAGGTCGATCTCTTCATCAGGTGTTACAATACTCTCCCTCTAAAAAAAAAATTCGTCCTCGAAATTGCAAATAAGATGCTTACCGCGGAAAATTTCAAGGTACTGAGTTTTCATCTTCTCTTCCAATTCCCAAGTCGCATCTCCGGTTTTCTGATCCCACACAACTTTGACAAGTTGGATCTCTTTGTTCATAGCTTGTTTGGATTTCGATCAACGATCCTTCTTGGTGATGCTTGAAGGATAAGTCGTTCCTCGGTTGAATCACATCTGGTTCGATGACATGAGAGGGTCGGAAATATATCTCCGCGAATCGTGAGGCGTGAAAGACGTCATGAATGTTTGGCAGGAAGGGTGGCGGGGCAATCGATATGCCACTTTGGACCGTCTGACGAAGAATCTGGTAAGGTCCAATAAATTTAGGGGTAAGTTTCTTGGACTTGATCGCTCGACCAACTCGATGAGTGGGGTGACTCTAAGAAATACATGCTCTCCTTCTTGAACTCTAGCGGACGACGCCCTTGGTCGGCATAACTCTTACATCGGCTCACGAGACGTTCGCATCCTATCTCTGATCAAACGGATCTTCTCAGTAGTCTGCTGGGCCATATCTGGTCCCACAACAGAACTCTCGCCATCCTGGTACCAACAAAGAGGCGTCTGACATTTACGTCCATACAGTGCTTCAAAAGGTGCCATTCCAATACTCGCATGGAAACTGTTATTGTAGGTGAACTCCACCAATGGTAAGACATCGTCCCAACTTCCTCGGTGATCTAATGTACACGCTCGCAACAAATCTTCAAGCGATTGGATCGTTCTCTCAGTCTGACCGTCGGTTTGGGGATGATATGCCGAGCTAAGCTTGAGCTCGGTTCCCATCGCTTCTTGCAATTCCCTCCAAAAATGAGATGTGAACTTTGATCTCGGTCCGACACGATTGAAGAGGGTATACCATGTAGTCGCACTATCTCCGCGATGTAAATCTCGGTCGACTTTTCCACGTTGTACGCCGACCACCGGTAAGAAATGAGCGGTTGGTCAATCGGTCGACGATCACCCAAATCGAATCATTCTTCTTCTGCGTCTTCGGTAAACCTACAACGAAATCCATGGAGATCTTGTCCCATTTCCATACCGGTACGTCAGCGATTGTAGCATTCCCGCGGTCGTTGGTGCTCCACCTTCGCTTCGACACGTTAAACACGGCTACGTGCTCGACCACTTGCTTCGCATTCGGACCACCAAAAATGCTTCTTCAAGTCTTGATACATCTTCGTAACTCCTGGATGAATACTAAAATTGCTCTTATGCGCCGTCAAGTATTAACTTTCTCACCCGCCACGTTAGGTACACACACTCGGCCATTGCACCTTAAAATGTTGTCCGCCCGACTTTGAATTCGCTTTCCCTTGCGCTATCAATGTATCTTCTCTTGCGAAGCTTGTCATGAACCTTGGTCTCTCGATCTCGCCCAATAATCTGTTAGAAATGGTAAGCATACCAAATCTCAGCTTCCGGTGAAACTTCCACATTCAACTTCAAGTCTCGGAATTTCTCGAGCATCTCCAACTCCTTGATCATCATTCTTTGAAGCTAGAACGCTCTTCCTACTCAACGATTCGCTACTATATTAGCCTTTCCTGGATGATATTCCAACGTAAAGTCGTAGTCCTTGAGAAATTTCGCCCATCTTCGCCGACGATATTGAGCTCTTTCGATCGAACAGGTACTTCAAGCTCTTGTGATCGCCGAAACGGTGAGAGTGCTCCCACAAAGGTAGTGCCTCCATATCTTCGCCAAGAAACCACCGATGCCAGCTCCAAATCGTGAGTAGGGTAGTTCCTCTCATGAATCTTAAGCTGTCTTGAAGCATACGCTACCACTTTTCGGTGTTGCATCAGCACGCACCCCAATCCCTGGTGTGACGCATCGCAATAAACCTCGTAAGGCTCTTCTGGTTGAGGCAAAATCAACACAGGCGCTGTTGTCAAAAGCTCCTTCAGTCTTTGAAAACTGGATTCACACTCCTCGACCCAGAAAAAGGTTGATCCTTCCTCGTGAGTCGTAAAGAGGCGCGACAATCTTCGAAAACCTTCAATGAATCTTCGATAATAGCCTGCTAAGCCAACAAAACTCCCGATATCGATGATCGCCTTTCTGTTCCCACGCTAGCACACTTCAATCTTAGTTGGATCCAGCTATTCCTTCTTTGGAAATCACATGTCCAAGAAAATTCACCTCTTCAAGCCAAAATTCACACTTCGAAAGGTTGGCATAGAGTTGCTTCTCTCGTAATATCTGCAATACTCGGCGTAAGTGCCCTTCGTGCTCTTCTCTGCTCTTCGAGTAGATCAATATGTCGTCGATGAACACTACTACAAACTGATCCAAAAACGAATGGAAAATCCTGTTCATGTAGTCCATAAACACAGCTGGCGCATTTGTCACTCCAAACGGCATCACCAAATACTCGTAGTGACCATACCTAGTCCTGAAAGCTGTTTTGGGGACATCTTCCTCCTTCACGCGAATCTGATGATAACCAGACTTCAAATCTATCTTGGAAAATATTGCAGCTCCACGTAATTGATCCATCGATCGTCAATACGATAACGGATACCTGCTTCTTCACAAGAACCTTGTTGAGCTCGCGGTAGTCCACACACGCCTTGATCGTCCATCCTTCTTCTTAACCAACAACCTTTGGAGCTCCCCACGGTGACACGCTTCGGTCGTATGAATTGCTTTGACTCCAAATGCTCAACTGGGACTTGATTCTTTCATCTCAGGGGACATCCGTATGGCGCTTTGGAAATCGGTCCTGTTCCTGGAATCAAATCGATGGAGAACTTCGACCTCTGCCTTGGTGGTAACCCTGGCACGCCTTCTTGGAAAACGCCCACAAAGTCACACACCACCGGGTACATTCTTCACTTCGATTTGTCGGGAAACTTCAACTAGCCATATACATGTATTCCCTAGTTCCTTCTTGCAAAGAAACTCCAATACGCTCAAGAGAAAGATAATTGGAGACTCCAAGGTCTGGGAAAATGACAGTTTTACGGGCCCGGGCCAAGAGGACATGGTGGTGTGACAACCAATCCATCCCGAGGATGACATCTAAGCCTTTAAGAGGCAAACAAACCAAATTGACCACAAACCTTCTACTCTGAATAACCACTACACAATTAAGACATGCAGTGTTTGTGACTAAGGTTTTAGCAGCTGGGGTTGTAACTACCAATTTGAACGGTAAAGCAGTCACAGTCAAGTTCAAATGGTCCACACAATCAGAGGAAATAAAGGAATGGGTTGCGCCCGAATCAAAGAGAACGGATAAGGATTTACCCTCAATCTCACATTCGCCTTGAATAAGATCATCAGCTTGCTCTGCTTCCTCGCCGCTCATGCAGAAGACTCTGTCTTTTGCTGTTTGGCGCTTCCCTTTGGCCTTTGCCGCAAGCATTGCCGGTTCAGCTTTAGGTGTGGGACAATCCTTGGCAAAATGCCCTGGCTTCTTACAGTTGTAGCACACATCCTCCTTCTGAGTACAGTTATTTGCATAATGTCCTGACTTTCCACAACGGAAACAAATCACTTCTACGCCAGTATGACCTCCACTTCTCGCTCCCTGGGTCATCGGACGATATTGTCCCCTGTTGTTGTTCCCCTGAGGTCGGTTGTAAGGCTTCCTCTGCAGTTGTTTCCCCTTCTGTGCAAACCTCTACCCCGCACTCTGGGGTCTCATCGGTCCGCCTACAACAGTTTTCTTCTTGTGGCTTCTTACACCCTCTACCTCAACACAACGATCTATCAACTCCTGTAGATTCCTGATCCTCAGTGACACCACCGACTCGAATGTCAAATCTTACTCCTCGTTGGAACCTCTCACTTAACCATCCTTGGTCAGCTCGGCCACGAAATGGACTGAAATACCTCGCCAGTGACTCAAACTTGGTCGCATACCTCGACACTGTCATACCGCCTTGTTGTAGTTGAAGAAACTCTTGCTCCTTCTCAGCTCGTGCAGTATCTGGGAAGTATTTGTCCAAGAACCTTCCACGAAAAAGCTCCCACGTTATTTCGCGACGTTCCGCTATCAGTGCTTGCTTCACTCCCTTCCACCAATACTCTGCGTCTCCTAGCAGCAAGTAGGTGGCGTAGTCTACCTTCACGTTGTTTGGGCAATGGAGTGCCTTGAAGATCTTCTCGATCTCTTGCATCCAAAGATCAGCTTTATCTGGGTTTGGCTCACCGTAGAACTTTGGTGGGTCATGCTTCCTAAAGTCTGCTCATCCTCTCGCCTCAGCATTCCGCTCTGCTCTCTGTTGTTGCTGCAAGTTTCTTTGCCGGGTTAATTGTCGTCTGGCGAGCCATCGCGTTAGACTGTTGAGTTGCAAAGGTGATTACGAGCCATGGCCGCCGCCATCTCGGCCATAGCTTGACTTGCTCGCTCCATGTCGACGTTCTCAGGTACAGCCGTCGTATCCCTACGAGGTGGCATTAGATTCCACAAAGTTCAAAACCTGTCAGAATCTCACAACAAGGATGTGTTAAGACACACTGCTTCAATCAAGAAACAATTCAAACAATTTTTCAAGCAATAAGTGCTTCACTTAATCAAACAGCAATCCATATAGTACAACTATGTACCCGACACAGTGACCAGTCCAAATTTCCTATGTATAGTCCGGTCAGAACCAAACTGCTCTGATACCACCATTGTAACGACCTGTTTCCGGACCGCTACGAACTAAAATTAAACCTAAATGTGACTCGTTTTTAAAACGGTACTCTTGTTCTTTCGTAAAAATACGGTATATTTTTTTTTTTTTTTAAAAACATTTATACATTCCCGTAAGCGCACTCGCAGTAATTCTGACTTTTCAAACATGGTGCAACTAGAACATAAATCTTAATACTAAATAACAACACGCATGCATAACTCATACATACTTATATATACCAGATATAAAATAGTGCATACAAAAAAGACAGAGTAGTAATGTACAAAGAAATACACCTATGGTATGACGACCCTCGAAGAGTGATCATACCCTGGGTACTCCTGGCAGACACCCACACAGGGGGTCGCCCAAAGTAAACCGCCGCCTACCTCGTGCTCAAAAATAACACCTACCAAACTGGTCCCAACCACTGTACACAAAAGACATACTACAATCATCCCAAGAAAACATCTAGTAGACATAATCAATCACGAAAAATAGAGATCGTCGTCCGGATCCTCGACGAAGTCCTCCTCACCATCACCCGCTGCCGGGTTCCTGCGTCCTCGCTTATCGCTCGGGTAACCATCATGGATTGAAGGCACCACGGAAAGTGGTCAACTTCTCAACAAATCAAGATAATCAAGGCGTAAAGAAATAAGCAACAACAATGTATATCATTCACCAAACGTGACTCAACCCTCTCACTCTAGACTCGACTCAACTCGCGATCCATTTTCTCTCGACTCGACCATTATTCCGGAAAGCAGACGCAGATCCATCAACTGACATACCAGCCGTAGCCTTGGGATCTTTCGCTTCTCCCCAGATATGCAGCATCTTGCCCTACGCCGCGACGCCTAGTCATTCTCCCGTAAACAAAGGGGACCTAGCACCCTTAGTTATCCGGGTCACGGCTCAAAAACGTCATAACGACTCGCCTAGCTCTCTCACTCGATGAACAGCTCTCCGCTTACAATATTCAAAGAGTGACGCATAAGATTACTTGCCCGCATATCAAATAAGAGAGCATGCTTAATATGAAGAAAACGCAATTCGACATTTTAAGCGATAAAAACACCTCGCATGAAGAACGCAATTCAACA
Source organism: Calophaca sinica (assembly GCA_037113605.1). NCBI lineage: Eukaryota > Viridiplantae > Streptophyta > Magnoliopsida > Fabales > Fabaceae > Calophaca > Calophaca sinica. The sequence continues at coordinate 47,621,532 of CM073734.1, read as the reverse complement.
AAGAACACGCAATTCGCAAAGATATATTCAATCTCATATCAAGTAATACATAACTCATTCATATCACAACATTACATGCTCGACAAGCAAATCAAGGAATCCATCCTCTCGCAACTCAATGGAATTAACAGAGAGGAACATACAAGTGTGGGGGTTGGGTTCAGAGACCAACCGCAACAGCCTTTCGCTCGCCCACGAAGACTCGGATAAATGTTCGACCACGACAACAAAGCGAAGGGGTTCGAAGATTCTAACTTCGAACTCGTAGAGTTCTCAGACTTCTTCGTATTTAAATGAAGCATTTAAATACTAAAAATAAAATCTAAACATATCTAGAAGTTGCCCTTACCGAACTCCAAGCTAGGCGTCTACGTGCTGTCCTCAATCGAGCTCGACAACGACCTCGACACGTACGGTTCTCAATCGACCTCGACACGTACCGTCCTCAATCTGGATCCCAATGCTCCCACGTCCTCGGGTTCGCTCTCCCGTACACCTCGATTCCGTGCCGCACGATCTCGGGAATCACAATTCCTAATACAAGCACAACTTAGTACTATCTATGGGTTTCTAATAGCACTTAGCTCTCATATCCCAATCTTAACTACAAAACTCAAGAACTTAAACAAATACAACAAGAATTTAAGCATTACAACTTAATTCCTTTTCTCTAAAATTTTATTAAAAACTTCTTTCATACATATCACCATACAAGGCCATTTTTCCTAAGTACTAATTCAAGCTTAAAATCAAGTAGCATATTAAGCATAAATTAATCAAAATCAAAGTTTATGTTTTCTGAAAAATATTTTCATCAAGGTCCAACAATTTAAAATAAGACCATTAAATAGCAAGTTTCTTAGGACTCAAGAATAGAAAAGACCTAAAACTAACATGTTACACTTAATTAAATTAAACTAGTCATGCTATTAGCACCTAAATAATTACTATAACACAATAACATATCTCATGCATGATTCAAGCAAGATTAAACATATTTTCCCTCTTACTCAAGGTTAGGTTTTTGATCAAATGCTCATGAAAGAGGTTATATGATGCTACAACAAATAAATCGACAACAAACAACAACAAGAAGCAACATACAACAACATAGAACAAGAAATCAAAACAAGCCAAGTGGTTAGGGTTTTGGGCGCTACCTCATCAGAGAAAGCAGAGGAAACAATTTGTTTTTCAAGCTCAAATAAATGGTTAGAAAGGTAGGTAATGTCATGAAGAAGAAAACCTATCGATATGACATGATTTGGAAGCATAGAAACTAGCTAAAATGGAGGGAGGAAGTGGCGCTAAACAGTAGCATGAAGGGAGAGAAAATTCTGTTTTTCATACCTCAAATGATGATCGAGATGATGATATAGGTAGAGGAGATGATGAGAAACAAGATTGATGAAGAAGGTTTGTGCAAAAACTCAATGGAACCCAAGGTTTTTCAATGGAAGTTTGGAGAGGAAGAGGAAACTTAGAGAAGAAGAAAGAAGAAAAGAGAAAGTGATGTTTTGAGGGGACTGATCGTGATATTTAGCTGGTGAGGGAAGGGGCATTATGGTCCTTTCTCCCTTAATTAACACTCAACAATAATTAATTAAAAGAAAACCATTTATAAAACCACAAATAAGTGACATATAAATACTATTATGAGATGCTAATCTCATCACTCATTCTATCCATCAAATCTCTCCTCTCTCATGATTACCCTCTAATCTATAGGCTTAAGATCTAAAAACACGGCGACGAAAAACTGTAAAACTGATTAATTTCTCGCCGGAAAATCCCGGAAAATTAATTTACGAAAAATTAATTCTCCGCGTGATAATATCAATTTATAAGTATTAGAAACAATATAATTCACTAAAAAAAATATATATAAAACAGGTTACGGCTCGATTTTCATCGAAATCAGGGCTCATTTTAAATTTTATCGTAGAATCGTGGCGATTTGGAACGCGATTTAAATTTCAATAGAATATTTCGACAACATTCAAACCATAAATTAATATTAAAATATTAATTCTCATTTATTTTAGCTCTTGATTTAATTAAATCACTTTCTTAGGGAACAAGTAATTGCTTTATTAAAGCATAATTACGACAAAATATACTAATTAACACTAAATAACGTTCGTAAAAATACGAGTGTTACAGTATCGGCACGAGGTCGACCAGGGTGCTTGTGCAAGCGCACAAGGCTCTATCACGAGCTCGTGCACGCGGTCTCCTCAGCTCGGCATACGACCTCGGCACGCGACCTCATCAGCTCGTGCACGCGGTCTCGGTACGAGGTCGATCTCTTCATCAGGTGTTACAACAATGAAGGAAATCTAAAACATATGTTGATGTGGGGGTGAAGACAGCAATTCACCCTTTTTCACCTAAAAGGACCTGACATTTCAAGCATCAAAGCATAATAGAAAAATATTCAAACATGCATCTATCAATCACAAGTGTTGAAAACTTACCACGCCACGTGAAACTTAACATCACAGAGTCAAACATCATAAAGTGAAATATTATGACATAGCCTCATAATTTCATGTAAAAGAAATTCCTATGATTGAATTGTGGGCATTTACTGAGACCAAAACATTCTTATCTTACTCCAAGGCCTCGGTACCTCTAAGAGCATCCTATAATACCCTTGTAGGTCCCATGACTATTTTGATCATTTAATCGATCATGCTATGACTCTTGTAATGACCTTCCAATAGTAGCAGAGTTTAACGTGGCCAACTAAACTCACTGTGGCCAGGTGTACATCTGTGGACTTAGGCAGGCTAGAGTGGCTTCGAATTCACGACGTGAACTACCATTTGACGATAATCACGGAATTCTAAAACTATATATATAAGTATATACATGTATGAGGAAGTCTCGCAAAACGAGAATAGACTCAGACTATTTTCTGCTAGTCTTTATTCCCTTCATTCCTTAGACAAATCCTTGAGGTGGTCTGCCCCAATAATTCGTAAAAAGAACTTAGAGAAATTGGATTCATAGACATAACTGACATTTTCTAAACCAGATCACTTCTAGACACGCATAACTCACAATCCGATCAGATCGAACTGCTCGGATACCTTATTGTAACGCCCCGACTCTAAATAGGGTATTACTTACTAAATTAACAGAAAACTGAATTTAACATAATAAAATTTTTGCCTTACCTAATGCACGATAAAAGTAAATCCTTTTTGGAAAACAGGACTTTGGCTAAATAAATTCTTCAATCACATAAAGCATTTTGAAACAAAGTTAATAATAAGAGGCATTCATCAGAACTACAACCAAATTGAAGACACTGAAAAGACTTATAACAAATATGACTCCAATTTGGACTACAAAACATTAATTCAACTTATACTAAACTCATACAGTATAAAACTTAACTTGACTCGTATATAAACTTAATGAATTAAAAGACAACTCGGGATTCGGTATTAACTTGAAAGGTCTTGCCGCGAAGGCAAGACCGAGCACATCTTCATGCTCTAACTTCTTCGATATGCTTGTACCTGAAAACAACGCCCCAAATTTGTGTGTTTATAAAACTCAGTAACATAGAATTGAAACTTAAAACATTACCATTGTTTTTAGCCATACGTGTTGTGCTACGTATGGAAAACTCCTCTGATCAAATCTTACTATTATGATAACCATAATCGAGGCATTTAAGCCAAAACACTTTTCTCATACAAACATAAAATATGTGCAAGACTATTTAGCATAAGAACATATAGTTCATCTCGTAACTTGCTACATTCAAGAAAATAAAGGAAACTTAAATGCAATGCAACTTAACTAAGAACATATGGTTCTTCTTTTACTTTGTGCTTAACACATCTTAGTTATTCCCTTGATGGTTAACTTGATTTTTAATTGGGAATCCATGTTACTGGGTTTTGTCATAGGCTTTGTTCCCTAGACCCCAATCAACATAACTTACGGCATAGTGGTTAGATGTCATTAACCCCCAAGTGGAATCCCACGAGGCTAACTATACCGAGCTCTCCTCTTATGAAGAATCTTGTGTGTCTTTTAAGTGATTTTTATCACAATGCTTATGCTTCTATGCATGTTTACAACAAGGTAAAATAACAACTCAGGAATCTTAATCCATACGTCATTTAACTATCAAACTATCTCCAATGATATTCAAAAGAAAATCAAGGAAACCAACTTAACATGCATTTGAACATTGGCTTATGCATTTTGAAATACATTCAAATAATGAAAGGAATACATAAGTGTAATTCAATCATTCTCAAGCAACATTTCCAATCAAACACTACTCATAATACTTTGAAAATCAACTCATTTCACAACTTTCATGAATCCAAAGGAAAATACATAAGGAAAGCATTACTCAAGAATTTGAAAGAAACACTAACAGGCAAACTTCAAATCTCTAGCTCAATGTTTTATCAAAGACCGGAATCCATAACTCAAATTACAAGAAGCATGCATTACTTAGGAAAATGACCTCATTGTCATCCTTATCAGGGGACTTATGGTTGCCCCCCAACTCAAGATTGAAGAAACTCACATACTCATTAACACTTCATTCCGATTGGAGCTCTGTGGAGTTCACAATAGGCAAACATCACACCAATGTTTATGGGGGTTGGCGGCAGCCATCCAACCCTTAACCAATCCCACTAGAGTATCCCAAATTCTACTTATTAATCATTAAATTCAAGAATGAGAACAATAATCCTAGCACACCCTAAGAGAGGTTTAAATTAGGGGATTCTATGTTACCTTAGGTCTTTGATGAAATTGGGGATAAATCCCCAATTTCGAAGGCTTGAGCTCCATTTCCCTCTTTGATTTCTAGCTTCAATCTTTACACCTTCTTCTTCCTTGAGCTTTAATGGAGGTAGAACCTCCACCTTCTTCCTTCTCTCTGTCGCGAGCTCTCTTTCTCTATTTCTCTCGTTGTCTCTCTTTCCTTCTCTGCCCCTCGTCCTCTCGATCTCGTCCTCCCCTTCTTCCTTCCTAAGATGCCATCACACAAGGCTGGCCTGTATCGCCAGACCGCTCCTCGCTTCCTTCCTTCTCCACCATCGCGCCTGTCCTCCTCTTCTCTTGCTCTTCTTTCTTTCTTCTTTCCTTTCTTTCTTTTCCCTTTCTTTTTTCTTTCAGCTGTTCGAAGACAGCACCCCCCTTTATTTCTTTTTTTTTCTTTCCACATCCTTACTACTCATACCTACTTTTCTACATAATACAACCCCCTCCTTTTATTAATTCTCACAATACAAATGCTTAGGGGTTGGGTCTAATCATATGGGTTTTCTAATATTAGCCCCTTTAATACTAAATTAATAAATATTAGTCTAACTTAATCCTTAGTCAAAATTACCATTTTACCCCTTAGGCTTAACTTTGGGTCAATTTACTAGATTAAAACTATCCTTCTAGGCCATTAACCCCTATTATTCCTTAGGGCCTCTAATTACTGGGTCTAGTCAAAGTTGGGGTGTTGCATGAAGCGTTGTTTATTAGCTAAAGTAGCATTTTTCTTTGTAAGCGCTGCTTAAAGTGGTGTTATCTTTTACACATTCTATTGTAGTGAAAGGTGTTATTACTGACCTCTCTGCTACTACTTGTATCCTATGTGGCTGTCATCAGGAGTTTGCGCTCCATCTTTTTGTTAGATGTCACTTTTATTCTTCGTTCTGGTATGCGATGGTCAGCTGGTTGGGTTGTGATTTCGTTCTGCCACCGGATCTTTTTACAATGTATTCACAGTTCACGTACGTACGTCAGATTTCTCAGGAGAGATAGGGACTGGCACTGATTTGGCATACCGTTCTCTGGGTCATCTATGATCTATGAAACAGATGCATTTTCTTTGCACGGGTGCCAGATTTGAGCCACACGATTGATCGGATCAAATCCATATCTTGGGGATGGTTTCTCCAAGGGATATGGCCCCTCCTAGTATGTTCTATGAGTGGTTTGTAGATCCTGTGGGATGTATTGATAGGAGGTAGATTTTTGGGGTTTGATGTATGTTCGTGGGTGGTAGTTCAGTTATGATCCTTCTTTGATGGATGTGTTTGAGCTGGAGTACCCCTTATACTCAACGATATATATATGTATGTATATATTTTCTGTTAAAAAAAAATTACCCACCAATACACACCAGAGAGAATTCATTCACATATAATGCATGCCATGTTCCAAGGTCTCTCATGTTTCATAACTACTTTTTTTGAAGGTCTAAGTTCATTTTTACAATGTAACCTCATCCTTATAATATATATACCTTTTTATTTTTTTTTCTAATTTCATCCATATGCAACATTTTTTATTTATTTTGTTTATATCATTAGCATTTGACATTTAACTACTAAGGTGGTTCATAGAAGTCCACATGATCAGCATGCCACTTGTCACCAAATACACATGTCACACTCCAGGTAAGAATACACATTATTTTTTCTCTCCAATAAGCTGGAACATGTGAGCGTCACATGTCCAGCTCCTTCTTCATGGTGACATTAACGTTGGAGGAAGAATTGCATTGTTGTGAAGAACTAACCTGTCGAGGAAATTTCAAACCATTGAAAAAGGAAGAATGTGTACTCCAAAACTGAAGGTCAGAGAAATTGATAGCCTGTTTGATTACACGTTTAAAAAGCAGTTTTCTATTTTCAAAAATTAACAAAGAACAAATTTACTTTTCACTCTAAGGTGGTTCATAGAAGTCCACATGATCAGCACGCCACTTGTCGCCAAATACACGTCACACTCCAGGTAAGAATACACATTATTTTTTCTCTCCAATAAGCTAGAACATGTGGGTGTCACATGCTCAGCTCCTTCTTCAGGGTGACATTAACACTGGAGGAGGAATTGCATTGTTGTGAAGAACTAACATGTAGAGGAAAATTCAAACCTTTGAAAAAGCAAGAATGTGTAATCCAAAATTGAAGTTCACAGAAGACTAATGGCCTATTTGATTACACTTTTTAAAAACAGTTTTCTGTGTTTAAAAATTAATAAAGAACAAATTTTGTTATTTTTAAAATTTTAAAAACTGAAAACTGTCTATAAATTAAATGTCAAATCAAACAGGCCCTGAATATTAGACACTTAAAATTGTTGCTTCCACCTTGTATGGAAGAAGGGAGATGGAAAGATAGGGGAGACGGACCATCAAGGTATGGTGATGAAGGGAGATAGAGGGAGGGAGAGACGCACATCGTGAAGGAAAGAGATATAAAGCAGGCTAAGAGAGCCTCCAGAGCAAGCCATGATAGAGGAGAGACACTACTAAAAAAATTTGAATTACCGACGTAAATTAGAGACAGAATTAACGATAGATTTTATTTTTTCGAATATAACTTATGTCGATAATTCAACTTTTTCTAGTAGTGAGGATAGGTCACCACTGCCAGTGCGTAAAGGCTGCCCAACAGTGGCGGTAACTCAGCATGAGACATGTTGATGTGCACTCGGCGTTTGGCCGAATGGAAGGTTGTCGATATGTGATTGGGGGTATGTGCGGGCCACTGAGGTGGCAACACAGTGGTGCCACCCCTTTACTTTCTTAATTTCTTATATACTTCTTCCTCTCTCTATTCTCCCGATATGTTCTCTCTTTATTCCCTCCCTCTATCTTTAGTTTCCTAATTATGTTCTTTTCTGTTTGTTTCCTTTCCTAGTCCCTCCGGTCTCCCCCCTTTCCCACTTTGCTATCTTCGTCTCATCTTTCTTGCCTCCATGCGCCACCCCAGTCCCTTTCCCCTATTTCTTTCTTCACGTTCCTCCAAAAGCTTCCCCCTCAAAGACCCTTCTCCTTTTCTCTGTCTCTCACTTATCCTCTCCCTTATTCTTTCCTTTTTCTACTTCTAAAAACTTTCTTGGTGACCAAGGACTCAAATGAGTGTAATCCTACGTACCTGGAGTGTCATGTGTGCATTTAATTGCAAGTGATATGCACGGTAGATTTCGGTCAACCACTTCAGTAGTTAACAACATAATGCTAGTGATAAGAACCAAAATGGATAAAAAATATGTTAACGGGACAAAATTGAAAAAATTGAAAAGGACTAAAATAAAAAGTTAAGTATATTATTGGAAAAAATTATACCTATATATACATATGTGTGTGTTTGTGTTTGTGTTTGTGTGTGTATAAAGAGTGAGAGATAGAAAATAAGCTCCCGATGGAGACGGTGAGACCGAAACACTAACTTATAGTGGATGAGCTCATAGCAGGTGTTTGGTAACCACTAGCTTATAGCATTTTTCACTAGCTTATAGCGTTTTTCCAGATGATACTTGAAGTAGCGGTTGAGCTTATAGCATATAGAATATTATTTTTCTCTCGATTTTACCCTTAATCCTCTATTAAATAAAGTAAAAAATTATTAATCCTCACAATCTCTCTCTCATTTATTATAATGTCTTTTTATATCATTTTGTATTTATTAGTTAGTTCAACCGCTAATTTTACCAAACAATTTAAATTACATCTGCTAGTTTATTCGCTATCTGCTAGCTTATTTGCTATCAGCTAACTTATCCGCTATTCGTTACTTTTTACCAAACAGAGCCATAATAATACGGGACTCAAATCAGCTATCTTTTTTTCTTTTTCTTTATCCTCGATAAATATAATATTTTCAAATAAAATAACAGCTAGAAGAAAATAGATATATTATAATATTCATTACAGGAGAAAAAACATGATTTCAATTCCAGAAATTAGAGAGGAAAGTGAGAATGGATCATTCATGTGAAACTTTCACATAAATTAAGAAATAAACAAAAATTTCTTATATAATATCTCTTGCCATCTGCTTAGCAGCTTGTTATTAATAAATCCCTCTTTTGCCTTTTCAAAAAAAAAAAAATACAGATCTCTTATGCTGTTTATTTTGTTTTCATATTCTTATTTCCTGTTTTCTAATTGATATATACACATATTAGTACACACATAGCCAAAGAGATAATATCTAAAGTGAAAATTATTGGCGCAGGAAGCAGTCATTTTTGGAACAAGTGAAAATAACTTTTTATCATTTTCGAAGTTTTCAAAATGCCACTGGTGCCTTACAAAACTAATTTTCACCTTGGATATCATTTCCTTGGCTAAGTTTGTACTAGTTTGTGTATCAATTAGAAAACAGAAATTCGATGCCATAAGACATGGTTGACATATGATCAGTCTCTTAAACATGTGGTCAGAAGTTTAATGCCAAACATGTGTTTGGCAGAGCATATATATTGGGAGACGTCAACTACTTAAATATAGTACTTTGAAAGATTAGTTCCTCACTAGAAAAATCAATAAAACAAGTAAATAAATTAAGCCATGCCTTTAAAATTTATAATATTTAATCGAGAAACACTAGAAAATTTCAAAGCAAAGATGTTTAACTCGGTTTTAATAAATCAACAAGGAGATGGAACTCGATCAAATATCAATTAAAGAAAGTGACCGATATTTTTGAAAAAATTGAGCGGCCGTTTTGTGTGTTCGATGATAGAAGCCGTTCAAAATGTAATTTATGGTGTTGGTTATCCATGTCACCTAACATTTAACAAATTATTTAGACAAGTCTATCTAATTATATTAAAGGTGTATTGACGTATAAACAAATATGCTTTTTTTAAAAATCCCAAAGGGTTGGTCTAGTTGAGCATAACAAGATTTTTATTCGACATGTCGCATGTTAGAGTCCCCATTAGTCCCCTTGACGTGAGATAAATATGATTACTTTGATAAATATGATTACTTTTGTAAGTGCTCAAAGAGCTCGAAAGTCTTACATGCCTTGTACTTGGGCGCTATCCTCTCACCTTAAATTTAATCCTTACTAAAAAAAGATATCTTTACTAAAAAAAGATATTCATTAATTCATTAAAATTGGTAAAATATATCGAAAACAACACAAATTCAACATCGCTAAAAACAAAAAAGGATGAATCTGCGAACAAACTCACAACACCCAGGTTAATAGCATAAAATGGCAAAATGCTTACAAATGTGACAAAATCAAAGTGACCGGAATACACATGCCTCCAGATCTGTAACGTTGACGCCCAATTCTTGATTGAATCTATAATGGATCGAAGCTGCTCTGCCAATCTGAACCAAACGAATACCGCAACAAGACGAAAAACCAAACAACGCCACACTCAGACGACGAAATCACAGAAAAATACGAAAGAAAAACTGGATCTATGTAAAAAAACCACTTATTTAGATAAAAAGATAGAAAAACGATGTAAAGGGGTGATTCCAGGCTAAAAAATGGTCAAGAACCACTCTCGTCGGTGGATGAAGAAGAAAGAAGAGAAAAATAGAGGGAAGGTTAAGAGAGAGAGGTGGCTCAGTGTTTTTTTAAAAATATACCTTTATAACTTAATTAAAAGATGGGCTTTTAGTCAAATATCAAAGAAGTTTATATTATTAGTGCATTTTTTTGTTGGGATATGCAAGTACATGGATTTTCTTACAAATTTAGAAATCGAAACATTGAAAGAGTCCAAAATGCGAGGAATTGGTGTAGCATCAACAGGGTATATCAATTAAATGGGAGCCACATGATAAACGTATTGAAAGCAGCAATTGGACCCACAAGAACAAAGGGAAATTAAGAAAGTTTGCAGCAGACAAAGATACATGGGAGGATGTCCTCAGTGTTCCTATTTCAAGGGGCACAACCGAGTGTCCCAACCGTCAATACCGGCCAAATAGGACACGCGGCACAAGCCCATGCGAACATGTGTAGCCGCCAAATCTCCGCTGGTGCCGGTGGTGAAGGTGATCTTCTCCTCTGCTCTGGGCATTCATCACTTTTTTGTTGGTCATGATTTTGGACGGTACAATATCTCCTTTCCTGGTGTTGGATAGAGTTACTGTGACTCGTGAATGCCCATTTCTTTCTTACTGGAGATCACCAGTTCACAGTTTAGGATAACATATAGGCAGCGCTTTCTCATCCGGTCTCCAATCAAATAAAAATCCATCGCATGAGTTTGGACTTGATTATTTCATTGAACATGTATAAACATAACAAACAATATTAGCATAATACTAAAAATAAAATAAAAAATAAAAAAATAACAAACAATAGCAAGTCTTAAATTATCAACAAAAAATAAAAAGCATTTGAGTTATTTATTGATGGGCTTAATTTTAGTTGAATCATTTATTTCCTTTTGGTAGTGTTTCATATATATGGTTAATTTGAGTCATCTTATAGTTTAATTGGCGCGTTTTTCTTAATTTTTCAATAAAAGGATTTTAACTTGAATTAGCACAAATATATATTTTGGAGCTTGAAAATTCAATTTATATTGGATCTTGTACTAGAACTATTTTAATATTCGGATTTTCATTTTTCATGGTGTCCTGTAACAGCCTACTGCTTCCCAAAGTGACATTATGCAGGTTATCAAGGACTCCTGAACATGTAAATGATTACATCTTTGTCTTATCTTAATTTATTTACCACAAATGCAAAAATGAGATAAAAAAAAGAGGCTTATAAGTCGGTTCCTTAGACAACCGATTTAAAACGTAGATGCGGTGACATTTTTGTAAATAAGTGAACTTCAGGTTACTTTTTAAATCAGTTGTTTCATCCAACTGATTTAAAAAGTTTTGACAGGGCACTTTTTAAATCTTCGTTTTAAAATAGCACTTTTTAAATTAGTTGAATGACACAACCGATTTAAAAGGTTTTACTTATATAGAAATCCTGAGCTTTCTTTCTTCATTGTCTCGCGTTGTTTTCTCCCTATCCTCTCACTAGCCTTTTCGCTACAGTCGTGAGCTTCTCCTTCGTGCCTCTATCTTCACCGCCGTGCATGGTTGTGCTTGCCGTCGTTCGTTCGTTTACGCCGCCGTCGCCCTCGCCTTGGTCCTTGTTTTCATAGTGCGTTTGTGGTCGCCGTTCGTCGTCATCGTCCTCGTTCGTGGTCGCGGTTCTCCTTCTTTGCCATCGTTCTCCTTCAAGCCGCCGCTGCCGTTTGTCCTCCGAGTAAGTTCACAACAAATTTTAATGTTTCTTCCTGAGTTTTATGTCTTCCTCTCCACCTTTCCCTCTTCTCTTTCCATTTTGTCCATATCTAGAGCCTCCCTTCTCTTCCTCTACATCCCTCTCCTCTTTTTCTCCCTCTCCCTCTTCCCCAGTCTCCTCGGCAGTGCTCACACTACAACAAAAATGAGCATTGGCAACATTTTCAAATGTTACTAAAATATGATAAAATGTTGCTAATTGGTTTTAGCAACATTTTATCAAATGTAATATAAAGTATATGTCGCTAAAGGGTTTTGGCAACATTTTAACATATAAAAAGGTAACATATTAAAAATGTTATTAAATTACCCATTTTGTAACATTTTTAACCCCTATTCTAACATTTAAAAAATGTTACAATGATGTATTTTTGGCAATATTTTTTTTAACTTTTTATAACGTTTAAAAAATGTTACTAGAATATTTTTTGCAACATTTTTCTTACCATTTTATAACATTAAAAAAATGTTACTAGTTTCCCTAAAAAAAATGTTACTTGTTAATTAGTTATTTTGTAACATAAAATGTCATATTTACATTTTAGAAACATCTAAGAAACTAAAATTTGCAATTGCAAAAACGTAACTCATATTTGCTTGAACTAACATCATATGTCAAACACCCATTTTGAAAAATAAGATAATAATTTTTATGAGAAATAGCTAGTATCAAAATATACACATTGAAAATCCTTATAAAACCCAAACAAGAAAAGAACTAGTATGACAAAGAGGGACCTCATAGTTCACACGTTAGTGTTAAGCTAAGTACAATAATGAAATCACATATCTAAATATTGCTAAATTTCATATATGTAGTAGTGTATCCTCTTCTATGTAGACAGAAGAATCTGCTTTCGTTTCATGTCATCGTCAACATCTAACATGTGTTCCTCATCACTATAGCAGCTTCCCATGCTCATTTCTTCACGAGACCAACTAGTTTGGTGGTTTCATCTACATCCTCTGCATTATAAAGAAATAACCCAGGCTCACAATCTAACACCTTGCGACAAGTACTTGCAAAAATGAAAATTGGAATAGGGGTAAAAAATTAAGAGCAACAACTTACACTAAAAAATAGAGGAAACTACAAACCTTTATCTTTTAAGGTGGACACAATGCTATCCTTCATCAAGCTACTTTTAGAATTAAACCTTACTTCTCTTGTACTGCATAGTAACTAAGTTTCAATGTCATGAACAAAGGATTTTCATAATTTCATTCTAAGTTCCTATTAGAAAAAACGATACCGTATATACGGAGAGTTCCCAATAAACATTCTGCTAGCAGATTGAAGAACTGAAAAATGGAAAATGGTAAAGTAATTGGAACTTGGAAGATATAATTTGCCCATTGAAATTTGGAGGTGTTTAGGGTAGAAAACCATAAAGGAATAACTTGACTTGCTAACCAATTCAATGAGAGAAAATGTTAGATAAATGGAGGAGCATTTTATACCTGCTTACAGGAACAAAGGAGGCAGGCAATATTATGCAAAGTGAAAACTGTAAAGATGAAAAGTATGTCTTGCCATCAAAAGTTCTTGTTAGATTAAGCAAAACAGCACAAGCAACCAGAACGTAAGTAAAGGGAGGAGATGATAAACAGTTCAAATAACTAGCTAAGATTGGAGAGAGTAAGTCCAGAGATATATTTTCATTTTCCTCTAGAACAAGGATCACTGTGGTCCTTGATGCTCACTGTGAAAGTAACTCATATCTTCCAGATCAGTTATTGTTCCTAAGATGACTATAAATAATGGCTAATTACAGATACATCAAAAAAAACAATTATAAATACTCAGTATTATTCAGTTAAAACCAATATCAGATTACATCTAGAAAAGGTAATTAAAACCAATAATATGTTAGCCACAGTCCTATCATGACATAGTTTATCATCGAGATCTCATATTTTTCATGAAGTATACTTTAGTCTCCTATACCCCTCACGCAATTCTCAAGATATATGACTAAATAACTAAAAGGATAAGCAGCTAGTGAGGTTGGCCTACTGCTAACCTTATTATTCAAATAAACAACTGATTCTTCATGGTCCTTACTCCTTAGTCATTATAGCAGAATGAAGCACCAATAGAAAAACATTTCAAACCTTGCAGGACATTTTATAATAGAAAAGCATTTCAAACCTTGCAGGCAAAATAAAAAAATGCAAGTCAAAAATGAAAACCACTGAATCAATGGTAATGTGCTGAAATAATCACTATTGTAACTATTCCACTATTATAATAGTTTTCTTTTTTCTTTTTTTTTTTTTTTTTTTGCAAAAAAAGGCAAAAGGAAGGGGGGATAGTTCTGCAAGTTACCGAAGTGCAAACCAAGAGCTGAAGCTGAGCTAGGTTTCTTTCTCTGCTTGAATCAAATTGATTCTCATAATGCAGGAATAGTCGACATAACGATGCTTTCGATGCATCAAAAATGGAACTCATGAATCAATTTTGTACCAATAGATAAACAAAAAAATTAAAATTCAATTTGTGCAACAAAAGTTACTGGAATTCAGTTTGTGCGAAACCTAAGCATATATACAAAAGCAGAAATTACCATAAATCCATACAATTTATGGCCACTGAAATGACAATAAATGCTTGCAATTGAACAATACCATTTATGCTAGAAGAGATTCCAGATCTGAATCTCAAGTTAATTTTTCCAGATCTTTTTCAAAGAGAGAATGAAGCACCTGAGAATGAAGTTTGTAAAGAGAGAGAACGAAAAATCAACTGTTAAAGAAGGGAATGATAATCGGAGGGTGAACTCATGATTTCCATGTTCGTACGAATTGAACGAGGAAGAAGTCTAGAGGGGGAGAAAATGAAAGAAATGGGTTTTCTGGCGAGAGATCGTGGATCAGAGAGAAAAAGAGAATGGAAGAACTTGTTGATTTTTAACCAGTAAATTAAGTAAATTATAAACAGTGAATAATGAATAGATAACATTTATTTGGAAAAATGTTGCAGAATTACCAATAGTAAAGATATTAGTAACATTTTTACAAATATAACTGGTCAAACGTTGCTAAAAGCTTAAAACGTAGTAGTTGCACTCCCCTCCTCATCACCTACTACTTCACGCAACGTGCACAAATACATTAGAGCCCTATTGTAATATTTTTTTTATTTTAAATTATTATTACTATTTGTTAATATTTTGTTTTTAATTACTCTCATTGTGGAGTTTTGACCCAATTTCTTTTCTATTTTTGTGCAAATTTTTGTAGCATTTGAGACCTCATCCAAAGACTGCATACTTTAGGTTATATAAACCCCTTTTATGTAGGTGACTAATGATTATATGGTGATGGTGCAAGATGATGAAGAACCTGATGATGGAGGTGTACCTTTGCCTAAATTAATCACATGAAGCTTTGGGCCAATAACTAAGAAGTTGCAGCCCTAGCATCTGCATACTAGGATTTAAATCCTATTTTTCACCTTCTAGTTTGAAACTACATCTATTATGGGATAAATTGGTGTTATAGCCTATTTTTGGTATTCAACCAAATTATTTCCTTGTGATATACTAACTAGTATTTGCTGATATGTATGCAGTAAACTAAAAAAGAGGCTAACATGCATGCGATGTGTAACTTGTTTCAGTTCACGACATTATCCATTTTTCTTATCATTTTATGCGACACCCTTTTTCCTTCTCATTTTATGTGCCAACCATACCCTTCTATATTATTCTATGCGTTAGAAGGAATAAAGTAATAGGATGTGGCATTTTATTTGGTTTAGCTTCTCTATTATTTCCAAATTCACCATCTGGAATAGATTGCTACATGCAGTTACCATGACTTGACACATGGTCATCCATTAATTCTTCTTTCTCTCATGTACTGACAGTTTGTTTTTTCTTTTCGTCCATGCCGTGCGATTTTCATACCATAATATATCAGTTGGGGAGCATTTTCACTGAAAATTAAATCATGGAGAAAAATAATGCTGAATTTTATTTTGATTTTTGCAGACGGATTTGTATAAAATATATTTGTTTGATTTCCATTTCAAACATTTTATATGCAAGTCTCGATCTTAGTGAGATATATTGATAGCGTTTAAAGTAAAAGTAAGAGATGGGATGTTCTCAATCAATGTTGGATAATAAAGAGGCGGTTCAATTTTGAAAGGAAAGAGAAGAAAGAGATTCATGAAACATGTTACTGAGCACATAACTGAATTTGCAACTGGAGGGAAGGGGAGATCAAAGAATCCGTAATGACAAAATGTTGCCTTTCTGTTCCCAAAAATAAAAAATCTAAGTTTTTCTACCTCTGTTTGATAAATCCCTTCTTGCTTGGGTGGTGATTTCGTTTGTTTGTGGTTAGCTCTTTGTCCTTCCAAGTTTTTCTATGTTTTTCTTTGTTTTGTTGTTGATCGTGGGGGATCCACTATTAAAACTTCATTCTTTTTTCTGCTTCATCACATTGTTAAAGCAAAGGTTTACACTATAACTCATGCATTTACTCATGAAAATGCATTTCACATACTCATGAAAATTTAGATATTTTTTTTTAACAGCAAAAGAAGCATTGTATTTAATGAGAATACTAAGGGTACTCCAACCCAATACAACAAAAGAGATAAGAAGGGGGAGGTACGAGAACCCACCTCAACCTATCCAAGATACAAACAACACCTAATTATACAATCAACACCTACATACCCCAAGATACGATCAACACCTACATATCCAAGATATAATCAACACCCGAAATTCTCAACCCTCTGTGTTTTGTAGATGAATCTAGCCAACTTGTTTCTTTTTTCCCTATTCTGCAAGTGCTTTCGTTTCCTTTCCAGCAACCTTTTTCCCATTTTTATTTGCTCATAGCTTCCTTTCCTCTTCTGCAAGTGTTGTCATCTACTTAACAACAACCTTTTTCCTCATGTTCATTATTATGAACCGTAAATTTTGATCCGTGTGCTAACTGTTGTGTGAGGTCTTTTTCTCAATGGATTGGAAACACAAAATAATGACTCGTAATGAAAGGTACAAATGGTAAGAGAAAAAGAAAATGAAACTATGAGGAAGTTATTTTTAGACGTGGGCAAGGGAGCACTGAGAAGATAACCATGAAAAAATGATAACCGTGTCTTTTGTGTGTTAGTGGGGTTACTATAAAGGGGTATTTTTGGCAAGATAAAAGGCTACACCAAAAACTTGTATCCCCTTTATTTATTGTTATAGATTTACTGCCAAGTTTCTCTTACTCAAAAGTGCTCAAAAGCTTCTCTAGAAGCATTCCCTTAGCACGACCAGAAGGTTCAGTAGAAGCTTCATGAGAAGCTCATCTTTTGCCTCATGAGAAGGTTCGTCATAGGCCTTATGAAAAAGTTCATCATTTGTCGCATGAGAAGGGTCATCTGAAGTCTCCTAAGAATATTCATCAGAACATTCAGGAGAAGGTTCATTAGATTTCTGAGAAGGTTCATCAGAAGATTTGAGAGAAAGTTCGAGAAGGTTCGCGAGAAGGTTCGCAAGGTTCTACTAAGAAGGTTCATATCAGTCCGTTGGAAAAAGTCAACATGTGGAGACAGCACCTGCAAAAGCTGTGTACCTTTCTGACACAAAGTAGATCTGGTCGCAAAACAAAAGAAAGAGTCTCCCAAATGTCTAAATTGTGTCAAAAATTGTAGCAACGGCTATATCATTATTAGACCTCTATTTAAGCACGAAATGCAATTGGAAAATATGGAGCGAGTTTGAGAGAGTGGGTTTTTACTGTGCTTAAGCAGATTCTGCATCATGCCTATCTTTCTCTCCCTTCTCCAAACTTTCTCTCCGAGAGAAAGTTTACTGTAGAAGCATCTTCAGCTTATTTCTTCAACGTGCATCCACTCCATGAGTGCCATTTAGTTGAAATGCATTAGAACCAAAGAGGAAGAGAAACAAACACAAGCCTTATCTAGATTAACTATTGCTCTCCTTTTTTTAAGAAAAGAAGCAGGAAAAAGGGCCTCGTTAAAACCTTCTGATGCAAAACCCTCCTTAGGGAAGAAGCACACTATTGCTCTCCTTTATTCTCTCTTTCACACTCTTATGTATATGAGCTTTACACCTCGGGATATCTTTGATAGTGTGTTTAGCTTGTTCATTATTTAATATTCACTTAGCAAAGTGTAATCAAGCTATGACAAATCTCACAAACCAAACCTTGTACTTATGTACATTGATCCGTTCTCCCAAGCTACCTAGGTGGGTGAGTGTTGGCAAGAAGCTTCAAGGGAAAGCTTGTTAAACTTGGGCAAAGTTTCTCAAGCAATTACAGTATGCAAAGCTGTGTGAAAACTGCCATGTAGAGCCTTAAGAGGCTAGAGAAAGAATACTTGGTGTGGTTCTCCCAAGACAGACCTAGTGGGTGGTTGAGCTATGTTATTTTCTACTAAGCTGTGGTGTAGCAGGGTTGGTGAAAGAAGGTTGCGACCTGAAGAGGCTCGTCGAAGAATACTGAGCCTGGAGAGGCTTGGAAAAGAATACTAAGTTCTCCCAACATGGAGTTAGTCTTGGTTGATCCTGAACATTTTCTACTAGGTTTTGGTGTGGTAGAGTTAGTGAGAGAAGGCAGCTTGGAAGGGTTATATGAAAGAACACTCCACCTGTACTATTTGATGAAATAGTGGAAAAATCTCACTAAGGATGAGGACTAGATATAGCCCTACGATACTGAGTGAACTAGTATAAACATGTTGTGTAATACTCTCCTTCCTTACCTCTGCATAATTTATATTCTGCTCATACTGCATTATCCTATAGGCATCAAAGTGACTTGCGCTTAAAATAGATCCTACTCACTCTTATATGCATTAGACTGAACAGTGCTCACTTCGAGAAGCCATTCTCTTGACGAGAGAATTTTCCATAAAACTGTATTGTGTTCATGTAATTTCTGCATAACATGTGTTCTGGTTTAAAGCATGTGTCTATCTTGAGAAGCTTCTGTTTCTACTAAGTTCATTCTTAGAAGCCTCAACATGCATACTTACTCATTGAATGTGTTATGCTCTGATTTTCAATCTTTCTCTGACATATCTCTCAATAATCTGTTTCACCTTCAAAAACTCTAAATGACCATGTTTAACTGAAAGCTAAAATGTTGCAAATATTGTGAAACGTTTTATGCATAACACCACATAAGACTCGTTTTGCATAGAACTTACTCTGTGAGAGAAAGTTCACTGCATGGAAGCCACTCAGCTAGAGAAGGTTCATTGCGTGGAACCTATTCAAGTAGAAAATGTTATGCAAAACTGTTTTATGCCAACAAGAGTATATTCACTAGAGGAGGTTCACTCAACACATCACTACATGACTCATTTTACATAGAACCTACTCATCTAAGAGGACATTCATTAAAAGTGTTTTATAAAACATGCACATCTATGAGAATGTTCATTAAAATTGTTTTACGCTAACCGTCTCATCTCCAAGTATCAAATTGAGAGGATGTTCTCAAAGTTTCAAGTAGAAATTTTAAAAAGCTTACAATTCAACCCCCTTCTTGTAACTCTCTATGGAACCGTCAATTAGTGTGTGATAACTATGTGTATGATCAGAGATTGTTTGATGACACTAATGATGTCAGAGACATATTTTCGACAGATCTTGAGAACATCAAATTGCTGAACACTTATCACGTTGTCGTGGTAATTGATATAACATACAAAACCAACAAGTATCGATTGTCGTTGCATCAAATTGTTTGTATGACGTCTACTGAGATGACATTTTATGCAGAATGGGTATACATGGATGCAGAGTAGGAAGACAACTTTGTTTGGGCTTTAGAGAAGGCAAAGCGTTGATGCAGATATCGATGATATGCACAAGGTCATTGTGACTAATCAGAACGTTGCATTAATGAATGCAATCTACACTATTTTTCTAAGTTCAAAAATTTTGTAACATCAATTTCATATTTCCAAAAATACGATCGCTAAGTGCAAACTAGAAATAAGTAAGTCAGAGTTAAGGGACTTGGTCATGGGTCATGACTACATGGATGAGTGTCATGGATTCTTCATCTGAGGATGAATATGAAGAGCGTTTGTTGATATTACAACACGTGTGCATAAAATTTAAGAAGCTCATTGACTACATGATGAATTTAGAGTTGAACCTATACAAGGACAAATCTGTGACGATTTGGACAGATCGTGTTATGCCCCTAGGGAACACAACTACAAATAGGTACTTCATCATATTTATTAATTCCTTACACTAATGACTATAATCTACAGTTTAATAATATTCATTACTTATTGATTGGACATTCCGTACATGGGAGATTCAAGAGGTTGCTCCAAGATAACATGGGTGATTCGTGTAGTTATTAGGATGTCATGAACAACTGGACTATACTGCAACACAACGAAGTATCGGTGTCGTTCAAGCAAAACATGATTACAGTGGAATACTAGTTCAATAATTCCCTATAATTTCCATAAGTGCGCTTAATCTCATTATTTTAGAAATGGACCGAGCAAATAATTATGTTGGTGTTGACAGTAATGCATGTGGCTGCTCAATTAGAACAGTGCATGAAATACCTTGTGTATGACAGATTTCTAGGTTTATGATGAATGGTGTCGCCATTCTTTTAGTATAGGTGTATATTTGTCGCAACTACATTGCGACAGAAGCGGCGAACAAAAACTTATATGTTCGAAAATCAGGGAGCCTCCACAAAAGTTTATCTTATTAGCAAAAATACTGGAAAAGCCCTTTAAAAAGAGAAATGGTCTTTGAAACTAAATTTTGAGTTTGGGAATCTGTGGTTCCTTGGGCTGACGAGGGTGGGGAGTGATTGCCGATGCATTGAGTGTAAAACTCGTAATTTTTACGATGCGTTATTTGGCGTTATTTATTGTATTTTGTCGTATTTATGTTATAATAAGCAATTTCTTGTTCTCTAAGTAAGTCAATTAATTAAATCAAGATCAAATTATATTTGAGAGTTAATATTTTATATTAATCTGCGGTTCAAATATCGTCGAAAAATTCTAACGAAGTTTCGTCGCGTTTCAAATCGCCGGGCAGTTTCGCCGCAGATAAAATTTCAAACGAACTCCGATTTCGATGAAAATAGAAACGTAACTTGTGGAGACTATTTTTGAGTGTTTGGCATGATTTTTGTTATTTATAATTAAATATTATCACGCGATGAATTAATTTCTCGTAAAATTAATTTTCGCGAATTTATCGGTAACGCGGGTTTTTTGACGCCGTGTTTTAGCAAACCTTAGACTCTAGAATTAGAGAGTAATCATGAGAGATATGAGATTAGAGGGGATGGATTAGTTGATGGGATTAGCATCTTTACTTTATTGATAGGTGTCATTATTTGTGTGATTGGTTGTTTTTACCTTTTTCCTTAATTTACTCTTAACCAAGTGTTTTAAGCGAAAAAAAAATTAAAAACCCTCCCCTTATTCCGTCCTTGGCCAACCCCTCCCTCTCTCTAACCTTCATATCTTCATCTTCTTCATTTCTTGAGAGAGAAGCTCTCCACCTCCGTGGATGCTCCTTCACCAAAGCCTTGATCCACTTCACTTTCTACCTCCATTTTCTTGCTAGTTCTTCTCCTACTACCTCATCTCTACCTAGCTCATCATCAAGCTTTTGGAGAAGCATTTCTTTTCCCCTAAAAAAGCACCCTTGGCCGTGGCCTCATAGGAGGAACAGGTGGTGGTTCCTTTCTCTTTTCCTTCTTGTTTTTATGCTTGTTTTAAGTGTTGTTTTGTGTTGATGATTGAATGAAAGAGATGAGCATGTAAGTCCCCATTCTTGGAAACTCTAGGCGTGAGTCAAGGAGAAAAAGAGGGGCAAAGTGATCTTGATGTTCAATCTTGCCATTGGTTGTTTAATTGAGTTATTGGAAGTTGTTTGATGATTGTTTAAGCAATAGTTTTGTGATAGCATGTTTAACTTGTTGTTTCATGATTTATGCCTATTCTTTAAGTTGGAGAAATGTGGGTTTTGGTTGTTGAATCATGTGTTTAAATGTTAAATTAAATGTTTTGGGTGATTTAATTGTCATTGGAGTAGTGATGCATGGTTAAGTGTAAGAGTTGGTTTATGTTTTGTGCAAAAATTGGTTCTTGAATGACTAGAATGGCATGTAGGACCCAATTAAGTTGTTCTTTAAATTCTTAGCATGATTATGGCTATGATTTAAATGGTTTTGGGATTCTTAAAATTAGTCTAATTGAAAGAACTCTTTGAGAACTCTTGTTTTTGGAAATTGTCTTAGAACATGTCCTTAAATGTGCTTGAGTTATGTCTTGTGTTAACTTGATGTTTATTGCCTTGTAGTATGATCAAAAATGATTTGGAAGTAAATTGTGGTTTATGAAAGAAGTTTTTGTAAATTTTTTTGAGAGAAAAAGGAGTTGTGGCCGAGAGGCCTAGGGAGGTTTTGGAAGGAAAATTTCTTGATGTGAACTTGTCTAAATGCTTGAATGAGTATGTGTTTTAGGCCTTGAAGATTTATGGAAGTGGCTTATTGCTTGATGTTTAGCTTGAAGTTCAAGAAAGGTTTTTAGTTTCAAAACTTTACTTTTTTCAAGTAAGATAATAACTCTAAATTGTTTTGTGTGATGTTACCTTTTCAAGAAAAGCCTTTAGTTTCAAATCTTTTTTTTTTCAAGTAGCTAGTGACCCAAGTGGTTAAGTGAATTGTTGGTTAGAAAAGGGTTAAGCATGAGAGCTTAAGTTTAGTTTAGAATTTACAGAATTGTGCTAAGTTATTTGTGGTGATAGGCGTTACGATTCAGGAGACCGAGCGACGTGGACTTGAGGATTGCGGTGCCCCGTTAGCAAACATCTGTGGTAAGGGCAACTTTAGATATTGATAGGAATTTAATTTCAAGTATTTATGCGAAGAAGTCTGAGAACATCAGGGTTCGAAGTGAGGGTCTTGTACCCCTTCGTTTTTATTACTCTTGATATACTGACTATTTAGTGGGCTTGTCTACAAGTGGTTGGCAGCTCCCCCACACTTGTTTGCTTTCCTCTCTGCCAACTCCATTGAGTTGCAGAGGGATGAACTGCTTTGTTGACTGTCATTGTTTGCTGAGTTATGATTGTTGAGATGAATTGCTTATCTTCTTTGAGCTGACCGCCTTTGTTTTGAGCTTGGCGTGAATATTATTTGATATGCGGTCTAATAATTATTCAATTGTTTCCTGAATTATCGTGTGCGGCGATTTATTTATTGGAGTGGGAGAGTTTAGTCGAGTGGTCGAGTGTCGTGACGTTTTTGAGCTGTGATCCGATTAACCTAGGGTGCTAGGATCCCCTAAACGGCTCCGGCTGGTTTTTCGGCAGATTAGCTAGGCGTCGTAGCGTCAAGGAACCTGAGTTGAATGTTCTAGGGTGAGCGGAAAGCCCAAGGCTATGGCTGACATTCAGTGGATGGATCGGCGTTACATTTCAGAAAATTGTCAAGTGTCGAGAGAATATGAGAATTGAGTCGAGTCTTGTGAGAGTTTGAGTTGCGTCTCGAATACTGTGTATATGTTTGTTTTGCTCATTGTTATGTGTGGTTATTTCATGATTGATTGAGAAGTTGACCCTTTCCCGTGGTACCTTCGATTCATGATGGTTACCCAGCTGATGGCGAAGAGTGTATCGATACCGACGATGAGGACGTCGCCAGCAATCTTCTTTGATTTCCCAGACTTGGAGCTACCCGCGGTGATGGAGTTCGACCCCATCTCCCGTCACGTTGTATATACCGGGGACCTTGTTCAGAGTTTCAGAGAGTATGGTATTGTGGTGAGACAGGAGACTTCACGACACATGGTGAGCTTTCCGATCCGGACGATGCAGATAGTGGACGCCTGACGTACAATGGAGAGAGAGAGGACTGCACCAGCTTCGTCTTCCTCACCTGAGGGACCTCCCGATGTTCCGAGGCATACTACTCCCTATTTTGCTTCCCGAGGATGAGGACAAGGACTGAGGATCAGAGTGACCGCTCGCAAGAGTGTGATTCGACGCGGGACTGCAGGAGCGTCTACTTCCAGAGCTGCGGTCATCTTGACTCCTCCAGTTGAGCCGGTTTCCCCTCCTGTTGTTAGGACCTCCACTCCACCAGCGGATCCGCCTCCTGTCTGTTCTGTGTACGGCGAGGCTGACTGTCTTGGGGCGAGATCTGATGAGGACGATATGGTCGGAGAGTATGTTCCTAGTGATGTACCAGAGGTTGTGCCTGCTGCGGCACCTTTTATCGATTTGACTAAAGAGGACTCGATGGATGAGGAGGAGAATCCATCTGAGGATCCGGGTAGTTACATGTAGTTATCGTGTTGTCTGACTGTTGTTACGTTATTTTGGATGACTGTAGTATTTGCTTTTGGTGTACAGTTAGTTGGTGACCAGTCGGGCTCAGGATGTTTTTTGTACTATAGGGTAGACTGGCAGTTTACTTTGGGAGCAGCCCCCTGCGTGGGTGTCTGCCGGGAGTACCGTCGGGGTATGACTACTCTTATGAGGGCCTTTATACCATATGTGTGTTCTCTGTATATTTCTGCACTGTTTTCTTTTACACGTACTGTATTTGATGACTTGTCTATATATGCATGTATGTATCCCAGTGCATGTGCCTTGTGTCAAAGATTGCAGCATGTTTCGAAATGCTGTAGCTACTCTGTGCGTACTTGCGGATGACGTTGTTTTTTTTATAAAAAAAATATGTATCGCATTTTCGGAAGAACTCAAGAGTATCATTTTAAAAATGCATCGCATACAGGTTTAGTTCTAGTTTAGTAGCAGTCCGAAAAAGGGTCGTTACATTGAGCATGTACAAAAAGCGGCTCCTGGCAACTTCTAATCTAGAGGACATGTGAATGAACTGACTTCACGCTGGAATGAGAGGGATCATGAAGCTGTGCAGGTATGAGACTGCATAGTTAAAGGAAGACTATAAAGAATTGATTGGTACTACCTATACCAACAAGATGCATCTTCTTTTAGGGAGCCTAGAATATAAGAACTCCAAAGTTAAGTGTGCTTGACTTAGAGCACTCTTGGGAAGGGTGACCTTCTGGGAAGTTTTCCAGAAAGTGTGTGAGTGAGGACAAAGGACGCCAAAAAGACATGTGCTGGTTTGTCAGGACAGTTGGCAATTCTGAAAGTAGTCTGGGCTATTACAAATGGTATCAGAGCGAACCACTCCCAGTACGGTGTGGTTCAGGGATGAACCAGGCGTAAGCTGGTAGGCATGTGGTGCCTGACGCTGACAAGGGCGGGGAATGATTGTCGGTGCATTGAGCATGGACAAAGAGTGGCTCTTGGCAGCTTCTAGGCTAGGGGACACGTAAATGAACACAATTCACATCTGAATAAGACGGATCCTGAGGTTGTGCAAGTATGAGATTACATAGTTGAAGAAAGACTTAGAAGAATTGATTGGTACTACCTATAACAACAAGATGCATCTTCTTTTTAGGACCCTAGAACATAAGAGCTCCATAGTTAAGGGAGCTTGACATGGAGCACTCTTAGGGTGGGTGACCTTCTGGGATGTTTTCCAGAAAGTGTGTGAATGAGGTCAAAGCACGCTGAAAAGACCAGTTTTAGTTTGTGGGGACATTTTGTAACACCCTAATCCACTAATGCTATTCTTATTATAAAAAAGTTTGATTTCGAAATGCTTTATAAAAATAGTCGGGTTTCTTTTTCTAACACTAATCGTTTTGGGAGTAAAAATTAAAATATTCCCTTTGATACGAAACTCACATTCATAAAATCATTTTCTAAATAAAAGTGACACGCTCTAAAATCATTTTCATGGTAAGTTCAAATTCAAGAAAACTTCTTTGTTCATACAAATCCAAACCTTGAACGTGAAAACCATTACCAATTTGGGAATTGAGTTTCAGGAAACCTTTTCTAGGACGTATACATTGAAAATCATTTCATGTCGATACCAAATCTTACACAATCTTTATACAAATATTACAACTGGATCTAAAATATATTTACAAAACTTAACACAATACATTTATACTTTATTTACAAATACTCTTCCTGAATATCCAAATTCAACTTAAAAGACATCTTCAGTTCTCCAAGCCAGACAACTAAAAATAATAAATGGAGTGGAATGAGATAAAAATCTCAGCAAGTGTTCCTGACACACATGCACCCGACAATTAATAGGCAAAGCATGAAAAGAAGGCAAGTGTTCATACAACAGGCATAATGAAGCTATAATACAATTTGAGTCATGTAGCACATAAGACAAACCATGTTAAATTCAATAGCAACAAATTCCTATTCATACAGGCACAAGATCAAGTACAAGGTAGGCAAGCACAAGGTCAAGTGCAATGTCTACCCATTTCAAGAACACATAACTCAAACATAAAGCAATTACTTCTTCATAATCAGAAACTAAAGTCTTATAATGACTATTCATTTTTTTTAACGTCCTGCGCAAGAGTCAATTTCAAAGCAATTTGCGACTCGTCAAGGGACTTGTCATGGCCACACGTGAGTAGACTTGTCACAAAGTATTTGCCACTTACGATGGACTTGTCATAGAGTATTTGCCACTTACGGTGGACTTGTCACTGAGTAGTTGTCACTTACGGTGGACTTGTCACAGAGTAGTTGCCACTTACGGTGGACTTTGTCAAAACAAGATTCAGTATCACGACATAATTCTCTAAGTTACAACACAATTCATTTAACTTAACTTACTAAGTCTAGTTTGACATGAGCAATCACCTAAACCCATTCCATGATATTTAGGGCAGGAATCATTCCACAATAAAATTCAGCATATTAACTAATTTAGATGCATATCCTAGCGCATTTAATTCCACAATCCAATTAGACATTTAACCACCACATATTATTTGTCAAAATAACCAATCCATCAAGAACCACGTCAAAGCATCATCACAATCAATATTACATCATAAGTTATACATATTTAGACCTTAAACATTTTCAAAGTCATCAATCATAATCACAAGCGATTTCAGTCAAATATTATCAGAATACACTCATACGCAAATGATTCAATTTGATTCATTGCTCCTACAATGAACACACACCAGGACTCACGTCACCACATAAAAACACACCATTGCTCATACAATGGTACACACAAAGCACATAGAGACACGTTCGGGGTCACGGGATACCCCTAACAAAGGAAACACTCACCTGAACTGAGCTTTAAGAATCACTTAGCACATAATCCTCTTCCGGCAATCCCAAAATCAACATAACGGCAGGCTTACAGCTCTTGAATCGAAATATGCTCCACCTTCCTCATCAACGATCATAACCAATGTCTCGTCATGGTGATAAAATCACAGCCACAACAGCCAATACCAAATCAATCAATTTATCAACCAATGATACAATTTAAAATTGCTTAATACGAGTCGTACAATTATCGAAATCGAATTAAACAATTAGGGAGAAGGGTTTACCACAAAGGTTCACCATAACCACAATGAGAAGGAGTCCACCCAAACAGAGGTGACAACGATAGTCGGGACAAAGCTCACGCTCAAGCTCACAGTGGGGGATGTCCAGAATATGTCAGAACAATAGAAACAAGGTTTTAGTTTCAAATTCTGCCAAGGACATATAGAACCAAAAAAAAATCATAGAGGAAAGGACGAAGGCTTCCCAAGGATCTCGACCGTGGCTGAGATGGTGGTTCCTGGCCTAACCAGTGGGAACCGAAAGGAATAGACCCGAACAGATGTGATTTGGAGAGAAATCAAATGGGTCACGGTGGTTTTGTGGAGAACTAGGGACGGATGGTTCTCAATCCAGGCGAGAAAGGACGGTGACAAGGCCATCCGAGTCGCGCCTGAGAGGCTGTGACGACGCCAGATTCGCAAAGTCAGAGAGAATATCAAAAAATCTGAGGCTACGGAGCTACCATGGTCTGTGGTGGTCTTAGATCCTTGGTGTAAGGCGGTCGGTCGCTGGAAGACGGTTCCTGAAAGGCAGCCCAAATCGCGCTCACAACGGTGGCAGTGTGACTTCCGTTAAGGAGAGAGAGGGAGAAAGAGAGAGAGGGAGAAAGAGAGAGAGAGAGAGCACGAAACAGAGGGGGAGAAAGGGGCTTCGTGGCGGTGGTCATGGTGGTTCGAATGGTGCCAAAGAGGCAGCCACCATGGAGGAAGAAATGGATGAGAACCTGAGAGAGAGAGCTCCAAAAAAAAGGGGTGCGGCGCTGCTGCTTAGAGAAGAAGGAGGAATAGAAATAAGGGATTTCGTGGGGGTGCATCATTAATTTTGGGGGTGCATGTAGTAAAAGGCCCAAAACTCAAATTTGTATATTTTTAAAACCTTTTAACCCCTCAAACTCATTTTAACACCACTTTAACCCAAAATATTTTCCCCAAATAAATGAAATATTAAATACTAATATTTTATATAAAATAAAATAATTAATAAAATAATCAAATAATATGCTACCAACATTTTCTAAAAATACAAACAAATATCAATCAAACATTTTTCGACAATTCAAACACACATAGGGGATCAGAATTACTAACCCTGCAAATCGTGATAATTATGAAATAAATACATTTTTAAAAATATAAAATGTACGAAAAATGTGGGGCGTTACACATTCGGCAATTCTGAAAGTAGTCTGGGCCATTACAAATGGTATCATAGCGAACCACTCCCAATACAGTGTGGTTCGGGGACAAACCAGGCGGAAGCTGGTGGACATGTGGTGCTTGAGCCTGACAAGGGTGGGGAATGATCGCCGGTGCATTGAGCATGGACAAAGAGTGGCTCCTGGCAGCTTCTAGGCTACGGGACACTTGAATGAACCCAATTCACACAGGAATAAAAGGGATACTGAGGTTGTGTGGTTATAGGACTGCATAGTTGAAGGAAGACTTAAAAGAATTGATTGATACTACCTATACCAACAAGATGCATCTTTTTTTGGGGAATACAGAACATAAGAACTCCATAGTTAAGCGAGGTTGACTTGGATCACTCTTGAGATGGGTGAACTTCTGGGAAGTTTTTCAGAAAGCGTGTGAGTGAGGACAAAGCACGCTGAAAAGACCCGTGTTCGTTTGTGGGGACATTTGGAAATTCAGAAAGTAGTCCGAGCCGTTACAGAATCGATTATGTGTAGCGAATATATTAGCACCCTACAACATCTGTTATAAAAATGGTAACCTATAATTAAATGAGCAAACTTTTATGTTAATTTTAAATAGTTATTTTACCCGGAAAAGAATATAAATGCAAAAAGTTATTTATTTATTTAGATTATTTAGATTAAACAAAAGAGAAAAATATGAATTTTTATTATTTAGCTTGACAAAGTAGGAACCTTGCTCCTACGTCTCCATTGGTGCAATAAGAAATACACAGCTAAGGTTTAGACACCCCTCGTCCCATCATAGTAACCTTTAACTAATTAGCCTTAATCATTTATCTTGTCGTTAATAAATACAGCGAAAACACGTAGGAATTTAAACTAAAATACACAGTGGAAATAAGCACACATAATGTACACTATAGGCATCAGTATAAAGTTCCAGTGGCCACTCCATGGGCACACCTACATCAGAGTGCAAAGGAAAACAAAGAAAGCCAAAGATGGAAGCATAGCAAAAAGGTGATACAGTCATCCTCAAAATACAAACTAGAGGTTAACATGTGCCTCATCAAAAGGAAACCACCAACAAACGGAAGCAAAACAAGACTCCTAACCATAGGTACGTAATTGGGTATCGGAGCTCTCGCTCTACGATCCCTAACTACAGAGAAAGGCAAAAGGTAGTCATCAACTCAAAATTCCCCCAAATGGGGATCCTCAGACTCGTCCATATCAACAGATGCATGAACTGCGCCATCCTCAGCAACATCAACCTCCTCGATACCTATGTCTAACATACACATAGCACATACACACAAACACATGTACAGGGAGATAAGAACAACATGATCACCATAAAATAGGAAAGTAGCAGTAGAAGGCAATACAAAGTATACAACATGCAAATAATCAGATATACCATGTTTCACATTCCTAACTTAGACACTAATTATTTATCACACTGTGGTTACCTAATTACAGACTCGTGGCCACTAACTACACGGCTTGTTATACTCTTCACCACTAAGTGTACAACCCTATGTCATAATGTACTCATCACCACTCAGAGTATCAGTCAATTGTCCAAGCAACATACCCTGCTCATCGTGACCTATAAGAGCACATCCCCGTAGCCCCGAATAATCAGGGTCGGGTATCTAAGCCTGCACTCGGGATCATTCATTAAGGACTTGAAGTTCATAGCACTCGTCGGGGTAAACGGACACTATATCGGTACCACGATATAATAGTGGCCAAACTATCGGCCTCCTGTGGAATATTTTGGCCCCCATGGTAAACACCTCCAAGGTCTATGTGACATGCACTGTTACTTCGTACTCGTGCTCGAGTATCTCCTAACCTCGTGCACCACACACGGCTGTGACATAGCACCAACACATTCAATTTAAAACCTCACACCACTCACATATCACTTTACACTTAGGCTCACTATTATTCACTTTATTCATTATTCACACTATGCATATTACATCTCACATTAGTCATATTCTCAATTACTTAGTCATTTAGCAGCTAGACAACACTTTATATCACATACTATACACTTAGTGCATCACACTTGACATTTCATCACATAAGCACATATCACATATTCCTACACAAGTTTCTAGTATCATACATAGTACATAAATTCACTATTATACACTAAGTAGGTCAAACATAGGACCTAAAACACACAATATTGCTCCTATGGTGGTTGATGGGTTCACGATACCTGTCCTCAGATACCGTAAATCGTAACCCCTATCCTTAGGTGTTACTGACCTCAACCTCTAGTAGGGCTTAGGTACCCTATGTATACAATTTATATTATTCTACACTAGCAATCCCGGTAAAAATGTATTCTTAGTTCCACCTGGATTCCAAAGCGTTAACTTGGCGTTCCACCAACTTCTAAGGCCTCAACCACGGAAACACAAGCACAAACTCCTCTCTCCCTAACACGTCCAGGTTCTGTCCCTCCTAATTAAAATACCATGAGTTGTCCAAAAATTCCACTGAGCACATCCACACGGTACATAATTCACCGGAAACACAGAAATGCACTCAGATTAGAATTAGGACAAACTATGGAATTACAAAAATATGAGGAAGGCCACGGCCAGCCCTGTCTAGAGGTGCCCAATAATCATACTTACCCAAATTCAACTTCTGACAAGGTTTCTCGGACGTTCAGTACCTGCACTTACACCAAAACCCTAAAATACGAAGAATAGTTAATTTGGGGCTATGAGAATCAATCATGAACCACAAGTTCTTAATCATAAACACTGGAAATAGGGGTTCTCCCCTCTGTTTCGTGGTGTATGGAAGCTCCTCCGGGAGTTTCGGCAATACCTAAGCTCGTTTGGTACCCGTTTGGCTCAACCGGGGTCCAAAACACCGTTTGATTAAGGTTTGGATTGAGAACCTTGATTCACCACACCAAAATTAGAAAGGAACTGATCAAAAGAGTATTAAGGTGCTTAGGTTTACTTGGCAAAACTTCGCTCAGAGATATGCCCTAAAAAGCACAAATGACAATGAATTGGTAGAATCAAATGATTGAACCGGCACTTGAGACGGCTTGGGATTGAATCACCAAAACTTGGAATGTATAAAAATGGTGTTTTCTGGTTGAAGATGAGTATTAGGGTCGTGGTTCAGAAGGAGAAGTGGTAAAAATGGTTCAAAATGGGTTTAATGCCCTTAAATAGGAAAATTACAAGCTGGGCGCACTTTACTCACGCTCTAACACGCTTCGTGCGCAGGTTGCACGCGAGCCAGCTGCAGCCTACGCACGCCTGCTTGCGTCGCGATAGGTCTCAGGTCTCTTCACGTTGAAGCTTTCCCACGCATGTCTGCCACGTGACTCCATGCATGAAAACCACATGCCAGCTTCTGATTGCATCGCGTGCCACGTTCTGGTGTACCATAGACCAGTGCGTCCCATGCGCTTTTGAACAGTTTTGTCCGTTTTCGCGCGATTTCTTCGATTTCGATGCTCGTACGACCCAAAACTTGGTATCCTAACACTTAAACATCATTCTAAACACATAGAACACATGATTGACCTCAGAATTAAGGATTTACTATCCCAATTACTTGCTCAAAAACTCGCACTTACTCGCACTTACACACCATTTGTTCCTTTCCCTTTTCTACAAACCCCACAGGTTGATACATATAAACATCTTCCTCTAAATTCCCATTCAGAAAGGCAGTCTTTAGATCTATTTCATGTAATTCAAGGTCATAATGAGCTACAAATGCCATGATAACTCTAAAAGAATCTTTCTTATAAACAGGTGAAAAAGCCACCTTATAGTCAATGCCATCTTTCTGAGTAAAATATTTGGCAACAAGTCAGGCCTTATAACATTCGATATTGCCATGAGAGTCACACTTAGTCTTAAAGACCCATTTACACCCAACTCTCTTACATCTTTCTGGCAATTCTACAAGGTCCCACACACAATTCTGTTCCATTGATTTAAGCTCATCTTTCATGGCATTTAACTATTTATCAGAATTATTGCCATTAATGGCATCTAAAAATGAAACAGGATCATTATAAATTCCTAAGTCATTTTCCAACTCTTTTAGATATACCATATAATCATTCGGAATAGCAGACTTCCTTTCTCTTTAGGATCTTCTTAATACTATTTCCTGTGGCTATTCTACTATAGGTTCATTGGTAACTTCGGGATCATTAGTTTGTTGTTCTTCGTGATTGTTATGCAATTCAACACAAGGAACAACAACTGTAGAAGTAGAAGCACGAGTTACAGGGACTAGTACTTTAACTTCCTTAATCTCCACATTTCGTAAAGGTTCACCCCACTATTTTCACCATTTTCTATAAACCTAGCATTTTCAGTTTCAATGATTCTTGTACTATGGGTAGGACAGTAAAATTTATACCCCTTAGATTTTTTTTGGATAACAAATGAAATATCCACTGATTGTTCTTGCATCCAGTTTATTTTCTTGTGGATTATATATTCTTATTTCTATCTGACAACCCCAAACATGCAGGTGCCTTAAACTGGGTTTCCTACCTGTCCACAGTTCTCAGTTCAAAAGGTGTCTTTTGAATTGCCTTACTAGGAACCCTATTTAACAAATACATGGCAGTGTTTAAGGCATACATCCACAACGATGCGGGTAAAGATAAATTACTTAACATACTCCTAACCATATCCAATAAGGTTCGGTTTTTCCTTTCTGATACACCATTTGAACGTGGCAAAAACACAAGAAAGGGGGTTTGAATTACGTTTTAGAAATCTTTTTGCAAAGCTTGTGTATTTTTGAAAACCTTTTCAAAACATCTCTTTAACAAAATAGCAAAGTAAATAAGTAAAGAGAAGAGAAGGGAATAACACAGTGATTTATACTAGTTCACTATCACCTGATAGCTACGTCTAGTCCCTTCACACACTTGAAGGAATTCTCCACTATAATCAACTTATTACACTTGAGAGCATACTACTGCCAAACTGGCTATACTCACAACTTCTTAGAACGACTTAGTACAATCCAGCCTCTAAGGAATACAGCCACTACTGGCTAAATACAGTGTTCAAAAGTAGTTTAAAACAGTAACAATAACTCTCAGCAGAGAGGATTTACAATGAAAAACTTAAGTACAAAGAATAGCTTTCAAACAGAAAGAATAAAACGTTTAAGTGCTTGTTCAATGTGATCTCAGAGACTTGGAATAATTCTTGATTGCTCACTTGTCTCGCAAGTTTGTATCAATTCGTTAACCTTCTTCTGTGGAATAAGTAAGGTATATATAGCTAGGGTTATGAATAGTGTCATTGTGGCCTAACACCTCTTTCACTAATGGACAAAACTTCAGATCCCCCTTTTTTTGGCTTTTAGCAAGTCACGTTGCTTTTAACTCTGCTTTTGCATACTGACACAGTAGACAATAGCAGGATCTTGTCTCTTATGACCTTTTTCAATATGAGACACTTCTAGAGCAAGTTTTTCTGAAGATTATATCCTTTGGCATTTCCTTTGGCATTTGATTTCTCGTACATTAAAATACTCATCAATGAGGTCTTTTTAATACTTGAAGTAGCCTTTAATGAACACTTAGTCTGATTTTGAATCAGAGCATCTGTCAAACAGACAATGCTAGTTATTGAGATGCTCTGTTCACCAGAGTGAGCTTGAAACGGAGGCAAGTTCTTCAATACAGAATTTGTTTGCCTTTCATATATTGGACTCATGTAGAAACGGACGAAGGCTTTTACTATGTAGTCTGTTCATGGTCTGTTTGAGCATTGACCAACATCATAGCATTGACTACCAATAGAGCTTTGACCATTTCAGAGCATGATTTCATAGCGAGGCTATAAGATAATGACGTCAGCAACACTTTCCAGACGATCATTGCCAGACTCAGACTCATGAAACGGAGGGTGAAATGCAAACATAAGCATAGTCTTCTCAGATAATTCCTTCTAATAAATAGTGACTTCTACACACTAACAAACACAACAGAGGATAAATTGTTCTATTAATTATTTGTTATCATCAAAACAATTAAGGGTCATTATTTCTGAATCCACTTGATTCCAACAATCTCCCCGTTTTTGATATATATATTGATGAACAATTTTCCATTAGAAAAATATTTACTAATGAGAATTTCAGAGGCTCCCCCTGAATTAAGCATATGTAAATATTTTCTAAGTGTAATGTCATATCAGATAAATGTATCACATCAGAGCATTTCAAATAAAGTATTAGAGCATTCACTTTCAGAGTGATGTATCAGAGCATATATATATATTAATACTGCATGAGAACATTTATTCCAAAATAATGTATCAGAGTAAATAATGCCTAATGCAATGCATGATGACACTTGGTTGATACATTAGGTTCATCAATTACTCTATACTTCTCTATTTTCTTCTCCCCCTTTTGACATTAACCAAAAAGGTCAAAAAAATATAAAGAACATCATGGTCAAAACAGAGTATTGAAAGATATAGTTAAAACAAATTGAGAACAAAAAATGATTTCATTAATCAGGTAAAAGTACCGAATTACAAAAAGTTTTTAATCAAGGAAAAGAAAAACAAAAAGAGTGAAAACCTAATGGCTATCTAAGGTTTCTTCAGCTGATCCATAATAAACTGCAGCATAGCAGTAACATCATCATGTCTCTTGTTTGATGCTTCCATGAATTGCTTGAAGTTTCTGTTGTCTTCAACAAGTTGGTCCAACACTTCTTTTGGAACCACAACAGAGTGACTAATTGATGCAGAAGCAGAACCAAAAGCAGAGGGCTGAGAAACCATTACAGTTGAGGCAGGAGAAGGAGTTACTAGTTCAGGTGTAGATGGAGGTACAGGGGCAGGCTCAGGTTCCTAAACAGCAGGGGTTACTCCCCTTTGAGGTACTCTCCAAGCAGGAGCAGTCAGAAATCTCCTATTTCTCTCAAGCTGTTCTTTTTTGTGATTCTCAAACCAGAAATTCACAAAGTGCCAGTTTGCAAAGAAGTCCTCTTGAGCCAGTGCAGTACCAACACCGTCCATTCTATCCTCTTCAATATATCTTTCTATATCCAGCTCAAACTGCCTCTTTGCCTTAAACATCTCAAATCCAGCAAAGAGGCGAGGATTTGGCTGAGGCACAATGGTTGCTTCACGATGGTTGAGTGGAGGTTCACAGCCAATTTGAGTAACTGGGGTTGCTATGGCAGGAGGTGGTTGAATTGGTGGTTCAATGATAGTGACATCATTATCATTTTGTTCAAGGTCTTGAACTACTTCTGAGGCAATTGTAGCAGCAATGACAATGTCATTATCTACAATTGGTTCAGTAGTAGGTTCAGACACAGGGTGGATTGGTGAATGTGGTAGAGAGATAATGTGTGGTGGTGAAGGTAATAGGATAGCAAGTTTAAGAGAGGGATGTGAAAAGGGTGTTAAGGTAGTAAGGGTTTGAGCTTTACAAATCATATCAGAGCCAGGAGTAGAAGATTGGGGTTCCCGATTGATAGTTTCAGTGACTATTTCAGGTTGTGAAGGGAGGTTTAAATCAGGTTGAACTGGTGGTGGTGATTTAGGTCTAGGTGGAGTGGTAGGTTTAAGTTGTGGTGGTGTTTATGTGGTTTGTGGTTGTGGTGGTGGTATTGGTTTAGAAGAGTTTAGAAGAATAACAGAGATAGGCTCAATGTAAGGTATTGA
Source organism: Calophaca sinica (assembly GCA_037113605.1). Classification (NCBI taxonomy): domain Eukaryota; kingdom Viridiplantae; phylum Streptophyta; class Magnoliopsida; order Fabales; family Fabaceae; genus Calophaca; species Calophaca sinica. Next base: position 47,585,121 of record CM073734.1, on the reverse strand, counting down.
GACTTTGGGTATAGGTCTTTGTCTCTGACTCAAAGGGGCATGATCTTCTTCATCATCATCAGATGAAGAGGAATCATAGGGTAGGGAAGGTAGGTTAGATGAAGTTGGTTTAGAGGTTTGTGGTTGAGGGATTGGATTAGAAGGTGGGGGTTGAGAGGATTGAGATAGTTGGGTTGCAGAGGAACCAGTTTCAGCAGTGCCAGAACCATAGACAGAATCATACAGATGAACAACTTGATCAAGTACCTTGGTTTTCTTTTGAGGTATTCCACTGAGCTCGTGAATCCTCTTCCTCTTAGTAGTAGTTGCAGCAGCAACATGAGAGGGAGCAGTAGCAGTAGTAGAGGCTTGTTCCTGAATCCTTTTGGCTCTCAACTCAGCATAAAACTGAACGGCTTCTTCACACGCCTTTTTTAGGAACTCTATTATTACTTCTTTCTTGTCTTCATCCTCTTCAGGCAGCAACAAGGGCATGCAAGCAGGTCTCACTGGTGGAACCAGTGGAGGTGCATGCGAACCAATGGAGATTCCAGCACTCTTGTTACTCTTCTTCTGGGTTCAACAGGGGCAACATCAGTAATTTTCCTTTTGCCCTTCCTGACAGGTCTGTTCTCAGCTTCTTCCTCCTTCTGAATATCAGTAATGACTTCAAAAGATAAGACCTTCGTTTTCTTCAAGTTGTCACTGTTGAAGATCGGTGCACTGCTAGTTTGGAGTGCAACTCTAACTTCTTCAGTGTTTAGGCTTGAAGATCCCTAATCAACCCTTGGTTATCCAAAATTGCAGAGATCAACCTTCCATAGGGTGTATTCAGGCTCTTCCTTTTTCTGGAGAAGGCAATGTTTCTGCACAGGTGATTGAAGATAATACTTGGCAGGTTGATCTTGGATTTGAGTTCGTAATGCCATATTACAAACTTGGTCTGTGCTCACAGTGTCAACCGACCTGGACTTGGGTAGAATGTAGTTCTTGATGATCTTGAAGAGCACCCGGAACGTGTTCTTCATGTCCACAGCCTTTAAACCTTCAAGTTTCTCATAGATGGTAGCGTTGATGGTGTTCATCCCATCATACCCATTTTCCCAGTTTTCCTTGATTATCCTTCTAGAATTAGGGCACTTGATAACATCAGAAATCAAGTCCTGCGTAACCACTATGTGGCTTCCTTGCACATAGATGTAGAGAGTGTTGTCTTTAGGCCTAGCAAACCTCCAGAATTCCTTGACCAACTCGGGATAGATGGGGTAGTTTTCCATGTAGAAGAAATCTATGATGCCCATATCAGCAAAGTCAGTTCTGAAATCGTACTCATTATCAGCCAAATCTTGGAAGTTCACTTGTGATTCACACATCACTTTCAGTTGGTGTTGCTCCGCATTCATCATAATAGGTTGATGTTCTTCCTCGGGACTAAACACTTGCTGTTGTGGAGCGGCCATTGCAAAGAGCAGGTAGCGAGAGAGAGGTTTAGGGTTTCAAGAGTGAGCCTTCTGAGGGAGAGATAGAGTGGGTAGTGGGTGAGTGAAGTGAGTGAGTGAGTGAATTTAAAACATGTTGAAGAGGGCAAACCGTCTTGTTGAGTTTTCAAAATAAATGAAATAAATAACCTGTCGTCTCATAAGTGAAACGTGTCATGCTTAGTCTTAAAGAGTCGCAGTAAAACTATCCTCGGACAGTAAAAATATTATGACGCAAAGAGAGCAATTCTTATCCACAACGCATCAACCAGTCTTAGAGAGATACGTGTACACAAAGATTCCCAGAGGGACTTAGTAGTAAATGCATCAGACTCACATGAATATGAACAGTTAACAGATATATGCAAAAATAGATGATATTAATAATTAATATAGTATAATATAAACAGAGGCAATCTAAAAATAGAGGCATATAAGTATAACAGAGGAACACATAAAAACAAAAACACTTGTGAAAAACAGACGCAATAACAAAAATAGAGGCACTCGTGAGAAATAAAAAAAACACATGAAAACAGAGGCACATAAGCAATTAGATGCAAGTATTTCAGAGGCACATAAAACAGAGGCAAATATATTCAAATTAAACACTTATTCCTTTATAAGATGAAAATTCAAATTCTTTCTTATAAAGTTGAATCTATCTTCAGCAAAGGGTTTTGTAAAGATATCTGCCCATTGATGGTCAGTACCAATAAATTTAATTTTCAAGTATCCCTTTCTGAACATAGTCTCTAATGAAGTGATATTTAATTTCAATATGTTTAGCCCATGAATGCAAAATAGGATTCTTAGTCAAACATATTGCAGAGGTATTATCACAGAATATAGGTATGTTACTCTCTTTAATCTGATAGTCCTCAAGCTGATACTTCATCCATAGTAGTTGTGAGCTACAGCTTACTGCAGATATGTACTCAGCTTCTGTTGTCGATAGAGCAATTATGCTTTGTCTTTTGCTAGATCACGAGATAAGGTTTGCTCCAAGAAATTGGCAGCCACCACTTGTGCTCTTTCTTTCAATTCTATCTTCAGCAAAGTTAACATCACAGAAACCTACTAACTTGTAATTATCTGAATTCTTATAAAACAAACCAAGATTAGTAGTTCCTTTGAGATACCTAAAGATTCTCTTAACAGTAGTTAAGTGAGAGTCTCTAGGATCAGAGTGGAATCTTGCACATAAGCACACACTAAACATAATATCTGGCCTTGAGGTAGTAAGATAAAGGAGTGAACCAATCATACCACTATATACCTTTTGGTCTACCTTTTTACTACATTCATCTTTGCTTAAAGCACATGTTGGATGCATTGGTGTGCTCATTGGTTTGGTTTCCTCAAGCTTGAACTTCTTCAAAAGTTCTTTTACATATTTAGTCTGATGGATATAGGTTCCATCTTGACATTGCTTGATTTGAATACCAAGGAAGAATTTCAATTCCCCTATCATACTCATTTCAAACTCATTGTGCATAAGCTTAGAGAATTCCTCACAAAGAGATTCATTAGTAGCGCCAAAGATAATATCATCAACATATATTTGAACTACAATAAAATGCTTTTTAGATGATTTTCTAAAGAGTGTAGCGTCCACCTGACCTCTTTCAAAACCATTTGACATTAAAAAAGAACTCAGTCTATCATACCAAGCTCTTGGGGCTTATTTAAGACCATAGAGAGCCTTTTTAAATTTGAAGACATGCTCTGGATAAGCAATATCTTCAAATCCAGGTGGTTGTTTTACAAACACTTCCTCGCTTATAAAACCATTTAAAAATGCACTCTTTACATCCATTTGATATAAAGTGATGCCATGATGTGCAGCAAATGATAATAGAATTCTAATTGCTTTAAGTCTAGCTACAGGTTCAAAGGTTTCAGAATAATCTATACCTTCTTCTTAGGAATACCCTTGAGCAACTAGTCTAGCTTTATTTCTTACCACTTTGTCATTTTCATCAAGTTTGTTTCTAAAAATCCACTTAGTTCCAATGGCTTGCTTATCCTCTGGTGGAGGCACAAGCTTCCAAACACCATTTCTCTGGAATTGATTAAGCTCTTCGTGCATAGCAAGGATCCATCCATCATCTGTTAGTGCTTCATCAATTGTCTTGGGTTCTATTTCCGACAGCAATGCAAAGTCAAAATATTCCCTAAGAGATGATCTTGTTCTAACTCTATCACTTGGTTCACCAATAATCTGGTCCTTTGGGTGATGAGTTTTGAACTTCCAGTCAGTTATAGTCTCTTCTTGAGTCTTATCATCAGACACAGAATCAGAGCCAGCATCTGTGACACCATTATCTATTTCTTCGTTTATCTGCATATCTGCAAAGATCTCATCTAGCTCTGACTTTTCATTGTCAGGCTTCTTATCATCAAATCTCACATGCATTGACTCGTCAACAATTAATGTTTCTTTGTTGTATACTCTGTAAGCTTTAGAGCGTTCAGAATATCCCAAAAAGATAGCTTTGTGTGATTTTGAATCAAATTTTTTAAGACTATCCTTTGTATTGAGATCAAAGCAGTCACACCCAAATTAGTGAAAATAAGAAATGTTAGGTTTTCTTCCTTTCCATAATTCATAAGGAGTCTTATTCAAGGTAGGTCTAATATAGATTCTATTTTGAATATAGCACGCAGTGTTTACTGTTTCTGCCCAAAAGTGCTTTGCAACATTAGTTTCATGAATCATGGGTCTGGCCATCTCTTAAACAGATCTATTTTTCCTTTCTACAACACCATTTTGTTGCGGTGTTCTAGGAGATGAAAAATTGTGAGAGATGCCATGCTCTTCACAAAAGTTTTGAAATTGTTCATTTTCAAATTTTCCACCATGATCACTTCTAATTGTTGTAATACAAAAACCTTTTTCATTTTGCACTTATTTGCAGAAAACAGAAAACATTGTAAATGACTCATCCTTGTGTGAAAGGAATTTTACCCATGTCCATCTAGTATAGTCATCAACAATTACAAGACCATATTTCTTTCCAGACAAAGATGCAGTTCTTGTTAGACCAAATAAATCTAATTGCAAAAGCTCAAGTGGCCTTGAGGTGGAAACAATATTTTTAGATCCAAATGAAGATTTTGTTTGTTTCCCTTTTTGGCATGCTTCACAAAGAGCATCAGATTGATACCTAAGATTTGGTAAGCCTCTAACAAGTTCCTTCTTGTTAAGCTTTGAGATTAACCTCAAGCTGGCATGACCCAATCTTTTGTGCCAATCCATTGTTCTTCATCAAATGACAAAAAGCATTTGACATTTTGATTTACCAACTCAGAAAGTTTTATTTTATAGATATTGTTCTTTCTCTTTGCTTTAAAGAAAATGGAGCCATCTTTCTTGCTTTTAACTATACAGGCATAATCATTGAAGCCAACGTCATAACCACTATCACATAATTGACTTACACTTAGTAGATTATGTTTCAGGCCATCAACAAGTAAAATATTATCATTAGAAGGTAGAAATTTCTCACTAATTCTTCCACTTCCAATGATTTTACCTTTTTGGTTTCCTCCAAAACCAACTGTTCCACTTTCTTTAAGTTGAAGCTCTTGGAACATATGTTTTTCTCCCATCATGTGACGTGAGCACCCACTGTCCAAGTTCTAGAAGGAAACTTCTCCTTCTTATTTTTCAATACATAATAAGTACTTCAAATGTGTCCTTTCTTATTGTAGAAAGTACAAAGCAGATAGTCACTATGATTGTTGGTATCCTTAGATTGTTTTGAAAGGTGGGTTCCTCTGGTTTGTAACCAAGACCCTTTTTACATTTTGGCTTACGTCCCAAATCATAGATGCTTGTTTGCTTCATGTAACACACTCAGCAAGAAATCTTTGAAATCTTTCTTCATATTTTGAAGAGTTACATTCAATCTTTTCCTCAGCCTTAGAGATGTCATTCACAAGATGGTGATTTTTAGCTTTGAGCTTCTCATTCTCTTCATTGAGTATTAGAAATTCTTTTGAAAGTTTTGAGAATTTCTTTTTCAAAGCTTTATACTCAATGTTGAGCTTAGAAGACTCATCTAAGAGTTCATCAAAAGCTTTTTGAATATCAGAAGATGAGTTAGAGTCTACCTCTTCGTCTTCTTCTTCACTATTTGATCCTATGGTAGCCATCAAAGCCATGTTGGCTTGTTCCTCATCATCATCAGACGATGATGAATCAGAATCATCCCATATTGCCATGAGACTCTTCTTCTTCTTGCCTTTGAAATGTTCGGGCTTTTTGCTCTCGTAGCAAACTACTTGGCTTTTGTCCTTGTAGTCCTTCTTATCCCTTGAGTCTTTCCTTTCTCTTGAGTCCTTCTTGTGCAATTGCTTCCTGAACCTTCCCTTGTTTTTCCACATACGTTGAATTTTCCTTGAAATTAAGAAAATTTCTTCGTCTGTGTCTCCACTACTCTCATCAGACGACACTTCGTCTGCTTCTAGTTCAGCTTGAAGAGCTTTGGAGGAAGACGCTTTGCTTGTAGATTTCAAAGCTATAGACTTTGATTTCTTAGGAGGTTCTTCTTCATTTAGCTCGAGCTCATAAGCTCTCAAGAAACTCAGAAGATCTTCAAGTTGCAGGGCATTCAGGTCCTTAGCTTCTTGAATAGCCATGACCTTAGGTCTCTATTTCCTCAGCAGGCTTCTTAAGATTTTCTTCACGTGATCAGCAGTGGTATAGCTTTTCTTAAGAACTTTGAGACCATGAACTAATGTTTGAAATCTTCCAAACACAGTTTCAATGTCTTCTCCCTCTTCCATCTTGAAGAGTTCATGTTGTCTAACTAAGATGTTAGCCTTGGTTTCTTGCACCTAGGAAGTACCCTCATATGCCAAGGCCAATGAGTCCTAAATTTCTTTGGCAGTTTCATTCTTCCCACATTTCTCGTAGTCTTTCTCAGAGATGGCGCAGATAAGAAAATATCTTGCCTTCTGATTCAGTTAATAGGCTTTCTTATGCTCATCTTCTCACTTCTCCCTAGGAATGGGTTTGTTCTTGGAATCAACTGGTTCATGTATTTTGTTTCTGAACCATATCCCAGAGTTTAAGTTGTTGAGACTCGAAGAAGGTTTTCACTTTATCTTTCCAGTAATCGTAGTTTGTTCTAGTGAACAAAGAAGGACGGTTGACGTGACCACCGGCTTCATTGCTTGCCATGTATAAAGAATAAGATCGTTTCCTCTTACACTGTTAAGTGCTCAACCAAGAGGCCGAGCTCTGGTACCAACTGAACGTGGCAAAAACACAAGAAAAGGGGCATTTAAATTGGGTTTTAGAAATCTTTTCGCAAAGCTTGTGTATTTTTTAAAACCTCTTCAAAACAACTCTTTAACAAAATAGCAAAGTAAATAAGTAAAGAGAAGAGAAGAGAAGAGAAGAGAATGACACAATGATTTATACTAGTTCACTATCACCTGATAGCTACGTCTAGTCCCTTCACACACTTGAAGGATTTCTCCACAATAATCAACTGATTACACTTGAGAGTATACTACTGCCAAACTGGCTATACTCACAACTTCTTAGAATGACTTAGTGCAGTCAGGCCTCTAAGGAATACAGCTACTACTGGGCTAAATACAGTGTTCAAAAGTAGTTTGAAACAGTAACAATAACTCTCAGCAGAGAGGATTTACAATGAAAAACTTAAGCACAAAGAATAGCTTTCTAACAGAAAGAATAAAACGTTTTAATGGTTGTTCAATGTGATCTTAGAGACTTGAAATAATTCTTGGTTGCTCACTTATCTCGCAAGTATGTATTAATTCGTTAACCTTCTTCGGTGGAAGAAGTAAGGTATATATAGCTAGGGTTGTGAATAGTGCCGTTGTGACCAAACAGCTCTTTCACCAATAGATAAAACTTCATATCCCCTTTTTGTAGCTTTTAGCAAGTCACGTCGCTTTCAACTCTGCTCTTGCATCTAACACAGCAAAAAATAGCAGGATCTTGTCTCTTATGAGGTTTTTGAATATGAGACACTTCTAGAGCAAGTTTTTCTGATGATTATATCCTTTGACATTCCCTTTGGCCTTTGATATCTCGTACATTAAAATACTCATCAATGAGGTCTCTTTAATACTTGAAGTAGCCTATAATGAACACTTAGTCTAATTTCAAATCAGAGCATCTGTCAAACAGACAATGCTAGTTACTGAGATACTTTGTTCACCAGAGTGGGCTTGAAATGAAGGCAAGTTCTTCAGTATAGAATTTGTTGGCCTTTCATATATTGGACTCATGTAGAAACGGAAGAAGGCTTCTACTGTGTAGTCTGTTCATGGTCTGTTTGAGCATTGACCAACATCAGAGCATTGACTTCCAATAGAGCTTTGACCATTTCTGAACATGATTTCGGAGTGAGGCTATAAGACGATGACGTCAGCAACACTTTCTAGACGATCATTGCCAAACTCAGACTCAGGAAAAGGAGGGTGAAATGCAAACATAAGCATAGTCTTCTGAGATAATTCCTTCTGATGAACAGTGACTTCTGCACACTAACAAACACATCAGAAGATAAATTGTTCTACTAATTATTTGTTATCATCAAAACAATTAAGGGTCATTGTTTTCTGAATCCACTTGATTCCAACACCATTTTGTTGTGGTATTCCTGGCATTGTGTATTGAGCACAAATACCACGCTTTTCAAGGAATTTAGCAAATGGACAAGGATGTTGCCCTGATTCGTCATATCTTCCATAATACTCACCACCCTTATCCAATCTGATGATTTTCACCTTTCTGTCCAATTGCCTTTCAACCTCATTTATGTAAATTTCCAAGGCATTTACTGCTTGAGAAGCTGAGTACTTCTTGTGTATGGTTTCAAGAAGCTGGGTACTTCTTGTGGCTCCTTTCTTTGTGTGTTTTGTTTGTTTACCTTTAATACAATCCACACACACACACACATTAAGATAAGTAAAATCTAAATCCGGAAGGATTTTATTCTTTACTTATCGCTGCATTCTTTCTTTGGAAATGTGTCCTAAACACTTATGCCACAAGTAAGCAGAACATTTATCCACTAAACTACGTTTAGTGCCAACATTATGATGCAAGGTCATAAGTGTTTCAACATATAAATTATCAAGATTCAATTTATATAAACCATCACAAAGTATACCAGATCCAATCATATAGGTATACTTATACAAACTGAAACAACCATTACCAAACTTAAAAGAGTATCCAACAACATCAAGTTTAGAAATCGAAACTAAATTCCTAGAAATATTAGGTACATACAAAGTCTCAAATAAATCTAAATGATGCCCAGTGTCTAAGATCAAACGATAAGTCCCAACACCTTCCATTGGAACATTCTGTCTATTCCACACAAAGACAAATTTTTCACTTGGCTTTATGGTTTGGATCGTAAGGAATCTCTGCATCGTATTAGAAACATGAGTTGAACATCCAGAGTCAATCCACCAAGTATTATGGGAAACTTCAGTTAAATTTGATTCGAAACATACATAAGCATTAACCTCACCTTTCTTTTCGAACCAAGCCTTATGCTTTGGGCAATCCTTCGGAAAATGTCCAGATTTCCCACAGAAATGGCATTTGTTGCTCTTTGGTTCATTCTTCTGGATATTGATAGAGGACTCACCGACCTTTAATGGTCATTTTCCCTTTCCACGTTTCTTTCCAAATTTCTTTCCAGCTCCTTAATGATTCACTAGGTGAATGGAATGATTTCCCTTATTATTGAGTCAGGTTTCCTCTTGAACTAACATACTGTACAATTCATGCATATTCCATTTATCCTTTATGGTGTTATAGTTCATTTGGATAGGCCCATACTCAAATAGTAATGAACTCAATATGAATTGCACAAGGAAACCATCATCAGCTGGCATTCCCAGTGACCTAATTCTTGCTATAATATTTGTCATTTCAGTGACATGTTCATGCATAGTACGAGAACCATCAAATTTTATGGTAGTTAAAGTACTCATTAATTTCCCAGCAAGAGACTTGTTAACAGTTTGAGAGCATTCTTCCATAGATTTCATAAATTCTTTAGCACTTTTAGTTTAGGGAAGACTGACCTTATGTTACTTGCTATGCTTATTCGCATAGACATCAAACTAAGTCTGTTTGACTTTTCCCAAGCTTTATAATGTGTTTTCTCTTTATTGCTACTATCATCAGTAATAGAAATAGGTTTCTTAACTTGAAGAGCGAGATCAAAATCCAATACACTAAGGTAAAATTGAATTTTTCACTCCATTCAGAAAAATTCAATCTATTAAAGACCGAAACAGACGTCAATAGTAATATGCATCTAAAGCTTACTTCTAGGGAACATTTTGGCACTTGGCACTCTCTCAAGTCCTCTCAAAATTTCACAAGTGGACAAAATACACACCACAAATGGAAAAAAACCATTTAACAAATATTAAAGAAATAAACAAATCAACAAAAACAATTGAAAATTTTTTAAAATATCAAAAAAGGAAGTAACAGGCATAAAGCTGCACGCTTGGGACTCAAAGCAAATAGCTTCTTAATCACACTTTAGTGTATATCTTCTCCCACACTCTTCTCTCATCGCTATTTCAAATTTCAAATTTGAAAACTTTGAAATCTCACAAACTTCCCTCTTGGTCCTCCTGCTTTTGTTCGTTGGTCTCTCTTTCCCGGTTCTCCGTTTTACAGTGTCAATGGCCGGAGTTGTGGAAGGCAGTCTAGGCCGGCAACATTGATGGTGTGTTGCGGTCAGACTCATGAAGGTGTTGGTTAGCGTTTTTCTTCTCTCTTCTCTATTCTATTTCCTTATATTCTGCATTTTTTATCCCCTTTTTTTGCCTTCTCTCTTGATTTTCTTCTTCGTCATATGTCTTCTCATTTCATCCATTTCAATCACCAAATTTACTGGTTCTGTTGGTCTTTCTATGTGTGTTTTAAGACGTCGAGACAGTGAAGGCAAAGATCGAGACTAGGAAGCTGATCGTGAGACTCCTCTCACCGGCACAATTCCTGCAACAGAAAAAATGGGGAAAAAATCATCAGGGATGTTGACGAGAGAAGGTGAAAATGAAAATTTCATTATTTTATTTTTATTTCTTATTTTTTTGGTTTCAGATCTAACAGGAAAAAATGGCATTAACTCATACTGGCATAAATATATTGTTTCTTATTTTTTGGTTGCGGATATGCCTTTTAAATCTTGCAGATTTGGTGGGTGTAGGATATCTCGCAGCGGATCTTAAACAGCCGGGCTCATGGATGGCATCTTCAGAAAAGTAAGTTTCCTTCTCTCCTGGAAACAATCTGAAGATGCCTCCTCTCTTAATTTTCTTCCTCTTATGGTATCTGTTGGATTACTTTGTTGCGTCCTCTCCCTGTCTTTTTGCCTCCTTTTGAGGTATCTGTTGGTTTTTCTATGTGTGCTTTTTAAGGCGTGGAGAAAAATGGAGGGCAAAGATCGAGCCTGAGAAGCTTACCTCTGTTGGAAAATGGGTACTCTTGAGTACGGAATCCAGAATCTGCATGCTGATTTTACACCTGAAAATGCTTATTTCATTTTGTGTTGTTTTATTATTTTTTAAGGTTTTTCCTTGATGACGAAGTTTCTATGGGTAAAACATGGTTTCGATCCAAAATGCTAATGTGGGTGTAATAGAAATAAGCCATTGGGTAACTTTGGTTGAACAATCTGAACAACTTCATTTCTGGGATTACTTCGCATTAGTTGTGTTTTTTCAATAGAATTTTTTCTTTTGTCAAAAAAATTATTTCTCGCATTGGTATATAGAAGTAAATTATGCAGATTTTTTGTTGCCTAGATGTCTTATGTGGCATTTCCCTTTCTGTGTCATTTGGGGATAGTATGAGGGATTTGGCAGGAAAATCAGCTTCTTTCATGATTATGGTGTAGGACACACTGTATTTACATTCAGGCAAACAATATTTGAATGATTGGTATATTAAAGGAAGTGTGAACTTCATTTTTGGTGATAGCACTGCACTCTTGGAGTTTGTCTTAAATGCTATTCATTTTTTGTAATAATGTTTGTTGATTCAATGAGTTTAATTGATAAAAAATGATTGTTATCTATTATTTTCTGAAAGTATGTATTACCGGATTTGTTATTTCAGACCTTTAGTCTGCTCCTCACTTGGTTGGGAGCAAAAGGAACAAGCTACGTGTCATTTGTATAATTTTGTTCTTCTGAATATGTTTTGAAGGTTGAGAATCGGATATTGAGTCTCTTTCAATTTTGGAGTTTTGTTAGTGTGGACAATACAAATAGCTCATGGCTGTGCCTATTGTTTGATGAGAGAATTTTTTATTACAAAAGAATGACAATACTTTAGGATAAGGTATATGGGTTTCTCCACTTACAGCTCTTGGTTGTGACTACTGTTACTAGCACCAATGACAAAAATATTGAGTCGAATTATAAGGATGGTTGTCTATAACTTATTATTTTTATGTTTATCACAAGTTTATGCTTCAGTTCTGCTAACCACTAATAATGGCAATATTGATAATCTTGACTACTGGTACTAGAAATATTAATAATCTAATAAGTAGCAAGATGAGTTGAGAGAACATTAATACTATATTTCCATATATTGCAAAGTGGGCTCATCGGTTCAATCATCCTATTAAGTCATAATTATGCAGGTTTCATCTCTATGGAGTAACAGTCGTTGTAACCATTTCTTCTCATATGTGATTCTCCTTCTTCCTTACCTTTCTACCATTTGGTTACTATGTATGACAGTCTCATATCTTAGAAGTAAATATACAAGGTTGTTTCTATGTAGTTCAAACCTTTGAATTAGAAGGTTGATTCTTATGATTTTATTTCTTACGTCTTTGTCTACTGTTATTAACTCTTTATGGTCGCTGTCACGTATTATTGTACATTTTATAAATAAATAAAAAGCCATGTAGCAAAAGTTATTATTAAATCAATGATGAAATACTTCTGTCTTACATTCATTTTATTTATCAATCATGTTGATTTATTCAAAGGTTGATGGAGAACTAAGTAAGGTATACTATTAGAGCGTATGCATATCAATTGAAGTTGAATTTTCGAAGGAGATTATTGAAGAATATCGTTCGGGATAAGATGAAAAGCTACTGCTAAACACCATGATCTGCGTTTTGACTTCAATGATCTTTGTTTTGACTTCAATGATCTCTCAAACCATTTAGCAAAGAGTAAAATATCCAATATTCTTTTTTTGTTATTCAATCTTTTTATTAAGTTATTATAATTACAGGTTATATTATTTAATATTTTGAATTTACTTAATATATGAAGCATTTATTCTATATTTTAAATATTGTTTAATTAATATATACCTTAAGAACAAATTAGTATTCATCAAATTTTGGGGTAAATGACACACAATTTAAGTCGGACTTGCATATGCTGACAACAAATATCAGAAATACTCGCCACCGGTGACATTCGTTTTCACATTTGGATTATCTTGAAAAAGGTTTACAATCCCATAAAATAAAATAAAAACAGATTTTACGATATTTTTTATATCATTATTTTCCAACTGTTTCAATTTTTAGCATACAAAAGCATTTGTCCAATCGTGCAAATGTTTCTATCCACGTGTAAATTTAAATTTCAAGCTTTCTTTTATCTAATCAAACAATGATCAATGACGAGTATTTGGTACGAAAAGCACGTGAACATCTAAAATAGAATCTTACCAAAAAAAATCTGAAATAGTAGAAAAATTACATTTTATTGTAATTTTTTGAATCTATTTGTAATTTACTGTGATAATAATCACATTATAAAACATCTTATTTGTCATATAAATAAAGATATGATATTGAATATTTTACATGAAATAACAATTTTATTTTATTTACAATGAACAATTTACTATAAATAATATATTAATATATTTTTTCGTAAAAAATTATAATTTTTTAAGTATATGCCGTGTGTAACATAGACAATCATACTATACATAGATTGTGAAATCGGGGATGAAATTTTACAACAAAACATAATTTTTGGCTTACTTGTTGGCACAACAATTTTTAAACAAAGAACAAGAAATCAACACTTACATATTTTTAATTAAATCCTAAAATGAGCATATTCCTTATGAATATTTTAATAGAAATTAAAAAATAATATAATTTTTTTACCAAAAAAATAATATAAATTTTATAAGATAAAGTTTTTATTTTTTTAACTACATATCGTACGGAATATAGACCATCATACAACAGATATAAATTTTGCTATTAGTGAATATTCCTATTGGTTATTATTTATATATAATAGAGTGATAAATATTTTACATTATAATTAATAATTATCTTATAAGAAATAAGAAAATCATAATTATCTTATAATAATTATCATATAATAATAATAATATTAATAATAATAATGAAATTGCAAAATGGATGATGTCTGGTATTTCATATAGAATTACAGGTTGAACCAAAACGAAATACTTTTTCTTGGTAGTTGCGATCCATTGGACATAGGTCCAATTGTTCATTTTTTTGATTAATATCCAAATTAATCCCAAAAAAAATCTATAAATATTTAAATTATATTACATGAAAAATCTATAAATATTTAAATTATATGATAAAAGTATATCACGAGGAGAATGAGCATTTTACATGGAAAATAAATTAATATCCAAATTATAATGCATGAATACTTTAATAGAAATCACACATTTATATTGTCCATTCATATTGTTACCGAAAGGCATTTTGGTTTGCACCTAAAAGTAGTGACCAAAAGGGAGGAATTAAACGACGACACATGTCAATGAAAAAGTCCACCCTTTTCCCAAAAGTAGTTTTTAGTGTTTTGCATTGTCTCTCTAATTGTATCTGTCTACAACTCTTCAACAAAAAAGAGTATAATGCAACTAAAAAACCTAGAATCAAATGGAAGATAATAATAAATAGAAAGTCAACCAGAATAAATGCTGAGATTATAAGTTACATGAAATATGTCTTCATCTCTAACTATTTCATTGTCTTTTGTAATACCCCGCCTCGACAGGGCGCCACATTTATGACACACAGGTATAAAACAAAAGCACATATTATTTATTATTAGAGTATACAAAGCATGGCACATACACATATAGATATATATACACCTTACCTACAAAGGGCGACAAAAAGACACATTGACCGTGATACAACTATCTGAATTCTGCCTGTAGGCAGCTTTATCATAGTGGTCACCTCCGCTAGGTCCCGCTCCCCAGGCTCTAAACCCAGGCTGCTCTTGTCCATCTGCTATTTGTCACAATATAATATAGAAATACACAAGTAACAAAGGGGTAAGAAACTCATCAATTACCAATAAGCAGGAAGACAGAATAGCAAAGTTCCTGTTACCATGTACAACACAGCTAACGATAGAGACAACAATCACATCATGACTGATAATTCCACAAATTGACTCACGATCATAGACCACATCAAACCTTGATACCATATACTGACATAGACCATATACTGGCACAATTACGGATACCCTGTACTGACTCAGACCACTGAAATTTCGGGCTGATCACCAGCCTTACTCCTTAGACCGATCACCAGTCTCAGGGCACAAGAGGAATGATACATAAGTTGGTTTGTCCCAGGAACACATCCTGATACGATACCATCTCCAATTACTGGAGTAAGGCCTTTTTCCCTTATTCAAGGAACTACCATCTCCGATCACTGAAGTATGGTATTGTCCCGTGCACAAGGACGGCATCCCCTATATTGGAAATGGCCAAGATTGTCCCCCTATCAGACGTGGAGTTCTAGAGCCTCGTCGGATGACCACTCCACCCTTTGGTCCCACGGGTCAGCGACTATCTCCAAACTACTCCGTACTGTCAGTCCTGGAGCTCGGTTCCATTAACCTACTCCAAACTACCTCAGGTACACCAACCTCGGGTACACCGACCCAGCTATCACCACGGCAAACAGAGTATCGATGGAAACACTTATTATTACCATCTAGGGATTCACAATTCTCTAACTAGAGGGCGTCACCCTTGACTCTAAGACCACACTATAATCACACTCATAGATATCAAATCAACCAGCATATAGATATATATCAGTACATTAATCATAATGACAATAAATCACAATTAAGCAGCATATAAATCATTCCTAGCGTCGCAAAGGCGACTGTCAACTAATCATATTATCAATTAAGCAGACACATAAGTTAAAAAAGCACACAAACCATACCAAGCATAAACCTATGTTGGTTGATAGGTGTACGACGACTATCCTTAGCCACCGTATACCACAACCCCTCTCCTGAGGTGTTGCTGATATCAACCTCTAGTAGGGTTTGAGGTCCCCTATGCATGCTAATAGTACTACTCTACTTCCTATTTTCCCTAGTAATTGAGGTATTCTTCACCCTCACCTGGCACTTCTGGCTAAGCTCCTAAAGCCTTGACCCTCGACCGCTGCCCACGCTCCTTCCTTGAGCTACTCCTCTAGCCTTACCCTTCTCTTAGACTTAAGGATTTCCACTAAGAGTTTTCTGATGCACAGGATCCTCACTTGAGGCAAGTGCAGAGCATACTTACTCCTTAGAGGAAGTAGCTAGAGAAGAGAGTTAGGTGCGAGAAATGAATGGAGGGTGGGCGCCTATTTATAGGCAACCTTGAGACCATCGCATCGCGACAGCCCCTACATTAATCTCATCGTGTTGCGACGCTTTACACATGCCATGATTTGATAGGCTTTGATCATCACGTCGCGACCCATTTCTTCCTAGTCCTCGTCGCATCGCGACGGTTGTGTTTCTAGAAATCTCAACTTTACACCTGTCAAGATTGGACTAGATGGATTCATCGCGTCGCGATGGTATTCTTAGAAAAATATCTCGTTCTTTCACTTCTAGAGGATTCTAGGGCATTCCACACTCTTCCAGGGATTTCTAGACCTTTCCTAAGGTTTCTATATCTTTCCTAGGGTTTATGGATCCCACTTAAGCCCATTTTATCCCTAATTAAGGTTTTTAACACTCGTTTACTACCTAATTACCGATCTAATTATTATTTGAAAATCGGGATGTCACATCTTTTATATATGTTTTCTTATATGATTTTTTAACAACTTTCAACCAATATCTTCTATGGTTCATTTCTACTTCGGATTCAGATACAGATGAAAATACAATGCCAACAGGTTTCTCTCAACTGAATTATAATATATGAATTGAGATCATATTAAATATTTATGACTCAATTCCTCACCAACTCAATGTTTAAAAACACGTATGTTGCCTTTTTTTTTGAGGAAAAAAAAACATGTATGCTACCTATTGTCATACAACATATGCAATTTCATAACCCGTTAATTATGTCATGTGCATTGCCTATTGTTATCACCGACTCAATTTCAAAAAATTTATAAGAAACCCGTGCATTGCACGGGTAATATCACTAGTAGCTTGTGAATGCAAAAAAATAGGTACAGATACTACAATAATACATACTCAACATTAATACTTTGAGATATAAACAAACATATAATTAAGATTCAGACAACACAAAAACATTCTATGTATACTAATGTTCTCCTTTTGGAGATCCACCAATACACAATAACAAACATAGAGATGCTATTAAATGTAACATTTTTTTGGCATGACATACGCAATAATCAGAAATACTTATTATCTTTGGATATATAAATAAAACTGATAATGCACACACATTACCAACAATCATATTCGTTAGTTATAAGAACAATTAATCAAGCTTTTGGTGATTCATAAATGCCTTATAACAATGAATTTCAATTAACCCATAAATAAACAATCATGCTTTCACGTTCAGGCCATTCTTTCTTTTGTCCAAAACCAAAATCAACAAACACTTAAAGATAAATATATCCAAATGTAAAAGAAACCATCATTTGAAACTTAGAACCCATTCTGGCTACAAACTCGTTTACCTAACAGTGTCATAATAATAATAATAATAATAATAATAATAATAATAATAATAATAATCATCATCATCATCATCATCATCATGCGCAAACATTCAAACACAACAATAAGTTAAATAATTTCAAAATTGGAAACCTTTCATGCAGCGAAAAAATGTAAAATCTCTAAACTTCATAATCAGGGTTCTCAATAATTTGGGAGACAATTATCATTCTAAGAAAATCATAAATTCCACAACCTAAAGCTCTGATACCATATATAAGTTTTAGTTTTCCTAGGGTTCACAAACAAGAAAATTATATAAGATCTCAGAATCTATGATTTTCACTAGAAAGAAGAATTTACCTTTGTCCATAGCAAAAACTTGATTCTTCAGTTCTTGTGAAAACATGAAATAATAATTAATAAAAAACTGTTTTTTATCTCTTTTCTTTCCTTTCTTATGATTTTCTTAATGATGGGAATGTAGAAACATACTTAATAGGCAGTGATAGAGATTATTTAATATCCTCTCATTATATATATATTGCGTCCATCAAACAATATACTCTTAGTAAAAAAAATAGATGTAAGAGAGAATATACCGTAATAGCTGAGAATATAAGATTCTTGCTCTATTCCTATTTCCTAGTGAGCCCTTCTCTGCTGATCTCGTTCCGCTACTTTGTGCTCTTTTTTAATGATCCATTTTGCATCTCCTTTTTCTTTCGTTCTCGGTTCTCCCAAGGCTCCAATCACAATCTCCTAATTCTTTCCGTGTAATAATTACTTTTTGCCTGAATTGGTACTCCAACAAAGAGACCCAACTCTTTGTTTGGTGATAAGTATATTGTTTTTTCTGTCCTTTTCCAACTTTTAGGACCCCTATTTATAGTCACAAATTATAGGTCTTTTTAGTTAGGGAATTAGTCTAATAAGATCCAAATCAAATCATTATTACCTAAAAGAATCCCAATCAGGTTTACATTATATTTTTTAAAGTTTTGCCTTATTTAGAGATATTAAATCAATTTGTTTTGAAAAATTACCTTAGTTAAAAATATTCTAATCAACATAGTAAAAGTAAAATCAATCATAAGATCAATCTATGTATTTAAAATATATTCTATTTTTAATTTTAATATTATTATTTATTATTTAATTATATCTAGACCTAGTGGGCTTCCTATACATCTTATTGGGCTCCATGCTTTTGTCATTATTATTAGTAAATTATTATTTTTTATTTGTATTGCATTATTATTTACTTATTATTAAATTACCAATATATTATTAAATATCTGGACAAAATTAGGCGTCAACAATAGTCATTTGAAGAAATTGCAGTTTAAGGTTGTTTCGACCAATGAGAAATTCAAACCAATAGTTTCTTTACTACTAGAGTGGTAGGCGATCCAAAAGATATTTGAGGTATCTGATCATGTCGAGTAAATCGTTATCAATAATAAAATACGTGAAATAGTCTGGTCGAATAAAATATCAGTGTGCCCACCACCAAGCAAGGTAAAAACCAAAAGTGCACCAATGAAAAAAGGTAATTTAGACAAGTCAACTAAGCGTGATGCATCCTTTTTTGAGCATGTTGATGCCATGGAATCAATTCATGATAGCAAATCTACTTGGCCTGCTGCACATACATCAATATGTTTGGGTAAACCGCAGAGCACATTCCCATTTAAACAGAAGAGTTATGTAAGCTCGTATAAACAAAAGAGTAGTGTGCCATAATATACTACTTTCGTGATTTCACACATCCCTGGATTGACCATGGGATATGATGCATTGTGGTGTTTCAACTTTGGGAACGCACCAGAATCAAAGTGGATGACCTTTCCAGACATGAGTATTTTAATTGCTTCCGCATATAACAGATTCGTGTTTTTTTGTCAGCCGACACGATTTTTCATCTTAGAAATCGCCCACCAATCCATCATCACATGATTTGCATCGGTCATGTAATGAAGTATCACTTTGTACAAGTAAAATATGAAGTAATATATTTAAAATTAATTTATATGTTTAGGTGATATAATTGATTGAATAATTCATTATGTCTTAATTATAGGTGTACTTGAAGGATGGTTGTTTGTTATCTCCTATGTATAGTTCATAGCACAGATATTGTAGAGTGCAAAAACTGAAGATCAAGCATCGGAGTACCGCAAATGTTTCTAGGATGACTGCGCTTAGTATATATATTGTTCAAATATTTTACTGAAAAATAGTAATAGACCTAGGTGAAGACTAGTTGTACTTGTATTTTTAAGTTGTTTAATTTATCCTGGTCTTTTCAATATATAAATCATATTTATATGATACAACATATTTAGAATTGTGATTATTTGGTTGCATAAGCATGGTTTGATTCTTTTCCATGTTGTTGTGGAAGAAAACTCTATTTTTTTTCCCAAGTGAAGATAACCTCTGGAAATGTAATTCCATACAGCAATCAAACCCATGTCCAAAAATATATTTACGGTGATGTTTTTGACTTTGTACGTAAATACATTTTCGGAAGTTTTAAATTATCTGTAAATGACACTCTGGAAGGCTAATTTACCTGTGATACGAGTTTATAATATCTGAAAATAGATTCCCGAACAGGGGCATTTTGGGAAAAAAATTGAAAACCTGACAAGGGGTATATGCTACTAAAGCTAGAGGTGTATTTAATAATTCCCCATCCATAATCTTGACTCCACATCAGTGAACTCCACCGCCAAAGTACACACTCTACCCTTATTCGGGATTGGAAAATCTACCTCACCCCAATCTTAGCTTATTTTAGGCCCAATTCTCACCCCACCTTGTTTAAGTGTATATTTTTTAAATAAATTTTTTTTGTTGAACAACAGGGGCTAACAACCCCCGAAAAACACAACCAGAGAACTAGAAACCTCTAGAAAAAAGGTCCCCGAACTTTTCACCCGAACAGCGTTACTAATAAACACTAGAACACAAACAAAGAACCTACTACACAAATTTAGAGACAAACCAAACTTGGCCAGCCCATCTGCCACTTGGTTTGCTTCCCTCGGAGCGTGAGTAATGAGAGTAACACCAATGGACGCCATAAGACTATAAATCTCCGCCACTAAAGAGAAATAGGGATGTTGTGTAGAGCACCCTGACTGAATAAGATTAACTGCTATCATTGAGTCAGACTCAATGACAATATTTCCACATCTTCTTATAAAAACTAATCTGACCCCCATAAGAATGGCCCACAGCTCTGCCTCCAAACTCAAACAGGGGAATAAACTCGACGCATAATCCAAACAGAAACCCACCATCCTTCCGCAAAACACCTCGGCCGCAGCCACCGCAACATGGAGAAAAATAGCACCATCACAATAAAGCGTAAGCCACCCATCCTCCGGCAGACACCACTTAATCTAGTTCAAAACTCTAACTGGTGTTGGAACCAGGCTGAAAGCCCCAAACACTTTCCAACTGTGTAAGATTGCTTGGTACTGTTACTAATTCGGAACATCAGCTGATCAGATCTCAAAATTTTTATTATTAAACACTCTATCATTCCTATTCTGCCACAGATTGGAGACCGCGGCACCAAACACCAAGTTCCACTCACCACCCATTTGGGACAACGATGCACCAAGATTTGCCTCCAGCCAAGGTTGTAAATCTGCCGACCAGAATTCCGCCGACATCATAGAGAATGCCAAATTCGGCCATACCTGCGAATGAGCACTACAATCTCTTAGAATGTGTAACACAGTCTCCGCTTCGCAAGAACACACTGGGCATAAGTCTGAATACGCCATCCCTCTTCTCATTCTCGCTGCATTTGTTAACAAAGCATCGTGAGCAATTTTCCATAGATGATAGCGAATCCTTTCTGGCCCCTTCTAGCACCAGATTTTCTTTAACACACTCCGAATGCCACTCATCGGATTACCTAATAGCAACTTATACGCCGCAACACTATAGAAATCCCCATCTTTAGAGAGCTTCCAAGCTACTCTATTCGGCCCATTAGACGCCTGCGGAGGAGCCATTTTATTCAGACTTTGGACAGTGTCTGAGGAATAAGATGGGCAAATTTATCCAAACCCCACTCACCCAGGTTGTTAGTGATATCCACCACTCGCATGACACCTTCAACATCAGAAATAGGTCTCAGCAAAATAGGCTCCAAGGCACCCTATTGAGGGATCCAAACATCCTTCCAACAATTAATAGATTTTCCTTCTCCTAATCTCCACACACGATTCTTCTTAACCTCCTCCCAAGTAGCACAAATTCCTCGCCAGAAGTTTGAACCCAGTTTGTTACCAATTATCCGCAGCAAAATATTGTCACCACACCTACACTTAGAACGAATGACTTTAACCCACAAATCTTCTTTCCTCGCAATTAGGTGCCACCCCACTTTCATAATGGAAGTAGTGTTGATACGACGAGCCTCACGCAAACCAAGACCACCCCAGCTCTTAGGACAATACAACTTCTGCCAGCTAATCGTATGAGCATGTCTATGGTCATCCGAATCATCCCAAACAAATTTACGACATTGCTTATCAATCTCATCACAGATAAATCTAGGAATATAGGCCAATTACATGACATAAATAAGAAGAGCTAAAATTACCGACTTTATAAGGGTTACTCCTCACACAAAAGAGAGAGTTTCGGCCTTCCAATTACTTAAGCACTTGTTCACCTTATCTAGAATAAATTGGAAAAATCTTCTACTCACCTTTTCATGCAGAATAGGCACCACCAAATATTTCCCAGGTCATCAAAAAACTAGACACTTGGCAAATCTTGTTCTTCACATGAGCATCCACGTTCTTAGAGAAAAATATATGAGTCTTACTTTGGCTAATTTTCTATCCAGAGCACTTGCAAAACAAATCTATAATATGATTGATTAGTGGAATTTGTCCCTCACTAGCTTTCGCAAAAAGAAGAACATTGTCTGCGAAAGCTAGGTGAGACAGAGGGGGCCTTGCCTAGCAAGCTTGATAGGCAACCAGTGGCCTTGATCAGTAGCAATGTTGGTCATCTGGAAGAGTTTCTCATGCAAAGGACAAATAGATATGGGAAATAGGGTCGCCTTACCTGATACCACGATTAGGTTAGAACTCCTCCAAAGCTTCTCCAATCCAGAGTATTCTCATAGTCGGGGTGGAGATGCAATTCCACACAAGATCAATAAATTTCCTTGGCAAGCTAATGTCCTCCATCGTATCTCTAATAAAGTCTTAGCTTAGCCTATCATAGGCTTTCTCAAGATCAATTTTTATAGCCATCCAACCTTTTTAACCTTGTTTCCTCCGCATCGAATGAAAAACCTCTTGAGCCACTATAATATTATCCCGACTCTAGCGATCTAGGACAAAAGTGCTCTGACAAGGATTGACAAGAGAGCTCATAATTGATCTTAGACGATAGGCCAAGAGTTTTGTCACCACTTTAAAGGACACATTAAACAAATTGATAGGCCGGAAATACCTAATGCTAGACACTGAGTTGTCTTTGGAATTAAGGTGATCAGAGTCTCGTTTATAGATACAATCTTCTCTGGACTCCTAAACACCTCAAGAATTAGGTCACAGAAAGAATCACCAATAAATTTCCATTGGCTCTGAAAAAAGCTGCATTTAAGCCATCCATTCCAGGGGCCTTGAAAGCACCCATATAGTTCACTATATTGAAGACATCACTCTTGGTAACCTCTCTATCCAACATAGCAACTTCCTGGGGCTGAAGCATAGGAAAGGCGCCACTAATACAAACTGTGTCACGATCTCGCTCCTCCATGAACAAATTTCGGAATAAATTCGTGACCATCAATTCAAGATCCGCTTGGTTCCTTACCCAGATTCCATCCCCATCTTGAAGGGCCTCAAAAGTATTCTTCCTTCTACAGACAGCAGTCACACCATGAAAGAATCTAGAGTTTTTATCTCTATAGCAAAGACATTTTGAACAAGACTTTTGGAACCACAAAATCTTTTCCTGGAGAAGGACCTGCTCATATTCTTTCCATAAGCGCCCATGAGCACTCTCCAACTCATTGGACGATTAGAAACAAGCCTATCAGTAAGGATCTCTAACCTGTCAATGAGCCTCTGTTTTCGCTCGAAAATATTTCCAAAACCTTCTTTATTCCAACCCTTAAGGGCCATCAGGAACTAATTAAGGTGTTGACACCGTCTAGCACATCTGGGCAACGATTGAGACATAAAATAAGGGAAGTCTTCATGAATCAACCATGAAGCTAGGAATCCGAAAGGTCTCCTATTTCTATTCACCCTTCTATTATTCTGAATTTGAACCAAGACCACACAATGATCTGAGTTAAAGAAAGGCAAGTGACGAACCATTGCATTCTGAATCTTCAACCGCCACTGAAAATTAATAAGGACCCTATCCATTCATTGATAAAGATTCCCTCTATTCCTAGTAAAGGGACTTCCCTGAAATCCTGCATCCAACAAATTACAATCTTGAATCATCTCCCTGAAATTTCTGATACTCCTATCTGAGAAATTAGAAGCACCTCCTCTTCTCTCATGATTAGCAATATAACAGAGTTAAAATCACCAAGCACAACCCAGGATCAGAGATGGACTCGGCTAATCTAACCAAGTCCCTCCAAGCTTGCTGTTTATCTATATAATTCAGATAGGTATACACTACCGTGATCAGCTAACTAACTCTCCCTTTCCAAGTTACCTAAAGATGAACTAACCGACTGGAAGTCTCCACCACAGTCACATCCCATAAAAGGACATCCCGCAAACACCAAATACCACTAGATTGGCCCTTGGAATCCACAATGAAACGACAAGAAAAAACCCATCTTTTGAGCTCGCAACTGGGCACACTGCCCGCGCGCATGAGTTTCTAAAAGAAAAACCAAGGATGAATTATATTTCCTACGAAGGTCTTTATTCAAAGAGGAGAACCCCTTTGCCCCCGTTCCAAAAAATTCCTCGAGAAAAAACTCATTTTGACTTGGGGAGAGTTTTTTGCTCTGAAAGCCCAATCTCCATAGGCACAATCGACCTAACTCTTCCATTATCAGACACTCCAACACCCTTCTTCACCACCAAGCCCATGGTAGAACTTGGGTCCAGATTTCCATCCAAACTATTAGGGGTTTGCTAAGGGCACCCTGCATTTTGCTTGGGGCACCCTACATATTCCATGAGTTGACAAAAATACCCCTGCAAAAATTAAAATATTCTTTTTCCTTCCTTCGGGCTACTCGCAAATATGCTATTTGCGAGTTTTTTGGGCTACTCGCAAATAGCATATTTGCGAGTGAAGGAAACGCGCAAAATTTAACAATTGAGCATTTTTTTTAAAGGCAAAGAAGGAAAGGATCCTCGTTAAAACCTTCTGATGCAAAACCCTCTTTAGGAAAAAATATCTAGAAGCAAAAAGAGTACTTCTGCCATAATTTATTAGAAAAAAGGGAAAAAGAACAAACATGGTGGACTAGGCCAAAACCCGTGTCAAACAAACAATATAAAGGTAAAGGTAAATATAAAAGTAAAACAAACAACAACAACAACATGTTTTATTAGTCAATCGTGATCTAAGTTTATTGGATTATGTTCATCAAGATGTGAAAGATTAGGTGGTGGAAATATTGAACCCCATTCTTGCAATCGACCAATATATCGTGTTGGCCATGAATAAGTCTCAGGACGACAAAAAGTACGCCAATGTGATTCTATGGTAGGCAGTGGACAACCGTCCTTCAAAAATACTTGAAATAACGCAAATATAATTAAATTAACGACTAATCTAGACAAAAATAATGAAAAAGATAACAATAATAGATGAATTACCTGTACCCAGTGATTACCGTTGACAAAAGCAATACAAATGAGTTGATGGTTTGGAGTTAGTGCACCTCTAAGGGGAAAAAATGCCCAACACATCATACTGGCAGATGATAAAGAGACTAGGATCAACTTGTATTTGGTTGCTAGCACATGACCCATCTCTAGTAGTGTCATCCACTAGTTTTTTTCCCCATATACCGTGCACGTCCCATAAAGAAGACTTCAGTTCTTCTAATTGTTCCCCGAAAAGAGGGCCATATAAATCAACATTTTTTGTAAGCTCTTTTTACAACTCCACACAGATTAAAGGCCAACTATCCTCAGTTCTACCAAGTAATGTTGCAATGCAATGGTACCCACAGTTTCCATCACTTTGCACGTTAACTATGTCAGTAATATATGGCTGAAACTGCACAAGAAATTGATTCAAGAAAGGCAAACGTCTCCTCGTTGCTTGGGCGGTTGATTTCAACGAGGAACACATCGAACTGTTGTCATGTGCAGAGTATATTGCATCGATATGCTCAAAATAAGATGGGTCATGTTTACAATCAAATCCATCCGTGTTGGTCTTTTTAGGTGCCCCCTTGGTCTTCACCTGTTCGGGCAATGGACACATTGAAGTTGTATTAGGACAACATAGTTCTCGCACTTTGCGATATAGTGTCCTTTTACCAACAATGTCAAGTGTGCAAAAATGGCTAATCAATGGCTCCCACTGAAGTGCAAGTTCCTCTTCCGACACTATTTCATCTGTCTGTTGTTGATCTTCTAGTTGACCAAAATGTAATCTCTTCCAATGCACATGTATTACCTCCAATGGAATTGGAGCACCCATGGTACTATACTGAGCCAGCTCACAAGCACAAGGTAAACCGTATGTGGTTCTAAGAGTACAACCACATGCAGATTTATCAACACCTACATTCATCACTCTGCTCCACTCATTAACAATATATTGCAACGCATTTCGAGACACAAATCCAATCAATCTGATAAACGTGCGATTATTGTGTTTGTGTTTAATCACGGTTATGCTCCTCTCAAATGATGCCTTTATCTCGTTGTGTTGCAGCGTAAGCATGTTAGTCATTGTCTCCCAATACATATACATGTCACCCTTGCTGTCTTGCAACAAATTCTTCAGTCTCCAATGTTGAGACTCAACCCTATTAACAAACATTTAAAACAACATCAGCTATAGCATAACATGATTCATTTATATATTTTTGACACTAGTTTGATCATACTTGTTTGTAGTTGTATTCACCAAGTGCGTCACTTGGTTAGTCTATGCCGCAACAAATTTTTCCTTGTGTGGATCCAACCATGTCTTTTGCACATAATCAACGAATATAGGCCATTCTGCATATACTTCCTGAAAACTCATCAAGTATTGCTCATACTCAACCTCGTCAGCAGAATAAACAACATCATTCCATGCATCTTGACTACCTCTTGTTTTTTGCTATCAGATACCAACTTCTTGCATTTTGCATAGACATTTTTTCCTATGTGAAATTGGCACAAAAGATTGCGACTTGTTGGGAACACAACTTCAACTGCATTCATCAAAGCAAGATCTCTGTCTGTCACAATTACTTGGGGAACTGATTCATCTAGCACAAACAATTCTCTTAACTTCTCTAGTGCCCAGACATAATTTTCAGCCCCTTCAGAATCCATATAGGCAAATCCCACAATAAATGTCAGCTCTGTTAAAGTAACACCAACAATTTCAAGCAGTGGCAGCCTGTATTTATTAGTTTTATAGGTACTGTCAAGGATGAGGACAATATGAAATGCATTCAATAAATGGACAGAATCTGCATGTTCCCAAAATATATCTTTAACAACGTCCAAACTGTCGTGTCTTCTATACAAACACACATACCAATCCCGATGTATTAAGTTTAGCAAATGTTGCATTTCTGTACTAGTGCCTCTCTGAGATGATCGATATTTATGACCCTCGTTGTAAATGTGTTTAATTGTAGATAGGTTTGCCTTATCGTGACCTTTAACCGTCAACAGAACATTTATTGGTTGTACATTGTTCTTGGTCATTTCATGAACAAGTTTCTTCTCCTCTTCGCTTAAACGACCAATATAAGAATGACCCACCAATGTTTCGGCTAACCAATGGTTGTCTAATCCACATATTACTTTAACCATCCATCCTTTAATCGTTCCTTCAGTCGTCGATAAAGGTATTCCTTTAAGTTTGAACGAACACTCACACTTTCGAGTATCAGTTGATTTAGAAGATGCATTCTTTTTAGGCTTATACTTCCCACTCCTTTCACAACCTATAATTAATTTTGTTTGTCTTCCTCGTCGTCCTGACTCTGTGTCTGACCTTACAATGAGAACAACAAATCCATTGTGCTTCCCAACCTCTCGAGTCCAACACAATAAATCATCTCGTGTAGGAAATATCTCCATAGTAGTGAATGCTCCTGTACAATCCACCTCTGTCGTTTCGCCAACTTCATCAGAATTAAACATATTGATGTTTTCCATCTCCGATAACACTAGAATCAAACAAACAAAATAAAATAAATATCTAATAATAGAGGCAAAACATGCAAAAAAAAAATGCCACTCGCAAATTAGGTTTTTGCGAGTGTACAAATTTTTGTACACTCGCAAATAGCTAATTTGCGAGTGTTAAAAAATAAATACCACTCGCAAATTAGGTATTTGCGAGTGTACAAAAATTTATACACTCGCAAATACCTAATTTGCAAGTATTCCCTTATTTGCGAACCTTATTTTGTTATTTGTGAGTGTCATAAAAATTGTGGGGAAAAACTGTGAGTAGTTGTAAAAAAAACTTGACTTTCATGTAGGGTGGATAAGGGCATTTTGGGAATGCAGGGTGCCCTTAGCAAACCCCAACTATTATTTGACACTCGCAAATTAGCTATTTGCGAGTGTACAAAAAGTTGTACCCTCGTATTCCCTTATTTGCGAACCTTATTTTGTTATTTGCGAGTGTGATGAAAATTGTGGGGAAAAACTGTGAGTAGTTGTAAAAAAACGTGACTTTCATGTAGGGTGGACAAGGGCATTTTGGGAATGCAGGGTGCCCTTAGCAAACCCCAACTATTATTTGACAACTGGGCCTTCATAACCGCAGCCACTGTAGCTCTGCGGTAGCCTGGAGGCTTGTCAAGAATTCTGATTGGAATTTATCGATACTTTGCCTTAGCAAGCTGCGAGATGTCCTTGTGCACGTCACAGCCCAAACCTGTAGGCCCAACGTTAGGATTGGAATTGTCCTTACGGTTTTTATGGCCCACGATCTGAGGCACCACGTGAGTTTTTTTTTAAAGTGTTCCCAAAACACGGGCTGCTTTCTTGGCGTCTCTAACCCGTTGATTCAATGTATACACAAAAATAAATATTAAAAACCAAATTATTTTCTGATTCAAACATATAAACGCAAATTTACAATTTCTTATATTAATTTGTTTATTGTCTGGTCAAATTTGAAATTAGTGCAGCACCCAAAAATAAAAATAAAAAAGAAATTAGTGCAAATATGTATATTCCAAATGAGCTCCTGTTCCAACATTTATGTATCGGAAAAAACTCAAATTTGTCCACACCAATTTTTTCTCATCGAAGTTTAAGCAAATCACGCATTCACGGGATTTTTTTTATTTTTTATTTTAGCAATGTTTACAAATTTTTTTTTGTGAAAAGAAAAACATCCAAGTAACGACATTTATAGTAAATAAAAATTTAAAAAGCTGCTGAATACCATGTGGTTTTAGAGAAATTGGTACACAAACACTTCTAGCAAAGAAATCTCACAATCCATCATCCATTTTTCTTCCTTTCCCTCTCTCATTACTTAAACGTATGTATCCATATTCTTGTTTACACCCAAAATATTCACCAGAACCAGCCGAAGCTAGTCCCAGTCGAATAGATCAAATAGCCGATTGCTCAGCAGCCGATGTTCCTACTAGTCGATATGGCGTGTCAGCTGATAGGGTCGAAAGCAGGAAACTGGAAGCTATACATGGGCCTTGGACTGATTGGGCTTCAAGGAAGATATTCAGGCCCATGGGGATAGCATGGAGTCACTTATGGGATCAGATTCTTGCTCCACGAGTCGAGTGACGTGGGAGTAATTTTGAATTAATTAAATATCCAAGGAAAAACTGATTAAGATTGTTCCCCATGGTTTTAGGAGCTGAGCGAGGGAATCTGAGGAGATCTTTGCACATAGAGGACCGTTGGTTGAAGGGACGTGGCCACAATGCACTAATGCGCCTAGTTTTTAGGATCGTGGTTAGTGGAGCATGGCACGACTCAGCCGAATAACTGCCAACTAGGAATGTATCAGTGTTAGCCAACTGAACGTGGTAGATAGGGATAGTTCTTATTTGCTACTATAAATACCCAGTTGTACATACATTTTAGAAGTTCGATCAATCAAATAACTTATATTTTTTTCGCTCAAAGCTTTTATTCGCAGTTTATGTTTACCTTTGTGTCCCAGTTTTATCTTAGTTCACCGACTTAAACCTTTCTGGAGTGAGTTAAGGGACCCATAGCTAAGGAACAGAGTTCCTTCCTTGGCGTAATCGCTTGAAGAAAAGGGAATCACCGTTGTGAAAGTTAGCCGATCTACGACTAATTGACTTTGCAGACAACAAAATTGGCACGCCCGGTGGGACTAAAGGTGAACGAATCAACACGTTCGAATCCCCAGGTCAGGATTACCAGTGGCGTATGCACTTGCGTTCGGGCAAGAGTTTGAGCAATATGACGGCAAAGAGCAATCGGAAAACCGGTTGAAGGAAGCACATCCCGTGGAAGCAATGTTCCACCAGCAGAGCAAGTGCTGGCGAGATGGAGGGTGAAACTCAACCCAACGAGCTCAATGAGACCGGTGGTGATGACTACTTCGTTTATACGCCAACAACTCGATTTGGGAATCAATGATATCATGTACCAAGTGTCGCAACAGTTGGCTGATATTGTGAAACCCATGGTGCACAACGAAGTACAGCAGGCCAGGGAGACAGAGGCCAGGAGGGCTCGCGCAAGTGAAAGCTCTATCAATTCTGCTATCCCAACGCAAGTGGGGTACCCTACCCAGGCAGGACTCGTCATCCAGTCGAGTGCCAAAGTGGACCAATTCAGGTTCAAATTAACATGACTCGGCAGTGCAGGCCCGATTGACCTACCTACATTCAGTAGGACCTACTCGAGTTCGGTAGAATATAGAACAGTACCTTCTAATCCAATTAATTCCCAGCATGGTGCTTTTGCCACGTTGAACACTGGAGGGAAACCGGTGGCGAATGACGTGAACAACCACGCTAACCTTCATTTTGGACAGGTGCAGATGGCTAGGAGGTCACCGGATGCAGTGGGACCAATTGGTATGCCGCAAGCTATGCCATATGCTCAACCTTATGGTTCTGCTGTGCAGGCGACTAACCCACAGTATACTGGGGGCAAACTCTTGGTACAAGATTGGGTGGTATAAGACCACCTGGGGGATATGCAGGTCAGCAGCCATGGAACCAGGTTCCACCCGTATCGGCTAGTCTTCCATTCTACCCATCCTATCCTGAAGTATCTGCAGGCACTCAAATGGGGTCAACTCCTCCAAGGGCACCTGGTTTGATGGCAGAGCAGTCATGGGGACAGATCCCACCTCTACCATTTAACACGAGTGTGCCTGGAACTCAATATAGGGCACCCGGCGAAGGAAACATGGAGCGACCATGGGGTTTACCCACCTCCACTTGTTTAATCAGCGGGCTACCCCGATCCTCCGAACAAGCATCGGGCGCATCCCCAACTTGGAGACAGCAACCCACAGGCGGCTCCTACTTTGGGAGAAGTGAGGCCAGGGGTTCACGGTGCTAGACCCGGTCGTCATTGCAGACACCATCAAAAAATACTTTGGTGTGCAGCTGAAGCCTCTGGATCGTCCAATCTACAGGAAACCTTACCCTGAGTGGGTGGATAGATTGGTACCTCTGCCTAGGGGATACAGGACTCCAGACTTTGCTACTTTCTCTGGGGAAGATGGCAAATCGATTATGGAGCATGTAGGCAGGTTTACTGCCTAATGTGGTGAAGGGAACCAGAATGAGTACCACAAATTGCAACTGTTCCCCTTGTCACTTACTGGAACAGCTTTTACATGGTATTCCTCTTTGCCACCTAATTCTATACAAACATGGTCAGATATGGAGAGGTGCTTTCATGACAGATTCTACTGGCCCCAACCTGAAGTCACTGCGGCTGATCTCATGAACCTGAGGCAACGGTAGATGAATCATTGCTGATTTTGTGGAAAGGTTCAGGAAAATGGTGGGAAATGTTCGGTCAGTTCCTGAGGCGAATATGCAGCCATGGCCATTAGCGACATGCATCCCCAACTCAAGGAAAAGCTAGTCGGCCAAGCTTGCAATCGACATGAACGATTAGTCTCAAGGGCTACTCGCATTGAACAATTTATCCTGGAGAAAGAAAAGAGGCGAGCGATGGGGAGAGGCCCTCGGTTGGTATCCATTGTAGAAGCGAGGACTCGATGATGATTCACCAATTCCACGGCAGACATCATGGCGGTGAAATAGTGAAGGGTAAAGGTTATACTTGCCACGCCTAAGAGCGCCAAAGGAAAAGAGCCAAGTTCAGGAGATGGCAAGGCGAATACTCCTTCGATATTTCCAAGCGGACCCGGATCTTTGACTACTTGCTTAAGGATAAGCAAATTCGCTTTGGATGGGCACAAAATCCCACCGCCGAGGAGTTGAAGGACAAGAAATCTTTGCAAGTGGCACAATTCTTATAATCACGCAACTCAAAATTGCATGGTTTTAGGAAGGCCATTGAAGGGGATAAAGGAGGAGGTTCAAGCTTGCGGACAAAGGAATCGCGAAAATGACGGTGAATCTTGATCCTTTCCTGCGCTTGGGATAGGTATGGTCTCATTCTCGGGATTTGATGGCGAAGGGCACAGCCCGCAAGCACGGGATATCTGTGCAACAAGTCTGGAGGCCAAAAAGGGACGGCCGATTCAACCCATATCGATCGATTGGGATCTCAAGATGCCAGGGTTTGTCTTTGACAGATCGGGAAACCCCAACCGAAGCAAGACCTAGGAAGGGCAAGCCACCCAAACCAGGTAGGCTCACCCAGAATTGGTGAAACATTACATTACACACGCTTTGCGGACCCAGCGGGGAATCCTGACAAAGAGAAAGGCAAGGCACCTATCGAAAAAGCGGGGGCAAGATCGGCCAACCATTAGAGAAAGTGGTAGGCTATCTTTACCCAGGATTGATGAGGAGCCTATTCCAGGGGATAAAGAAGGATAGGCGAGTTCCTGTAGAAGGAGGAATGTCCTCCTTAAAGATATGATGAGGAATGATGAGAAGTTAAAAACACGAGAGAATGCTGAAACCCCGCTAATGTCCTTTGAAGGACACCGGTTCTTGAATAAGTATGCCAAGGACAAAAAGCGATACCAAATCTTGACAAGAACCCAAAAGAGAAGGATGCGAGAGAATGAGTGCATCCGAGAAGATGAAACAAACTCTGAGATGATAGCCGATGTAAAGAATAGCGAGAAGAGGAGATCCCCTTAGAAGCTGTTAGTGAAGCATTGGATAAGGTTTTCCGAAGTCGGAAGCTAAGGAGGTGAGGAA
Source organism: Calophaca sinica (assembly GCA_037113605.1). NCBI lineage: Eukaryota > Viridiplantae > Streptophyta > Magnoliopsida > Fabales > Fabaceae > Calophaca > Calophaca sinica. The sequence continues at coordinate 47,552,157 of CM073734.1, read as the reverse complement.
AAGAAGTGCCCAAAAATGTAGAGCCAAGCTGCGAGCAGGAACTGTCCACTGAAGCGAGAGGTCCGATCGCTTGATCGATGTAGATGAAGAGGCAATCACTGTAGAAGGTTCAGTGATCCCAGAGATGCACTGGGAACAAGATGACATCATGGAAGACTCCTTGTTGGATCTCCTGTTCAATGAAGAGACTGATGGCCTGCTGGCTGAGATAGAGGCTATCAGCTTAATCCCAGAAGAATTCTGGGCAAACAGCCCACAACCAGGAGGTTTGGAGGGGGACGTGTTTGCTGAAGAAGCAGAATGGGCTACGTTAGCCGATACATCGGCTGATTTGGTCACCAAGGTAGTCTTTGAGAAACCTACAGAAGAGATGATGAAACATTTAAAGCCCCTTTACATCAGGGCCTATATTAATGGGAAGATTTTTGGAAGGGTCTTCGTGGATGGAGGGGCTGTGCTAAATGTCATGCCTGTGACAACCATGAGAAAACTGGGAAAAAGTCTTGAGGACCTAGTTCCCACCAACATGAAAATGTCCAACTTCCTGGGGGAACCTTCCAGGGCACTTGGAGTCTTGATAGCTGAAGTCACAGTAGGCCCCAAGACCATCAAAGCAGCTTTCTTCGTGGTTGATGGCAAACCTTCCTATAGCGTGATTCTGGGAAGGGATTGGATTCATACAAGTCAGTGTGTCCCCTCTACTCTTCATCAGAAGGTCATGTTTTGGGTTGGAGACAACGTGGAAACAGTCGAAGCAGATAAGAACCCCTTTTCGGCTGAGGTAAAAATGTTGGAAGCCCTATTCTATTCCCCACACCTAGGGCCTATTGCCATCCCAGAGGATTATGAGGAAGGGGTATGGAAAGCATGCAACCTTAATAATGAGGGGTTCAAGTTAAGATCTCAAGCCGAACCACGGCCTAATGAGCAGATAACTCATGAGTAGGGCATCCCAGGTACTCGAAGACCTTTTGGGTCGGCTAGAAATCTTTAAGGCTGAGTCGAAAGCGATGGATGCCATGATGGAAGATTATGACACTGTAGAGGAAGAGGAGGTACTACTCTCCAGGGAGGAAGGTGCGGCAGCCAAGCCTGATGAGGTGTGTGCAGCCGAGCCTATGGAATTGGATTCCCCTCTTCACAAGACTGCTCCTGCGTTTGAGGCAGAAGATCCTTTAATTGAGATCAATTTGGGCACGACAGAACAACCCAGAATCGTGAAGGTGAGTGGATTGCTTGAGGAAGACAAACGGGGTAAGATAGTCGAATTAATCCAGCGGTACAAAGATTGCTTTGCCTGGAATTACTTCGAAATGCCTGGTCTGGCGAGAAGGTTGGTAGAACACAGGTTGCCTATCAAAGCAGGATACAAACCGTTCAAGCAGGCGCCTCGCAGGTTCAATCCCCAACTAATGCCTCAAATTAAAGCTGAAATTGAAAGGCTACTGAAGGCAGGCTTTATAAGAACGGCCAGGTACGTTGAATGGCTATCTAACATAGTCCTTGTCGTCAAGAAGAATGGCCAGATAAGAGTATGTATAGACTACAGGAACTTGAACTTGGCGCTCCCGAGGATGAGTATGCTATGCCTGTGGGCGACATGTTAGTCGATGCGGCGACTACGCATGGCATTCTCACCTTTATGGATGGGTACTCGAGGTATAACCAGATCTTTCTAGCAAAAGAAGACACTCACAAGACAGCCTTGGTGCCCGGGAGCATTGGGGATTCTACGAATGGGTGGTCATGCCTTTGGGCTCAAGAATGCAGAGCCACTTATCAAAGGGCCATGAATTCCATCTTCCATGACTTGATCGGCAAAACCATGGAAGTATACATAGATGACGTGGTTGTCAAGTCCGAGGATTTTGAAAGCCATCTAGTCGATCTAGAGCAGGCCCTGAGAAGGATGCGTGCCCATGGGCTAAAAATGAATCCGGCCAAATGTGCTTTTGGAGTGGCAGGTGGCAATTTCCTAGGAGTTTTGGGCCACCATCAAGGAATAGAAGTAGACAAGAACAAGGTGAATGCTATCTTGGAAGCCAGACCTCCTAGGAATAAGAAGGAGCTGCAAAGTTTGATTGGTAAGATCAATTTCCTAAGAAGGTTCATAGCCAATTCGGCTGGAAAAATGAAGGCTTTTTCCCCCTTCTTTGAAATTAAAGGATACGGAGGATATGGTATGGGGGAAGGAGCAACAACAGGCCTGCGACCAAATTAAGCAAGCGTTGGCCAAACCTCAGTGCTAACGCCTCGGTGTCGGAAGGCCACTCAAATTGTATATAGGCTGCTGAAGGAGAGTCAATCGGTACATTCTTTGGCGCGAGGATGCGATGATGGAGTTGAAAGAGCTATATACTATCTCACCGCACCTTGAATGATGCGAAACCGGATACACCTATTGAGAAATTATGTTTATCATTGTTCTATGCTTGTACAAAACTTCGAATATTATTTATTGCCTAAGGAAATATTAGTTTTGTGCAAAATTGATATTATTAGGTATTTACTTAATAGGCTGTCTTACAGGTCGGTGATGAAGTGGGCCATTAAATTAAATGCTTTCGCGCTAAAATACGTTCCATTAAGAGCAATGAAAGGCCAGGCGGTGGCGATTTTACGGCTCAACACCTTGTGTTGAAGTCAAAGACCCATTAGTCGAACACGTTGCATGTATTAATTTGAAACCTTGAGTCTTGATGTTTGATGGGTCACGAACCCAAAAAGGGGTAGTCTTTGGCATCACCATCACCGATCCAAGCGGGAAAAGTTGGAAATTCATGTGTCATTTGGATCTTGGGTATTCTAATAATCGAGGCGAGAATCTGAAGCTTTGATTTTAGGGCTTAAGATCCTGGCGACCATGAAAACAAATTATGTTCAAGTCATGGGAGATTCACGGTTGGTAATAAAGCGACTAAGCGGGAGTATAGATGCAATAACCCTAACTTGAAAGAATGCTATGAAAGCGGCTAGCAAGCTACTTCGCTTGTTTCTTGATGCGATAGTACATCACATTCCTAGAGAAGAGAATGAACAGGCTAATGATTTGGCTCAACAGGCCTCGGGGTATAAAGACATGATAGTCAAAGTAAAACATGAAGAGTACCAACCGGGAGTGTGCACCAATAGGGCGATCGACTCTTGGAAACAAGAGTTAATCGACTATCTTGAAGATCCTTCAAGCAAGATGCGACTTCAAACTCAAGCGAAAGCACTCAAATACGTATTGGTAGACAATGAAGTTTCTGGAGAGCCATCAATGGAGTGCTACTCAAGTGTATTGACAAGAGAGAATCCATGAAGGTCATGGGGAAGTACATGAAGGAATCTGTGGATCTCGAAATTTGGACCCACGATGAAATGGCTAATATACCGACATGGATATTATTGGCCTACCATCACAGCTGATTGTTATCAATATGCCAAAGGATGTGAGGCGTGTCAGCTGCATGGTCCAATTCAAAGGGTTCCAGCAGAAAACCTCCACCCAGTGATAAAACCTTGGCCATTCAGGGGATGGGAAATGGATTTAATAGGCAAAATCTATCCACCTTCGTCCAAGAGGCATGCGTTTATCATAGTTGCGACTGACTACTTCACCAAGTGGGTAGAAGCCCGGTAGATGGTGAATGTGACTCAGGAGGAGGTGATTAGGTTTATACAATGGCAGATCATATATAGATTTGGAATACCTGAAACCATCACCACAGATCAAGGCACTATGTTCACTGGGGAGAAAGTGGTGGCCTTCGCACAACAATTTGGGATTAAGTTAATTCACTCATCCCCTTATTATGCTCAAGCCAATGGGCAAGTTGAGGCCACCAACAAAGTTCTTATTGATATAATCAAAAGAACATTGAGGATAAGCCAAGGAAATGGCATGAAACACGAATGAGGCATTGTGGGCGTGAGGAACTCCAAGTGTAGTGCATTTGGATTTACTCGTATCGGCTAACATATGGCCAAGATGCAGTGTTACCCTTAGAAATAAACGTGACTTCACTAAGAGTAGCAAAGCAAAACCTGCTGAGCCTGGATGAGTATCAACAGGCCATGTTAATGGAATTAGATTCGGCTGATGAAGATCGACTCATGGCCTTAGATCAGATTGAGCATAGCAAGCAAAAGATGGCTAGGGCTTACAACAAGCGTGTGAAGCCAAAAAGGTTTGTTGAAGGAGACCTGGTTTGGAAAACCATATTACCTGTTGGGATCAAGGATCCTAAGTTTGGGAAATGGTCACCAAATTGGGAAGGGCCATTCATTGTTAGCAAAGCTTATCATGGTGGTGCTTATCGACTAGTCAACATGCAAGGCGAAGAACTAAATAGAAGCATCAATGGAAAATACCTCAAGAGATATTACCCCACTATGTGGGAAGGCGTATTGGAGAATTAAAAGCAGGTGCATTAGCATAAAAGCAAAATTGTTTGTGGTGACCACAGGCTGGCCACCTAGCCAAAATTACAAAAGCTTAAATGTGAAACTAGGAAACTGCCGCCTCGGGAACCTCACTTAATTTTTCCTCAACCTGGGCAGGACCTAGATCGGCTGACGATGCAGGAGCATCAGTCATAGCCGAAGCTTCAGCTATATCTGGGATAGGTTCTGCTGCTGGCACTTGACTAATGCCTCCATCGAGGAAACAACAAGATCTTGAGGATCGCCTTGGCGATTGGTTGAAGGATCGGCTGCTCACGATAGCTTCTGTTTCCTAACCTCCTCTGGCGATGCTTGAAGGAGTGCCAAGCTTGATTGGCCTCGGCTAACCAGTAGCGGCTAGTCTCAAGATCTTTGTCTAAGCTTTGTCTTACGAGTGCTCGACCGCCAAATCACGATCCAAAGAGGAAGATTGCTTGAACAAATCATAACGCTGTTGAGAGTTGACACAGAGCTTTTCAGTTAAAGCAGCCGATTGAGGAGTCAACTCTGCTATCTCCTTTTTGATCCTCTCTAACTCAACCAACAGAACAGCTAGCCGTTCATCTTTGTTCTGGCGCTGGCTTAGGGCTTCTTGACGCTCCTTCTCCAACAATAGGAAAGAGGTTTGGAACTGAGCCTTTTGTTCCTGGAGGTCCTTCAGTCTTTTGAGATCATGAGAAGTCACGTCATGAACCTCCTTGAATTGCCCATATTGGAGAGACAAGTCGTTCAGTTGGAGAGCCAAGGTATGGTACACCTCCTGGCTAGCGCGAGGATGTCGGCCAAAGTAGGCGGCTTGAACAAAGAAGTCCTCGGATGGGCAACCCGCTCCCTTTGGTTGGTATTTCCCCATCGATCTTGCATCAACTCTCTCCAAATGATTGGAAATAGGAGAGAGACCGAGAAGCGGGTCAGAGGTGAAATACTTCGGCTCTTCTTACGAAATAGGAGCTGTGAGGCTGTAGGAGGCGAAGGCATCCGGGAGCTTCATAGCTTGATCTCTTGACTTGTGATTAGGGGTCCTATGGAAAACCATGGTTAACCGATTAAGTAAAAGAAAGTAATATATGTTGAAAGGATAAGAAATCGGTTGTACCGGTGGAGGAAATTGAGAGCTAGTGCCCTCGGCAAATTCTTGAACACAGGAGGTAGGAGTCTCCACACGCGGCTTCTGAAAGTAAGGTGGTTAGATTCAGGCTAACGAAGGATATTAAGGAAAAGGGATACAAGGACAAGTTATGTACCTTTACCTTCGGCTGTTTGCCTTTGCTAGCCAAATGTGTTTTCTCTTTGAGCTTGGCCTGAACCTCGGCAGGTTCTTCTATTACGATGCCAGGGGCCCTCGTTCTTTTCTTGGCGGGAGGAGTAACGAGGTCGTCTTCAACGACAATGAATTGTGGAGTAGTGGTTGTGGCTGCCATAAGATAAGAAAAGTAAGAAATTACTTTGAGTATAAAAGCAAGAACTGCAAAGAGCCGAATATAGGGGCACTTACTTGGTGAAATCTTGAGGTCTTCATCCTGGTAGAAGACCGTTCTGAACAGGTTTGGACCGAGGCTTGGTCTTAACAGAGTGCTTTTGGGTTGGCTTGGCGGCCTCATCGCCTCGGCTACATCGGTGAGGATTAACCGGGTTGCATATCTATCGGCCGATCGTGAGCGGCTGTCTTTCGCGATGGCCACCAATTAACAAGCGAAGTCTCACCCGTCTGGGAGTGAAGGGGAGGAAGTGGAAGGCCTGGATCTTTTGAAGTTGGTAGAAACCACCTCCATCACATCGGTGGCGCTAAAGGCGATCGACCAGGCTCCCTACCATAGAGTCGTATGGCAAAGGAATGTCTTTAGAACAACCCAAATTGCCTTGCCACGCGATTTGGAAAGTAGAACTCGGTAAGCGACTTGTTGTTTCGTGAGGTGGGTTTAAGACCACAAAGCAAGTCACGAGAGGTCAAGGCCGAGCTCGATTAAGCTCCAAATGGTTACGTTGATCGACCGGGAGAGGTCATTAGTGGAGAAGATCCAGAAAGGCCCAATACCTTTCTCCAAGACAGGGCACCAATCAGCAGCTATCCGGGTCAGACCAAAGAGCTTGGTGGCCACAGTAAAAGCATAAGAAGGCTCACAAGGAGTGGACACCAAATGGGTACCCAATACACTGCATCCCGGGAAGAACGCTAGGGTTGAAGCGAGTCGATAAACTACGGAAAATAGAGTATTATCGAGAGTTGTAAAACCAGTGGGCCCCGAGCGTTCACGATATCTTCACCCTTTGCACCGATCCATAATGGTGAACAGGCAAATGATAGAGGTATGAGAGGAAAAGGGTTCCCCAAGAAAAGTTGCCATCGAGTTCACAAGAGCTACATAAAGTCAGAACTCTTGAACCACAGCGATGGAACTGGAACAGAGAAAGTACTTGCTGAACCAGTACAGAAGGAATGCGTTGTGTTCTGCATCGGACACAGACCCTCTGGACTTGGCATTATTGGCAATGAAATTGGAGTATCCGGAGGTGTGTTTGGAAAAGTAGAACCCTAGTTCAGGAACTTGGAAGGAATAATGGGAAAGGACGTCATCGCCTGTGATTGGGAGCCCCAAAATAGCCGCCACGTCCAGAAGAGTGGGGGAAACCATACCCCAGGGAAAAGTGAAGGTGTTTGTGGCAATGCTCCAGTAGCCGAAGAAGCCATAAAGCAGTTCTAGGTTAAGGGGGATGTCCTTGGTTGACAGCATGATTATGTCATAGAGACCCCATTGTTTCCACTTATCGGACTTCACAGCCTTTAGCCGATCCACCCAATCGAGGTAGGGCTGAGACGAACGAGGCCATGAACGAAGATCAGTAGGTTTGGACCTGGTGGTAAACCAGGCACAGGAAATGGGCAATGCGTACAGAGAGGGGGCCATATACTCCGTCAAGAAGACCGCCCCTTCACCCATATCGGAAGTGGAAGGAGCCAATGAAAGAGAGCCCTGAATCTCGAATAAGGGAGATTGGAGACCAGAGTCGGAAGCCTCAGGAGGGCTAAGCGAGCGGTCAAGGTTCATGGAAGAGGAAGAAGATTGTTCGCCATCATACGCGTGAGATTGGTTTTGAGAATCAGAAGCAGAAGACATGGTGGGCTTGGTTGCTAGGTGAAAGATGAAGAGGTTGGAGATGGTGAAAGCTACAGGAGTTAGGGATGGAAGTAAGCGTAAGAGGTAATTCGACTGATGAGTATTTAAAGGAAAAAGTAAATCACTGATAGTGGGATTTAAAGGCGAATAAACCGGATGGATGAGGATTAGCCGTTACGCGATTCAAAAAGTTGTTGTTAATGGATGACCTCACATTTATGATTTAAAAAGGTGATTCAACTTAAATCATTACGCCGCCCCAGCCTAAACTTAGGATGTTCTACCGAGACAGCGTAGGGAGGCAATTGTTTACACCCAAAATATTCACCAGAACCAGCCGAAGCTAGTCCCAGTCGAATAGATCAAATAGCCGATTGCTCAGCAGCCGATGTTCCTACCAGTCGATATGGCGTGTCAGTTGATAGGGTCGAAAGCAGGAAATGGGCCATATACTCCGTCAAGAAGACCGCCCCTTCACCCATATCGGAAGTGGAAGGAGCCAATGAAAGAGAGCCCTGAATCTCGAATAAGGGAGATTGGAGACCAGAGTCGGAAGCCTCAGGAGGGCTAAGCGAGCGGTCAAGGTTCATGGAAGAGGAAGAAGATTGTTCGCCATCATACGCGTGAGATTGGTTTTGAGAATCAGAAGCAGAAGACATGGTGGGCTTGGTTGCTAGGTGAAAGATGAAGAGGTTGGAGATGGTGAAAGCTACAGGAGTTAGGGCTGGAAGTAAGCGTAAGAGGTAATTCGACTGATGAGTATTTAAAGGAAAAAGTAAATCACTGATAGTGGGATTTAAAGGCGAATAAACCGGATGGATGAGGATTAGCCGTTACGCGATTCAAAAAGTTGTTGTTAATGGATGACCTCACATTTATGATTTAAAAAGGTGATTCAACTTAAATCATTACGCCGCCCCAGCCTAAACTTAGGATGTTACGGCTGAGACAGCGTAGGGAGGCAATTGTTTACACCCAAAATATTCACCAGAACCAGCCGAAGCTAGTCCCAGTCGAATAGATCAAATAGCCGATTGCTCAGCAGCCGATGTTCCTACCAGTCGATATGGCGTGTCAGTTGATAGGGTCAGCGAAGCGGAAGCTATACATGGGCCTTGGGTGATTGGGCTTCAAGGAAGATATTTAGGCCCATGGGGATAGCATGGAGTCACTTATGGGATCAGATTCTTGCTCCACGAGTCGAGTGACGTGGGAGTAATTTTGAATTAATTAAATATCCAAGGAAAAACTGATTAAGATTGTTCCCCATGGTTTTAGGAGCTGAGCGAGGGAATCTGAGGAGATCTTTGCATATAGAGGACCGTTGGTTGAAGGGACGTGGCCACAATGCACTAATGCGCCTAGTTTTTAGGATCGTGGTTAGTGGAGCATGGCACGACTCAGCCGAATAACTGCCAACTAGGAATGTATCAGTGTTAGCCAACTGAACGTGGTAGATAGGGATAGTTCTTAGTTGCTACTATAAATACCCAGTTGTACATATATTTTAGAAGATCGATCAATCAAATAACTTATATTTTTTTCACTCAAAGCTTTTATTCGCAGTTTATGTTTACCTTTGCGTCCCAGTTTTATCTTAGTTCACCGACTTAAACCTTTCTGGAGTGAGTTAAGGGACCCATAGCTAAGGAACAGAGTTCCTTCCTTGGCATAATCGCTTGAAGAAAAGGGAATCACCGTTGTGAAAGTTAGGCGATCTACGGCTAATTGACTTTGCAGACAACAATTCTATAATTCCGTTTTGGTTTTTTATTGTTTCGTCATACATATTTTGGCTGTTCTAGTTGTACGAGATAACTACGCATGTAAGCAGATACGTCATGGGGCACTAGACCTGGTACACTAAAGAAACGCCTAAACAACACTCACTTCTGTGTTAAATTGAGTAAATTATACACGAATTTTCACTAAAGGATATTATAATCACTAATCAAAGCAACCGAAAACATCTTGATTTGCATTGTGAAAATAGAATTTGGTTTGTGTTCATAATCCGTGCTGAAAGGGACATAAGCCCGAATGAAGTTGAGAGTCAATGCACCTGCCAGAGTGCATGCATACACGCTCAGAGTGGTCACAAAAAATGCACTAAAGATTACCCGTTGATAGGAGTTTAATATCCAATCATTCATAAACAAAGGTTACCATGTCACATTTGGCAAATTATATACTCCATTAATTTCATAGCTATTAATGTTTTAGTTTTAAAATTATTTTACAAAGAAATCGGATTTGGTATTTGGAACATCCTTTTCAACAACGCATCCGCCACAAGGTAAATCACCGCCTCTCCGGTCTCGACTGATTCTACCACAGAGGCCAATGATAGACAATAATCCCCATAACACAGCCAAAAAGTGGGTTTCTGTTCAAGAATAAAATCTTATTGCAAATGTTAAGTTCATCTTGCGAAACCATATCACATCTTGAATTGAATGCAATAGAATGAATTGAGACAATATTTATATAAACATAATTATCTAAGAAATCCAAGATTTTAATTAATGCTTTTGTTCCAACTATATCTTTATTTGGAAAAAAGACATGGAAGTTTTTTTTTTGAGGAAAAAAAAAGAAATTTGTAATATAAGTTATTATAAATTGTAAATAATGAGATTAAATAAGAGTATTTTAGTCAAAATATATATCAAATAATTATTTCTTATTTAGGGTGCACATAGGAAGAGAGATAGTACATTATTTGTCTCTTATTTTGGTGAGTTGAACCATGTATATATTTACAATTATGTAATTCAAACCAGTATTATTATAGCCTTCCTATACTCGCGTACATAATGGCATTAAATATGTCGTACAATAATGATTAAAATTCATGTTTATTTAGAAGGAGTATCCAACCAACCCCCACACCTCACAGGGCAGGGAAAGTGTGAGCTTGGAGTCTATCTATCCCCCTCACACCCCATTTTAATAGCTTGTTTGGTTTTCTATTAGGAAAGGTACCAAACCAAGTTTTTGGACAAAAGCTACATGAGAGTAGCTTTAATTTTGCCCTAACGTGGATTAACAACCGTTGGTGCAAAATTTTGGCCAAACACACGGTGCTGTAGCTTGTGCCCAAACACATGATTTGGGGATCAATACACTAGCTTTTTGTCCAAACATGATTTGGGGACCGATGGATGGAATAGCTTTTGCTGAAATGTGGTCTGGGGACCTACCCATAGGAAAACAAACATGTTTTAAATAAGAATCATGTTCATGTCTAACTTAGTAAATGCTCCTTCATAATATGTGTTACGGACCGGTCCCGAGGCGAGTTCCAGCGTGTCCACCAAACGAGCCGGCCCGGCTCGGTTCCGACCTCCTTCGAGCTCGGCAAGCTACATCCGACCCTGGAGGCGCCAAACCGACCCTCCGGTACGATTGCCCCAGTGATAACACCGAGCAGGTCAGGGGCGAGCTGACTCATGACCCTCGAACCTTCTAGAAAAGGATACGCCTGGAGACGATGCTTGGAGCCGTTGCAACTCCGAAGATTGAGGATCACGCAGCCAGTACGTGACGGACTTGGCAGGTGCGAGATATCAGGAAGAGATGAGCTGATCCTTGAAGCGTGAGGGAGGAGTTACCGCGCGCAGAATCCAAGTCGGTGATTACCCTCCTTCGACGTGACTCCACTATATAAAGGGGCTTGACCCCCCAGGTTTGCATACTCTCACTATTGACTCAAAACCCTAATTCACTCTGTTCTCCTTCTCCTCCAAAGCCCTATCTGACTTATGCATCAGAGTGTCTTTGCAGGTACCACCCCCTTTCTTGACTCTAGAAGAAGGAGTACTCCATTCAAGGAGGAGGAGAGCTCAACCATTCCCGGCATCAACATTGGCGCCCACCCTGGGGCCCGGTAAAACTAGCCCAGGCCTCAAAAACACCTCGAGCTAGATGTTACGCACTAGGAGCACGGCGAATCACAGATCGCCACAGCCGAGTCATCACTCGGCCAGTCAGGATGAGCATCCACCACCGGACCCTGTTTTGGAGCTTCTCAGGGCAGAAAACGAAAAGTTGAGGCGCAGGATCACGGAGGCCCGCGATCGCGAGGAAGGACAGGGCCACGAGACGCCCTCGAGGACTAGAAGAGACAACTGGGACTCGTCCAAATCGGACGGATCCAGCGCTACGGATAGCCCCGGACGAGAGGGCCACACCCGGCACACGCCGCGGCGTGAGAACCAACCCTTCGAAATTGGACTAACCTTGCTCCCCTTCGACGAGAGGGTTATGGCCGATCCGGTCCCGAAGCGATTCCAAATCCCCAACATGGACGCTTACGAAGGTAAGACCGACCCCGAGGAGCACCTTACCTCCTTCAACGCGCGGATGCTACTGATCGACGCATCCGAGGGCCTGAAATGCAGGACCTTTCCCTGCACCCTGAAAGGGCCGGCCATGATGTGGTTCTCTAACCTCCCGCAGCGCTCGATCCACTCATTCAGGCAACTCGCCGAGCAATTCGTGGCCAGGTTCACCACGAGCCGAGCCTTCCGGAGAAATTCCACCTGCCTGGTCGGGCTCAAACAGAGGTCGGACGAGACCCTGAAGTCCTTCATAGAGCGTTTCAACAACGAAACGGCCCAAGTCAGAAATCTCAGCACCGATGTGGCGCTCCATGCCATAGTGTCGGCGCTAAAACCTGGTCCCTTCTCGGACTCCCTCGCTCGCCGGCCTGCAGGATCTCTGGACGAGCTGAGGCGCCGAGCAGTGGGGTATATCAACATGGAGGAAGTCGCCGCCGCCAAAAGGGAAACCCAGAATCGGTAGGACAGGAGTAGAGACCTGCCCCGAGAGAGGGCAGAGAGAAGGAACGAGTGCCGAGGGCGGCAAGACTACGGAGGCCTGCTCACTCCTCGACAAAGGGGAAGAGACCAGGTCTTGAAGGAAGCCTACACGGGCAACCTCATTACCTTGCCCCCTGGAAGGACTCCCACCGGATGCAGATCGCCAGAGATCTGCGAGTACCACCGAATCTGGGCACACCACAAACGAATGTCGTGCACTAAAGATAAAGATTGAAAAACTCATACAGGCGGGACATTTAGCAAAATGCGTGGACAAAGGGAATGGCGGCCCTCAGAGAAAAGCGAAACAAGTCGTAGAAGATCCTGTTCACCCGAGCGCAGGCGCAACCGATCGCCGGCTCGGGGAGGGCGAGAAAGGCGTTCACCGCCTCGCGCCAGGAAGGGTCGAGACGAAGGTACCCCCTCACTCAATTTAATTGCAGGTGGTTTTGCAGGTGGAGGCGAATCTAGCAATGGTCGGAGAAGGCACCTGAGGTCCGTCAATAGCTCAACGTCGCTAGCGGCCCCGCCCGCGGCCTTACCGACCATATCCTTCTCGGAGAGGGATTATCAGGGAATAGATCGCCACCAAGACGACCCCATGGTGATCACAGTACACCTCGCTGGATTTAACGTCAGGAGAGTGCTCGTCAATCAAGGAAGCTCGGCGGACATAATCTACAAAGAAGCCTTCGATCGACTCAAGTTACCGAGCTCGATTATCAGACCCTACCGAGGTACGTTAGTCGGTTTTTCAGGTGCTAAAGCTCGGGTGACTGGATACTTCGACGTCTTGCTCACCTTCCAGGCGGACATCGGGGCTAAGACAATTGAAGCCCACCTACTGGTGGTGGAAGCCGAGTCGACCGCGGACACCGCCTACAATATGATAATCGGCAGAACTGTCATCAATGGGATCGGGGCCATAGTCTCTACCCCCCATTTGGTGATGAAGTTTCCCCTATCCGATGGGCAGATTGCTACGATACACGCCGACCAAAAGGAGGCGAGACAGTGTTATGTCAACAGTCTAAGGGATGACAGGAGAAGAGATCGCCCCAAGTCGAACTGCATGATTGAGCTCGACCCGAGGGGCGAGTGATTCCGGCCAAGGTCTTGGCCGGCGACATCAAGGAGGTCGAAGTAAGAGGATCGGGCAAGAGCATACGGTCGGGACACTGGCGCGTGAGCGAAGCGATCCACGGCGAAGGTCTTGCTCGACAACGCAGATCTATTCGTGTGGGGCCCGGAGGACATGCCCGGAATAGACCTCAAAGTGGCCTGGCACAAGCTAGCCATAGAGCACCTGGCGCCGCTGCTCAAGAAAAGAAGACTTGCAGGGAAAAGAAGCAAATTGAGAAGAGACCTCAAAGCTCTTGAAAGCCGGATTTATCAAAGAAATCAAGTACCCAACTTGGCTTTCCAACGTGGTATTGGTCAAGAAGAGCAACGGTAAGTGGAGGATGTGCACTGACTTCACCGACCTAAACAAAGTCTGCCCTAAAGACCCATACCCCCTTCCAAGCATCGATGCTCTGGTAGACGGCACGTCAGGGTACCAGGTGCTCAGTTTCATGGATGCGTACTCCGGGTACAATCAGATCAAGATGCACCCACTCGACGCGCCAAAGACGGCTTTCATGACGGAAACCTCCAACTTCTACAACGTCACTATGCCCTTTGGTTTGAAGAACGCAGGGTCGACTTACCAGAGGATGATGGATGAGGTCTTCGTCAAGCAGATCGGGAAGACGATCGAGGTATATATGGACGACATGGTGGTCAAGACCTCCAGCTTCGAGGCACACTACCGAGACCTCCAGGAGGTATTTGACATTATGAGAAAATATAACATCAGGCTTAACCCCGAGAAGTGCTCGTTCGGGGTGCTCGGAGGCAAGTTCTTGGGGTTCATGATCACCCACAGAGGCATTGAGGCCAACCCCGACAAGTGCCGAGCAGTGATGGAGATGTGAAGCCCGAGCTCTATCAAAGAAGTGCAAAGACTCGCTGGTCGCATCGCAGCCCTTTCCAGGTTCGTGATTCGTTCCGCTGACAAATCATTTCCCTTCTACCAGGTACTCCGGAAACCGGCTCGGTTCGAATGGACCGAGGAGTGTGAAACGACTTTTCAAAGGCTCAAGGAGTTTCTGGCGTCACCACCGGTCCTTACGCGGCCCACCAAAGGAGCCCCTCTCCTCATTTATCTGGCGGCCACCGACACCTCGATCAGCTCGGCCTTGATAGAAGAGAAAGAGACCGAGCAGCGTCCAGTTTACTTCGTGAGCAAAGTCCTCCACGGGGCGGAGCTGAGATACCAGAAGGTAGAGAAACTGGCCCTCCTGATAGTAACCTCCGCGAGGAGATTGAGACCTTACTTTCAAGCGCACACGGCGGTAATCAAAACGGACTACCCGATCAAAAGGATCCTGTAGAAGCCCGAACTCTCAGGGCGAATGGTGGCGTGGTCGGTAGAACTCTCCGAATTCCAGATCAGGTATGAGCCCAGAGGACCCATTAAATCATAAGTTTTGGCTGACTTTATTGCAGAACTAACACCGACCCCTGAGGTCGAGTACTGGACGCTCTACGTGGACGGCTCCTCTAATTCCAAAGGCAGCGGAGCAGGAATCATCGTTGAAAGCCCTGCATGAATCAACGTCGAACAGGCACTCAGGTTCCTATTCAAAGCTAGCAACAACCAAGCCGAGTACGAGGCTTTACTACTCGGTCTCAAACTCGCATGGGAGCTGGGAGCCCAAACGCTCCGAGTCAGGAGCGACTCCTAGCTGATGATCAACCAGGTCAAGGGCGAATACCAGTGTCGAGACGACATACTCGCCCAGTATGCTCAAAAAGTCAACGCCATGATTCAGAACTTCCATGAAGTCCAACTCGAGCACATCCCTCGAGAACAAAATAACAAGGCAGATTTGCTGGCAAAGTTAGCTAGTATGAAGACCGAGGGACAGCTCCATACAGTGGTCTTCCAAACTTTAAAGTCACCAAGCATCGCGACAGCCAGAAACTACGCAGTGATCAGCTCGGATTCTTGGATGAAGGACATCATTGAATACTTGAAGAAGGGAAGACTGCCCGAGGACCCGGCAGAGTCACGCAGGGTCCAAAGGCAGTCCGCACATTACACTCTAATTGGAGACAGACTCTACAAAAGAGGTTTCTCACAGCCACTACTCACCTGCATAGGGCAGTCGGATTCCGAGTATGTTATGAGGGAACTGCATGAGGGTATCTGCGGGAACCATTGTGGAACTCGGACCCTGGCAGCCAAAATCCTACGAGCAGGCTACTACTGGCCGACGCTCAGGTCGGATTGCCTGGAATACGTAAGGAAGTGCGACAAGTGCCAAAGGTTCACCAAACGAAACCACCTTCCACCAGAAGTCCTGCACGAAGTCATCGCCCCTTGGCCTTTCAATACCTGGGGGCTTGACATACTTGGCCCCTTTCCCCTTGCACCAGGCCAACTCAAGTTCATTGTAGTCGCCATAGACTACTTCTCCAAGTGGATAGAGGCGTGTCCGCTGGCGACCATCACTTCCGAGAGAATCAAAAAATTTGTCTGGAAAACCCTGGTTTGCCGCCATGGCCTACCCCACACCATCATCACAGATAACGACACACAGTTCACCAGCTCGGTGTTCAAGGACTTCTGCAAAGTTCAGGAATCCGACTCGTCACGCCCGCCGAGCATCCACGGACCAATGGTCGGTCGGCCGCGAACGTAATTATCCTGAATGGCCTCCGCAAGCTTACCGGAGAGGCTGGCGGCTTAATGGGTGGAAGAACTCGGGTGTCGCGTGGGCATACCACACCACCCCCCAGTCGGCAACAAATGAAACACCTTTCCGGCTAGCGTATGGAATGGAGGCCATGGTGCCAGTAGAGCTCGGTTCCACCTCAGCAAGAAGAGAGCACATTCAGGCATTGGCGCTAGAGGAGGCAAGAGTTGAGCTCGATCTCCTAGAAGAAACTCGGGAACTTGCCCGAGTACAAAACTTTGCAACTAAACAGCGCGTCACCAAGCACTACAACTCCAGAGTTCGACCAATGATATTCAAAGAAGGGGACCTAGTCCTCCGAAAAGTTGAACTGGCTCGAAAAGACGTAAGGCAGGGCAAGCTAGGGCCGACATAGGAAGGGCCATACCGCATCGGTCGAACGAGCAAACCACAGACATACTGGACTAGAAGAACTATCCGGAAAAGCGATACCGAGGACCTGGAATGCCACGCACCTCAAGCCCTACTTTAGCTAAACACTTGTAAACGGATGGCGTACTCATTCCTTTGCAAACCCTTTTTCCCACTGGGTTTTTGGTTTGGAAAGGTTTTAACGAGGCGCATCCTTCCTTCCCTTTCTTCCCCATTTAATAAAAGTCAACCCCCATTGCATTCAGAATGTTTTAACTGAAAATCACCGAGTCCCGAGCTCGGAAGGTCTTAACCGACCAACAGACCCCCGTGGTCTTAAACCCAAGTCAGCATAAAGGCTTGGTGAGCTCATTCGCAGCTCAACCCCTGTGGTCCTAAACCCAAGTCAGCATAAAGGCTTGGTGAGCTCATTCGCAGCTCGACCCCTGTGGTCCTAAACCCAAGTCAGCATAAAGGCTTGGTGAGCTCATTCGCAGCTCGACCCCTGTGCTCCTAAATGTAACACCTGAGGACGAGATCGACATCGTATTAGGACGTCGGATCGAGACCTCGACCAAGACCTTGTGTCGAGATCCCGTGCCAAGATCGTTTGCCGAGGTCATTTGCCGAGCTGAGGAGACTGCGTGCACTAGCTGCTGAGCTGAGGAGGTCGGGTGTCGAGCTGAGGAGGCCGCGTGCACGAACTCGTGTTAGAGCCTTGTGCGCTTGCACGAGCACCCTTGGTCGACATCGTGTCGAGATGATAACTCGTATTCTTTCAAACGTTATTCAACGCTATAATTATATTGTCGGCTTGCCGTTCTCGTCGCGTGTCTAGACCGTTGACCGACAGAGTAGAGGGTAATTATGAGAGAGGAACGATTAGACGGGTAGAATGATTGATGGGATTGGCATCTTATAGCTGAAGTTACGATTATACCCCTTTTCTCACCAGCTGTATACCACGACCGATTCCCTCAGATACTCATTTCTCTTTTCTTCTTTCTTCTTCCTTCCTTCTGCTCTGAGTTCCTTGTTTTTCTCCAGAACTTCCATCGACGAAACCTTGAGTTCCATCGAGATTCTGCACAAATTTTCTTCATCAATCTTGTTCATCATCATCTTCTCGACCTATATCTCACCATCTCGACCACCATCTGAGGTAAGGAAAAACAGATTTTCTCTTCTTCGTGTTACTGTTTAGCGCTACTTCTTCCTTCCATTTTTAGCTAGTTTTATGCTTCCAAATCATGTCTAATTGATGGGTTTTCTTCTTCACGATATTACCTATCTTTCTAACCGATTAATTGGGCTTGTAAAACAAATTTTCTTCCTCTGTTTTTCTGCAATCGGCAGTGCCCAGAAACCCTTCATTTTTGGTTTATTTCGATTTCTTGTTTTTCGTTTGTTGCTTCTGGTTGTTGTTGTTGTCGATCTATCTGTTGAAGCATCAGATAACCTTTTTCATGAACTTTTGATCGAAAACCCTAACTTTGTGTTAGAGGAAAAATATATTCAAGTTCTTGAGTTTTATATTTTCTGGGTTGTGGTTAAGTTTGGGATGAGAGCTAAGTGTATTAGAACCCATAGATCGAACTGAGTTGTGTTTGTTTTAGGAAGTCTGATTCCCGAGATCGAGTGATTTCCGAATCAAGGTGTACGGGAGAGCGAATCCGAGGACGTGGAAGCAGCAGAATCCAGATCGAGTAAGAGAAGTCGTTGTCGAGCTCGTTGAAGACAGCCGTGTCAAGGTTGTTGTCGAGCAGCATTAACTTGGAGTTCGGTAAGGGCAACTTTTAGACATTATTAAGACTTTATTTTATATGTTCTTGTGAATGGATTTCTTGATCTGTGTCGAGCATGAAATGTTGTGATATGATTGGATTTTGCATGTATTTAATATGTGATTGAATATATCTTTGTGAAGCGGTATCTTGCATGTTGAATTGCGTTTCTTCATGTCGAGCTTGCTCTTTTTATTTGACATGCGGTTGAATATCTTGTGTTTAACTCTTTGAATATCGTGATGCGCTTAATTGTTCATCGAGTGAGCGAGCTAGATGAGTCGTATGACGCTTTTGAACCGTGACCGGATAACTAAGGGTGCTAGGTCCCTTTTGTTTACGGGAGATTGACTAGACGTCGCCACGCTATGGGACTCGAGTCGATCGCCCTAGGGAGAGCGAGGATCCCAAGGTTGTTTCGGCTGGACTTTCCGACATACTGACGCAGCGTGTGCATTCCGGAAAAATTGTCGAGTCGAGAGAAAATGGATTTGGCGAGTTGTGTCGAGTTAGAGTGAGATGGTCGAGTCACGTCGGTGAATGTTATACTTTCTTTGTTTGCTTATATCCTTTATGTCGTGCTTATCTTGAATTGTTGAGAAGTTGACCCTTTCCCGTGGTGCCTTCAATCCATGACGGTTACCCAGGCGATGTCGAGGGCGCAGGAACTCGACTGTAGACGATGCCGAGGAGGAGCTCGACGAGGACCCGAGTGACGACTGCATTTGTCGTGGATTGATTATGTTTGTTCGACGTATTTCTTTTGATGACTGTACTTGTTTTTCTTTTGTGTTCGGAGGTCGTGACCAGTTTGGGCCGGTTATGTTTTGTTGCTACAGGGTAGACTGGTGGTCTTACTTTTGGAGCAGCCCCCTGCGTGGGAGTCTGCCGGAAGTACCCCCAGGGTGTGATTGCTCTTTTGAAGTCGTCGTACCTTAGGTGTATTTTCTTTGCACATTTGCTACTCTGTATTTTGTATACATTATTATTTCGAGTAATATATATATGTATGTTATGCATGTATGTTTTATTAGAATTTAAGTCTTGTGTCTTAGTTGCACCATGTTTCGAAAAGCTGTAATTACTCTGATGTGCACGAGCTGGTTTTATAAAAAAAAAAATAGACCGTACTTTTTAAAAGGCACAAGAGTTTCGTTTTAAAACACATCTCATACAGGTTTAGTTGAGCTCGGTAACTCGAGCTCGGTATATTGAGCTCGGTAGCGGTCCGGAAACGGGTCGTTACACTAAACCCAAGTCAGCGTAAAGGCTTGGTGAGCTCATTCGCAGCTCGACCCCTGTGGTCCTAAACCCAAGTCAGCATAAAGGCTTGGTGAGCTCATTCGCAGCTCGACCCCTGTGGTCCTAAACCCAAGTGAGCATAAAGTCTTGGTGAGCTCATTCACAGCTCGACCCCTGTGGTCCTAAACCAAGTCAGCGTAAAGGCTTGGTGAGCTCATTCGCAGCTCGACCCCTGTGGTCCTAAACCCAAGTCAGCATAAAGGCTTGGTGAAGCTCATTCGCAACTCGACCCCTGTTGTCCTAAACCCAAGCCAGCATAAAGGCTTGGGGAGCTCGCTCCGGCTCGGAAGGTCTTGCTCGACCTAAGCGATCCACTCAATTCCAAACCCAAGTTAGCATAAAAACTTGGTAACCTCGATAGAGGATCCTGTGAATACATGCCTTGACAGGATGATTTTGATGATTGACAAAAGGGAGTCTTGCAAATAGTCAACCGTGCAAAAAGTGGAAAAGAATACCAAGACGCGTATCAAGAATGATTGTTTCTCAAGTCTTTGGGTTCTGGGTATTTATTTATCTTTATTAAGACAATTTGTAAGTAGTAATAAAAAGCTCTCAATTAAAATTAAATCACACGCGCACAAAATATTTTGACATGCATATCTCGTGTCGGATGTCGAGCTGAGGAAGTCGGATGTCGAGCTGAGGAGGAAGTCGCGTGTCGAGCTCTGAGGAAGTCGTATGTCGAACTGAGGAGGAAGTCGCGTGTCGAGCTGATGAGGTCACGTACCGAGGTCGCGTGTCGAGCTTATGAGGTCGCGTGATGAGCTCTTGTCGCGTGCCGAGCTGATGATCCGTGTCGAGCTGATGAGGTCGCGTACCGAGGTCGTGTGCCGAGGTCTTTTGCCGAGCCGCTCGTGAGGTCGCCTGGCCGAGCCAGTGTGGCGAGGTCGTCTGGCCGAGCCGTCTTCGTGAGGTCGTATGCCGACCCGTCTCCGTGTTTTCAATTCTTTCATGTTCAACGCAATGGACAAATTCCAACGGACAGATCCCTGCCGCAACGGACAAATCTTCTTAAAGTGACGCTCCTCCATTGCCTATATAAACACAGCTCGTGAGCTTTGTTTTAATACAACAACGCAGTGCTTAATTTTTGTGCCAAAAACTCTGTCAAATATTTTTCATCACTCACACTTATTTGAGCACAATTTTCTGAGAGCCTTTTATTCTACATAATTTGAGTTGTATTATTTGAGCTTCAATTTGTTATATCTGCACTATTGAGTGTATCTTTCTCGTCTCATTTTATTTGCGAAAATCATTTCTTTTTGGGTAGAAATCCCAAGGTGTTCATAGAGAGGTGATATCTCTTGAACGTATTGCTCTGGTTTAGAGTTGTAAAGGTTTCTAGCTGAACCTGATTTAAAAGCTAGTGTCTTAGTGAAAATCCCATAGTGGTTTGCTTTGGGGACAGGACGTAGGCCACAAGGGTGTTAGGTGGCCGAACCTGGATAATTTGTTGTGTGCTTTTTTACTCCTTATCTCTCTACTTTTCAGTCAATTAAATTTCTGCACTTTATTTTATTGTTATTTATATCTTACTATTTACTTCATTTTTAACTCGTTTGCAATTTATTCTTCAAGTGATTTATCTATTTCACATTAATATTTCCGCAACTCATAATTAACGCTTATTTCTCCAAAAGTTTTTGAAAGCACCGTTCACACACAATTCACCCCCCTCTTGTGTTTGGAGTCACTTGGCAACAAGTGGCATCAGAGCTAGAATCTTGTATAAAGGACTTAACCGTCTCAAGAGAATGACTTCAAACAATTACGAGGGAACTTCCATGAATAGACCCCCATTTTTCAATGGTGAGGGGTATGGTTATTGGAAGGATAGAATGCAAATCTTTCTTGAGGGTGTTGATCTTGATATTTGGGATGCTGTGGAAAATGGTCCATTTGTCCCCACTCAATCAATTAATGATGCAGTGGTAGACAAACCAAGATCACTTTGGACCGAAGATGATAAGAAAAAGGTCCAATACAATTTGAAGGCTAAGAACATCATCACTTCTGCTTTAAGCTACGATGAGTTCTATAGGGTCTCAAATTGCAAGACTGCTAAAGAAATGTGGGACACCCTTCTATTGACCCATGAAGGTACTACTGAGGTCAAGAGGGCTCGAATGAACACATTAACCCATGAGTATGAGTTATTTAGGATGAAACCAAGTGAAAACATACAAGATATGCAAAAAAGGTTCATCCATATAATAAACCATCTCGTAGCTCTTGGGAAAGTCTTGAAGAATGAAGATTTGATTAACAAAGTTCTTAGATGTCTAAACAGGAATCGCAACCCAAGGTCACAGCTATAGCTGAATCTAGAGACTTATCTTCTATGACCTTGGCTACTTTGTTTGGAAAATTGCAAGAACATGAAATTGAACTAAATCGTCTCATGGAAAGCGAAGAAGGCGATAAGAAAAAGAAAGGGCTGCCCTCAAAGCAAGCATTGAGGAAACTGACGATGACGAATGTGATTTCCTTGAAGATGAAAATAATGAGGAAAACATGAGTCTAATGGTTCGCAAATTCAAAAGGTTCATGAGACTCGAAACAAAGGTAAGTTCCCAAGCTCTCAAAAGAAAAGTGATGAAACAACTTCTTTTAATCCTACCGCTACAAGTGTGGAAAGAAAGGTCACATAAAACCCGATTGTCCTCAAAACCAAATGAGGAATGAGAAATTTGAAAAGAAACCACCAAAGGATTGAAGGGAAGAAGAGCTTACATTGCCTGGGATGATAATGATATGGATTCTTCTGATGAATCTGAAAATGAAGAGGCTCACCTTAGTCTAATGGCAAATCATGATGAAGATGAGGGAAATTTTTATGATCCTGACTCTTCTTTAACTTATGATGAATTACTTATTGCTTGTGAAGAATTAAATAATGAAACGATTAAACTTGGAAAAATTGTTCTTTCTTCTAAGAAAACCATCTCTTCTCTTGAATCAAAAATTGAAATTTTAAACAAAGAGATAGTGATTCTTAAAGAAAAACAAGTTGCTGTGATTGAAACTTCTCCTCCCATATCTTGTGAAAATAAAAAGGATGAAGTTTTAAAATGCAATGAGTGTAGTGTTTTGAAAAATAAGGTTAAGGATTTAAATAACACTCTTGCAAAATTTACGATGGGAAGAGATAATCTAAACATTATGTTAGGAAACCAAAAAGGTACTTTTGGAAAAGTTGGTTTAGGTTATCATCCAAAAATTCATGAAAAATCTTTTAAACTCTTCAATCACAACAAACCCTCAAGTAGTCCTTTCATTAAATGCTTTCACTGTGGTAGAAATGGTCACACTGCCTCTATTTGCAATATTAGAAAGAATAAAAATGTAGTTGGCAAAAAGATGTGGATTCCAAAGGGCACCTTGCCCAAGACTAACTCATATGGACCCAAGATGGTTTGGGTACCAAAGGTTAAAATATGATTTGTTGTTGTAGGTGTGCTTGAAAGCCAAGGACTTAAATTGGTATCTTGATAGCAATTTGTTCAAAGCACATGACAGGAGACAAAAGCAAGTTCTCCTCATTGGTACCTAAGAATAGTGGTTATGTCTGGTATGGTGACAACAACAAAGGTAAAATTCTTGGGATTGGTTCTATTGGTAAGAGTCCTAATCCCACTATTGAAAATGTTTTGTATGTGGATGGTTTGAAGCATAATTTGCTAAGCATTAGTCAACTTTGTGATAAAGGAAACGAAGTGGTTTTCGATTCTTCAAAATGCATGGTCATGGATTCTATAAATGAAAATGTTATTGTAATTGGACCTAGAATTGGAAATATCTATATGCTTGATTTAGATAAAATACCTTCAAATGATGCATGTTGTCTTATTAGTAAAGAGGATAAATCTTGGCTATGGCATAGGAGAATGGCTCATATTCACATGGATCATCTTAATAAGTTAGTTCGAAAGGACTTAGTAATTGGCTTACCAAAGCTTCGTTTTGAAAAAGATAAACTTTGTGATGCATGTCAAAGGAAAACAAGTAAAGGCATCTTTCAAATCTAAAAATATTGTTTCTACAAACCGGCCTTTACAACTTTTACATATGGATTTATTTGGCCCTTCTAGAACTAAAAGCTTTGGTGGCAATTACTATGCTCTTGTTATTGTGGACGACTATTCTCGCTATACATGGACTTTATTTATTTCTCACAAAAATGATGCTTTTAATGCTTTTGAAAACTTGCAAAGGTTATACAAAATGAGAAGGGACTTAACATTGCTTCCATTCAAGTGATCATGGTGGGAATTTGAGAATGAAGCATTTGAAGCATTTTGCCTGAGAAAATGGCATTGATCACAACTTTTCTGCTCCAAGGACACCGCAACAAAATGGAGTGGTTGAAAGGAAAAATCGGTCTCTTGAAGAGCTAGCGAGGGCGATGCTCAATGAGACTAACCTTCCTAAGTACTTTTGGGCGACGCCAGTGAGCACCGCTTGCTATGTGATGAATCGAGTTCTTATAAGGCCGATCCTTAAGCAAACACCGTATGAACTCTACAAAGGAAGGAAGCCCAACATTTCTCACCTTCACGTTTCGGATGCAAGTGTTTTGTCCTAAACAATGGTAAGAATAACCTTGAAAAATTTGATGCCAAAGCGGATGAAGGTATATTTCTTGGATATTCTATTTCTAGTAAAGCTTTTGAATTTATAATAAGAGAACTTTGACTGTTGAAGAATCTGCATGTTTCTTTTGATGAATCTAACCCCAAATCTTGAGAAGAAAGTGTTGATGATCTTGCGAAGTATTTGGAGATACCTATTTAGAGGAACAAGAGAGATCAAAAGTTCAAAAGGAGGATCAAGAGTCCTTGCCTCAACCCTCTCAAGAACTCTCTCACTCAAATCTTCCAAAGGAATGGAGAGTCTCAAAGAACCATCCTCTTGACAACATAATAGGTGATATCTCAAAAGGGGTAACGACTCAAAACTCTCTTAATCATGCATGTCATCATATGGCCTTTGTCTCTCAAATTGAACCAAATGACGTCAATGAAGCCATCTTTGATGAGCATTGGACCTTTGCTATGCAAGAGGAATTAAATCAATTTGAGAGAAATGATGTTTGGGAACTTGTCCCTAGGCCTAAAGATCACCTAGTCATTGGGACCAAATGGGTCTTTCGCAACAAGCTTGATGAAAACGGTATCATTGTTAGAAATAAAGCTAGACTTGTTGCAAAAGGCTATAATCAACAAGAGGGCATAGATTTCGATGAAACCTATGCACCCGTGGCTAGATTAGAAGCTATTCGCATGCTTCTCGCATTTGCATGCATCATGGATTTTAAACTTTTTCAAATGGATGTTAAGAGTGCATTTTATTATGAATAAGTTCTAACTTGGGCGTTGGAGTGTGCTAACATTTTTATGCAGGTTCCGTTACCAAGACTAAAAGTGGAGAAATGCAACCGTCCTTCCTGTAATCGCTAAAATAAAAGTTTGTGCAGGTTATGTTAACTGCAAACAATTATGCTTCATTGAACCCTTGATACTCTATTATTTTTCGCCATCTAGTTACACGTATATGCATACGTTTTACATGCCTTTCCCTTTATCTTTTCCGCTTTTGATGTTGCCAAAGGGGAGAGTTATATGATTCAGGGGAGTGGTTTATTCCATGCATATTGTGAGGGAGTATTTCACCAAAATGCCAAAATGCGCCTAAACTCTGATATCTTTTTTTTTAATATTGTGAGGGGGAGTTTTTCTAAAATACGTGCTTAAACTCTGATATCTTTTATTGAAAAACCTTGCTTATATCTCATTGCTATATCATGATTATATTTTTAAAAAAACCCTCCATGAGATGTTTGTCATCATCAAAAAGGGGGAGTCTGTGAATACATGCCTTGACAGGATGATTTTGATGATTGACAAAAGGGAGTCTTGCAAATAGTCAACCGTGCAAAAAGTGGAAAAGAATACCAAGACGCGTATCAAGAATGATTGTTTCTCAAGTCTTTGGGTTCTGGGTATTTATTTATCTTTATTAAGACAATTTGTAAGTAGTAATAAAAAGCTCTCAATTAAAATTAAATCACACGCGCACAAAATATTTTGACATGCATATCTCGTGTCGGATGTCGAGCTGAGGAAGTCGGATGTCGAGGTGAGGAGGAAGTCGCGTGTCGAGCTCTGAGGAAGTCGTATGTCGAACTGAGGAGGAAGTCGCGTGTTGAGCTGATGAGGTCACGTACCGAGGTCGCGTGTCGAGCTTATGAGGTCGCGTGATGAGCTCTTGTCGCGTCTTGGTGATGATCCGTGGTCGAGTGATGAGGTCGCGTCTGGGAGGTCGTGGTGCCGAGGTCTTTGCCGAGCCGCTCGTGAGGTCGTCTGGCCGAGCCGTGTGTGGCGAGGTCGTCTGGCCGAGCTGTCTTGAGGTCGTATGCCGAGCCGCCTCCGTGTTTTCAATTCTTTCATGTTCAGCATAGCGGACAAATTCCAACGGACAGATCCCCGCCAAGCGGACAAATCTTCTTAAAGTGACGCTCCTCCATTGCCTATATAAACACACTCGTGAGCTTTGTTTTAATACAACAACGCAGTGCTTAATTTTTGTGCCAAAAACTCACAAATATTTTTCATCACTCACACTTATTTGAGCACAATTTTCTGAGAGCCTTTTATTCTACATAATTTGAGTTGTATTATTTGAGCTTCAATTTGTTATATATGCACTATTGAGTGTATCTTTCTCGTCTCATTTTATTTGCGAAAATCATTTCTTTTTGGGTAGAAATCCCAAGGTGTTCATAGAGAGGTGATATCTCTTGAACGTATTGCTCAGTTTAGAGTTGTAAAGGTTTCTAGCTGAACCTCGATTTAAAAGCTAGTGTCTTAGTGAAAATCCCATAGTGGTTTGCTTTGGGGACGGGACGTAGGCCTGAGGGTGTTAGGTGGCGAACCTGGATAATTTGTTGTGTGCTTTTTACTCCTTATCTCTCTACTTTTCACCAATTAAATTTCTGCACTTTATTTTATTGTTATTTATATCTTACTATTTACTTCATTTTTATCTCGTTTGCAATTTATTCTTCAATTGATTTATCTATTTCACATTAATATTTCCAACTCATAATTAGCGCTTATTTCTCCAAAAGTTTTTGAAAGCACTGCTCACACACAATTCACCCCCCTCTTGTGTTTGGAGTCACTTGGCAACAAGTGGCATCAGAGCTAGAATCTTGTATAAAGGACTTAACCGTCTCAAGAGAATGACTTCAAACAATTACGAGGGAACTTCCATGAATGCAGACCCCATTTTTCAATGGTGAGGGTATGGTTATTGGAAGGATAGAATGCAAATCTTTCTTGAGGGTGTTGATCTTGATATTTGGGATCTTTGTGGAAAATGGTCCATTTGTCCCCACTCAATCAATTAATGATGCAAGTGGTAGACAAACCAAGATCACTTTGGACCGAAGATGATAAGAAAAGGTCCAATACAATTTGAAGGCTAAGAACATCATCACTTCTGCTTTAAGCTACGATGAGTTCTATAGGGTCTCAAATTGCAAGACTGCTAAAGAAATGTGGGACACCCTTCTATTGACCCATGAAGGTACTACCGAGGTCAAGAGGGCTCGAATGAACACATTAACCCAGGAGTATGAGTTATTTAGGATGAAACCAAGTGAAAACATACAAGATATGCAAAAAAGGTTCATCCATATAATAAACCATCTCAGAGCTCTTGGGAAAGTCTTGATAATGAAGATTTGATTAACAAAGTTCTTAGATGTCTAAACAGAATCGCAACCCAAGGTCATCGCTATAGCTGAATCTAGAGACTTATCTTCTATGACCTTGGCTACTTTGTTTGGAAAATTGCAAGAACATGAAATTGAACTAAATCGTCTCATGGAAAGCGAAGAAGGCGATAAGAAAAGAAAGGGCTCGCCTCAAAGCAAGCATCGAGGAAGCTGACGATGACGAATGTGATTTCCTTGAAGATGAAAATAATGAGGAAAACATGAGTCTAATGGTTCGCAAATTCAAAAGGTTCATGAGACTCGAGAAACAAAGGTAAGTTCCCAAGCTCTCAAAAGAAAAGTGATGAAACAACTTCTTTTAATCCTACACTACAAGTGTGGAAAGAAAGGTCACATAAAACCCGATTGTCCTCAAAACCAAATGAGGAATGAGAAATTTGAAAAGAAACCACCAAAGGATTCGAAGGGAAGAAGAGCTTACATTGCCTGGGATGATAATGATATGGATTCTTCTGATGAATCTGAAAATGAAGAGGCTCACCTTAGTCTAATGGCAAATCATGATGAAGATGAGGTAAATTTTTATGATCCTGACTCTTCTTTAACTTATGATGAATTACTTATTGCTTGTGAAGAATTAAATAATGAAACGATTAAACTTGGAAAAATTGTTCTTTCTTCTAAGAAAACCATCTCTTCTCTTGAATCAAAAATTGAAATTTTAAACAAAGAGATAGTGATTCTTAAAGAAAAACAAGTTGCAGTGATTGAAACTTCTCCTCCCATATCTTGTGAAAATAAAAAGGATGAAGTTTTAAAATGCAATGAGTGTAGTGTTTTGAAAAATAAGGTTAAGGATTTAAATAACACTCTTGCAAAATTTACGATGGGAAGAGATAATCTAAACATTATGTTAGGAAACCAAAAAGGTACTTTTGGAAAAGTTGGTTTAGGTTATCATCCAAAAATTCATGAAAAATCTTTTAAACTCTTCAATCACAACAAACCCTCAAGTAGTCCTTTCATTAAATGCTTTCACTGTGTGGTAGAAATGGTCACACTGCCTCTATTTGCAATATTAGAAAGAATAAAAATGTAGTTGGCAAAAAGATGTGGATTCCAAAGGGCACCTTGCCCAAGACTAACTCATATGGACCCAAGATGGTTTGGGTACCAAAGGTTAAAATATGATTTGTTGTTGTAGGTGTGCTTGAAAGCCAAGGACTTAAATTGGTATCTTGATAGCGGCTGTTCAAAGCACATGACAGGAGACAAAAGCAAGTTCTCCTCATTGGTACCTAAGAATAGTGGTTATGTCCCAGGTATGGTGACAACAACAAAGGTAAAATTCTTGGGATTGGTTCTATTGGTAAGAGTCCTAATCCCACTATTGAAAATGTTTTGTATGTGGATGGTTTGAAGCATAATTTGCTAAGCATTAGTCAACTTTGTGATAAAGGAAACGAAGTGGTTTTCGATTCTTCAAAATGCATGGTCATGGATTCTATAAATGAAAATGTTATTGTAATTGGACCTAGAATTGGAAATATCTATATGCTTGATTTAGATAAAATACCTTCAAATGATGCATGTTGTCTTATTAGTAAAGAGGATAAATCTTGGCTATGGCATAGGAGAATGGCTCATATTCACATGGATCATCTTAATAAGTTAGTTCGAAAGGACTTAGTAATTGGCTTACCAAAGCTTCGTTTTGAAAAAGATAAACTTTGTGATGCATGTCAAAAAGGAAAACAAGTAAAGGCATCTTTCAAATCTAAAAATATTGTTTCTACAAACCGGCCTTTACAACTTTTACATATGGATTTATTTGGCCCTTCTAGAACTAAAAGCTTTGGTGGCAATTACTATGCTCTTGTTATTGTGGGCGACTATTCTCGCTATACATGGACTTTATTTATTTCTCACAAAAATGATGCTTTTAATGCTTTTGAAAACTTGCAAAGGTTATACAAAATGAGAAGGGACTTAACATTGCTTCCATTCAAGTGATCATGGTGGGAATTTGAGAATGAAGCATTTGAAGCATTTTGCACAGAAAATGGCATTGATCACAACTTTTCGCTCCAAGGACACCGCAACAAAATGGAGTGGTTGAAAGGAAAAATCGGTCTCTTGAAGAGCTAGCGAGGGCGATGCTCAATGAGACTAACCTTCCTAAGTACTTTTGGGCCAGGCAGTGAGCACCGCTTGCTATGTGATGAATCGAGTTCTTATAAGGCCGATCCTTAAGCAAACACCGTATGAACTCTACAAAGGAAGGAAGCCCAACATTTCTCACCTTCACGTTTTCGGATGCAAGTGTTTTGTCCTAAACAATGGTAAGAATAACCTTGGAAAATTTGATGCCAAAGCGGATGAAGGTATATTTCTTGGATATTCTATTTCTAGTAAAGCTTTTCGAATTTATAATAAGAGAACTTTGACTGTTGAAGAATCTGTGCATGTTTCTTTTGATGAATCTAACCCCAAATCTTCAGTAGAAGAAAGTGTTGATGATCTTGCAGAAGTATTTGGAGATACCTATTTAGAGGAACAAGAGAGATCAAAAGTTCAAAAGGAGGATCAAGAGTCCTTGCCTCAACCCTCTCAAGAACTCTCTCACTCAAATCTTCCAAAGGAATGGAGAGTCTCAAAGAACCATCCTCTTGACAACATAATAGGTGATATCTCAAAAGGGGTAACGACTCGAAACTCTCTTAATCATGCATGTCATCATATGGCCTTTGTCTCTCAAATTGAACCAAATGACGTCAATGAAGCCATCTTTGATGAGCATTGGACCTTTGCTATGCAAGAGGAATTAAATCAATTTGAGAGAAATGATGTTTGGGAACTTGTCCCTAGGCCTAAAGATCACCTAGTCATTGGGACCAAATGGGTCTTTCACAACAAGCTTGATGAAAACGGTATCATTGTTAGAAATAAAGCTAGACTTGTTGCAAAAGGCTATAATCAACAAGAGGGCATAGATTTCGATGAAACCTATGCACCCGTGGCTAGATTAGAAGCTATTCGCATGCTTCTCGCATTTGCATGCATCATGGATTTTAAACTTTTTCAAATGGATGTTAAGAGTGCATTTTATTATGAATAAGTTCTAACTTGGGCGTTGGAGTGTGCTAACATTTTTATGCAGGTTCCGTTACCAAGACTAAAAGTGGAGAAATGCAACCGTCCTTCCTGTAATCGCTAAAATAAAAGTTTGTGCAGGTTATGTTAACTGCAAACAATTATGCTTCATTGAACCCTTGATACTCTATTATTTTTCGCCATCTAGTTACACGTATATGCATACGTTTTACATGCCTTTCCCTTTATCTTTTCCGCTTTTTGATGTTGCCAAAAGGGGGAGAGTTATATGATTCAGGGGGAGTGGTTTATTCCATGCATATTGTGAGGGGGAGTTCTTCACCAAAATGCCAAAATGCGCCTAAACTCTGATATCTTTTTTTTAATATTGTGAGGGGGAGTTTTTCTAAAATACGTGCTTAAACTCTGATATCTTTTATTGAAAAACCTTGCTTATATCTCATTGCTATATCATGATTATATTTTTAAAAAAACCCTCCATGAGATGTTTGTCATCATCAAAAAGGGGGAGTCTGTGAATACATGCCTTGACAGGATGATTTTGATGATTGACAAAAGGAGTCTTGCAAATAGTCAACCGTGCAAAAAGTGGAAAAAGAATACCAAGACGCGTATCAAGAATGATTGTTTCTCAAGTCTTTGGGTTACGGGTATTTATTTATCTTTATTAAGACAATTTGTAAGTAGTAATAAAAAGCTATCAATTAAAATTAAATCACACGGACAAAATATTTTGACATGCATATCTCGTGTCGGATGTCGAGTGAGGAAGTCGGATGTCGGTGAGGAGGAAGTCGCGTGTCGAGCTCTGAGGAAGTCGTATGTCGAACTGAGGAGGAAGGCGGGTGTCGAGCTGATGAGGTCACGGACCGAGGTCGCGTGTGGAGCTGAGGAGGTCGCGTGATGAGCTCTTGTCGCGTCTTGGTGATGATCCGTGGTCGGTGATGAGGTCGCTGCATCGAGGTCGTGGTGCCGAGGTCTTTGCCGAGCCGCTCGTGAGGTCGCCTGGCCGAGCTGTGTGGCGAGGTCGTCTGCCGAGCTGTCTTCAGAGGTCGTATGCCGAGCCGTCTCCGTGTTTTCAATTCTTTCATGTTCAACGCAACGGACAAATTCCAACGGACAGATCCCTGCCGCAACGGACAAATCTTCTTAAAGTGACGCTCCTCCATTGCCTATATAAACACAGCTCGTGAGCTTTGTTTTAATACAACAACGCAGTGCTTAATTTTTGTGCCAAAAACTCTGTCAAATATTTTTCATCACTCACACTTATTTGAGCACAATTTTCTGAGAGCCTTTTATTCTACATAATTTGAGTTGTATTATTTGAGCTTCAATTTGTTATATCTGCACTATTGAGTGTATCTTTCTCGTCTCATTTTATTTGCGAAAATCATTTCTTTTTGGGTAGAAATCCCAAGGTGTTCATAGAGAGGTGATATCTCTTGAACGTATTGCTCTGGTTTAGAGTTGTAAAGGTTTCTAGTGAACCTGATTTAAAAGCTAGTGTCTTAGTGAAAATCCCATAGTGGTTTGCTTTGGGGACAGGACGTAGGCCACAAGGGTGTTAGGTGGCCGAACCTGGATAATTTGTTGTGTGCTTTTTTACTCCTTATCTCTCTACTTTTCAGTCAATTAAATTTCTGCACTTTATTTTATTGTTATTTATATCTTACTATTTACTTCATTTTTAACTCGTTTGCAATTTATTCTTCAAGTGATTTATCTATTTCACATTAATATTTCCGCAACTCATAATTAGCGCTTATTTCTCCAAAAGTTTTTGAAAGCACCGTTCACACACAATTCACCCCCCTCTTGTGTTTGGAGTCACTTGGCAACAGATCCGAATCTCACTATCCAACCTAAAGGTTTCGTAAGAAGACTGGTACTCGGCCTATACCGATGCGCGGAGAAAATGTCTCAACTTCAGTTGACACAAGTTTTTTTTCGGGGGAAGCCACCCGGGGACTACCCTAGATGAGTAGCAGCTACCCGAGGACCACCCCCCCTAAGTACGGTAACCGACAAACTACTAAAGAGAAAAGCAAAGCAGATTTAAACCAACAATGTTTAAACTTAGTCAATTTCATTAACTTAAAACAAAATACAAAAGAGCAGCTCGTAGAAGAGCGAGTACATCATCAAGACAGAGCAAAGCAAACTAAAATTACGCAAGGGCATTCCCTTGGTCTTCAGCTCGGTCCCCGACGATCTCCTCGGCCGCAAGACTTTGACTAACAGCCTCCAAGTCAAGACCAACTCCGGCCTCCTCGCCCCCAGGCTCCTCCTGATCAGCACAGCCTTCTTCCTCGTCCTCCTCTTCCACAATCTTCCCCTCTTTCACCACCTTGGTAAAATCGAGCTCGGAGATGTCCAGATCGGGGGCGATCACCTTCAACTGCGCAACGGCATTATCAAACCCTTTCTTATACTGAAGGGCGCTATACTCACGATACTCCTCGACCCGAGCAGCTTCGGACGAGGACTTCTCCTTCTCTTCCCGCAGTTGACGCAACAGGAGGTCATTTTGGGCCTGGAGATCCTCCCGCTGCGCCAGCAGAGAGGTGTTGCTCTTGTTCAAGGCATCCCTTGCCTCCGAGAGGCGAGCATAGTCCTCTTCCAACTTGCCCATCTTCTCCTCGAGCTCACCAAGTGCGGTGGCCTTGCTTTGGCACTTCCTCCTCGCCAGCTCGGCTTCAGTGGCCCGTGCCCTTATCCGATCAGAAAGGAACTGGGCCATAGCAGAAATGCGGAGCCCATAGAGGCCCAATGCCTTGCACAAACCCAGCTCGCCCGCCTCGGCCATGCACCTGTCGTCGGACCTACGCATGATCTGATCGATCTGGTCGGAGCGGTCGAAGCCGACATTCCAAAGGGAATCCTCGGCGTTCTCGCTTCGATCGGCAAATTCTACAAGGTGGAGGAACCACTCGGAGCCATCAGGGATATTTAGAGGAATCCCCCCATGAGGCCCCCTTGGCTCCTTTGCAGGGGGCTGATCGAATCGGAGTCGGGAGCCTTGGCCGCTTTTAGTAGCCTTGGCAGAGGAAGGGGAAGCGGCAGCATCGGAGGGAACCGGCCCAGGAGCTTGGGCGACCTTCTCTCTTTGAGCTCTCTTGAGGAGCTCGGCCATCTCTTTCTTGGTCATCTTCAGAGCCATCGTACCTGAAAATAAAGTGAAAAGTTAGTACTCATGTTCGGGCTGAGAATCACGCTAAAGGATGATAACAAGACTTACTTAAGTAATCCCTCCACTGGGGTGGGTCCTTTAGAGCTCGGGTGAGGAGAGGACCACAGTGCAATGTGGGCAAACGAGCGAGAAAGTTCACTATCGTCTGGTCGGTGACCGACAATGAATTGAAATCCAACTCTTTTATGGGGCGGGGACTGGAGCTCCAGTAAAAAGGAAACAAAGGCTCGTTTTGAGCAGAAAAGAAAAAGGGATCCCCTCTCCGTACCCGGATCTTGAAGAAATCAGATTTCCAGTTCTTATAAGACTGGTCGAAAAGCTCGAGAATATAAAAGCCATGTATTTTATTGAGCGAACACCACTTAAGTTGCTTGCCAAGCCTAAATTTGGAAAAAAGCGAAGAAGAGAAGCGGCGAGAGGGTAACCCCAAAGTACTCGGACACGAGCTTGAAAGCTCGGATAAAAGCCCAGCTGTTGGGGTGTAATTGCGAAGGGGCCGCATCCAGCCGTTGGAGGACCTCGCACTCAAACCTACCTAGGGGAAAGCGGAGGCCAATTCGCGTGAAGAAAGTTTTGTAGAAGAAAGCAGTCCTGGGAACTAGACTCGCCCTTGTTAAAGCATACTCGGCCGTCGGGAGAGCGGGAGGCAAGTTACCTCCTCGCCTCGATCCCGATTCGGCGTAAATGACACACTAGGCGAAGGCGACCACGCCCGATGTCCGAAAAAATGTTGGAGGCCACCCTGAGCACATCGGGGTGCACCCAGGCGTAAGGAGACCTATCATCTCCTACTCGGCGCTCGCCCCTTATGAAGTGAGTACGAAGGAACAGACGCGATGGGGGGAGAAGCTGAAACCCAGGAGGCAGGAGGAACCACCTGGAGAGGCACTGGGTCACGACCACCATCGGAGGAGCCCTCAGTGGCGAGCCTCCGGCGTAGGGTGGCGTAGAAAGGTCAAAAGACGTGCTCGTCGTTTCAGACGACAAGACGCTCCCAGAACTTAAAGGTATGGGGGAAGGGGGACGACGAGAAGAAGAGGAAGAAGCCATTAATGAAGAACAGTAGCAAGACTTACCAGGAAATGCGAAGGGATGGGGATGAAATGGCCGCTCGGAACACAAATGCAGGGAAGGATGACAGACGAAGCGTTCAGGGAGAGCGGAACGAAGAAAAAGAGAGAAGGAAGGAGAGGGGGTGGCTTTATAACCCCCGCAGGAGGGAAGTGAAAGGGCGAACCAATCCGAGCCTTCCATTTACAAAACCAGATGTAGATCTAGCGGTCCAGGCCGCATCAGATGATCGACGGTGGGAAGGGGAACGGTTGAGTAGACGTCCCATCTGAGTCCCATCACGTGGCAGAACGCCGAGTAAAGGTACGACACGTAGAGCGCGACGCCCCAGACAAACAAGCTTTTGGGGTACGCCCCCGACCTCAATAACTCAACTCGGATACCGACCCAAGAACAATAGGTAGACCCTCTGCCCTTTTGTGCAAAGAGTCTAGGGGACTTGTGCGCCAATGTTGATGCCGGGAATGGTTGAGCTCTCCTCCTCCTTGAATGGAGTACTCCTTCTTCTAGAGTCAAGAAGGGGGGTGGTACCTGCAAAGACACTCCGATGCCTAAGTCAGATAGGGCTTTGGAGGAGAAGGAGAACAGAGTGAATTAGGGTTTTGAGTCAGTAGTGAGAGTATGCAAACCCGGGGGGTCAAGCCCCTTTATATAGTGGAGTCACGTCGAAGGAGGGTAATCACCGACTCGGATTCTGCGCGCAGTAACTCCTCCCTCACGCGTCAAGGATCAGCTCATCTCTTCCTGATATCTCGCACCTGCCAAGTCCGTCACGTACTGGCTGTGTGATCCTCAATCTTCGGAGTGGCAACGGCTCCAAGCATCGTCTCCAAGCGTATCCTTTTCTAGAAGGTTCGAGGGTCATGAGTCAGCTCGCCCCTGACCTGCTCGGTGTTATCACTGGGGCGATCGTACCGGAGGGTCGGTTTGGCGCCTCCAGGGTCGGATGTAGCTTGCCGAGCTCGAAGGAGGTCGGAACCGAGCCGGGCCAGCTCGGTTTGGTAGACACGCTGGAACTCGCCTCGGGACCGGTCCGTAACAATATGTAATACCTCTTGCAAAACGTATTTGGTATTCAGTTAAAGCTTATGATGAATATTGAATGGTGGATGACTGAGCTGGTAAACGAAACACAACCCCAGGAGAATGTCACAAGATCGAATTCTGGAGAAGCAACTTTGGGAAGGCGACCAACCAAGTGTAAAACACCTCACTCCGATTTGCTGACTCAATGCGGTTCCAAAAGGTTTTGCTGTGGGGATACTCGAGGAGTTCACTTAGTCAAAAGGACTAATTAGAGTGAGTCTCAACCAAAAAGTAAAAATAAAAATAAATAAAGCTTATGATGAACATATCTCTTAACTTATGAGATAATGGGCTAATTTTAAGATTGAAATTTTGATATATTCTAAGGCGCCATCAACCGTGAGAGACATCTACATATCTCTCACAGTGACAGATATGTATCCACTGTTAGAAGATGAGCAGAGATTCATCACTACACTCGTTTGGAATTGCAAAGAAATAGGTGCGATAGACAAATTCGATGTGGGACTCACATATTTTTTCTTCTCCCCATGATTGCGAAGAAAGGGTAGACTGGCCGAATAATTCACTTTTTCCATTAATGCCCTTTTCTATGTACCTTTTTAGACTAACACTGTAACATTTTTTTGCCAGAGAAGGTAGATATTTTTGTTAACTAACGATTTAACTAGTTGATTTTAGTTGATTAATTCCATTCAATTAATTAATTAAAAACTGAAATAATAACTAAATGAATTAATTTAATTAATTAATCACTAAATTAAGTATCATAATCTATTAAATTAATTTAATTTAACTCTTTATTTTATGTAATGTACATTTTTTTATCAAAAAAAAAATTAAATTAAGAAATTTAATAAATTCATTAATTGAATTCAAAAATAAATTAAATCAATTTTGATAAGTAATAACACTCAAATAATATAAAATTGTATATTAGTTTTTTTAGTATAAGGATATTTTTGTCTTTTCAAAAATTAAACACACTTCTTTCTCTTCTATTTCTCTTATTTTTCTCTTATACCAATCGGTACCCCAAATCTACTATATTTCTTATCTTTTTCTCTCTTCTCACACTTTTCTTACCTCTTTCTCTCTTCTCACCAAACATAGCCTAAGTGAAAGAAAGACTCCTCAATTAACCAAGCTAATAAAATCATACAATTGATTAATAACATTTTTTGACCTCTGGCTTCTATTTATACAAATACAAATGGTCAACAATAACAAAAAAGGCTCTATAATTTCTATTCTTGATTGAAATATAAGTATGTACAATAATAAAAAAGAAACAGCAACATGTGTAATAAATATCATGATTAACCAATTGCTATTATTCTATTATGATCTTTGATGCTGATTGTGACAACAGATCATCAATAATGATGAGGAAATAATACATACAGCTTTTTGGACAATATTGGAGGATCCAAAACAAAATAGAGAATCAAACGATTTTTGCAAGAATCAACATCTTACTTTCTTCATCTTGTGTTAGGAAGATAAACTCATATCTTCCCTGTCCAAATAACCTGACAGGTAAATGAAACAAAACAAAATTATTAGCAGAAGCAATGATAGAATATCACTGAATGACAATGGTCCAGCCAATTAATAAGAATGGACATACTGCCACTGTAAACTATGACAATGAAACCAGTAATAAGATTGCAATAAACCTTGAATATCACAAAAGTAATTCAAACATTATACGAAATATGCATGCCTTATCTAGCCTTTGCAGTTTGCACTCACATAATCTATGTAGAAGCTGTTGTTGGTGCTCGAAGTACTTGCATAAGAAAGCGCGCTGCAAGACGTTGAGTGATTCCACCCACGACACGCCCCCCAAGTCTGCGTGCCTCTGGTTGCTGAAGGATCTGTTCGTATGTAAACATAATTTTTTTTTTTTAAATTGCAAGGATAAGCAAAGCAATTTAACGAGCTAAACATCTAAGTAATTTAACAACATAAAATAAGGCCAAGACATAGAAGACAAATAGTTGGCTGAAATACAATGATGCTGCAAATTGAAAATGCTATATCTTTTTACCTGTAGTATAGGAAGTAAAAGAGCGGGATCAAAATCATTAGAGGATCGCAGAATTCCCCATATCCTAATCACTTGATCTCTGAGCTCTTTCAAGCTTTGCAATTCAGTTTCTGACATCATAAGGGGCTCCTTTGTATTGCCATTGAAGACAAGGTTCCTCACAAAGTCGGGAATATACCGGTATGTTTCAGAAATTGTGCCAAGAGTAAAAGCTTCAGATACGCGAACAGCCTCTTTGATAACTAGAGTCCTCAGCACTTCACCATCTGGACTCAACAATACCTTCAAGACAGGTTGTAAAGCCTCTTTAGCAGAGAAATCTCTATCTTTTCTCCCCTGAACTAGCAGGTTTTCAAGTCTATTCCATCTGCACTGGACCAGATCAATGAATATTCAAGTGTACTTAAGATAAATTATTCCGCATCAACAAGTTCAAACAATGATGGATTTAAGATAGTAGCAGATTTCAGACCTGAACTTCCCATCCTTGAAAAGCAACTCAATAAGAGCATCTCTTAGATATGGATTTGGATCTGTTAGGAGCCTTTTAGCAAAGTAGGGGTATGATGCAGCAAGTACCTTAAAATTGGGATCAGCGTATAGCGCTAAACCTTCTAAAACAGTGAGAGACCTTAATATTAATGCATAGTATGCAGGGACTGCAACAGAAGAAGGAGAAAGAAAGGAAAAAAAAAAAAAAAAAGCCAAAAGTCAACCGATTAGAGTCTGCAAGAAACTTAAAACTTAGGAGTACGCAGTAAATAGTTATGGAAGTACAGAACTACATCACTCCTCTAACACAGAAAATGAATTTTCTGGTAAATGATAAGTCATCGAAAAGATAGCAATATCTCACCATTAAATGGATACTGATACAAAACATTTCCAAGACCATCCACTATCGTCTTGAAGTTAAGCTCGCTAACAGTATAATTAAGTGCATCATCAAAAAAGTTTCGAAGTGCTGGAACAATTGGAGAAACATCAACATCCCTAGATAAGAAATCAAGAGCATAGTAGTCACGAGCCATAGCTTCGTAGTCTCGGTTAACCAAGTGAACGACGTGACCAATTATTGCATATCTTGCTTCTTCTGGAGTCTCGCTCATCATCCCAAAATCAATAAAAGCAAGTTTTCCCTCAGGCGTTGCCAAAAGATTACCAGGATGAGGATCTGCATGGAAATATCCATACTCAAGCAGCTGTCTGAGACTGCACTGTATGCCTGCGTTTACCAGATCCAAGACTTTTAGTCCTTGCCTCTCAATTGCTTCTTGATCATTTAGTTTGACTCCATCAACCCACTCTATCGTTAGTACCTTAGCGCTTGTATAATCCCAGAAAACATCAGGAACAAGGATATCTTCCTTGTCAGCATACAATTTTCTGAATCTCCTTGCATTTAGTCCCTCCTGCAGGAACCTGTCAAAATTAACATTCAATCCCCAAAAGAAATATCTTATA
The DNA here is from genome assembly GCA_037113605.1 of Calophaca sinica. Taxonomy (NCBI): domain Eukaryota; kingdom Viridiplantae; phylum Streptophyta; class Magnoliopsida; order Fabales; family Fabaceae; genus Calophaca; species Calophaca sinica. The sequence continues at coordinate 47,512,861 of CM073734.1, read as the reverse complement.
TTATTTACAAATATGTAACTTCACTCATTAACATATGAAGCATACATCACCATAGGGAAGATTTGAATTACAAATAAAAAAGGATACAATCATTATATACAGGGTTCAAGGTTTATTTTTCATTTTGTTTTGTCTTAAAGAAAAACAAAGATCCCAAAATTGGTAAAAGGTGCACGCTTATCTGCTACTAAAATACAGATTTTGGAATTGGACAGCAAAACTAACCTGCACATAGTTGAGCTCTTGAAAGACTCTACACGCAAATTCATCAATAAGAGCAACAACATCACTTGTGATTACGTCCACATATTTATTTATTAGAATCCCTAAACCTCTTATTAGGTAGAAGTCCAATCCTATAGCTTCTTCAATGCCAGGGCGTTGCACCTTAACGGCAACATGTTTCCCAGAGTACTTCAACCGAGCTTTATAAACCTGACCCAAACTAGCAGCTGCTACAGCCGATGGAGATATAAAAGAGAAAATAGAGTCAAGAGATAGTCCCAATTCCCTTTCAATGCATTCAAAGGCCTCCTCATCAGGAAATGTTGGCAAATCATCCTGGTAAAGCACACAAATGATCAAGGGAACCTGAGTATCCAATTCCCTCAATACATACATACAAACAGACATAAATGCGCGCGTGAGGGCACACACATACACATATATCTCTCTCTCTCTGTGTGTGTGTGTGTGTGTCTACAGCAGAAGTATTAAAATTTCAATGGATAGCATCAACAATGTTCATGTCCAATAAGAAGCCAAATACCCAAATGAAATATTCAAGAGCTCCTTAATCTTATACTGCATTTTGTCATCAGTCACAGAACCAATCAAAACTCTACTCAATGCTAAATTAATCAATCTCAGGAACATGCTTTACATTACAGCAGAATCTAAAAGGCTACTCCACAACAACAACCAAGCCTTATCTCACTTGGTGGAGTCGACTACATGGATCAAATGACATCATAATGTTCTATCATAATTGTCTACTCCAATCCAATCAAAATTCAAAAGAAGCTAAAAGGGAAGAATTCAATACTTGAAGTTCAGAGAGTTCATCCAGATACTCAGGTGGGCAAATATCAGGCCTGGTAGACAATCCCTGACCCAATTTCACAAATGTTGGTCCCAGCTGAGTGAATATCTTCTTGAGCTGAGTTGCACGAATCCTTCTATTCTGATCAAGCACTCCACTTCTTTGGTCCAAAAACAGCTTCAACCCGAACGAACCCAAAGCAAACAGAATCTGAATTGCTCTTCCCACCACCTAACTCAAGAAAACCAAAAAAGGGTCGAATTAATTCACAATAACCAATCACACCCACAAAAGATATTGACAAAAAGAATCAAACTTTGGAAGAAACAGAAAGAAACCTTGAAGGGTTGAGAACCATATCTGGAGGCAACAAGTTGGGGGCTATAGAGAGAAGCATTGGAAGCACGAGCCATAGCTCTTGCCTCAGCTTGAATATCATCAGCACGGTCACCTGGCCCTGGAAGAGCAAGAACTTTGAGGGACCCATCTTTTAGTGGTGTAGGTGAAGGAGCTGAACTTGGTGGTGTTGTCTGAACCAAAGCAGCACGAGGTTGTGGCTTCAGAAACGTGAAATTGGTTCTGGGTTTGAAAGAGAATGATGGGGTGAGCTTTGAAATTGGAATGGAACCACGGGTCCATGAAGAACGAGGTTGTTGAGGTATGTTGGAAGAAGAAACCATAGCTGCCACTGTAGCCATGGCTGGTTGGTTGGTTCTTCCAATCTTAAAACTTTTGAGATAATTGGAAATGAGTAAAGACCAATTGAGAAAGAAGAAAAAAGAAAGAAATAATGAAATTGGAACCTTATTAGTTCAGAATTTGGGGCACGAATCAAAATCAAAGGCTTAGGTCATGTATGAAACTGAAACTGTATGCGAGTTATTTAATGGGAATGGAAACTGGAAGGATCTTGTGACTCGTAAGTAACAACTTCCGTGCGGTGGATGGATGGTTTTCTTTTTGTTTTTGTATTTTTTTTTTTTTTGTTTTCCTTTCTTTAAAACAATATTTCACAAAAATAATTGTTGTTAAATAATGATCCTTTTGTTAACGTTGATAGGATTATAGGAAAATTACAGATAAAATTGTCGTCATTATATATGTTTTGTAAAGTCAGTTCTAGTTCGTTAATTTAGTTGACTTTTAGCTAAATAAAGAACAAAATTAACTAGGCTGTATTTATAATGAAAAAAAAATAAGTTTAATGATATTTTTTAAAATTAGAAAATAAAACTACAATAAATGGTTTTTTTGGATTTTAAGATATTACAAATACTCCTTTGCTGTTTAAATTCTATTGTGTAAGGTTTTATACCAAAATTAAGATAGGTGTTAAATAATATTAATTAATATATTTAATAACTATGTATCAATAGCATAAAAAAGTTTTACAACAGCGTTCAATAACTATTGTTTGCCCTAGGATTCAATCAAATAAAGAACGAGAAAATGCATCAGATTGAGATCTGACAGGTTGTAAAATCATGCAAGATTGTTGTTAGATCAACGTGCATAACTCATGATGTCTTTCTGTTGAGAGATGATTTTTATTTAATTATACAAGGAATCCCCTTTTCTACTTTTATTTACCATCTTGTTATTTTCATGCTCAATCTACATCTAGCCTTTCCAGTTTTTTTTGTGTCTATCCTTCTATAGAGATTTTTCATAAAAGTATTTTAATGTTCTCCTATTGTTTGTCCATAAACTTTTCTTGAATTGTATGTATTATCATTGCTAACCACATCAAGGCTCCACGTGTTTTATCTATTCTCTAAGCCTTCAAATGCTAAAATTACTGCCTATCTTCTTTTAATGAATGTAATGTATATACCACAAACAATACCAATAAAACTTAAACTTATTGACAGAAAACTATTTCTCGTGTAGTCTTCATATGTGTCATTTCAGCACACGATTGTGGACGTTATGAACTTTACTTCTACAAACAATACTCTTTTAAGTAAATGGCCTCAAACATTCTTCTTGCTTTTTACAAACACTACTTAAAATCCAACAGGTAAAACACAATAATGGAAGTTGAATTGTGTTTTAAAAACTTTTTGAAAACTCTTTTTATGAATCCCTTTGTTGAAAAATCTTGTAGATAGAAAACAAAGCTAACGCTGAAAAACTAGAAGCTAAAAGCTTAATCGGGAACTTAAAGAGAAAGAGTGTAGTGCCTTCAAAAATATTTTTCAGGTTAAAATGATTTTTAACTAAAGAGCTAAGGCAAAGGGAAAAACACAGAAGAGTTTTTATACAATCACCACCAAACTTAGTAGCTACATCTATTCCCTTCACTCTGAAAGAATTTCCACTATAATCATAAGATTATAACTATGAGTACACTTCCACCTAACCTGACTATACTCACAATTTGTAACACTCCAAATTCTCTAAGCTAAGTTGAGAATAAGTTATGAGAAGTTTTGTGTGATTGTATTCAAGCTTAATTTGGCTTCAAATTGAGTGAATATGATTATACAAAGTTTTAATGGGTAAGTTGTTGATTTGGAGTTAAGAAATAAGTTGGATTTAATCCTAAGATGATTGGAAGTGTTAATTAGGAGTTAATTGATGAAGATTTGATGTTAAAAGATGATTTCGCACATTTTAGTACAGTGTGAATCGATTCCTACAAGCCTGAATTGATTCACAACTGTGTTTCAGACAGCAAAATGATGTTGTGAATCAAAGTGGGAAGGGGTGAATCAATTCACAAATTCGATTCACCAGACACGCTGCAGTTTTCTTTCTGCATGAATCGATTCACAACTTAAGAGTGAATCGATTCACACCCTGTTATGAGCTGAAAAACACAGCAGAATGAACAGAAACGCGAGAAGAGAGAAAAAGGAAAGGAAAAGAAGAGAAAGGAGAAGAGAGAAAAGGGAAAAGTGAGCTAGGGTTTCACCCTTTGAGAAGGATTGAAGAGATTCATGTGGGATTTCTTCAATCACTTGCTTAAATGGAGAGTTTGAGAGTTGAAGATGGGTTTTAATGGAAGTTTGGGAAACCCTAACCAAGAGGAAGAAGAAGAAGAAGCATGAATTGGACAAGAAGAAGGGGAAAAAGACCAAGCTCCAGCAAGGATGGCTCAAGTTCTTGGATTGAGAAAGAAGATTGAAGGTTGTAGCTCAAGATTGGAAGTATTTGAAGAAGCCCTAAGTTGAGCAAAGAGGGAAAAGCATGAAGAAGAGCAAGGAGGCCAAAGTTTCACCTTTCTAGCTCAAAATCTTGGAGAATCATGGTGAGTTCTTCAACCCCTAGGTGATGGGCAACCAATAAGTCCCACATATAGGAATTTTATTTCCTTTAGTAATATGTGAACCCTAGGTTCAAGTTAGGGATTTTGACTATCCATATGAAGTATAGTTTGAATTTATTATTGTTATGATTTGATAGTGGGTTTGTCTGCAAGAGGTTGGATGGCTGCCCCCAACCCCCCACACTTGAATGTATGTTTGATGTCTGTTCTCTTGTAAACTCCATAGAGTTTCAAGGGATATGTTTAATGTATGTTTCATCCATTAATTTGGTCAGTCCAGAGAATGTTATTGAACCCTAAGTCCAAGGTGATAATGCCAAGCAAAGGTTCCAAGGAAACTTTGTGATAAGAAGAATGTTTGAGTAGTTGTTCATGATTTGGTGTAATTCATATTATGAATAAAGTATGTCTCAATCTTTAAGTAAGTAGCTAACTAATACTGTATGGTGTTATTAATTAAGTTAGATTCATTGAAATGATTGTAATTTCCTTGAGTAGTTAAGTAATGAGGACGATGTTAATAAATCTTAGTTAGCTAAGTTACATTTCTATAAACATGCATAAAAGCATAAGCAAAAGCATGAGCAAAAGCATAAGCATAAAGTCCATGGCAAGACTCATTTATTTATAGGAGAAGCACAATATGGTTAGCCTCGTGGGACGCCACTTGGAGGGTTAAGACGTCTGACCACCATATCGTAGACATTACTCGGGGTCTCGGGACCTAAGCCTTGACAAAACCCGGTAACGGAGATTCCCTGTTGAATATCGATTCAACTGGTGGGAAGAGCTAGAACGTGCTTAGTAGCAAAGCAAAGTTGACTATGAACTTAATAATGCTCAAGTCTAAGAATGTTAATGAATTCCTTATATATCTATACATATATATTCGGAATTAGCTTAGTTAAGTAAATGGTATGATGGATTGTAAATCCTTAGATGCTAAATTACTTAATGGTAATGATGCATAGAAGTAGTAAGAGTTGTGTTAAGATCTCTTAAGTAAGCAAGCAAGCTATGTTGATTGGAGTCTATAGACTAAATCATAAGATCAAATCCAAGAGCATAAAGAAAAGCAAAGATGTGTTAAGTAAGTAAGTAAGTAAGGAAGAACTTTAAGTTCTTAGTTAAGAAGGTTGTATTTATAATGCACCAAGTTTAGTCGTGTTAAGTATCGATTAGAGAATGAATGTTTATTGAGTTAATGTGTGTTTGCTATACAATGTTGTATTTAGTCATTCACAAGCCTATAAGTGGTATATTGGGTTTAGGTTTATCCTACTCCGCAATATACTAGGCTATATGTTAAGGTTAGCACATTCTAGGGCGTTTTTGCTTAGGTGTATAATGCCTAAGTTAGTTTATCAAATAGTATGAGTCGATGAGAGAATGGTGAGGAGTCCGTGAAGGGCTCACTAGGATTTATAATCTCACCCTGTTCCTTTTATTTGCTTTACAGATAATAGGTACCGAAGATTGATGAGGCGGAGCTACAGGCTTGAGACTCATAGATTAGTTTCATATTGTAATGGAATTTGACATTCCAATTAATGTATAAGTTGTAATCTATTTACTAGATTAGTGATTTGAGTTTAATTTATGACTTGGATTACTGTAACCAAAGTTGTAAGTTATTAGTAATTCCTGTACTTTAATGTAATTTGTCGTACTTCTGATTTATATTGAGGTATGGGTATTACACAATTTCTTGAAACGACACTGTCTATGTCTTCAAGGAACAAGCCTATACCTAGGCAACCAGATGATTACAAGAAAGTGCTTTTGAAAAGATTTAACTCTCAACAAGAGAAATTACAAATTTAAGCACTAGTAAAATGAAATAACTTTCTTGAAGAAAGAATAAGCAATCAAGAACATTGAGTGAGGATTTCTGCAGCATTTTGGCTCTTTTAATGCTTGGTATGCTTGTTGCAGCTTCTCTTAGCTTCAAAGGTATTTATAGACACTCTGACAATACCATTGTGACTCAGCAGGGATATTTTCAACAGGGATATTTTCAAAAAAAAATATTCCTTTCTTTTTCTGAGTAGTACAAGGGTAGTGGTTGAAAGTTGTGCTATTTTCTGCTCCAATCATTTGCCTTTAGTGACATGGAGAGAATTTCAAAATATCTTGTACCTTTTTAAAGTGACGTAAAAGGTGTGACCTTTAAACCTTAAACACAGAAGGTTGTGACATCAGATTCAGCACTTAGAGACAATGTCATTCTTTTGGCTTATGCACGCTTACGATGTGTAACGACCCGTTTTCGGACCGCTACTAAACTAGAACTAAACCTGTATGCGATGCATTTTTAAAACGGTATTCTTGTGTTCTTTCGAAAATGCGATACATTTTTTTTTAAAGCAACGTTATCCGCAAGCACGCACAGAGTAACTACAGCGTTTCGAAACATGGTGTAATCTAGGACACAAGACACATGCAAAAGAAAATAGTGCAGAAATGTACAGAGAATACACCTATGGTATGAAGACCCTCATAAGAGTAGTCATACCCCGGGGGTACTCCCGGCAGACACCCACACAGGGGGATGCTCCAAAAGTAAACTGCCAGTCTACCCTGTAGTACAAAAAAACATCCCGAGCCCGACTGGTCACCAACTAACTGTACACCAAAAGTAAATACTACAGTCATCCAAAATAACATAACAATAGTCAGACAACACGACAACTACAGGTAACTACCCGGATCCTCAGATGGGTCCTCCTCCTCATCCATCGAGTCCTCTCCAGTCAAGTCGATAAAAGGTGCCGCAACAGGCGCATCCTCTAGTACATCACTAGGCACATACTCTCCGACCATGTCGTTCTCATCAGATCTCGCCCCAAGACAATCAGCCTCGCTGCACACAGCACAGACAGGAGGTGGATCCGCTGGTGGAGTGGAGGTCCTAACAACAGGAGGGGAAACTGGCTCAACTGGAGGAGTCAGGATGGCTGCAGCTCTGGAAGTAGACGCTCCTGCAGTCCCGCGTCGAATCACGCTCTTGCGAGCGGTCACTCTGATCCTTGGTCCTCGTCCTCATCCTCGGGAAGCAAAATAGGGAGTAGTATGCCTCCGAACATTGGGAGGTCCCTCAGGTGAGGAAGACGAAGCTGGTGCAGTCCTCTCTCTCTCCATAGTACGCCAGGCGTCCACTATCTGCATCATCCGGATCGAAAAGCTCACCGTACGTCGTGAAGCTCATGTCTCACCACAATACCATCCTCTCTGAAACTCTGAACAACATCCCCGGTATATACAACGCGACGTGAGATGGGGTCAAACTCCATCGCCGCGGGTAGCTTCAAGTCTGGGAAATCAAAGAAGATCTCCGGTGACGTCCTCATCGCCGGTATCGGTACACTCTTCGCCATCACCTGGGTAATCATCACGAATCTAATGTATCATGGGAAAGGGTCAACTTCTCAATCAATCATGAAATAAACACATATAACAATGAGCAAAACAAACATATACACAGTATTCGAGACGCAACTCAAACTCTCACAAGACTCAACTCAATTCTCATATTCTCTCGACACTTGACAATTTTCCGGAATGTAACGCCGATCCATCCATTGAACGTCAACCGTAGCCTTGGGCTCTCCGCTCACCCTAGAACATTCAGCTCAGGTTCCTTGACGCTACGACGCCTAGCTAATCTGCCGAAAAACCAGCCGGAGCCGTTTAGGGGATCTTAGCACCCTAGGTTAATCGGATCACAGCTCAAAAACGTCACGACACTCGACGACTCGACTAAACTCTCGCACTCCAATGAATAAATCGTCGCATACGATAATTCAGGAAACAATTGAATAATTATTAGACCGCATATCAAATAATATTCACGCCAAGTTCAAAACAGTGCGAACAGTTCAGCAGTATAAGCAATTCATCTCAACAATCATAACTCAGCAAACAACGACAGTCAAACAACTCAGTTCATCCCTCTGCAGCTCAATGGAGCTGGCAGAGAGACAATCAAACAAGTGTGGGGGGTTGGGGACAGCTACCAACCACTTGCAGACAAGCCCTCTAAATAGTCAGTATATCAAGAGCAGTAAAACGAAGGGGTACAAGACCCTCACTTCGAACCCTGAGGTTCTCAGAATTATTCGCATAAATACTTGAAATTAAATTCCTATCAATCTCTAAAGTTGCCCTTACCACAGATGTTTGCTAACGGGGCACCGCAATCCTCAAGTCCACGTCGTTCGGTCTCCGGAATCGTAACGCCTATCACCACAAATTACTTAGCACAATTCTGTAAATTCTAAACTAAACTTAAGCTCTCATACTTAACCCTTTTCTAACCAGCAATTCACTTAAACACTTGAGTCACTAGCTACTTAAAAAAAAGATTTGAAACTAAAAGCTTTTCTTGAAAAGGTAACATCAAACATAACAATTTAGAGTTATTATCTTACTTGAAAAAAAATAAAGTTTTGAAACTAAAAACCTTTCTTGAACTTCAAGGTAAACATCAAGCAATAAACCACTTTCATAAATCTTCAAGGCCTAAAACACATACTTATTCAAGCATTTAGACAAGTTCACATCAAGAAATTTTCCTTCCAAAATCTCCCTAGGCCTCTCGGCCACAACTCCTTTTTCTCTCAAAAAAATTTACAAAAACTTCTTTCACAAACCACAATTTACTTCCAAATCATTTTTTATCATACCACAAGGTAATAAACATCAAGTTAACACAAGACATAACTCAAGCACATTTAACGACATGTTCTAAGACAATTTCCAAAAACAAGAGTTCTCAGAGAGTTCTTTCAATTAGACTAATTTCAAGAATCCCAAAACCATTTAAATCATAGCCATAATCATGCTAAGAATTTAAAGAACAACTTAATTGGGTCCTACATGCCATTTTAGTCCTTCAAGAACCAATTTTTGCACAAAACATAAACCAACTCTTACACTTAACCATGCATCACTACTCCAATGACAATTAAATCACCCAAAACATTTAATTTAACATTTAAACACATGATTCAACAACCAAAACCCACATTTTCCCAACTTAAAGAATAGTCATAAATCATGAAACAACAAGTTAAACATGCTATCACAAAACTATGGCTTAAACAATCATCAAACAACTTCCAATAACTCAATTAAACAACCAATCGCAAGATTGAACCTCAAGATCACTTTGCCGCCTTTTTTTTTCCCTTGACTCACGCCTAGGTTTTCCAAGAATGGGGACTTACATGCTCATCTCTTTCATTCAATCATCAACAACACAAAACAACACTTAAAATAAGCATAAAAACAAGAAGGAAAAGAGAAAGGAACCACCACCTCTTCCTCCTATGAGGTCGCGGTCAAGGGGCTGTTTTTGGGGGAGGAAAATGCTTCTCCAAAAGTTTGATGATGAGCTAGGTAGAGATGAGGTAGTAGGAGAAGAACTAGTAAGAAAATGGAGGTAGAAAATGAAGTGGATCAGGGTTTTGGTGAAGGAGCATCTATGGAGGTGGAGAGCTTCTCTCTCAAGAAATGAAGAAGATGAAGATGTGTAGGGTAGAGAGAGGGAGGGGTCGGCCTAGGGCTGAATAAAGGGAGGGTTTTTAATTTTTTTCCCACTTAAAACACTTGGTTAAGAGTAAATTAAGGAAAAGGTAAAAACAACCAATCACACAAATAATGACACCTATCAATAAAGTAAAGATGCTAATCCCATCAACTAATCCATCCCCTCTAATCTCACATTTCTCATGATTACCCTCTAATTCTAGAGTCTAAGGGTTTCTAAAACACGGCGTCGAAAAACTCGCGTTACCGATAAATTCTCGAAAATTAATTTAACGAGAAATTAATTCATCGAGTGATAATATTTAATTATAAATAATAAAAATTATGTCAAACACTCACAAATAGTTTCAACAAGTTACGTTTCGATTTTCTTCGAAATCGGAGTTCGTTTAGAATTTTATCTCGTAAATCGCCTATGATTCAAACGCGATTTAAACTTCGTTAGAATTTTTCGACGATATTCGGACCGTAGATTAATATAAAATATTAACTCTCAAATATAATTTAATCTTGATTTAATTAATTCACTTACTTAGAGAACAAGAAATTGCTTATTATAGGATAAATACAACAAAATACAATAAATAACGCCAAATAACGCATCGTAAAAATTACGAGTGTTACACGATGCTTGAGCAGAAGCATAGAAATGAGTAGATGCAGACATAAGGGAAACAGATGCAGAAAGCTTAAGTCCATTTTAACTTCTGCTCAAACTTTCTTTTATCTAAGTGTGTCAATTAGACGCATAATGTATATCCTTCACACTTACAGAATCTTCATACTTATTTATAAGACAAATTGTTCTTAGAGAGGTTATGTTATCATCAAATTTAATGAGGGACCAAATTTCTCAATCGTCTGGATTCCGACAATCTCCCCCTTTTTAATGATGATAAACACTTATATTTGATAAACAATTTTCTTATAGCATCAATAACATGAAAGCAAATATATAAAAAGAATCTTCCCCTGAGAACAAGGCAAAGTCTTTATTCATACATATCATGTTATAGTGCAGAAATAAAATAACAATATATTCAAATAGATGCATTCATAGACGCAATTGTAGATGCAAAGGTAAGCAATTTAACACAACATTCTACTTCAATTACCAAACCATCATCAAATATTGTTCCCTTCCTATTACTCCCTCTTTTGCCATCAGATAAAAAGGAAAAAGTAAAGGACATCATTGTCAAATCAAACATAGAAATGTGAAAATAAAAACAAGATAAAAGGAACTAAGGAAAATCAAGGAAGTTTTTAAAAAAGATTTTTAAGGAGAGATTTGATCTCCTCATTGCTCTTAACAATCTCTTTATTTGTCTTCACTATCTCTTCATTGCTTTTCAAGATGACCTCTTGCTTCTTTTCAATTTTGTGGACTGCTTCTGCCAATTTAGCAATTTCTTCAGAATGTACTCTTCATGAACTTCTCATAGTCTACCTTAGTCAGAACAACAACTTCATCATCTTGTGCAGTGGCAAAACTAGAGGCACCAGAAGTGTGATGTGCAGTGGCAAAACTGGAGGCACCAGAAGTGTGAGTGTGAATCACTTCCTGTTTCATAGCTCTTGGCCATTCACAAAAAACAACCTTTTCTTTCTTCTTCTTGTTGGCTTCATTCCAGTGAAGAGCAGTTTTCCACCTTTTGCTAGACATAGCAATATGACCCAGAAGCACTCCTTGCTAAATATCCATCTTCTGATTGAGTATTTGCTTAGCATCTTTTTCAACACTAGATGTAATGTCAGGAGTGATCCATCTGATGAATATCCAGCCCATAGATCTTCATTTCTTTTGGCAAGCATCTCATCAATACGTTGATCAAGAAGAGCAAGAGTTTCTACAGAGCTAGTCTCTTTGAGAGCTTCTTCAGCATATGATAAGCAAACTTGCAGAACATCATCTTCTATCTCAAACATTTTGAAATATTCCCTTCGCTTTTCTTTCCTGTCTTCCTCTGCTATGATCCATGCATCAAAGATTGAAACTTGATCCTTCCATGTTTGAATTTCTCTTGCATAACAGTCTTTGATGTGGTCATTTGCTATCCAGTCAATGACACCAGTAGGATAGCGAATCACAGGGCAAGCATGAAATCATCAAAGTACAGGTAAGAAGGAATAGAGAAGATTGAATTCACCATCCTTGGTTTGTTCTTGGTTACAGGAATAACCTGCTTTTCTTCATTTAATAAACCAGAGAATTCAACAAATTTCATATCCTCTGCTATCTTGTTGTAGTATTTATTGGCATAGTTCTCATCTTATTAGTCAACAACAGTGTCCCAGATGAATTGTTCTTCACAAGGCTTCACTACCTTTCCCCAATTATGTTCATTTGTAGGCAGAGGAAGCCTATCACTGACCGTCTGCTTCCTCTTGTTCAAATTGAGCCAGGGCAGGTATATTTGTCTGTCTGGCAAAACCTTGATGCTGATGCTGGAGGGATCCTTGTGCAGAAGCATATGTTCCCATGCTTCCATGTCATAAGCCAGAGCCATAAAGGCTTTTTCATCTTCTGAAACCCATCATCCACACTCTTCAATAGATAAAGGCTCAATTTGAGGCAATGTGTAGGGCAGTGTCTGCGACACCCTTTACCCCGAAAACGTTTATTTGTAGTTGAAATTGGAAAATGAATCAATTTTGGTATAATTTAAACAATTTAAAAATATTATTTTTGCAATTTATTTCTCAAGGTAAAGAATATCATGTTTCAAATAAAGCACTTGCGGAAAACTTAATTAAGTTAAATATAAAACTCATTTACCAAAAAGACATATTATAAATACTTTATGAAAAGTACAAAGGATAATATTCCATTAGTTTCACAAATATAAGAGAATACATAATAATCATACTATCCCCGATGTCACATATATCATAGCTTACAATCCCTTTTTACATAAACATAAATACCATAAATATAATAACATCATCAATCTCTCCTAAAGCTAGGAGCTCCATCTGGTTGCTCCTCAGCTGATTACTCATCTACGGCAGACTGGTCAGCTACCGATTCCTCCTATGCTCGGGTCCATGCGAGCAAAGTATGGTTGAGAAATCATGCTAAAGGCATATAGGCATAACAAGATAAGAAAGAAACGACACACATGCTCAAACACAAATTCACACAACACATCCATACACATAAATAGCAGTACAATGCCCTCAAATCGAGGCATAATCCAAATGCATGACAATGCGATGTAGTCCTAACTTCGACTCTGTATGCATGTGGATCCATCAACACTCGACAACTCAGGAACGACGAATGGGAGGACATATCTGGCTTGCCCCGGGAGTACACTGAGATACTCTTACCACTCATGAGAATGTGAAGTGGCTCGTCGAAGTGACCCTATCGACGAGTCCCCAACAACGAGTAGCTAGCTCCTGCCTTTGTATAAGTCGCCCGCCAGAGAATCAAGACCCCCAAGGTCGGGACAATGCCCATCATTGAACGTGATCAAAAACACAAGAAAAGGGGGCTTGAATTGTGTTTTAGAAATCTTTTTCAAATACTTGTGATTTTAAAAACCTTTTCAAACAACTTTAACAAAAATAACTTTAAAGACAGTAAAGGATAAGAGAAGAAAGAGCACATGGAGATTTATACTAGTTCACTACCACCTGATAGCTACGTCTAGTCCCTTTATCACTCTGAAGGATTTTTCTACTATAATCAACTGATTACAACTCAAGAGTATACTACTGTCAAAACTTGGCTATATTCTCAACTTCTCAAAACGACTTAGTACGGTCAAGCCTTTAAGAAACTATAGCCACTACTAGGCTTAATACAAAAATGATTTCAAATAGTTTTGAAGTAAACTTAACAAACTCTCAACAGGAGAGGATAAAAAGTAAAAGCTCAAGCTTAAGCACAGAAAAACTTTCTTAGAGAAAGAATAAAACTTTTGAAACACAGTTCTTGGATTTCAGAATTGCTAGGTTTTGTTCCTTGGTTGTTCACTTCTCTCTCATTCTTCACTGTTGAGAGATGGTATTTATAGAGAGAGATTAAAGCCGTTGTGACATAGATAGGTCCTTCACCAGCGGTTAAAAATATTAGATCCGCTTTTAATGGCTTTTTGCGCGACAGGTTATCCTTTTCTTTCTATTTTGTACATTATCACAGCTGTAATTGATAATTCTATCCTTTTGTGATCCTTTTTGAAATTGAGATCTATTTAGAGCTAGACAGAGTAATCATATAACCGTTGGCATTCTATTTTACCTTTGATTCCTCGTACATTGAAGAACCTTAAATGAAGATCCTTAAATGCTTGATATAGACAGTGAGAACTACGTTCCGTCTGATGAGGTAACAGAGACACTCTTGAAACAAAGGCACTTTGACACCAGAGGCACTCTTCATATCAATGCAGAGTTGAGGTAACTGAGGCATGGTTCTACCAGAGGCAAGACATTAAATGCTAAAGTCATCTTGCTCTTACCAGATGATGTACAATAGATATAGCTTGATCATACCAAAGGGTACGCAGTGCACAGAGCCATATCTTTCTGAGATAAGTCTTTCTGGTGAGTAATAGTGAGTTTTCATTAAATTCTGCACATTAGAAGATACATCAGAGGATAAATTGTTGTTTTCCAATATTTGTTATCATCAAAATAATTAAGGGTCATTGTTTCTGAGTCAACTTGGTTCCAACAATCATGGCCTCCACTACGGCGTTTCAACATTGTGTTCTTCCAATCAATAGCAACAACAACATGATGCATGGGCAACATCACACGACGTCTAACCATCCTTCCTTGATTTGACCAAATCATTAGCACTCAACAGTGCTATCAACATAAATAGTAATGTGATACGACGCCACATTACTAGTATCAACATTATACGCATCATAGGTCACACTTAATTATGATACTCTTCTTAATTAGTTATGCTTATAAGTTCTTATGTACTATATCACTTAGACTCTAATTTCTAATGGCTTAATGGATTAAGTCTATCTCTTAATAGATTAAGCATAATGGGTTGAACTTATTGGGTTAAATCCAGTAGCTTAATGGATTAGGACTTGCTTTTAATGGATCAGGTCTTACTGGCGTATTCTAATCGGTTAAGTATCTTTTGTCTAATCGGTTAACTCTTGGTGTCTAATCGGTTAAACCTTATTTTAAACTCCTAGTCGGTTAACAACTAAATTTCAATCGGTTGAGCCTTATTCCGGGAAAAGATACTAACCCTGCAGAACATTTTCTAATCGATTAGAAACCTTCCCTAATCAATTAGAACACTCCTGAAATTGGTACTGAACCTGAAAATACTATCCTAATCAATTAGAAACATGCCCTAATCGATTAGACTCATGAGAAACTTCAATTTTGACATTCAAAATCACTTCAAACACAATCTAATTCATGCACAATCTAATTCATGCACAATCATTCCATAACATTTACATCATTCATAATCATTTCAAATTAATAAGACACAGAAATGAGGGGTGTTACAAATTTTAACATATAAGATAAGTATTAGTTAAGTAACTCATAGTTGTTACAAGATAACTTTTACAATTGCTATCTTGATTGAATTAATGTAGTACAATTACAATTGCCAAACTTTTTTTATATATAAATACATCAAATTTAATTTAAAAAGAAAGCTTTGTCGATAAGAGCTAAGAAATTCGGGGAACTTGATTTTGGCTAAATAGCAAACAGATTAAGGAGCTAACCTAAATTTGGTTTCAATTCTTCACACAAAATGTTCTAGTAATGTATACCGTCACGCGACAACTTATTGAGTTAAAATAAAAAAGATACTCTCTCCAGTCTTAGATATAACAAATAAAACTCTAATTTGTACAGATAAAAGAATTGCATTGAAATCTGTTTTTTCTAATTAATACTCCTAAAAATTGTGTGTTTTTTTTCTTTTTCAAAACTACCTCTTTTGTGAACCAACCCACTTGCATAGGAAATAAGTGTATCTCATTAATTTGTTTCGCTATAAATAAGGATATAAATGGAAATTAGACATTTAATACTTTTAAAAATTGATGTTATTTCTTATAATTAGAACCAAGAAAATAGACCATTTTGTTTCTTATAAAAAGAACAAAAAGGAGTACTGGATTTGGGGACCGTGGAAACGGGTATGTTGAGATAAATTAATTCCGGATTTGAATTTTGTTAGCAAAAATCATACATTTTTTGGGTCATTTGGGGATTTTCATACATTAGATCTAAGCCTAAAAAAAAAAAAGGCAACAATGCGTAGGCTAAGGGCATGGCCATTATGTAATCAGCATGATCGTAGATTACAAAAAATTAAGGCAATTGCTAAATGCACCCAATAAATTGCTGGGTACACCCAGTAATTATGCGTATTGACTAAAATACCCCTGGTCAAATTATCAAAAGTGAAATTTTTTTCCCTTCATTCTTTCCCTCGCAATTTTCTAATTTCAGAGATGCGAAATTTCTCTAGTTACTCACGAATAGCAAAAATACACTCGCAAATTAGGTATTTGCGAGTTCCCATCGCAAATAGCATATTTGCAAGTGGCTGGAATACTCGTAAATATGTTATTTGCGTGTGTTGGAATTTTCGGAATTCCTTCACACACAAATACCAAATTTGCATTTTTACTCGCAAATATGCTATTTGCGAGTGTGTTTTAATTTTTTTTTAAATTAACTTTGTGATTTTTAATTTCTTTTGTTTCAGTTATGCCACGCATGAAAGGAACAGGCTGGGAGGCTGGTAGGGAGGCTAAGATGGAGGCTAATGATCGGGAGGTTAAGAGTGCGAGAGCGGCTGCGCAAGAGCGTCGGGAGGCCATCACTACATCACATCGTAGGAGACTTATTGATGGTAGACAGAGCGGACTGAGCAGACAGGGTGGACTAAGAAGACAGGGTAGATGACGTAGATAGTAACATCGGTACAAGGAACCTCAGTACGGGGAACATCGGTACAAGGAACCTCAGTACGAGGAACCTCCGCATGAGGAACCTCAACACGAGGGATATCAGCATGAGGTTCCTCAGTTGAGATACATATAGATGCATCAGCAGAGGAGGGAACATTTCCTGGAGGACCTTCCGATACATCGCTATTTAGATCATTCAGGGACCAAGTCGCTTACCACTTGTGGAGCAGAGAGGTAATTATTGTTTACTGTTTTAAAACATTTAAGGGTTTTCTTTTTAATTATGTAATTCATGACAAGGCTTTTATTTTTATGTGTGCAGGATTGGGAGGAACCTCTTGGGTTTTTGCTCACGGCAAAAAGTGGTAGAAATAGTTTGGGGATCGTCAGCCACTACCACCTGTAGTACAGGAGCATATTGATTAAGCTTATCTTTCAACTCTGATGTATTGCTGCTACAAGATGATTGACAACTCGCTGCTGACTGCATTTGTTGAGATGTGGCACCCAGAGACTAGCTCATTCCACGTTCCAGTCGGAGAGATGACCATCACGCTGGATGATGTGTCATGCATACTGGGCATACCGGTCAGAGGCACCCTGTTCATAGCCCCTTAGATGGACACAAATATTGCTATATATGTTCTACAGTCATTCTTAGGGATATCACATGTGAAGGCCTCGGCGGAGGTTACGGGCCATGGGTTGGATGTTGTCAGCTTAGGGTGGCTACAGGATCTTTATGATATACGGAGGCATGAGGGTCAGATGGACGAGCCAGCGAGGGCATTCATGCTGGAAAGTGCTTCCATACAGGCAAGCACTAGATGTGCTGACCACTGATGACGTGTGTTGGACATCGTGGGCCCCCATAGGCAGTATTGCCCACTCACTAACGTGACATTCTTTTCGGGGTACATCCGGTGTGGGAACACCATAGTGTTGTACCTGCCGGAGAGGGTACTGCGACAGTTCGGGTACAGGCAAGACATTCCTCGAGCGCCACTACGACGTCCCTCGGCTGATGCTATTAGTCTTAACTGGATGTCATCTGACCTGTACTCTACTAGATACATCTTTCAGTTGAGGCAGGCCGCTCATCAAGCTGAGTGCATCGAGTGATACATGGATTGGTACTATAGGGTCTCGCATCCATTGTTTATACCTCCACATGATCCACATGATGATGTTGTGTGTCATCGAGTTAGGAATAGTAAGTCCTTGCACTGTATATATTATTTCCATCCGTAACATTATCTAATTATTTGCTATAATGTATTTATGTCATTTGTAGGAGGATTGTGTTGATGCGATACGCAGGTTGGATAGAGTTGCCGCCATGCTACATCAGCTCGTTGATTACGCACCAGAGATAGATGAGATGTGTGACTACTTTCGGGAGGTGCTTCGGATAGCGAAGGGTCACTGAGTAGTTGTGTTTTTATGTATATAATTATATGCGAACACCTATTTTTGACGAATTTAATTATTATTATTATTATTATTATTATTATTATTATTGTTGTTGTTGTTGTTGTTGTTGTTGTTGTTGTTATTTATTATTAGTGAGTTTAGAAATACAAAATAATAAAAACAAACTTAAACGTGACTATTTATTAAACGCAACTACTCATTCAATAACAACAAAACAACATTACATGATCACCGAATGCAACTACAACACCCAACTACAACATTAAAAAAACCAAACCCAACTATTTATTAAACGCAACTACTCGTTTAACAACAACACAACACAACATTACATGACCTAGTCACCGGTGCTAATCCTTGGCTATGGTTGATGGCATGCTGCAAGGATCTCATCAACTGTTCTTGGTGCACGACATTTTTCAATGATCTTGTCGATCGATCTTCCAAGCACAACATACAACTCTATTGGGCCATGGCTAGAATAATCACCGAATGCTTCCCACATACTTTGTATGTCCCCGTCGTTTAGAAGTGTCATATTCATATACTGAACACACCCACTACCTACCGAAACAGGGCATCGATAGTAGATCTCTGCCACTGTACGTGATCCAGCTCCGAGCTTTCGCCGTATCTTTTGTTTTAGTTCTTCAATGGTGATGGATGTCTTGTTCCTAAATATTTTTGGAACGTCGCATTCAAAAACCACGCCATCGGCACTTGTTGTGATTCTGCCATCGTAATAGACAACGACAAGGCTCAAATCCATCGAGAACTTGGTTGACTGAGTGAGTGACATAGCTCACGAGCGGGCTAAGAGCACCCACAGTGTGAGAAACTACCTTGCGTGAGCAAACTGACACACCTGCACCACTTCTTCGTTCTCTCCCTGTCTCTCTCCTCGTGGGCCTATGTGTTTATTTAGTTACCGTAAGCTAGAGAAATGATTTGACCAAGTTTTAGTGAACGATGCACTATAATTTCAATGCCACCTAAGTCGAAGGATGACACGCTAAAAATAAGACACACTGAAAAATTTAGTTGACGCTGCGTTAAAGATGCCCTAAGGGATGAAATTGATTTAGGGTTTACGTGAAATTTGGTGTGTGAAAATGGTTCTATTTATAGAACGGTTGATGCGATCTGAACCGTTCAAAGTGTGTCAGTCGCATCTCGTCTGTTGATATTTTTAAACATAAAGGAAAAATGTACACTCACAAATAGCTTATTTGCGCGTGTGATATACATTTTTGTATACTATGCACAAATAAGCTATTTACGAGTGTATAAAAATTTTGTACATGCGCAAATAGCATATTTGCGAGTGTTGTTTAGATAATCGCAAATATGCTATTTGCGAGTATACAAATTTTTAAATATTGTACACTCGCAAATATGCTATTTGCGAGTGTACAATATTAAATATTGTACACTCGCAAATAGCATATTTGCGAGTAAGACGAACGAAGGAAAAAAATGTTTTAATTTGACCAGGGGCATTTTAGTCAACACGCATAATTGTTGGGTGTACACAACAATTTGCTGGGTGCATTTAGCAATTGCCAAAATTAAGGCCCTTCAGCAAAGCTTGTCCCGTGAAAATGAAAAGCACTTTCTCAATTCATGAAAAATTGCAACAAAAAAATAAGGCAGTTGTTAAATGCACCCATCATTTTGCTGGGTACACCCAACGTTGACAAAAATACCCCTAGGTACATAATAAAACTCAATTTTACGCCATCTCCTCACAATTTTTTTACCAAAATGGAACTCGCAAATAACAAATTCAGGTGCGCAAATAAGAAAAATTCGCGCAAATAATCTATTTGCGCGTGTACAAAATTTTAAAAAAATAATACACGCAAATGTGAGGTATACAGAAATGTATAACCCGCGCAAATTAGCTATTTGCGCATGGTATACAGAAATGTATATCACACGCGCAATTAAGCTATTTGCACGGGTACAAATTTTTAAATTTTGTACACGCGAAAATAGCTTATTTGTGTGTCGTATACAGAATGCATATCACCTGCACAAATAAGCTATTTGTACGAGTACAAATTTTTAAATTTTGTTCACATGCAACGAGCTTATTTACGCGTGTGATATACATTTCTGTATACCACGCGCAAATAAGCTATTTGCGCTTGGACAAAATTTTTAACTTTGTACAAGCGCAAATAGCGTATTTGCGCGTGGTGTACAAAAATGTATAACACGCGCAAATAGGCTATTTGCGAGTGTACTTTTTTTTTTTACACGTTTTGTATTTATTAGGTATTTATTTTATTGTGTTTGTTCGATTCTAGTGTTATCGGAGATGGAAGACTGCAATATGTTTAATTTTGATGAAGTGGATAAAACGACAGAGATGGATTGTACCGAAGCATTCACTCCTAGGCTGATATTTCCTACACGAGATGATTTATTGTGTTGGACTCGAGAGGTTGGGAAGCAAAATGGTATTGTTGTTATCGTTGCGAGGTCAGACACAGAGATAGGGCAAATTGAAGATCTACAAAATTATATCTAGGTTGTGAAAGGAGTGGGAAGTATAGGCAGAAGAAGAATGCAATTTCTTCTAAATCAACTGGTTCTCGAAAGTGTGAGTGTCCGTTCAGACTTAGAGGAATATCTTTATCAACGGCTGAAGGAATGATTGAAGGATGGATGCTTAAAGTTATATATGGATTTCACAACCATCAGTTAGATGAAACATTGGTGGGTCATTCTTATGTTGGTCGTTTAAATGAAGAGGAGAAGAAACTTGTTCATGAAATGACCAAGAACAATGTAAAACCAAGAAATGTTCTATTGACGGTCAAAAGTCACAATAAGGATAACCTATCTACAATTCAACAAATTTACAACTAGCGCTATAAGTACCGATCATCTCAGAAAGGTTTTAGAATAGAAATGCAACATTTGCTGAACTTAATAAATCGGGATCGGTATGTGTGTTGGTATAGAAGACACGAAGGTTTGGACGTTGTTAAAGATATATTTTGAACACATCCAGATTCCATAAATTTGTTGAATGCATTTTACATTGTCCTCATACTTGACAGTACCTATAAAATTAATAGATACAGGCGGCCACTGGTTGAAATTGTTAGTGTTACTTCAACAGAGCTGACATTTACTGTGGGATTTGCCACTATGTCTGGGCACTACAGAAGTTAAGAGAATTGTCTGTGCTAAATGAATCAATCCATCAAGTTATTCTGACAGACAGAGATCTTGCTTTGATGAATGCAGTTGAAGTTGTGTTTCCAACAAGTCGCAATCTTTTGAGCCAATTTCACATAGGTAAAAATGTCAATGCAAAATGCAAGAAGTTGGTATTTGATGGCAAAAAACACGAGGTGGTCAAGGATGCATGGAATGGTGTTGTTTATTCAGCTGACGAGGTTGAGTATAAACAACGCTTGATGAGTTTTCAGAGAGTATGTGCAAATTGGCCTATATTTGATGAATATGTGCAACATATATGGTTGGATCCACACAAGAAAAAATTTGTTGCGTCATGGACTAACCTTGTGATGCACTTAGGGAATATAACTACAAACAGGTATGCTCAAACTAATGCTTAAAATTGTAAATGAATCATGTTATGCTATAGCTGATGTTGTTTTAAATGTTTGTTAATAGGGTTGAGTCTCAACATTGGATACTGAAGAAGTTGTTGCAAGACAGTAGGGGTGACATGTGTATGTGTTGGGAGACCATGAATGACATGCTTATGCTGAAACACATCGAGATAAAGGCATCATTTGAGAGAAACATAACCATGATTGAACACAAACACAATACTCGTATGTTTATCAGATTGCTTGGATTTGTGTCTGAGAGTGCATTACAACATATTGTTGATGAGTTGAGCAAAGTAAACAATGTAGGTGTCGATAAATTTGCATGTGGTTGCACTATTAGAACCACACACGGTTTACCTTGTGCTTGTGACCTGGCTGAGTATAGTATGATGGGCATTCTAATTCCATTGGAGGTAATACATGTGCATTGGAAAAGATTACATTTTGGTGAGCAAGAAGATCAACAACAAACAGATGAATCAGTGTCAGAAGAGGAACTTGCGCTTCAGTTGGAGACATTGATGAAGCATTTTCGCACACTTGACATTGTTGGTAAAAGGTCATTATATCGCAAAGTGCGAGAACTATGTTGTCCTGAGACAACTTCAATGTGTCCACCTCTTGAAAAGGTGAAGACCAAGGGGGCACCCAAAAAAGACCAAGGCGAACACGGATGGATTTAATTGTAAACGTGACCCATCTTATTTTGAGCATGTCGATGCAATATACTCTACACATAACAACAGTTCGACGCGTTCCTCGTTCAAATCAATCGTCCATGTGTCCACAAAGAAGAGACGTTTGTCTTTCTTGAATCAATTTCTTGTGTTGTTTCATCCATATATTAATGACATAGTTAACGTGGTAGGTGATGGAAATTGTGGGTACCGTTGCATTAGAGCATTACTTGGTAGAACTAAGGATAATTGGCCTTTAATTAGTGTGGAGTTGCAAAAAGAGATTACGGATAATGTTGATTTATATGGCCCTCTTTTTTATGAACAATTAGAAAAAGTGAAGTTTTCTTTACGAGGACGTGCATGGTGCTTACGGAAAAAGCAAGTGGATGTCCCTACCAAAGATGGGTCTTGTGATAGCAACCAAATATAAGTTGACCCTAGTCTCTTTATCATCTGGCAGTATGACATGTTGGACATTTTTTCTCCTTAGAGGTGTTCCAACTCCAAACCACAAACTCATTTGCATTGGTTTTGTCAATGGTAATCTCTGGGTACAGGTAATTCATCTAATATTGTTATCTTTTACATTGTTTTTGTTTAGATTAGTCGTTAATTTAATTGTATTTGCGTTATTTCATGTATTTTTAAGGGATGGTTGTCCACTGCCTAGCATACATTTAGATTGGCGTACTTATAGTCGTCCTAAGGCTTATTCATGGCCAACACTGTATATTGGTCGATTGCAAGTATAGGTTTCATTATTTCCACCACCGAATCTTTCACATCATGATGAAAACAATCCAATAAACTTAGGTGACGATTGACTAATTATGCATGTTATTGCTTGTTGCTTGTTGTTGTTGTTTGTTGTACTTTTATATTTACATGTACACGCTAGTATTTCACTGTGTGTGATTCACGAAAAGATCTGAAGCAAACATAACGATTTGTTGATTTAAACACAAATTAACACATACATTACATAATTATTTCTTGATTATAACATAACATAATAAAACATTACAACAAACACATTACGTTAAACACTCATCACATAAATCAAACATAAACAGACATTACAACCTTAAGGTTGACTCATTGTGCGAACACATATCTCGATCGGATCAAGTAAACCGCGATGCATACGTAGGTGGTGATCCATCATAGCATATACACCTTCATCGTCAACTACTTCTGTGCTCTCGTGTATAAGATGTCTGTAAACCCCTCTCCTGGGAACACGATAGATCACCTGATCCACCATTCATCCAACAGATGTTAGCATGAGTTTGTCACGAATCTTTTGTTTCATCTCTTCAAATGTCTGGTTATGTGGAAGCATAAGTGGTTTTCGTGAACGTGATGATTCCACTAATCTTATGCCATTAGGACAATTTATAATTGAACAGTTAGGGTATGGAATCCAGAGGCTTGTGTCCGGCCAAGGGATAAACTCATCCTGGTCTTCGTTCCATGGAGGAGGAATTGCGAATTCGCGTGTCGTTGCCATTGCTCTGAAAGTGAAAAAAGATAGAGCGAGGGATGGAGGCCGAGTTGGGGGTGACGAGGGAATATATAGTGAGTTTTCAGGGTTTAGGGTGGGGTTTTGGGCTAAAAATGTAAGTGGGCTACATAGGGGTGCGCATAGTAAAAAGCAATGGGCTGCGCTACCAGATTGCTAGTGGCACCAAACAATTTGCATTTTACACCCCTATGTAGCACTAGATTGCTAGTGGCACCAAACAATTTGCGTTTTATTTCTTAATTTGATAAATAATTAATTTTTAATATATTTCTTCATTACACATAATCGTTCTTTTTATTTTTACATTCAACTTGTTTTTTATTTTAATTATATCTAAACTAATAATAACAACAACAACAACAACAACAACAACAACAACAACAACAATAATAATAATAATAATAATAATAATAATAATAATAATAATAATTAAATTCATGTCAAACAAGTGTTCGCATATAGTTATTAAATAGAAGAGTTACAAACACGATAGATTACATGAGAATGTCCGGTGAATATGAAAACACAACTCCTCAGCGACCCTCTGCTATCCAAAGCATTTCCCGAGGGTACTCACACATCTCATCTTCCTCCGTTGTGTAATTAATGACCTGATGCAACATAGCGGCGACTCTATCCAACCTGTGTATCGCATCAACACAATTTGCCTACAAATGACATAAATACATTATAGCAAATAATTAGATAATGTTACGAATGGACATAATATATACAGTGCAAGGACTTAATATTCCTTACTCGAAAACACACAACATCATCATGTGGAACATATGTAGCTTGTGGAGGTATCAACAGTGGATACAAGACCTTATAGTACCACTCCATGTATCCCTCGACGCACTCAGCTGGATGAGCAACCTGCCTCAACTAAAAGATGTATCTAATAGAGTACAGGTGAGATAACATCCAGTTAAGACTAATCTCCTCAGCTGAGGGACGTCGTGGTGGCTGTCGAGGAATGTCTGCCTGAAACCAAACTGTTGCAGTACCCTCCTGGCAGGTATGACACTATGGTGTTCCCACATCGGATGTACCCCAAAAAGAATGTCACATCATCGAGAGGGCAATGCGGCGTACGGGTAGTCCATGGTCTCTAACACATGTCACCAGTGGTCAGCGCATCCAATGCTTGCCTATATGGAAGCACTTTCCCCTTACCCCTCTTAGAAGCCCAACGGTTAGCAGTAACACGCTCATCGTTGTAACCCTCAATAACCCTTCGATCTACTATAGTAGGAAAATACTCATAGATCCACACGTGTCACAAATAACAATAACGAATCAGTTACGAAATTGTGTCAGTGTAAAAACAATTGTAAATTTAATTTTCTTATTTAATAATACAGTGGTACTTGAAAGAGTGTCATGTAGCCCGCTAACCCATGGCACTCGAACATGCTGGCGTCGCCAAGATAACCATACAAATAACCACAGTCCAACCTGATCCAACTGACGCACCAGCTCGAGATATCTACAATCAATACGGGTGCTACTATTGTCCGTCAGAATAGTCATCCCGAGTATCACCAACATGAACACCCTCGCTGCCTCCTCCATCCGACTCTCACCCCTCAAAGTATCATAAAGTTCCCTGGCTCGGGATCTCTCCAAAGGCCTCCGCATATAATATCCCTAACAATGACTGTAGAACAGATATAGCAATATCTGTGTCCATCTGAGGGGCCATGAACAAGGCGCCTCTGACTGGTATGCCCAATATGCATGACACATCATCCAGCGTGATAGTTAACTCTAGGGATGACAATTTCCACCTGTGTGTGGGGATCCCCGCGGGGACTACCCCATTTGGGGCCCATGAGACAGAAATTTTTCCCGTGGGACGGGACGGGAGAAAATCCCCGCGGCGAGGGGGGATGGGACGGGGATCACACCACCCGCCCCGTGGGGTCCCCACCCTGAACATATTACATAAATATCCCTAAAAAATACATATATATGTATTATAATGATTGGCTTTTTGGTCTTTTTGTCTTTTTTTAATTTTTAAAAACTATAATGGTTTTAGTAAAATAAAACAAAAGAAATGTCATCACTCATCAGATTCACAAATCATGATCATAATGACTTCACATGTTGGACTAGACATGGAAAATTGATTTTGATATTGTAATTTTGAAACTTTTTCATACTTTTATATTTTTTTTTTCAATTTTATTGAATTTCAGTGTTTTTTTTTAAAAAATTTCCGGGGTCCCCGTGGGGACCTGCGGGGATTCGTGGGGACGGGGATGGGGGAGAAAAACTCCCCATGGTGGGGATCGGGGACGGGGACGGGGGAAAATCTGGGGGGCGGGGCGGGGAGCGGGGGAGCACTCCCCGGTACCGCCCCGCCCCGTTGCCATCCCTAGTTAACTCTCCGAATGGTAGGTGGAACGAGCTAGTCTCTCGGTGCCACCTCTAAGAAAACGCAGTGAGTAGCGAGTTATCATTCATCTTGTATCTGCAATACATTAGAGATGAAAGACCAGCTCGATCAACTACCTCCTGTACTGTACGTGGTAGTGGCTGACGATCTCTAAACCACTTCTGCAACTTTTTACCGTGACAAAAAATCCTAAGAGGACTCTCCCGGTCCTGCACATATACAAATAAAAGCTTTGTCATGAATTACACAATTAAAAAGAAAACCCTTAAATATTTTAAAATAGCAAACAATAATTACATCTCCACTCGATAAGTGGTAAGCGACGTGGTCCTTGAATGATTTAAGCAGGACGTATCGAAAGGTCCTCTAGGAAATGGTCCATCCTCTTCCGGTGCATCAATATGCATCTAATCTGGTTTCTCGTGAGGTACCTCATACTGATATACCTCGTGCTGAGGTTCCTCATACGGGGATTCCTCGTACTGATCTTCCCCATACTGAGGTTCCTCGTACCAAGGTTCTTGTCTATGTCGTCTACCCTGTCTACTCTGTCTCTGTCTACCGTCAACAAGTCTCCTACGGTGTGATGCAGTCATGGCATCCCACTCCACACGCTCTCGCGCAGCCGCTCTCGCATACTTAACCTCCTTAGTCGTAGCCTCTATCTCAGCCTCCCTACCAGCCACCCAGCCTGCTCCTCTCATAAGTAGCATAACTGGAACAAAAAAAATTATTTAAAAAAACACAGTTAATTTTTTTTTAAACGCTACTCGCAAATAGCATATTTGCGCACATTTACGCGCAAATATGCTATTTGCGAGTGTTAGGTGCCAATTTTCAAATTTGGAATTCTCGACAATGCTTCAAACATTCGACAAGGAAGGAGGTTTGAAACCAGAATGAATGGTGAAAATAAACTAAGTCCAAAAAAAAAACTAAGAGACTTGGCGGTTAATCGACAAAGCAGATAAAACGTCGAAGATATCAGCTTGGAAACAGTCAAGTGAGACTTAGGTTTTAGGAAATACATGTAAAACTCGGCAGGAAGTGTTACTGTCGAAGTATTTAGTTGCTTAGTAGAATTAACTACCGACTCTGTGTCCGTACACGTGTCAGGTCGGATGATAGGTAGTTTTTTTTTTACATTTATTGTCTATAAATAACAATTCGTATGATGTAACAAAGGTTTTATACTTGATCTAAAATTCCTAACAGCTCATCGTCGAAGCAGATTAAAGGAAACACGATCACGGTATGCCTTCCACCCCTTTTTATTAACTTGATTGCAATAAATTCAATTCATTTCAATTCTTGTATTGCTTTTTATCTTTATTTTACTGCAGTTCTTTTACATGTTATATATGCAATCCCTTTTCATTTTCAGCGTTAATCTTTATTGCATTTGAACTTTATTTCGAACTTCTATTTGTTTCATTCAGTTCCGCATTGTTCTTTTAAAGTTTCTTTTCTTACTGCATTTTATCAATCATTTTCATTCCAGTAATTTATTTCATGTTTTCACTTACTTTCTTTACATACCAGTAATTTATCATTTCTGCCAATTACATTTAACAATCATCTAAATGTTTTCTTTTAAACTCATGTTCATTTACAAGCTTTCTTTTACTTCCCAGTCATTTAAAAGTGTTTCTTTACATTTCTGCATCCATCTCCTTCTTTAAGTTTAGATTCATAAATGCATGCTCATAATTCTGCATTTTTACGCTTTCTGTCAAACATCATACTTGCTTACTTGTTAGTTAAGTTATTGGCTCTCGACAGCCAATCATGGCTGCTTTACATTCAGTGTCATTCCAACAACAATTCACTTGTTTAGTTGGTATTACTTCAATTAAAATTGGCAAAAGTATAACAATTAATGGCTTAAAAGCCAAGAATGTTAAAAAACTAATAATGTGTCAAACATTTGACCATTAGCCACAAAAACTGTTGTTTTCAAAATGAGATTACCATATAACTCATCGATCAAGTAATCGTTTGAAAATCTAATTATTTGTTTTCTTTGACGAATTTGGTAGAAATACACTACAAACCAAATTTCCCAGTTAACAAATTGGCACGCCTAGTGGGACGAGTTTACAGTAACTCATTTTAAGCAATGGTTTTATGCGTCTAAGAAGTGAAAAAATTACTGCTTCTAATGTGTCTGGACAACAAAATATGAGTGGCAGCGCAAGTGCTAGTGCCACGATTCC
The DNA here is from genome assembly GCA_037113605.1 of Calophaca sinica. Taxonomy (NCBI): domain Eukaryota; kingdom Viridiplantae; phylum Streptophyta; class Magnoliopsida; order Fabales; family Fabaceae; genus Calophaca; species Calophaca sinica. The sequence continues at coordinate 47,484,217 of CM073734.1, read as the reverse complement.
AAGTGTTACGAATGCAAATGTGTCGATAAGCAATACCAATGTGTCGACCACCAGTACAAATGCTGAGGTAGTTAGTATTCCAAGAATGAATAATGCTACCATTGGTACGGGTACTGGGATGACAATGGCTAATGCACAAAGCGAAGCGATACCAGCCGCAATAGTATATGAAACCCCAGTGGTTCAAAATGCGTCAAAAGTGCAAGCATCGCCTGGAAGCATGAGGAATTCAAGTGTTAGGCCAACAGCGAATGTAACATAACCTATGCTTGGGATGCCTTATGGTTATCTTCATAATTCGATAGTTCCGGCTATTGGTTCAACCATGTTTAATCAATTTGCCAATCTACCTTTTATGTCGTTTGGTATTGCTGCCAATGCCTAAGGAATGGCAGGTATGACCATGTCAAGGCAAATGCCCCAAAATAGTGGGGGATTAACATAAAACTCGTTGGCGAGTATTCGACAATAAGTTAATGATAGTAACCATGAGATGGTGAACATGTTCACTAAGCAAATAGGTGCAGTAATTGCTCCTCTTATGGAAACAACGAAGCAAGCATGCAATGCATTGGCTTTACAAATGGAAAGACTAAATCAAGCATTGGGTTTGGCAACACCGGTGAACGAAAATGTCCAACAAGTCCCAGGAGCAATGCGTCAAGGTCAGGGTATGGGGGGCATTCAACAAGATGTGAATAACCCCATAATGGTGCATAACGAAGTAAATCAACCAAACCAGAACCTTGGTCAAAACTTGAATAACTTGGCTTATGGCCAAGTGTAGTTGTTTCAAAGAAATCAAGACCAAGGGGCTCCAGTGCATCAAGGTTTAGCCAATCTTAGGCATAATATCATGGGTAACCAGATAGAGCAAAATGCAAATCAAGCCGTCGAGCAAATGTTGAACAGGCTTGGCTTTAATATAGGTTAGGCTACTAGACCATATTTCATATCTGCATTCCCTGAATGGGTTCAACAAGCTGAAGTGCCAAGAGGAATTTAGGTCCCCAAATTGTCCAAGTTTTCAGGTGACAGTGGAGAATCGACTGTCGAGCATGTTGCTAGGTATACCATAGAAATGGGAGAATTAGACATTATGGAGGGTTTGAAAATGAGGTTCTTCCCAAATTCTTTGACAAAGAACGCATTTTCTTGGTTCTCGACATTGAGGGCTAACTCAGTCCATTCATGGGCACAATTAGAAGGATTGTTTCATGATCAATTCTTCAAGGGAAATTTAAGGGTTAACTTGACTGATTTATTCAGTGTCAAATGTATATATAACGAGTCTATAGATGATTACATCTCTAGGTTCAAACAAATGAAGAGTAGGTGTTTTACATCTGTTCCTGAAGCGGAAATTGTTAAGATGGCTACTAGTGGGTTGGATTACTACATCAGAAAGAAATTGGTAAACCAACACATAGTTAATCTTGCCCAGTTAGAGGAAAAGGTTCGACAAATTGAACAATTCAAGTCCGAAAAGAACCAGAAAAACAACAAAAAGTTCATTAGGCGTGAAAAGGTCAATTGTGTCGAACAGGATCAAACAGACAGTGAAGATGAAGCTATAACTGAACAAGAAATAAACCTTGTTGAGTTAAAAGAAGGGCCACCTTATGCTTGTCAAGCGTTAGTACCTTCCAAGGGAGGGGGAAAATGTGCTATGTGAATAAGAAAACATAAACATTTGATGTAACTAAAGCTGATAAAATATTTGATATTTTGCTAAAAGATAAGCAGTTTAAGTTGTCAGATGATCATAAAGTGAAAGGGCCTGAGGACTCCAATGGTCAAAATTATTGTAAATACTATGGGGCTTTAGACCATCCTACTAATGAATGTTTTCATTTCAGGGATTTGATTCAAAAAGCTCTCAAAGAAGGTAGGCTCAAGTTTGCTGGCGAACAGAAGCCTAGCATGAAGGTGGATACTGATCCGTTTGGCCAAGGCATAGCAACTATCGAAGGCCAAAATGCAAGAAACTGCAACATGGTGAATATCAGCACCAAGCAGAAGTATGTGGTAAATGTGGAGGATCCTTTCGACATTTACCCCAGGCCTCAAGAGACTGTCGAAGACTTTCTGAGGAGAAACAATAATCGGGGGCACTTAAAGCTATGCCCGCATTCTGATACGTATTTCGATAAGAAAGCTACTCAGAAAGCAAAGAAAAGTGACAAGACAAGAGTTCACCAGCATGTGCAGACTGGTTATGTGAATAGGAATGTGAAGCCTGTTCCAACTAACCAAGTGCAAAGGCCTGTTGCTAATATGCCCAATCGAGCAGTTGGTGGTTGGTTGGTTGAGTCCTCAAGGGAATCAATAGGAAGCAACCATGGGACTTTTTCCTGGTCGAGTGACAAGCAGAACTAGGAAGCCTGACACCAATGTTGCAGTGAACAAATGGATTGAGAATTCTGCTAAGGCCCGTTGCCTTGAATTGAGAGATAGGGTGAGGGCTAGAAGAAGTAATCCTCGACAAATGTCATTTTGCGATGAAGATTACTAATATGGAAGAGTGCGTTATCCAGGAGGTGACCAAGTGAAGAAAGCACCACTGTCGAAGAGTCAGAAGCGTCGTCGACAGAGGATAAGGCAAGCTCAGAAACAGAAAATGAAAGCTGTTGAGTTTGAAAAGCCTCAACATGAGAATTATTTCATGGTTGGGATACAGAAGGTGCCATTACCCAAGGGGCCTGGTCCAAAACTGAAAAGTGTGGTAGTTGATGCTAAAGGTAATAACTACGAGAAAGGACAGTCTTCTAAAGCAAGGGGCTAAGCATTTCAAGATGGTTTCAAACAACACAGCAATGCTGCCAAGGCTCCATTAGCCGTTGAGGAAAGAAAGCCTTGGCCAGTGGGTTTGATTGAAGTTGAGAAGTTGGCCACAGAACGAGCCAAATTTGGTGTTCGAGTAGCTCCAGTTAAAGACGCTGACAGTGATGTGTTGATGGAGGAACTGAAAATCATAGTCAATGATTCAGACCTGCTAGATGATCCAATGGAGCCGGTGGAGGAAAATGCTGTCAAAATAGACCTGTCAATGGAAGAAGTCATTGAAGCATTGAACGATCCACATGACCCAATTGGCCTTAATGACAAGGAAGACTTTGACCTTGACATCAATTTGGACAATGAATTGGATGAATTGGTGATGGCAATGGGTACGACTCTATCGGATTTGGGGTCTGAAGATTGCCTCATTGACAAGTAGAATTTGAGGCTAGGAAGCCATCTGGAAAATGAAGAAACAACTACTGAAGAAGAGTTTACTAAGCTCAATGTAAACTTAGGTTCAATATTGCCAGCGGAATATGAAGATCATTATGAGTTTGTCATTGAAGTTCCTAATGAAGAGGAATTTGAAGATTTTCCTATTGGTTGGCAATTTGTTAAGCAAGATATGGTGACTATCTTTGATAATTTTGCTCGACTGGATAAGCCAACTCATGAAGAGAGAAACCATCTTCGACCATTGCACATTAAAGCAATGATTGAGTGTAAGCCTGCTAACAGGGTGTTGGTGGATGGAGGAGCTTCTGTCAATTTGATCCCAAGAGCTATGTTTAAGAAACTGGGTAAGGATGAAACAGATTTGCTGCCAACCAACATAGTGGTTACTAATTTTGGAGGAAGGTATGCACCAACAGATGGTGTAGTAATGTTTCACATACAATAGGATCAGTGGGAAGATCTACCTTGTTTGTGGTAATTCCTTCAAGGTCAAGCTACAATGTCCTGTTGGGTAGGGATTGGATTCATGCCGTCAGAGCGGTTCCGTTGACGGTACATCAGTAAATGACCCTTTAGAATGCTCATGATGAGATTGAGATAATTGAAGCTGATGATAGCCCATGCTATTTGCAACAAATGCATGTGGATTTTAAAGTTTATGATCCAAAAGTGTAGCCCATTTCTGTGCAGGGTGGTGTTATTGACAAAGAGGCTCTAAATGCTTGCTTGATGGAGCAGTTTAGAGTCAAGTTGCTGGATAAGGCCGACGAGAATCGGCCAAACAACAATGATGAGTCTTGAACATCACCAAACACAATTGTCCGCCTGTGAGGCCGACCAACAGCCAAACGAAGAAGAAGGTGTATTGGCTGATTGTATATTCGACGATGGCCCTTTGGGGTTTGAAAAGGGGCTTGAGGATAAGGGTGGTTTTGAATTGGAAGATCTTTTAGAAGAAATAGATCTAGGGGATGCTGAAAGAAAGAGGCCAATATATGTTAGTGCTTTACTGTCAGATGACTTCAAAAGGTAGATTGTGGAGCTAGTCTCCGAGTACAAAGATTGTTTTGCTTGGGACTATCATGAGATGCCAGGTTTGAGTAGGGAACTTGTGGAACATAGGTTTCCTTTGAAACCGGATTGTATGCTTGTCAAACAAGCCAATAGGAGATTTGCTCCTGAAGTGGTGTTGAAAATCAAGGAGGAAGTTGAACGCTTATTGAAGGCTAAATTTATTCGCACAACTAGATACGTTGAATGGTTGTCAAATGTAGTACCTGTCATAAAAAAGAATGGCAAGATGAGGGTATACGTCGATTTCAGGAATCTTAATGCTGCTACTCCTAAAGATGAATACCCAATGCCCATAGCTGATATGCTAATGGATGCAACATCTGGTCATGAGCTACTAAGTTTCGACATGCTGGTTACAAACAAATCTTCATAGCTGAAGAAGATGTGCCTAAAACTACTTTTAGGTGTCCAGGTTCAATTGGGACATATGAATGGATAGTTATACCCTTTGGTTTGAAGAATGCTGGTGCAACATATCAAAGGGCAATGAATACTATTTTTCATGAAATGATAGGCAAGTTCATGGAAGTTTGCATCGACGATGTTATTGTCAAGTTGAAGAGTCAAGAGGAGCATTTAGATCATCTTAGACGGGCTTTTCAAGAAATAAGGAAGCATAGTTTGAAGATGAATCCTGAGAAGTGTGGTTTTGGGGTTTCTACTGCCAAGTTCTTGGGCTTTTTGGTGCATAAAAGGGGCATTGAAGTAGACAAGAACAAGGCTAAGGCCGTTTTGGAAGCTAAACCACTAACCAACAAAAAGGAACTTCAATCCTTTTTGGGGAAAGTTAATTTCCTCAAAAGGTTTATATCAAATCTCTTAGGAAGAACAAGAGTTTTTGCTCCTTTGGTGAAACTCAAGGCAGAGGAAGCTTTTGTGTGGACTTGACAGCACCAGGAAGCTTTCGACCAAATCAATCAGTATTTGACAAGACCACCGGTCATGATGCCTGCAGAGGCACATAGACCGGTGAAGTTGTACATTTCTGCATCAGAAGAAACTATAGGCTGTTTATTGGCTCAAGAGGATGAGAACAATATTGAAAGAGTTGTTTACTACCTCAATCGAGTACTCAATGATGCAGAAACAAGATATAGTGTTATAGAAAAGTTGTGTTTAGCATTGTATTTTTCTTGTACAAAACTCAAGTATTACTTGATGCCTTGTAATGTCTTAGTTATGTCGAAAACAAATGTAATCAAGTACATGTTGTCCCAGCCAATTTTGAATGGTCGAATTGGAAAGCGGACACTTGCACTATCTGAATTTTTGTTGCAATATGTACCTATGAAGGTTGTTAAAGGTCAAGCAATTACTGATTTCTTAACGGACCATCCATGTTTAGAAATAAAAAACTGACAGGGCTAGTTGATTTAAAGCCCTGGCATTTGTATTTTGATGGCTCAAGGCATAAAAATGGTGTTGGTGTTGGTGTTTTGATTATATCAACCTTAGGGGTACCAACTAAATTAATGTTTGAATTAAGATATGCCTGTTCTAACAATGAGGCTGAATATGAAGTCTTAATTGTGGGTTTGGAAATTTTGATAGAAATGCGAGCACGCACTGTCAAGGTTTTCGAGGATTCCCAATTGGAAATTAGGCAGTTAACTCAAGCATATAAATGTGTTAGCCGTAATCTTGTCAAATATTGTCAAGTGGCTAGCAAGTTGATGAAGCAGTTCGACAGTGTGGAAATGGAACATATTCCTAGAGAGCTAAATCAGGAGGCTAATGAATTGGCCCAATTAGCTTCAGGATATAAGTTGTCTTCGAAGATGTTGACAGAGCTCATAGAGATTCGTGAGTTGTTATTTCCTTTAGATGAAAGGGATATTCTCATTTCCAACGTGTCAAACACAGATGATTGGCAAAATCCAATCATTGAGTATTTGGAAAATCTGAATGCAAACGTCGACAGGAAAATTAAATATAAGGCAACTAAGTTTATTGTGCTTGCAGGAGCTTTATATAGAAAATCTGTCAATGGGAACTTGGAAACTTGTCTAAGTGAAGAAGATGCTTATTTGGCTTTGGCAGAAGTCCATGAAGGGATTTGTGGTGCTCACCAAGCAGGTGAAAAGATGAAATGGGTATTGAGAAGGAAAAGAGTATATTATCAGATTGTCATATAAATGTGTTAGCCGTAATCTTGTCAAATATTGTCAAGTGGCTAGCAAGTTGATGAAGCAGTTCGATAGTGTGGAAATGGAACATATTCCTAGAGAGCTAAATCAGGAGGCTAATGAATTGGCCCATTAGCTTCAGGATATAAGTTGTCTTCAAAGATGTTGACAGAGCTCATAGAGATTCGTGAGTTGTTATATCCTTTAGATGAAAGGGATATTCTCGTTTCCAACGTGTCGAACACAGATGATTGGCAAAAGCCAATCATTGAGTATTTGGAAAATCTGAAAGCAAACGTCGACAGGAAAATTAAATATAAGGCAACTAAGTTTGTTGTACTTGCAAGAGCTTTATATAGAAAATCTGTCAATGGGAACTTGGAAACTTGTCTAAGTGAAGAAGATGCTTATTTGGCTTTGGCAGAAGTCCATGAAGGGATTTGTGGTGCTCACCAAGCAGGTGGAAAGATGAAATGGGTATTGAGAAGACAAAGAGTATATTGGCCAACATTGGTTAAGGATTGCATCTTGTTTGCAAAATCCTATGAAGAGTGTCAAAAACATGGCCATATACAGAATGTTCCTGCTATGAGTTACATTCCATCATCAAGCCTTGGCCTTTTAGAAGGTGGGTATTAGATCTCATAGGCCAAATTTACCCTACTTCTTCTAAGGGTTATAAATATATTCTAGTAGGGGTTGACTATTTTACCAAATGGGTAGAGGCAGTAGCCTTGAAAGAAGTAACATAGCAAGACATTGTAGATTTTATTGAAAATCACATTGTTTGTCGATTTGGCATACCACAAACAATAACAATAGACCAAGGGTCTATGTTTGTTGGAAAAAAGGTGGTCGAATATGCTTAATCAAGAAAGATCAAGATGATAAACTCGACACCATATTATGCTCAAGCGAATGGCCAAGTTGAGGCCATGAATAAAATCATCATTGGTTTGATAAAGAAACACATTGGCAGATACCCCAAGAGTTGGCATTCAACTTTAGAACAAGTTCTTTAGGCATGCAGAAACTCTCCTAAGGAGTCAACTAGGATAACTCCTAACAAATTGGTATATAGGCATGATGTTATTTTGCCTGCTGAAATAAACCTTGGATCATTAAGGATTCAAAAACAAGAGGAGTTACCAGTAGATCAGTATTGGAACTTTATGTTTGATGAATTGAACGAGGTGCATGATGAGAGAGTTGTCGCACTAGAACACTTGATTCGACAAAAAGAAAGAATAGCTAAATTTTATGATAGTCGAGTTAAGTATAAACATTTTAAGGTTGCTATCTTTTTTTCTTGCGTTTTTTGGGCTTTCTTTCAGGCCCAGTTAGTATAAATACCCATCTAAGGTCAGAACAAAGGGGGGTTACGACTTGAAGGCTGGGAGAGGACTTTGGAGAACAAAACCTAAGGGTGGAACTCAATGGAGAGTGTGAAGTGAAGGTATTCATCAACATTCTTCCATGGATTTTCCTAGTTGTTTCTCTTTAACTCTCTGTTTTGTTTATTTCTCTATGTCTAGCTAAACCCCTTGTGTTAGGGATGAGTGAATATTGATGGAACATTATTGTATTTGGTTTGGGGTACTTTGATGACATATTTCCTCTTGCTTTGTGTGTTCAGTCTCTGTTCTTAATGCTTTTCATGATTTGATCACCCATGGATTGACTTGTGGTTCATATGTTGAATGGAAGTTCTATGTGTGAATGCTTGAGATTGCATGCATGCCATTATTAGGCTAGGAATAGTCTTGGGATTGTAGTATCTTTGTGAACTCTTGATCTTAATGCTTGTTCTTCAACTACATCCACATAAGGAATTAGGGTTTATAGGGGAAACAAAGATTCACTTGCCTAAGGAATTAGGGTTTATAGAGGAAACAAAGCTATAGAGGGAATAACTTGTGAATACCAAATCAACATTCAATAGTGGGAAATCAATTGAAGCTTCTCCCTAATGCCTTTTATTATTGAGTACTTTTTCAAAGACCTCTATTACATTGTCACTTGAACTTTCCAAACATATAAAATCCTTTGGTGTTCACTTAGTAGTCGCTAACGTACATTGGTATTTGGCATTCGATCCTTGAGAACGATAACTGGTTATTTACCGAATTTATTACTTGTAACGACCTGGTACACTTGCTGTGGTCCCACCAAGTTTTTGGCGCCATTGCTGGGGATCGATTTTACCATTACCAGTAATTTCGAAGGCGACTTCTATTTCGAACCCATTTTAATTTTTGTTTTAGCGTTAGTTTAATACTTCTTTTTCATATTTTCCTTAACATTTTATTTATTTATTTCTCAGTTGCTTTGACACTTGTTTGAGGTGCTTGCTTTTCAGTGTATGCGTGGAACAATAGATCCTCAAGAGCTATTGTTTGACCCACAGATAGAAAGAACAGCCCGACGTAACCGAAAGGACGCAAAGGCTAGAAGAAGAGAAGCAAGGCTAAGACAAAGAGAGGCACAACAAATAATTCCGGAACCCATTTTTGAAACACCAGAAGAGGTGATGGGTGACGCGAACAATGAAAGCAGAACTCTCCGAGATTACTCCAAGGCCACCCCCAGGGTGTATTATGGGAGCATTGTCAGGCCCCGTGTTGAAGGCCATGGCATGACTATTCCATCGAGCCTCCTACAAGTTATTCAACATAATCAGTTTGCCGGTTTGCCTCATGAAGATCCGAATCAACACTTGGAAGTCTTTGTCCAGTTGTGTGATACAGTGCAAATTGATGGCGTTACTGATGATGCTATTTACTTGAGGCTCTTTACCTTCTCCTTGAAGGATAGAGCTAGAAGCTGGCTTAGTTCTCTACCTGAAGGGAGTATCACCACATGGGATGATTTGGCCAACAAGTTTGTGAGTAAGTTCTACCAAACTTCTAGATCTGCTAAGCTGAGAAGTGAAATCACTGCCTTTGTCCAAAAGGAGGGGGAGACACTCTATGATGCTTAGGAGAGGTTTAAAGAATTACTTAGAAAGTGCCTTCAACATTCATTACCCGATTGACTTCAAGCTCAAACATTCTATAATGGGCTCATTCCGAACACTAAGGTGATGATTGATGCTGCATGTGGAGGCTCTTTTGATTTAAAAACTCCAGCTGAAAGCCTTGAGATTATGGAAGCTATGGTAGAAAACATCATGAATGCACCCTTTGATAGGCAACAAAGGAAAGGAGGAATACTCGAAGTGGGTGCATTGGATGCTATTCTAGCCCAAAATAAGGCTATGAGTCAACAATTAGCCTCTATAACAAAGCAAATTGGAGGGATGAAGGTAAATTCGGTTGGTTCTGTAAACCCCAAATGTGGTTTTTGTGGAGGAGAACATGCTAGCATTGATTGTGTTGTCCCTGTGGAGATTAGCAAAGATTCAGAACAAGTCAACTTTGTCAACAATTCTAAAAGGCAACACAACAATCCTTATTCGAATACTTATAATCTAGGTTGGAGAAATCACCCGAATTTTTCTTGGAAGGATCAAGGTGCTCAAGTTTCACATGGACTGCAAGGAAGTTCTTCATCTCAACTACAAGCCCTTGAGCAGAAAGCCGGTTGGGAAATTGCTATTGAAAAACTAGCTAGGCAAACTTCAGCTTTCATGACCGAAACAAGGGTTGCTTTCAAAAATCAAGAGGCCTCCATAAGGAACCTTGAAACTCAAGTTGGTCAGCTGGCTAGACAAATAACAGAAAGACCTCTGGGTTCTCTACCAAGCGACATAGTCCCAAATCCCAAGGGACATGAGAATGTTAGTGCCATCACTACCCGGAGCGGAAAGGTGATTGAGCCCACACCCAGGAAAGAAGTGGAGAAGTCAAGGGAGCCTAAGGAGAAAGATGAGAAGGACTCAAATGAAGCACCTAATCCACCGACTGTGCAAGGGAAAATGGTCTATCCAAAGCCAATCATCAAATTGCCATATCCTCAAAGGTTGAGTAAGGAGAATGATGAAAAATAATTTGGCAAATTTCTAGATGTATTCAAGAAATTGCAAATCAACATTCCCTTTGCCGAAGCTCTTGAGCAAATGCCTACTTATGCCAAGTTCATGAAAGAGATTCTCTCAAAGAAGAGGAAATTGAAAGATGAAACAATTGCTTTGACTGGAGAGTGCAGTGCAATCCTACAAAGAAAGCTTCCTCCAAAGCTGAAAGATCCTGGTAGTTTCACAATTCCCTGCACTATAGGGAATTTGTCTATTGGGAAGGCACTATGTGACTTGGGGGCAAGCATCAATCTCATGCCACTGTCCATGTTGAAGAAATTGGGGACATATGATGTTAAACCTACAAAGATGTCACTCCAGTTAGCGGACCGATCAGTCAAATACCCTTATGGTATTATAGAAGATGTCCTGGTGAAAGTGGATAAATTCATTTTTCCAGTTGATTTTGTTGTCCTTGACATGGAGGAAGATGCCCAGGTCCCTCTAATACTGGGAAGACCATTTCTATCAACTGGTAGAGCTCTTATCGATGTACAACAAGGGTAGCTCATGCTTAGGGTGCAAGAAGAGAAGGTAACATTTAGCGTATTTGAGGCTACGCATCCTGCAAATAATGAAGAACAATGCTACCGCATGGATGTAGTTGATGATATGTATGATGGTGCCTTTAGCAAGCAACATACTTTTGTGCCCCTTGAAACATTGCCAATGCAAGGAAAAGGAAGTGAGGAAGAATCAAAAAATTCAAAAAGAAGGAAGATGAAGATGGAGACAATGGGAGGAAAAAGAAAAGGTGGTATGCATATGAAGGATGGGAAACAAATCCCAAATTGCAAAAGTCCAAAGAATGCACAAGCAAAACCTAATCATTCCTATAAAGAGTGCACTCAACATGTGATGGATGACAATTTCCTTATAAATTCAAGAGGAGAAAAAGAAGACCGATGAAGAAACGGGAGGTGATTTCTTTGCAAGCACTCAATGCCATGGGTGTGCATCTTCCTAAAGATGGACGTGCTTCAATCTTTTTCTCTTCATTCAAGGAGCCATGATCAACCTCTTCATGCGTCAAGCTAGTGACGTTAAAGAAGCGCTTCATGAGAAGCAACCTATGCGAGGGAGTTTCTATCTCTTTCTCTTGCATTTTTAGTATTCAGTTTGTTTGATTTTCATTTTAGTATGTTTGTCAAAGCTTAAGTTTGGAGTTTCTTTATTTTCGTGTTAAAGGAAAAAAAAATATGTGGGGTGTAAGTCTTAGATGTCAAATTGAAATAACTGCTGGCTGAACTATGATTTGAACCCACTTCTGATTTGAATTCTGTGTTGAGCACCAATCACTTGGTGTGATGTTAAGTGGGCTGCTGAAGAGTTACAACTTAAGACTAGAAATTTTTTGGAGTGAGTCAACCATTGCTCAACTGTTTTGGTTTGTTATAATGTCTTTGTGATTGATATGTGTTTGTCTTGTGGTGTTTGTAGAGCCTCCATCAATAATTCTTTGTGAGAGGACACACTTGAGTTTACATTCCCCTAACTTTGATTGCATTTTTGTTGCATGTTATTAGTTGTACAATGCTTTGATATAAAAAGGCAAATTTCGTTGGAAGCCAATTAGCCAAAAAGCCAACCCAACAACATAATATGACTTTTGTTTGCAGAACCCCGTTGAGCCTAAAGCCTTTTGTTCTTGTTAACCCATCAAAACAATAGCTTGTAACCTTATTATTAACTTGTATCCACCTAGAAAGGGTAGATGAGCATGAATTGACTAAGGTTGACAAGGAACTAAGTTTGGAGTGGGGGGGAAGTGATCAACATTATCATTGGTTGTGGCTTGAGCTGTGGAAAAAAAAAAGAATAAAAAAAATTGGGCTACTTTTGGAGTGGTACCCCTTTGAGACCAAAGTGTTACTGGGGGATTGATGATTTTGTGATAAAAAAATTGTTAAAGAATGGGTTTGTGGGCAAATACCATCTTTAAAAAAAATGAAGAAAAAAGGGAATTGTAGTGAAAAATTTTAGAGTTGGTTGATGCTCATCTATCTTTAAAGGGTGATAGCCTAAATGTCTAATCCATCCACCCCGACCTTGGCCAAGTTACAACCTCAAAAGACCTTTTGATTGGAGCATTGTGCAAGTGGTACTCATGTGAGTAAGAGATGAAAATCAAATCCATGGGGGACGGGCTCAAATAGTGTTGACTGAGTGAAACACAAACCCCAAATACTTAAGAGTTGGAGTGAAAATTCTTCCTAATCTTTGTGAGTAGAAAAGAAAGCATTCAATCACGTTGAGAGTTTCAATTGTATATTCCAATACTTGTTGAGTTGAAAATGGTTAATTCTTGCTTATGTGACTCCAATTTCCAATTTGTGATAGTCTCATGTTGGTTCTAATTATGATGAAGCCCAATGAATTTATTTGTGATTGGTGTACATTTTGTGTGATAACATTTGAAAGCGGTGAAAATATGTGGTTTAGTCCAGTGGTTAGATCAAGATTGACATTTTGGGTAGTTACTTTTTGTTGAGTTCTTGCTTGAGGACAAGCAAGGTTTAAGTTTGGAGTGTTTGATTGTTCCCTATTATGCTCATTTTCATGCACTTAATTGAAGGGAATTCTCATGCAAACTTAGACTTTATTCCTTGTTTAGCCTCTAATCTTAGGTGTTTAAGTCCTTGTTGCGGAGATATTTTAGTTGACAATCATGTTAGCTCTTTTGTTGTTTTGATGGAAAAAATATCCTTACTATGGTCTTGCCATTTTGTAGGTATGAAAAGGTTTGATTGGAGACATGTACCTAAGATTATGAGAGCAAATTGAAGTGGAAAAAGGAGCTGAAAGCAGTGCGGGCGCCCGGAAAGCGAGCAGGCGCTGCTAAGCAGTTCGAGGCGCGGCGCCTCGAAGCGAGGCTCCCGAGCGCGAGCGCTGCTGCTGTCTTTTTTTTCTTGCGCCTTTTGGGCTTTCGTTCAGGCCCAGTTGGTATAAATACCCATCTAAGGTCAGAACAAAGGGGGATTACGACTTGAAGGCTGGGAGAGGACTTGGGAGCACAAAACCTAAGGGTGGAACTCAATGGAGAGTGTGAAGTGAAGGCATTCATCAACATTCTTCCATGGATTTTCCTAGTTCTTTCTCTTTAACTCTCTGTTTTGTTTATTTCTCTATGTCTAGCTAAACCCCTTGTGTTAGGGATGAGTGAATATTGATGGAACATTATTGTATTTAGTTTGGGGTACTTTGATGACATATTTTCTCTTGCTTTGTGTGTTCAATCTCTGTTCTTAATGCTTTTCATGATTTGATCACCCATGGATTGATTTTTGGTTCATATGTTGAATGGAAATTCGATGTGTGAATGTTTGAGATTACATGCATGCCATTCTTAGGCTAGGAATAGTCTTGGGATTGTAGTATCTTTGTGAACTCTTGATCTTAATGCTTGTTCTTCAACTACATCCACCTAAGGAATTAGGGTTTATAGGGGAAACAAAGATTCACTTGCCTAAGGAATTAAGATTTGAGTACCATTGTGAGTTTGATAACAAAGTTATAGAGGGAATAACTTGTGAATACCAAATCAACATGCAATAGTGGGAAATCAAGTGAAGCTTGTCCCTAATGCCTTTTATTATTGAGTACTTTTTCAAAGACCTCTTTTACATTGTCACTTGAACTTTCCAAACATAAAAAATCCTTTGGTGTTCACTTAGTAGTCGCTAACGTACATTGGTATTTGGCATTCGATCCTTGAGAACGATAACCGGTTATTTACCGAATTTATTACTTGCAACGACCCGGTACACTTGTCGTGGTCCCATCAGTAACTTAGTTTGGAAAGTCATACTGCTAATGGATAAAAAGTTTCGAGAGTTTGGAAAGTGGTCCCCGAAGTGGGAAGGGCCATTTGAGGTTGTTCAAGTATTCTCCGGAAATGCTTATGCACTTGTTGAAGTTAATTATGGTTTTAGAATTAAGTCTATCACTGGCAAATATTTGAAGTCATATAGATTGACAATGTGTGAAGTAAAGATTCAACCTTGAAAAATAAACTCAAATACTTTATTCATTAAGCCATTTGGCAATATACAAATACATTATCGAATAGGCTGTTAGCCTAGAAATACAAATCATAAAGCAAGTTGGTAATTCTAGGCTATTACAAGTGAATACAGTATCCAAAAGCTTCTCCATTGTCAGGTCCAAAATTTGCTGAGAAAGAAGCTTAGGAAGTTGAAGGAAACATGGGAAGCAGAAGCAGTCTCCCTGACAGAACTCATAGGTGAAACGTGGTAATGATATTGTCAGGATGAATGAGATGCTTCAAATCAAGGACACCTTAATCGACGGAGGGGTGTCGAGCTCTATGTGAGCAAAGGACAAGCTGAAGTCAAAAGAGAGGCAGTCGTAGGTGCTATAATGCGCTTGACAATAAGCCTAGACTTACCATACTCTCTCTTGTTTCGTGTAATTTTGTTAACCTTCACGTTGAAACTTTGAACATGAGGTGTGAAGGAGCGCAAAACTACAGAAAGTTAGACTGGCTCAAGCTTTTCCCTTTCTCACATAATTCAATGAGCATGGTAAGCTACATTAGGCAACTTACCAAAACTCATTGTTATATGTTAGGCAAATTACCAAAACCCAGTGGGTGTTTCACAGTTGAAACAGAGACCTTCAAAGAAAGTCCAAAAAATGTAACCTCTTGGTTCCCATATGAAACAAGCAGAACCAAGTAAGAAGGGGTTAAAGGGGATGAAGGTGGCTTCCATTTTGGTTTTCACCATAAGTTTGGTTTGCTGAAGGCGAATGTGAGTTGGACTTTGGTTTAGAGTTTGCACAAGAAAGAAACATTTCTCATAAATTCTGAGGATTGAAGAGAAAAGAGTTTCTGAGAGATGTAGTGCATAATGAAGAGCAAGGCTTTGTTGTGAAAATGATAAGCGGAAGCCTTGTCTCTATTTATAGCACAAATTGGCGTTAAGATTTAAGTTTTTTAAGTCAATTTGACTGGTCAATGGTTTTAATTATCATTTATGGCCAGAAACTGAAAATTAAAACGCTAAAAGAAAATGTGCAAGGCTGGACGGTGAAAAGATTGATTGATTGAATGTCAAATCAAACTCGGTTCATCCGTGAAGTACGAGTTTATGGTCGAAGAAAATAAAACTCGACATACATAAAAAAATAAATTCAAAATGAACTGAAAGAAACTAAAGTGGAGTCTTCTTGATTTCCTCCCAAGTCATGGCAAATTCCTCCGTGGAAGGTTCAGCATTCACGTAGCTAACTTCAAGATCTTCAACCTTCGACTAAATAGCTTTTGCTTCGATAGTGCTGGTGGATAGTTGTTGGTCGAGTGCCTTTATTTCTGCTGAACAAGAGGCTTTGGTTGCTTCTTGCAATTGAGACTTGGCAGTGGCCAACTCTGTTTCCAGGCGCACAATTGTTTACTCTGGCTCAAGTATTTTGGCTTGATTAGGGGCATCTTTGACAGAGGGAGGATCTTTTGAAGTGCATTCTTCATAAACACCTTTCTTTGAAGATGCAGTCTTTGTTTCCTGAAATATGAGGAAACAAGTGAGCAACAAGGTGTGTAATACGAACTGACCATCAAGTAAAAAATGATAAAATATGTTTTACCTTTACATGCTCCGCTGTCAGAGTGTCATCTAAATTTGATGATGTGGATTTCTCTACAAGGGATTCCTGATAAGAAAAGGTTTAAAAAATTAACATTTTGATGGGTCATGAAAAATGCATTATACAGATAAGAGAAAGTGATTACTCTTTGAGGTGTGGAGCGTGAAGGAGAATCAGCTAAAATCAATTTGCGCCTTTTGGTTTGAGCCTTAGTGGTAGCTGGTTTAACCTTTCTCTTAGTAGATTCTTGTTGAAAGGTGCTGGTTGAATGATTCGACCTTGCAGGCTTTTTCTTTGTCAC
The DNA here is from genome assembly GCA_037113605.1 of Calophaca sinica. Classification (NCBI taxonomy): domain Eukaryota; kingdom Viridiplantae; phylum Streptophyta; class Magnoliopsida; order Fabales; family Fabaceae; genus Calophaca; species Calophaca sinica. The sequence continues at coordinate 47,467,857 of CM073734.1, read as the reverse complement.
TGGTGGTTTCTTGCCGATACTTGGTTTCTGAACCAAGGATTTGGAGGATTTCTTGCTGATTGCTTTCGACTAAAGAGGGGATTCGTCATCATCATCTTCGTCATCCTTTTCTTCTTCAGCCTCTTGAGCTTTGTCACTCACTTGTTTGCATTTCAGTGGTTCCTTCAAGTTCAAAGCTGAAGCAAAACATAGAATGTGAGCAAGAGGCAAGAAGGCTTTCAGAAAAGAAACAAAGTAGATTAACTATCTTAGGGAAACTGGGAAATGAGTTTGACAGCTTCATTATGTTGTTCAAAAGGCAAAGCAAACCAACCAGTGAAAGTAACCTCATTGCTACCATAGGTATTGATATTAGAATGATATTGAAATCTTTCTAACGTAAGAAAGTTACCAGCTCTTATCGGTTTACCTGGAAATGGATCAACCAAACCAAAATTTGCACAAGGTAAAGAAACTGGTTCAGGACAAGGGGGTTTCACAAGTGATTGCCCTGTTGTTTTGTAATGATTTAAAGCCTTCATGCCCCATTTGTTGTCGTGTGCTTCTTTTGATTTGGCAGTCATTTCACTTACCTGTCGAACAATATAATAAGGATATCTATGATCCCATTTCACCTTATAGAATTTTTCAAAGCTACGTATATCCTTCAAGTGCTCACCTTTGGTCTTGGTCGAAGGGTCCTGTTCTTGCACAATGGGGCAAACAAATATTTTCACATATTCATCAAAAGAAAGGTGGAACTTCTTGTAGTACTCATCCCACCAAGTCATAAAATCCTGGGATACACCTAGAGTAGGCGTAAAAAGGGCAAGATCAACTGAAGCCATGCGAGTTTCATTCTTTTTCTGAATACCATCAATGGTTTCCTGCTTGAGGTCGATGCAGTCCAAAAGAATGTCTTCCTTTTTGTAAGGAAATGGGCCAGGAATGGATTGTAGTAGGCCAAGGTTGTTGGAAGAGGCATTGGGCAAGCAAACAAATGCAGAGCCGTCGATCGAATTAGGTAATCCTGCGGGGAATACTTGATGGGAAAGAAAGTGAGTACAAATGACATCACAACCTTGAGAAGTTGGGTCCAAAGGGGCTTTGAACCATGCAGGTCCATGCCTTCTATTGACAAAAGGTTGGAAGCAAATTCCTTGGGTGTTAGGGGAAAGAGAATGAAAGAGTTGGAAATAATACTTGAATGTATCATGGTCACTACCCATTCGCTTTGCAGCGCGATACATGGCAAGGGTGCCATGGGTGTCGATTTCAAGATCTGTTGGAGCCTTATTAACAGTATGACCTGGGGTAATGACCCGTTTCCGGATCGCTATGAGTCTAGGATCAACGCTACATGCGACACACTTTTTAAATAGTACTCTTGTGTCCTTTGGAAAGCGGTACATTTTTTAAAATTCTTCCGCAAAGCACACTCAGAGTAGCCATAGCGATTAGAAACATGATGCAATCTAGACACAAGACAAATGCACTGAAAATACATACACATATATATAAACAAAGTAGTCATAACAGTGCGTATAAAATATAAACTGTGCAGAAATATGTACAAGAGAATACACCTAAAGTATGAAAACCCTAGTGAGAGCAATCATACCCGGGGGTACTCCCGGCAGACACCCACGCAGGGGGTTGCTCCAAAAGTATGCCACCAGTCTACCCAGCTGTACACAAAAGACAATAATCAAAAGCCCGACTAATCACTTCTAGCAATCAGACACTATAAATGCATTCACAAATAACCAAAATACAATAAGCAGACAGACAGTCATAGCAGCTAGAGGTAGCTATCCGGATCCTCAGACGGATCCTCCTCGTCATCATCCTCCATCGGGTCATCTGTATCCTCGCCGATCAAGTCTATGAAAGGTACCGTAGCCGGTACACCCTCTGGCACGTCCTCCTCTACCAACACCTCATCAAGAAATCCTGCACCGCTACACCTTGCCTCACCGTACTCTCCACAAATAGGTGAAAGATGTCCCGGTGGGGTAGGGGTCCTGATAATCATGGGGGAAGCCGGCTCTGCCTCAGGCTCAAACTCTGCCAAAGTACTCGGAGTAGCTGCCGCTCGGGAGGTAGAAGCACCTACAGTCCCATGTCTGATCATGCTTTTTTGAGCAGTCCTCTGGATCCTCGCTCCTCTAGGTATGGGTGCATAACGAGTATTACTCCGCCTCGGAATCTCAAGAGATCCCTCCGGCGAAGAAGATGAAGCCGGCATCGTCTGCTCTCTCTAAATGCTACGCCAACACCACCTGCATCGTCCTAATGGGAAAGCTGACTGTCTGTCGGGAGGTCTCCTGCCTCAGCACCAAACCGTCAACTCTGAAGGTCTGCACAACGTCCCCGGTATATACAACTCAGTGGGAGATGGGGTCGAACTCCATTGGCTGGGTTGCCATCATTGGTTGAAGGAACCACGGGAAAGGGTCAACTTCTCAAATAATCATAGAAACAACAAAACATAGAGCAAGAGATAACAAAATGCACAAATGCCCCATAATGCAACTCAAGACTCTCTCCCAAAACATTCTCTAAAATTTTCGGAAAGTAACGCCGATCCATCCACTGAATACCAGCCGTAGCCTTGGGCTCACCTCTCACCCTAGGACATTCAGCTCAGGTTCTTTGACGTTACGACGCCTAGCTAACTCTACCGAAAAACCGGTCGTAGCTTTTTAGGGGATCCTAACTCCCTAGGTTAATCAGCTCAAAGCTCACAAACGTCACGACCAAACTTCCACAACCCCCAATGAATAAATCAACTCATATGATAATTCAAAGAAGCATAATTAAATATATATTCAATCTCATAGTAAATAATTATTCAATCAGCAATCTCTCAACAACACCATTCAATCAAATCAAAAATCATGTCACATTCAAACATCAACATCCAAACATAGTTCATCCCTTTGCAACTCGATGGAGTTAACAAAGAGGAAAAGCAAACAAGTGTGGGGGGTTGGGGACAGCTGTCAACCTTTTGCAGACAAGCCCACTAAATAATCAGTATAGATAATAATCAATGCATTTTAATGCATCTTTTATAGCTTTGCACTTGGTGTTCTTAATTGTGTGTTTTGCCCAACAACTACTTTTTAACATGGTTTTATATCTTTGGGTCTTGATTGGGCTTTAGTGGAATTATTTGCTAATTTTCGGATTTTGTTACATCCTGACCCATGTCACTTCTATAGGCCATAACTTGGGCTATACTTGTCAGATTTTAGTGCTCTTTATGGCGTTGGAAAGCTAAGAAGCAGAACTACAATTCTTATGTTAGCACCGAAGCCCAGTTCTGCCTTTTTGAAGGTCTAAAATCCACTTTACTGAGGCTGGCGAGTTGCACTATGGGTTTTGGACCATTCACTCATGTAATTAGTTGTTATTGGGCTAATTAAACCCTTTTGGGCCCTTCTCTTTGGTCTTAACATCTGATTAGTTAGGTTAAACTTAGGAGACATTATAAATTCGTTAGTTAGAGTCCTAGGTCGGGGATGATTATTACGTTTGGAAGCTTGAGTCGTTTTTGGCAATTTTCAGCCTTTGTTTTATTTCGAAGCCTCTTCTTGCTTTCTTAATTTTCGTTTCGTGATGAAACCTTCAATCGAAGGCTAATTCTTTTCGATCAATTCACTGGTTAAGGATTTCATAGAGGATCTTAAGGTTGGTTATTAATATTAATTTCGTTTTTGTGTTCTACTTCTTTCTCTTTTGATCATTCATCTCTTCTAATTTCTATTTGCAAAATCGTTTTACATATTGATGCTTAATCATATAATTTCGGTTTTGCTCTCTGATTTGAGACTGTTGGAATTAAACTTAACGCTTGTTTTGGTTTAATTCGAATAGAGATCAATAGGGTCTATGACGCTTAGTTATAGATTTGATGAATTCGGTTGTTAAATTGATTATATGTTTGTGACGCGTGTTCCTTATTTATAATCAATTGAATTGTGTGATGCTTAATCCAGTAGGAATTCATATAGGATTAATCACCCGCTTGATTGGTTAATTCTGTGATCAAACAAGATTAGAACACGAATTAGAATAATCTTTTGAACCTGTGATAGATCCGAAGTGAAAGTTCCTGTGACCAGTGGATTGGTTGTTATTATCAAGTGATTTTTGTTATTAATTAAAATTATTTTCACGAAACAACCCCCCATTCCGTTCTTTGCGTGTTCTTGCTATTGATCATTGTTAATTAGAGATCCTTGTGAGACGACCAAGGTTAACTGTCTTTTTACTACATTCTTATTTTAATTATTTTGATCCGTGCGCGACAGCGGATCAAATTGGCGTCGTTGCCGGGGATCTTTGATCAATAGTTGCCAATTCAAGGACCCTACTAACGTCTCTAACAATTGGTTTTGTGTTTTTGGTTGTGTTTCAGGTCTTAACATCGGATTTGGCATTGATTAGTAAAAAAATCGGTTTTCGATCAACTTGCTCAGATTGCTCCGAAATTTGGCCAGAAAATCTGGAAAAAATCAAGGATCCAAAGTCCCATATCAAAGACTGATATTGGGAGTAGAGGCTAAAAATACGAAATTCTATCGTTTAGACCACTTTTTTATTTTTTTTATTTTTTATTTTTTCAAAAAAATCCAAAAAAAATAGCGTAATCTTTATTTGATTTTTAGAGATTTTTGGTGCTGTTTTTAGATTTTTTAGATTTTATTTGATAGGGTTTCTCGATTTCTTTAGTGTTTTAGCTATTAGGACATTGTTGGTATTTTCTGATTTGTTAGTTTATGATGCATGACTAGTAATAATATAGGTAGTGATCATATAGGTGATAGTGATAGTGATAATTATAGCTTATTTAGTCATACTCTCTTTGATTCTAATTTTGATTCTGATTTTGATTCTGATACAATGGCTGCTAGAACATTAAGGGAACTTCTTTGACTGATGTCACTTATAATGATTTATGCATTGAATACCCCGATGTTGAGGTGCCTTTTGAGCTTAAATCGGCTTAATACATTTGCTTCCTAAGTTTCATGGTCTTGCGGTGAAGATTCCCACAAACATCTTAAGGAGTTCCATATTGTATGCTCCACCATGAAACCTCAAGGTGTCGAGAAGACCACATCAAGTGAGGGCTTTCCCATTCTTATTGCAAGACATCGCCAAGGTGGTTGTACTACCTTCAACCAGGTTACGTGACAATTTGGAATAATTGAAGAAGTTGTTTCTGGAGAAATTCTTCCCTGCCTCTAGAGCTGCTTCAATCAGAAAGGAAATATGTGGCATCAGGCAGATTGCGAATGAATCTTTGCATGAATACTGGAAGAGATTCAAAAAGGTGGGTGCAAGCTGCCTCACCATCGATTTACGAGCGCTGCTCATCCAGTATTTTTATGAAGGCTTGCTGCCTATGGACCGAAACATCATGGATGCTGCTAGCGGAGGAGCACTTGTGGATAAAACCCCAGCAGATGCAAGAAGTCTGATTGAGAATATGTCCTTTAATTCTCGTGATTCACTACCGTAAACAATTCAAGCAGCCGACAAAAGGAGTCAATGAGATACAGGCTGCTGAACACAAGAACTTAGAGACCAGGCTTGATAAACTTGTTTCATTGGTGGAAAAGTTAGCTGTAACTAAAACTCAGGCAGCGAGAGTTTGTGGTATTTGTACCTCTGCAGAGCACCCTACAGATGCATGTCCTACATTGCAGGAGAGTGACAATGCTAATACTCCTCAGGCCTATGCAGCAAATATATTCAATGACAGGCCCCAGCCCAACTATGATCTATCTTCCAACAGGTACAACCTCAATTGGAGAAACCATCCAAACCCGAGATGGGGAGATGCCTCTACACAATAGCCCAGGCCGCAACCTGCCCCACTGCTAGCCCAGCAGAAATCTGAACCTTCATTGGAAGACCTTGTTAAGCAAATGGCAGTCCAAAATCTCCAATTTCAGCAGAGAACAGATTCAACCATTCAGAATTTAGAGACAAAAATTGGACAGCTAGCAACTTCCATTAATCAGATGCAATCTCATGGGTCCGCAATTTGCTGCTCAACCAAAGAGTGAATCCAAATGTCGGTGCAAATGTTAGTGCAATCAACTCTCGATCTGGAAAAAGTGTTGACACTCCAGAACCTCCTCCAAAGAAAAATGCAAGTGGCGGCAGAAAAAAAAAAAGATAAGCCACTACGCACCTACCTGCCGATGATGATGATGCACACCTATACCACTTCCACTTTCCCCAAAGGGCTGTGATAACTAAGAAGATGGATGAGGCAGACAAAGATAAGGAAATCTTGGACACATTTAGGAAGGTTGAAGTTAATATACCTCTCCTTGAGGCGATTAAGCAGATTCCAAGATATGCTAAGTTCCTCAAAGAGCTGTGCACACACAAAAGGAGGAGGAGGCTGAAGGGAAATGAAAAGGTCAACAAGAGTCGCAATGTTTCTGCACTCATACAACCCATAATGCCCCAAAAGTGCAAGGATCGAGGAATTTTTACTATTCCATGTACCATAGGCGAGAGTAAATTTGAAAATGCCATGCTGGATTTAGGTGCTTCCATTAATATGATGCCTACATCTATTTTTAACTCTCTGGCTCTTGGACCTTTGCAGAATACAGGTGTTGTTATTCAGTTGGCAAACAGGAGCAATGCTCACCCTACTGGACTTGTGGAGGACGTACTTGTTAAGGTTAATGAATTGATTTTTCCTGCAGATTTTTACATTCTGGACATGGAGGGAGAGACACAATCCAGCAGGGCACCTATCATCCTAGGCAGACCATTCCTAAGAACAGCAAGAACCAAGATTGATGTCCATGCATAGCATAGTTAAATTTAACATCTTTAATGCTACTATGAAGCATCCCATGGAAGAGCCTTCTTTTTTTCAAATAGAAGTACTTGCTGACTTAGTTGAAGATACTCATTCTGATGTTACAAATGATGTTGCTACACTGCAAGCTTCTGATGTAACTCCATCCACCAAGATACTTCCCTCCATTGAGCAAAAGAAGGATGTTGTGAAGAAGAAGAAAATCAAACACTTCCATGTGTTCCATTCTCGCCTAAAAATCATGGTGGGTAAGCTTCGATCCAAGTGGATTGGCCCTTTTGTTGCAACTAGCACTTTTCCTTATGATGCAAAGGGAATAAAAAGTAAAGCCACCAGTAAAGTCTTCAAAGACAATGGACACTCCCTCAAGCTTTACCATGAGATCCCCGCACTGGAAGAGAAGACTATAGAAGAGCTTCACCTGAAAAAACCACCTTGAAGAGGGAGTTTTCTTTCCTTACTCCTTACTCTTATTTTATACTTGTTCTAACATTGAGGACAATGTGTGATTTAAGTGTGGGGGGGTCTTTTAGCGTAGTTTTGTTTTTGTTTTTTTAGTTTTGAGTTTTTGTTATTATAAAAAAAAAATTGCGTGCATTTTCATTGGATTTCTTGGTTTATATGAGTGGGGAGTGATTTCATTATTCTAGGACTATAGGTCTTGTGGCATGATATGGATGACTTCCTTGCATTCTTAGTGTGATAAGTTGGATTGGAATATTAAATTGTGCATCTTTTGAGATAGATCATTTTCCTTGGTGAGATATGAGCCTTATAATGGATGGAATACACTTTGCCATTCTCTTTCTTTCTTGTGTGATTTCACTCATGATTGTTGGTTACTCTAGAACTTGACTTGACTCTTGTTAAAACTCTTGTTCACATGCATGCATTGAAATGATCTAGGCAATTTTTATTCTTTTTAACCACTAGCCAAATAAGCCTACCTTGCATTTATCCCTTTGTTTAGCCCCTTTGAGCCTATTTATCACATTCTTTGTTGTATAGCTCATTACAAGCCTAAAAGTGAAAAACCATGATATGACCCAATCTTAGGGGATAAGGAGCTTTGCTTTGAAAAAAATATGATAATAAATATTGCATAAGTGTGGGGGTGCTCAAAAATGTGGTTGTGTTAAAATATCTAATGTTGTGCTCTATTGGAAATTTGGCAAGTGCAAAAATAATAATAATAATAATAATAATAATAATAATAATAATAATAATAATAATAATAATAATAATAATAATAATAATAATAAAAATAGTGGGGCACAACATTTGGTTAAAAGTGTGGATGTGTTTTTTTATCTTTGTGTGCATGTGTTTCAAGTGTGGATGTTAGAGTCTTATCAAGCCTATGGTAGTGCTAGCTTTCATGATATGATTTGAGTGTAAACATTAGCCTAGACACTTGAGAGTTTGAGAGAAATATTTTTCTGTGAGGATTCTATCACTTTTGATGCATTCCTTGGTTATTCTATCATCTTGTTTGCTTTGAAAGTAATAAGATGTTGTTCATGATTGCCATGAGTCCTTGAAACCTTGAATGAGCATTTTTCTTGCCACTATGCATCCTTGGGATTCACTGGAAATGCATCTTTGCTTTGTTTTGACCATGAGTTTTGCTCGGAGTGCAAAAGCTTAAGTGTGGGGGAATTTGATCAATGCATTTTAATGCATCTTTTATAGCTTTGCACTTGGTGTTCTTAATTGTGTGTTTTACCCAACAACTACTTTTTAACATGGTTTTATATCTTTGGGTCTTGATTGGGCTTTAGTGGAATTATTTGCTAATTTTCAGATTTTGTTACATCCTGACCCATGTCGCTTCTACAGGCCATAACTTGGGCTATACTTGTCTGATTTCAGTGATCTTTGTGGAGTTGGAAAGCTAAGAAGCAGAGCTACAATTCTTATGTTTGAACCGAAGCCCAGTTCTGCCATTTTGAAGGTTAAAAATCCACTTTACTGAGGCTGGCGAGTTGCACTACGGGTTTTGGACCATTCACTCATGTAATTAGTTGTTATTGGGCTAATTAAACTCTTTTGGGCCCTTCTCTTTGGTCTTAACATCTGATTAGTTAGGTTAAACCTAGGAGACATTATAAATTCGTTAGTTAGAGTCCTAGGTCGGGATGATTATTACGTTTAGAATCTTGAGCCGTTTTTGGCAATTTTCAGCCTTTGTTTTATTTCGAGACCTCTTCTTGCTTTCTTAATTTTCGTTTCGTGATGAAACCTTCAATCGAAGGCTAATTCTTTTCGATCAATTCACTGGGTAAGGATTTCATAGAGGATCTTGTGGTTGGTTATTAATATTAATTTCGTTTTTGTGTTCTACTCCTTTCTCTTTTGATCCTTCATCTCTTCTAATTTCTATTTGCAAAATCGTTTTACATATTGATGCTTAATCATATAATTTCGGTTTTGCTCTCTGATTTGAGACTATTGGAATTAAACTTAACGCTTGTTTTGGTTTAGTTCGAATAGAGATCAATAGGGTCTATGACGCTTAGTTATAGATTTGATGAATTCGGTTGTTAAATTGATTATATGTTTGTGACGCGTGTTCCTTATTTATAATCAATTGAATTGTGTGATGCTTAATCCAGTAGGAATTCGTATAGGATTAATCACCCGCTTGATTGGTTAATTCTGTGATCAAACAAGATTAGAACATGAATTAGAATAATCTTTTGAGCCTGTTATAGATCCGAAGTGAAAGTTCCTGTGACCAGTGGATTGGTTAATGTTATCAAGTGATTTTTGTTATTAATTAAAATTGTTTTCACGAAACAACCCCCCATTCCGTTCTTTGCGTGTTCTTGCTATTGGTCATTGTTAATTAGAGATCCTTGTGAGACGACCAAGGTTGACTGCCTTGTTACTACATTCTTATTTTAATTATTTTGATCCATACGCGACAGCGGATCAATATCAAACAATAAAACAAACGAAGGGGTACGAGACCCTCACTTCGAACCCTGAGGTTCTCAGACTTCTTTGCTTTAAGACTTAAAATTAAATCCTATGCAATATCTAAAGTTGCCCTTACCGAACTCCAAGTCACACGTCCACGTACTCCTCGATTCTACGTGGCACGGTCTTGGATCACTCAAGCCTATTACACAAAGTAAACTTAGCATAACTCTAAAACTTAGTTCTATAACCTTAGGCTCTCAAACTTAACCCTTTTTCTAATCAACACTTTCACTTAGAAACTTAATTTGAAATACTAAATTACATACTTGAAATACTTGTTTCAAAGAATCATTTTCACTTAGAGACATAATTAATAACTAATTGAAAAGATAAGGTTCTAGGACTAAGAATCATCTTTCTTGAAACTTAATGCATAAAACAACACCAATTAACCACTTCTTCTCAAATACTTGAGCAAAGCTCCACTTGGTTTTCTTGGGTCTCAAGGAACCCAAATTACTCAATGTGCTTCATAGCCTTGAAACTTCCAAAACCATGTAACAATACCATTCCTTAGAGAATTATTTTTACAAAACAACAAACCATTACTCATGAGAAAGCTTAATCAAGATCCAAAATTACTTTTCAAGTCCCTCAAGAATAAGGGTTTTCAACAAAAACCTACTAACTCTTTTAATTCAACAACTTCAATAATAACAATGGTAATTATAATAACTAAGAAACAAGAATCATCTATCAATTAAATGATTCACCAAGTATTCACCATAAATCCCTCTTTCAAGCATAGGTTTTTCATCAACAAAAACAACTCAAACAATGTGCTAATTCCAAAACTATCACTCAATACAACAACAACAACAACAACATCAAGAAGCTAAACTAACCAATTTAATTCTTGATTCAATAAGATCATACTTTTTCCCTCTTTTTCCTCCTTAGGTCACGCCTAGGGTTCCAAGAATTAGGAATATGATGGTCATATCCATCATTGATCACAACCAAGCATAAATCAAACACAAAACAAGTCATAAAATCAAGAAATGGAAGTGAAAGAACTACCACCTCTCTTCTCCTCTTGCTCGCGGCCTAGGGGCTGTTTTGGGGAGAAAAATGGTGCTCTCCAACTTGCTTGATGATGAACTAGATGATGATGAAAAGTAGAAGAAGAAACTAGCAAGAAGATGGAAGCAAAAAAGTGAAGTGATTCAAGACATGATGGAGGTAGCTTCCATGGAGGGTTTGGAACTTCTCTCTCAAGAAAATGAAGAAGATGAAGTTGTGAGGGTTTGAGAGAGAGGGGGTGCGGGTTTGGGGCTGCTTATGGGAGGGGAGAATTAATTTTTATCACTTAAAAATAATACTTAGTTAAAACTAGCTTAAATAAAGTGTAGAAAAAACTAATCACACAAAGTGTGACACCTTTCAATAAAGCAAAGATGCTAATCACATCAACTAATCTATCCCATCTAATCTCACATCTCTCATGATTTCCCTCTAATTCTAAAGTCTTAAGGTTGCTAAAACACGGCGTCAAGTAATTGCGTTATCGATTAATTTCCCGCCGATTAATTCGCGAAAATTAATTTACCGAGAACAAAGCTAATCATGGAAGAGAAAACATAAGATTCCTTTCTTGTTTTCTTGTAAGTCTTTTCCTTCCTTTTAACCTCTTGGTCGGTTCCTTTTAATACATTTAGGGGGAGGAATTTTCTTCCATTTAGTGTGGAGTGTTAGTGAGTTTTAGTGTGAGAAAAACCAAACCTTCATCTTCTTCTTCTTGCAAATCATCCTTTCTTGTTTTGTCTATAAACCGCGGGTTCCAAGGAGATTTTAGGTGAGTATTTTATTTCTCCTGCTTTCAACTATTGTATTGTTATTAATAATCTTATGAAGATGATTTAGTTGTAAAAGTTTGAAAAAGTTAAATTTCTTTTGTTGTAAAAGATGATTTCAAGGCTTCCTAATTTAACTTTGATTGGAAAATGTTCTTGATCTTATCTTCTTTTGGAAAACCAAGTTATATGTGTGTATTGTTGAAGAAATTTTTGAAGATTGTTGTTAAATTGAAGTATCAACCCGTGACCACACTTATATGTGTGAGGTTGGATTTCAAGTTTTTCCAACTTAAACTTTTGATGATTTGCTGTTTATTATGATTTAGGAGTTGTAGAGAAAATTTTTGTGTTGATCTTTTGTTAAAACAAAAAAAAACTTTTGAGTGTGAGTAGAATGATTTTGAGAAATGGATTTGAGTATATGTGTGTGTAAGCCGTGAGGCTCTTTGAGAAAACGAAAAGGATTTCAAGTCCAATAATAGGTTCTTAGTGATTTTGTTGTTGTTGATGTTTAAAAGCTTTTAGGGAAAGTGTTAATTTTGATCCAAGTGTATTTTGATGACTTTAAGTTTGATTTAAGTTTCAGTTTTGATTAAGTACGTCTTGATGATTTTAAGGTAATGAAAAACCTAATCTCAAAAGAACCATAGTGTTCTTGAGAATGGTTGAGGCTTGAAGAGATCAAATGGGTTTTAAGAAAATTAATTCTTGCTTTGTGGTATTTTAGAAATTAGATGTTTTAAAAAAAATAAGAGAAATTTGATGTTGGTTTTTGTTTATAACGTAGTTGTATAGGCATATTTGTGTTAGGGAAGTTTCGTCGGTGTTAGCATGAAGCCATAACTCAGTGTCGTCGTGACCGTGTTCGTGATGGAGTAGAGATCGTGGCTTAGAATAAGGCGTCATTCGCAAGGACTTCTTCGACATGGACGCGCAATATTGTGTTTTGTAGACGTTTAAGTTGAAGATGTAGTATTTTAACTGGTTACTGATGTATGAATAAAATGTATGATTTTGGTGTTTGACTGTTTGAGTGTAATGATTATTATGTTGTACCGAATTTCAAAATTCAAATTTAAGATTTGCTTTTAGTGTTAAGTTATGACTTTTCAGATTCTGATTTTGTTTTGGATTATAAGTTAATTTTCGGGGACGAAATTTTTTTTAAGGAGGGTGGTAATGTAACATCCCAATTTTTATGAAAATTATTTTATAGTTTCCGACTACTTAGAAATGAATCATAGAGATTGATCACCTCAATGGTTTGTTAAAAGTACGAAGAACAACAAAGATTTTTTTGTAAACAATTTACTGTTTTAGTAATTAATTCAGATTAACAGATAGTGTAGACGTATACTGTTTTTAATATGAATTAATCCTGAAAAATGAGAAAAATGGTCATTTGATTGAGGAAAATTATTTTATTCAATGAGAAATAATTTTAGGACTTAATAGATATTTTTAAGTCACAGTTTAGATTTTTGATGTTTAGTTACTTGTTAAATTGTCTGTTTTATGTCATATTTAATATGACTTTTATTTTTAATGATTTTGTCTTGATAATTTTATTGTTTGAATAATATTTAGATGACAAGAGAAATTGATATTAATGATCCTCACTAATTTACAGTTTTTATTGCGCTGCGAGAATTCTATTGAATTCTGCCGTAACGAGGCTATTGGGTGAGTTTCTAACTGAAACTTGCCCAAACGTGATCCAAATTTTATAAAATTTGAGATCTTAGTATTTTTCAATATTTATGATTTATTGGAATTTTTTATGGGATTTTTGGGCATCAAAAAAATATAGGGTGTTTTGTACACGCAAAACTGCATTATGGTCGCGTTTTAGCTCGTAAATCGAGAAAGCAATATTCATAGTAAAACTTCTAATATTTTTGGGGATATTTTGAGTGATTAGTAATTTTTGATTATATAGTAATTTATTAGTTTTATTTTGGAGTTTTGGTACAATAACCCTAATAAACGCGAAACGCCGCGCACCCGGTTGAGCGAGAACGCGACGAAATGATAATATCTTGATATTTAGGGCTGAGAGGCGGTTCACCCAGCCACTAGGGGAGCTGAACTTGCTTTTAGAATGTGCTTTTACAAGTGTCAAGTGGTGATTAATGATTAAGTTAAAGGTAGGTAGTTAGTTTAGTTAGTTTAGGACTTAATTAGTTAGTTTCCAACTTAATTAGTTAGTTTCCAACTAAATGATCAAATTTCTTCCTTCCATGTCCCTAAAAATTTCGTGGCCTTCTTCCTTAATCACAGTCAGCCTTCTTTCTTCCATTAGAGAGAAAAAACTTGAGAAAATTTCTAGAAAGAGAAAGCTTGGATTTTGGGAAGTTTTTGTGATCAAGTTTGCACCTTTGCTTCCTTTCTTCTCAATCCTTGTTCAATCATCATCAAATCTCTTGGTAACCTCTATGATCCTTCCCTTATCTCTTTTGAGTTCCATGATGTGGGTTTTGAAGGATTTAAGAGTTGTTTTTGAGTTAAAGTGTTTGTTTTGGCTAGCTTTGCATGATTAGCCATAAAGCCCTTTGTTTTCTTCCATGATTAGCTTTGTTCTTGGTGTTTTAAGTTTGGAAAACCCTAACCCCTTTGCTGGCCGAAACTTTGGGGCTGTTCTAAGTCTTGTTCTTGACTTGTTTTTGTTGATTTGGAGTTAGTCTTGAAGGTTTATTAGTTGTATGTTTGGATACTAATCATATATGCATGTTTATAAGGTTTTTGGAAAAATAGATTGCTTGGAAATAGGGGGCTGAAACCGTTGCTCTAATATGTTTTTGGGGGATGTGTTAAACTGTTTTTAAAGTATGTTAGGTGTTAAGGAAGTTAGTTTAAGGTTAAAGGAAATAAGTGTAGTGAACTTGTATGATTTGAAAATGAAAAATTTGAAAAGTTTGGTTTTATTTTTAGGGCACTAAACCGTGGCCTCAATAATGTTTTTGAGGGATGTTTTAAAATGTATTTAAGGTGTTGTAAGTGCTTAAGAAGTTAGTTTTTGGTTAAGGTTTAAGAACTATAAAGATGGTTATGTTTAAAGCTTTGGAAATGGTTAAAATAAAACAATTTTGGGGGCTGTTTTGTGATGCTTAAAACAGTGGCTTATCAACAAGATTTGGGTAAGTTTTAACTTGATTTTAAGTGTCTTAAAGTGGTAGAGAAGTTGTCTTATGGTAAGAAGTTTGATTAAATAAAGTTTACATGATTTAGGAGTTAAAGGCTTAAAACCTTGAAGTTGTTTTTGAACTTCCAAGATAGTGACCTTCAAGGGAGATTTGTAACTTGTTCTTAGCTTGTCTTTATGCTTAAAAATAGTTGTAAAAGTGGTTGATGATTTGATTTAGCAAAGCTTTTCAAAGAAGCATGAATTTGGGAAAATAATTGGTTTATGTTTCAAGAATTGTTTTGAACTTGTAATGAAATTGTTTCTAAAATTTTGTGACATGTTTTAGTGCTTTGAAAAGTGGTTCAAAGTTGGGAAAACACTATTCAAAGTGGTAAAACACTATTCCAAATGGTAAATTTTGGTTTAGGTATTTTTCTAAGTGTGTAGCTTTTGTAAAAGCTTGAAAACTTGCATGGTTTGAATATGTATCATGGCATATGGCTAGATAGAACCAATTAGGGATTAAGTCGAGTAATTCCTAGGCTTTAGGAAGTCCTAAGCTGTGGCTGCCCTAAGGGCTTTAGAGTTGAGTTTTGGTTCTAATTGATTGAAACTTGCGTTGTTAAGGTTCGTGCGCGGAATAACTTGACGATAGTTTGGAATTACCTTGCTTGGATTGTTAAAGCGCCCAAGGTAAGGGAAATTCTTATATAATGAGTTTGGGCTTTTCGCCTTGTGTGTTGGTTGGTTTGATGTTTGATTAAATTGTGTGGTAGTACTTGTAGTATTACTATGTGTTATTGAGATATTGTAGCATGAATTATTGTGTATTGATTTGGCCCTGTGTGGCAAGACTAAATAGTATTATGTGACTTAAATCATGTTTGATTGATTTGATTGGACTTGAAATTGATGAAAGTATGTAGCATGTTGTAGCTTACTGAATTGTTATGTGTTGTGTGAAATGCTGCAGTATGTTCTTAGCCCTGCGTGGCATTATGAATTGTATTGTTTTCCTTGAATCATGTTGGATTCAATTGGAACTTGGTATTGATTTAGAATATGAAAAATATTATTGATTAGTTAAAACATTACTCGGGCGCTCCCTACGGTGAGCATACCATATTGAAGAATTTGTTTGGATGTGTACTGACCATTGAGCATAGACACTCAGAGCGTTTGATTTGTCTTAAAGACTTCAAAAGACGAGTTGTCATTACACTCGGAGCATTTGATTGGTCATAAAGACTTCAAAAGACGAGTTGTCATGTCACTCGGAGCGTTTGATTTGTCTTAAAGACTTCAAAAAACGAGTTGACACTACATTGCCTAATGTGTGGCAAGCCTAATGTGTGGCTATCTTGTTCGGACGTTGGGAAATAAATTCCTCGTCATACTGTTGACCTATTAAGGCTGCAGGTATATACACAAACTTGTCATACTGTATTGACATGCATAGCTAACCACATTTATGATATGTGATGACTTGATCGTTGATCTATTGGTTGATTTATTTTATCGCATGCAATTGTTGGATATTGTGGTGACTTAATTGTTGATCTATTGGTTGATTTGTTTGCTCACATGCAATCATTTGATATTGTGGTGACTTGATTATTGATCTATTGGTTGATTTGTTTGCTCACATGCAATCATTTAATATTGTGGTGACTTGATTGTTGATCTGCTGGTTGAGTTGTCTGCTCACATGCAATGCTTGATATACCATGATGATGCGTGCGACCTATTAAGTATGTATATGTATATAAAAGCATGTTGTTGTATTATATATGTATAAATTGTTTGCATGCAACATAGCCTATGATAAACTCGTGGACAAAGAATTTACCCTTGCACTGTTGTTGGATTGGATATCCCTATGGATGTCACTTCCAGATGGAGCTCCATGGCTGCTGCAGTTTCGTCCTTCCAGGAGCGTTGAAGATCGAGCCAGTGGGGGAAGATTCTTCTGAATGTTTCATGTTTTGATCTTGCTGAACTGTTTCTCAGTAAGAGTTATAGTTGTTGGCCAGCTTAGCTTAGGGTCTTGTCTTTGGTTTTTTATAATTACTCTATTTCAGAAAACCTCGCCTCAGTGCAAAACGATTATGTTATGAGAAGTATTGATTGTGATGCGTTATACTCTGATATTTGTAAAAGACTAATTTTGCATTATTTAGAAAATTGTAGTACTCTTTATGTCTTATTTTTTAAAAGGGTTTCAAAGGAAAGAAAACGAAAAAAAAATTACTCCTATTTTCCATTGCAAAAGACAGAAGAGTACTCTTTGTTGAAAGCATACAAGCATTAAATGTTTTCAGCATTAGATTGGGTTGCACAGTAGCGCTCCGAAAATGAGGTGTTACAGATACTTGATCTAAAATTCCTAACATCTCACCGTCGAAGTAGATTAAAGGAAACACGATCATGATATGCCTTCTACCCCTTTTTATTAACTTCATTGAAATAAATTCAATTCATTTCAATTCTTGTATTGCTTTTTATCTTTATTTTACTGCAGTTCTTTTACATGTTATATATGCAATCCCTTTTCATTTTCGGCGTTAATCTTTACTGCATTTGAACTTTATTTCGAACTTCTATTTGTTTCATTCAGTTCCGCATTGTTCTTTTAAAATTTCTTTTCTTATTGCATTTTATCAATCATTTTCATTCCAGTAATTTATTTCATGTTTTCACTTACTTTCTTTACTTTCCAGTAATTTATCATTTCTGCCAATTACATTTAACGATCATCTAAATGTTTTCTTTTAAATTCATGTTCATTTACAAGCTTTCTTTTACTTCCCAGTCATTTAAAAGTGTTTCTTTACATTTCTGCATTCATCTCCTTCTTTAAGTTTAGATTCATAAATGCATGCTCATAATTTTGCATTTTTACGCTTTCTGTCAAACATCATATTTGTTTACTTGTTAGTCAAGTTATTGGCTCTCGACAGCCAATCTTGTTTGCTTTACATTCAGTGTCATTCCAACAACAATTCACTTGTTTAGTTGGTATTACTTCAATTAAAATTGGTAAAAGTATAACACTTAATGGCTTAAAAGCCAAGAATGTTAAAAAAACTAATAATGTGTTGAACATTTGACCATTAGCCACAAAAACCGTTGTTTTCAAAACGAGATTTCCACATAACTCGTCGATCACATAATCGTTTGAAAATCTAATTATTTGGTAGAAATACACTACAAACCAAATTTTCCAGTTAACAACGAGTAGCTTTTTAAAAAAAAAAAAAAAAAAAGACTCTCGCAAATAAGCTATTTGCATGTGTTGGAATTTCTGGAATTCCTTCACGCGCAAGTAACATATTTGCGAGTTTGTTTTCTAAAAATACAATTTCGCGCAAATAGCATATTTGCGAGTGTCTTTTTGTCTACTCGCAAATATGCTATTTGCGCGTGTTAGAATTTCTGGAATTCCTTCACACGCAAATATGCTCTTTGCGATGGGAACTCGCAGATACCTTCTTTGCGAGTGAACAACGAAATATGCGAATGTAGGGGTGTTATTTGCAAGTAACCAGGGAAAAATTTCAACCCTCTAAAGTTAGGAAATTGCGAGGAGACGAATGAAATAATTTTTTTTTTCACTTTTGATAATTTTTAAGGGGCATTTTTGTCAATCTATTGTAATTGTTGGGTGTACCCAGCAAAATGCTAGGTGCATTTAACAACAGCCAAAAATAAACGTCTGAAATTTCATGCGTATGGCCTCAAAGAAAATTGATTGTGGCCCAAGCAGATGTATACTCTTGACCCATTGTAAAATTAAGGCCCTTCAGTGTCTTGGCACATTGTAAAATTAAGGCCCTTCAATGTAAAGCTTGTCCTGTGAAAACGAAAAGCACTTTATCAATTTAAGAAATATTGCGGACAAAACAAAACGTATGATAATATACCAAAATACCAGAGACAAAAACATTGCCTCAAATGTTATATGGTGGGTTGTAGGGTAAAGCACCTTGATGTGGACCATACTTGAAAAATAGTTTACAATGACCGACGTCGTTCCTCGAAAGCTGAAGCTTACGGTCCTTTCCATCTTTACGGTTGAAACAATGACCTGATCAGTGTTGGTTCTACAAAAACAAGAGAAAACGAATATAAGTTGAGTTTTGAGGTATTCATGTTCGTTTATCCTTGTTTTTGTCGAACTGACACCCATCAGCTCACCGTCTCAACTATGAGAACGAGGAGGATCATGAGTTTCTGCTTCGGAAGCGGCGGCGGTTGTCATCAGAATTTCGAACCATTTTTCAAGTATTGGTCCATATGTACCCTAGATTAACAAAATTTACTAACACCTATTTTATCATGTTTAGTCTTCCTTTTTTTTCCTTTAGATATCTAGCATTACGCGCCCAATGATGATATCTAAGCTAATGCACTCAAATATTACCTTCATTTTTTTTTTCGGTTTAGAGGTCTTTGACCCCGCTCCGGTATCCAGGAAAAGAGGTCCTGACTAATCCGGAGTTTGACCAGGAGATAAGTAAAGTCTGGTCCCAAGTTGTTCCATCGACAGGATCGAATCCGGGCACTGACCGAAACATATATTATACTATATGTTTCACTTTTGATATATATGTGTGTGTATATATATTTATATATATGTTTCACTTTTGATTCCAACTGAACTATATAATACTATATGATTTTTTTTTACATATATAACAAAAATTATAATTAAACATTAGACATAATGCTTTAACAAAAACATTTTAAACTATTTTCTTATGATGACAATCTAACTTAATAGGAAATCCAGTGACTTATGACCCATGTTATTACTTTGCGTACGACATTATTTTAACATTATTGAAATCCTTGATCAGCACAACTTGGGCCTTAAGATATAAACAATAAACATCCACTTTTTGGGATGCATGCATCCCCTCTTGTTTTTCAATATAAATTTATTTACTTTCAATTTATCAACCGATGTGGCGTCTACTATTTTTTTATAACTGTCGTCTATGCTATCTATTACTATTATTATTATAATTATTTGTGTATGTCACTACTCCTTGCATGTACGTGTACCCGTCGAACTTGAAACCTTTGTGGGACTAATCTATATTATAGTGTAATATAAGAAATGCAATCAAATAAAAAAAAACTCCACAGGAAACCGCATAAATAATCACAAGACATGCAATAATGTCAAAGACACAATTATTATACAAATCATAAATTAAACTTCAAATATTAAAATCTCTAAAAAAAATTATGAATTTAAAATTATAGTCTTATATGTTGACAATAATCATATGCCAAGTGAGAATTATTTTATTGTGACAAGTGTATATGCTATGCTTGCATCTCAAATTAACATTATTTTTTTACACCATAAATTGATATTATTTCATATAATTAGTTAAATTTTGAACCAAAAAAATAATATATATTTACTCAACTTTCTTTTTTTACCAATCCCTATTTTTATTTAATAAATTTTTATAATATGAATTAAAAAATTGGCGAGTTTTTCTTCAAACCCTACCCAAAAGTTTGTAGGTGCTACTCTCTCCGTTTCAAATTGACCGTCACTTTAGAAAAAGAAATTTTATTCAAATTTAGTGTGATTTTATGTTTTCAATGTATTATTAATTATTTTTTTCTAATTTTTCCCCCAAATAAATAGTGTGTACATCACTCCAAGTCAGTATACTCTATTATATATTTATGATAATGATTAATACTTCAATAATTAATAGGGATAATTTAGTAAAATTATTTTACCCATTAAACAATTTATTGTTTTTCTTGAATAAACCTTCACTATAAGAATGTTTGGCATTTCCTAAGGCCAAAAACCTTAGGAAATGCCCAAAAACCATAGGAAATGCCCAAATTTTCAGGGTCGTCCGAGGACCACGAGGCAGTAGGTTATTTGCTCGTAGGAAACGGTTTCCGAGGGCTAATTTTGAAAAACCTAGGAAATTTTCGAGGGCTCAAAGCCCCAGTTAATTTCCTAAGGCTCAGAGCCCTCGGAAATTTCTTAGTGCCTTGGCCCTAGGTAATTGCAGCAAAATTAATAAAAAAAAATGGGCGGCCTTCCCGCCATGTTCAACAGAACAGAATTTACCAATTGCAGCAAAATTCAATTCTAACTCATATTTACCAATTTCAAATTCATCAAAACAGAATTTAAAGAGGATCAGAAACCAGGCACATGCTTTGGAACAAACATATGCAACAAGCATAATCATTCAAATAGAAATGAATAACATTGGATTATCAAATTGTAGACGTCCCATTGCAGAGCATGTACTAACTACACTAAAATTACAAACCACAAGGAAGACTAGGAAGTAAAACCAACCTCATAAACAGAGGTTGCAGAAAACACTGCCTGATTCCCTAATAACACTTTCACCATCGGAGCTACTGCCACTATCACTCTCGCAGAGTGAAAACACTACCTGATTCCCTAATAACATATGACAGATTCAATTTGACACCATAAAAATGTGGAAATTAATTTCTTCTGCCTCCCTTTTTTGTCCTCCCTGGGATTCGCCCTCTTCTGCCTTCTTCTTCGGATTCACGCGAGATGATTTGAGACCGGAACCTCCTCTTCCTTGCATGGCATATGCGAAATCATGGAGATTTGAGGGAGATCCGGACTAATCACGCGAGATTCTTGATGAAATCGGATCAAGAATGATGTTTGAGGGATTTCGAGGGATTGGGGTGAGATTGAGGGATAGGCCGAGAAAGAGGGAGAGATAGGTTGCGCCGTTTTCTTCTAGGGTTAGGTTTTGAGAGAATGGAGGAAGAAGAAGGGAGAAAGTGAGGTAGGGAGGCGAGATAGAGGGAGAGAGGCCGAGAGGGTTACTAGGGTTTGGGAGGAAATGAGAAGGAGTGGAGAAGAAGAGAGGGTGCAGCGACGAGACGAGACAGAGGAAGGAGAAGCAGTCAACGACGAGACGAGAGAGAGAAGCGATCCGGGCTTAAAATTTATCAAGCATAACCTAGTGCAATTTTTTTAAAACAAAAAAGGGCTACTCCAAGGGGCTGCCACTGGGTAATGCCCAAATTTAAAATAAAAAAAATAAAACAAAAGTTAGAGTTTTTAATTTCCGATGGTCTTTTTTAAAAAAGTCCTAGGAAACTTTAATATGGGTATTTTCCCAGGGCTGTGACTCTAGATAATTTTTGTAAAAAATAAGGTAAATCTTGTAGTGCTTAAACATCACTCACTCAATATGAAATGGAGAGAGTATTTCGTTTGTTAATTTTGCTTCATTCCATTTGCTCTAATGTCTTTGAGGAAGTTACAATAAATATCATCACGTGATCTAAAAGTGGCGGTGTCTGCTTCACGGAGCCACCGATTAGTCTATTTTCTAATCAAAATCCCTTTCACCTTCCCATGTGGGCCGAATGCATCTGTAGTTGTTTTCATATTTATTTTAATCGCAACATGCTTTATATATTTTTAAAACAAAACCCCAAAAGAAAAGGAAGGCGGAACATCTTGATGTTGAGTAATAAAAAAATTAAAAAAATTAAAAATTAAGAATACGTTATAGGGATAGACATTAATTAGCTTAAAGGATAAAACTTGATCAAATTTAATTTAAGTAGTTCTTATATCTTCACTATCAAAATCTTAAATTAAATGATGTTCTGGTAGATCGGAAAAGTCTCACATTACATGAAAATCGAGACCAAATCGTAAGGGTCCATAAGTGGGCCAAAACGGACTATACATCGAAATATGGTGTAGCGGACTTGAGGTTGGCGTTAGAATGAGGGCTTAAGCCACACATGAGGGCCGAAAGACCCTTTAGCCCCTTAGCTTCGACTGGGGGCTACTGGCGCTAGAAGGAGGGTTAGAGTACAAAGGCCTATGACAAGCTAAGGAAACACATATTCACCTCGTCGTAAAGATGTGTCATGCGGATCACATCAAAGAGATCAATATCGTCAACCGTTCATTTAGATGCTCCTCTCAAATGACGTCGTGATTGATGTCACGATATACGCAGCTTCGGTTGCGGATCAACAAATTTTCCTGCGAAACTCATATGTCTGACCTTCTATAAAAGGCCACATCCCCATGTCGCTCAAGTATGCTGCTTTCTTTTCTCTGCTCACTCCATCATTTGATCACATACTAACTTAAGCATCATAATCATTGCAAGTACACTACCCACAGTCGCCGTCATTACGCTGCAATGCTGTCATTCATTCCGGCCACCCTCTCCTTCGACCTTGATCCTGGTTTGAGGCCTGCTTCGGTTCAAATGACATGTGATTTTTTTTAATATTTAATAATCTTGCCTAAATATTTATCAAATTTAAAAATTATTTACATGTATACATATAGACATAATTTCATTTTCCCC
Source organism: Calophaca sinica (assembly GCA_037113605.1). Classification (NCBI taxonomy): domain Eukaryota; kingdom Viridiplantae; phylum Streptophyta; class Magnoliopsida; order Fabales; family Fabaceae; genus Calophaca; species Calophaca sinica. Next base: position 47,444,733 of record CM073734.1, on the reverse strand, counting down.
CCTGATCAAAAAAATATAGACATAATTTCACACAAAAAATAAAACGACGTTTAAAGGTTTACTTTATTATTATTGTATTTTTCCCGTAAAAAAAAGTTTATTATTGTTTTTTATATACTATTGTATTGATTGTCTAGCTAGAAATAGGCTTTTTTATCTGAATATTGCTTGAGGTGTGAGGTGTCTTAAGAAGAGAGAAAAGAACAACACGTACCCTTTAGCCAACAAACAAAGGGGGAAAAAGGGAAAAAGGAAAATGAGAGAGAGAGAAGGAAATTTGAAAGTGATGAATTTAAAACTCAAGCAGGGAAAGGGAGGCAAGCAAACAATTTTGAAGTTGAATCAACTTTACACTTCATATGGGAGGAGGAGGAGGAGTTGTTGTTACTTGTTAGGCTTCACATGGGGGAACGAAGATAAATTACTAACCTTGTCTCTGACATGTCCAAATCATAGTTTCCATAAAGAATTCACATCAAACCTAAGCTTGTCCCCCTTCTTTCCTGCCACATTGATATCTGAGCATTTCAGTTTTGTCTAAGACAAACCAAAATACTCATTTTTTTTTTTTAAGTTCCTATATGATCATGACCATAGGTTTCCATTATTGTTCCACCCATCAAACATATAATTCATATTCATGTTCAATTATTTCATGGGGAAGTACACTGGATGGAAAATGATGGACAATGACTGTGCTTGGGGTTTGGCCCTTTGCACTTTTAGACAAATTCTCTTTTAGCTTCCAATGGTTGTGGTAAAAAATTTATGGCAACACGGAGTAACTTGAATAAGAGAACACGTCAAATAAGGCTGTAAGGTAAGTGAGTTGAAGCATGATAGTGGCAAAAAGTGTCTAAAAACAACTGAACAAAGAAAAAGTTCAGAAAGTATGTCTCACTAGTTGGGGAGTTTGTTTTCTATCTCTCACATTATTTTCAGATGTTAACTATATGGTGTTTCTTTTTTTTTTTTTTTTTTTGGGGGTGCATAACTATATGGTGTTTCTTTCAAGTAATGTGAAACACAAACATTATATAGAAACCTTGATAATTAAGTTGGCCAAGCTCTTTTATGGAAAATGTTATCTAATTGGACTCTTCCTTGTTACCATAATATGCTACTGATTGCCCAATTATTGTTCTACTACATAATAAATAAAAATTTTATGAATATGTATATCTTTATCTTTTATCTATGGTTTTTTTTTTACCAGGATTGTGTCTAAAAATTTGGGACCTTAAAAAGTTTTAGATGTGATAGCAATAAGTTAGTGACAAGACTAAGAATTGATGCTGTTAGTATGTGCACTACAAGATATTTTTTTGAATTAAAAATAAAAATTGAAAGAGAAATATTTGGGAGTTAAAATATTTAAAATTATAAAGAGATATTTATATACTTAAATTAAAATTTACATGATTATGAAAATATATAATTGAATAAATTTAAGGAATATTAATATTCGAGTGAAAATACAAAATATTTCCAAAATACAAAATCAAATTTCTTGATGCAGAAACAGTCATGTGGTACATTGAGAGATTAGGAGAAGTCCTCACTCTTTGTTAAGAAGTGAGGAGTAAGGACTCAAATTTGACTTAATTATACTTTTAGTGCTTTTGATTTGGTTTATAAGCGATTTTAGTCCCTCTAGTATTTTTCGAGCGATTTAGTGCCTCAACTTTTCAATTATTATAATTAAGTCCCTTCATCTCTTTCAATTTATTTAAAACTCTCAAATTCTCATAATCTATTAAAAAATTTCACAAATTAAATCGATTAAATTATTTTAAACGTTATTTAACTTAAAACTCACCAATTAAAATATCTAATTTAACTCAAATGTTATCATTTTTTTTTACTTTTCAATTTGTAAAATTGTTTTATATCTCGGATCCATCATCAAGTCCCAAATGTTTGAATAAAAATGAGACTTCAAGGAGTTTAGATGAAAGAAAATTGACAGTAAAACCATATTTGCTTAATTTTTGAAATAGATGGGCTAAAATCGCTCAAAAAAAATGAGGGTCTGAAATCACACATAACCCAAACTAGAAGGACCAAAAGTGTAATTAAGCCCTTAATTAATTTAATATAGAAGTTAGTATTCATTCTGTTAACAATAAATTTCTATTAAAGTGCTATAAGAAAATAAAAAACTCAATAAAAACTATCAAACCAAACTTATCACTGAAATTAACAATAACTGAAACTTATTAACTATTTATTGTTTAAGCCTTTTTTTTTGGTCAAAATTGTTTAAGCCTCTGGTATAGGTGGTGTACTGGTCAGTCGGGTCCACGCCATTAAAAACAAGAAAATAAAAAACTCAATAAAAACTATCAAACCAAACTTATCACTGAAATTAACAATAACTGAAACTTATTAACTATTTATTGTTTAAGCCTTTTTTTTTGGTCAAAATTGTTTAAGCCTCTGGTATAGGTGGTGTACTGGTCAGTCGGGTCCACGCCATTAAAAACAAGTGGTATCAGTTGACCCGCATTTTAAATCGGTTTGAATTTCATAGACCCACGTATGTGCAGCACCCAAGAGATTGCAAGTTTGTTGGTTCATATAACTCGCCAACTATTTTTAACTTTTTCAAATGTATAAAATTTAAATATTTAGCAAACAAAAAAAACAACTTTTAAAACATAAAAATATCAACACCAAATAACAAAGTATCGATGTCTTAAGTAGATTGACTAGTAAACAGACTAGCTGTTTATTGGGAAATTTGGTTCAGTAGAACTGTGTCTACCAAATTCATCAAACAAACAAATAATTAGTTTTTTCAAGTGATTGCGTGATCGAACGAGTTATGTGATAATATCGTGTTTTCAACAAATGGTCTTATCTCTGAGTAAACGGTCGAATTCTCGACCGAGAATCACTTTGCAATGTTCTTGGCCACTAAGCCATTAATCATTGTGTTTTTTGCCAATTTTAAGTATGATGATTTTTCAACTAACAAGTGAATTGTAGTCGAAATGACACAAATTATAATAATTTAACCAAGCTTGGCTGTAACTGACCAATGACTTGATTATCAAGTAACTTTAAACAGAAAGTAAAGTTAAAACATTTGAAATGAATGATGTATACAAAATGACTTTGAAAGCAGGTAACATGCAGAAAGTAATGAAGAGAAATGTAAGTTTCGAAAGACAGTAAAATAGCCAAAGTTAAATTTAAATGCATAAACAAAAATGTAAACTTGCAAATGCATTAAATGAACAGGCAAAAACAATAATTGATAAAATTGACTTGAAATTGAATTGCTGAATATAAAAGTTTTGGAAGGCATACAGTGATCGTTTTCCTTTAATCTGCTCTGCTGTCGAGATGTTAGGAACTTAGATCATGTATCCAACCTTGATTACATTGTGCGAACTTCTATTTATAGACAAAAATATGAAAAACTACCTATCATCCGACCAAACACGTGTACAGATATAAGGTCAGTAGTTTATTTCGCTAAAAACTATAAAACTTCGACAGTATCACATCCTGTCGAGTTGTACATTTGTTTGCTTAATGCCTAAGTCTTACTCAACCAACCACGTCTGATATCTTCGACGCTTCAAACATCCCGTTGAACAATCTTCACATCACCTAGTCTTTAAGACTTAATCAATTCTTTACCTCAATTTCTGGCTCCTTGCCTCTTCATTCATCGAACCCCTGAGCTCTGTCGAACAAACTCCAAATCTAAAATTTGGCACCTAACAGATGCCCCCCAAATTCTGAGTTTTCGACGCCCATATGTGAAGAGAACCAGAATTTTCTTACTCCACTCACGACGGTTACTCTGCAACATTGTCCCATCATCGAGTTGCGTTTCCCACTTCCCTAAAAAATAGGCCCATTATTACACTTGAAGTAGGCAGTTACAATCCCGTGTGCTCATTCTCATTGCAAGTTAACTTATATATATCCACTAGGGTTCAAGTGAAAACAATTTCACTTCCTCTGCATTCTGAAAGAAACTTGCTTTCCGTCAATGGCGTCTTCTTCCATTCCAACTCAAAGCTCTAAATCTCCTCTGAGGAAAACTTGGAGCAACCCTGATGTTGATTCGTCAATACGATGGCAAAAGTCTAAGGTAATCATACCTCATTTAATCGGTCGTTCTTGCCGTTTTGATCCACCTGTTGCTTATTTAGGACCAATTATGACTCTTTCCAATTTTCCCGATGACTTTAAAGATTATTTTCCAAATAAGGATGGTCAAACTGATATTCTCATTTCTTCTCCTAGTTTGTACATGCATTATTTCCTCAAAAGTGCTAGGCTTTTCAGAACCCCTCTTTTGAGTATAAATGGATATTCTGCTTGGCTCAATCGTGTCGAAGCCAAGAAAAGACTTATTTGGAAACAGTTAGGTATCTATGACTTGATTAAGTTATCCGAGCATACCTTTAGGTTGGACCCATCCATGTTAGGAGCTGCAATTTTCTTTTGGAATCCTACTACTAACAATTTCCACCTTCCATGTGGAATGATTGGACCAACTCTGTTTGACGTTGCTGCTCTCACTGGCCTCCCATCGGATGGCCACATGATTCACCCTTTGTGTGCTCCTGAAAACGTCATTGATGTTTTCACTGACCAACCCCTTGCTTTCTCCAAGTATATTGCTAGCCAAATGCAAGACACACAAGAGGTCTCTGATTAAGAGCACGTAGCCTTTCTGTTCCTTTGGCTCTGTGCCTTTGTCATTTGCAACAAGAATGTTCAAATGTCAAAGTCATTGCTTGAACTGGCCAACCTTCTTCATGAAGGTAAAAGATGGACTTTAGGCCCCTTCCTTTTATCTAACCTCTACTCCAGCATGTCGAGTTTATACAACATGGTAAAAGGTGGGGGAAAGAAAGTTGGAATTGGTGGCCCAATATGGCTTCTACAACTCTGGCTGAATGCCATATTGCCGGGTCACACTATCAATAAATCCCCATCGAACCTCGAAATTGATACCTATGGCACCTTGGCCATGTATCTGTCCCCAAGCCTTTCGACAGTGAGCTCGACAGTTTCAAGTATTACTTTGAACTTTTTCATTCTTTCTCTGCTGGAACACCAGGTATTCGTTTCCAACCTTTTATTGGTAGAGAACATGGTCATGAATGGTTCACTAACCCTTTCGTCCTGATGACCAATTCTGCAAAAACATTTGGCCTTACTTCCTTGCTCGCCAAGTCTTTCCTGCAGGATTACCTGGTTCGTCAGATAATTCTGCTTTCACTTGCTTACCCAATGCTTCTGCTAATAACATTGGTTTCTTTCAATCTATCCCTGGTCCTTTTCCTTACAAGAAAGAAGATATTCTTTTGTACACCATCACTCTTAAGGAGTCCACCATCAGCAGCATACAAAACAAGAACAAACTACGCAGGGAGGTTGTCAATCTTATCCCTTTTACCCCTTGTTTGGGTATATCCCAAGATTTTGAGACATGGTGGAATGATTACTACAGCAAGTTCCACCCTTCCTTTGATGACTGTATGGCTAAACTTATGGTGCAGGAACAGGACCCTTCGACAAAGACCAAAGGTGAGCACTTGCAAGATATTCGCAAATTTGAAAGGTTTTACAAAACGAAATGGGATCCTAGGTATCCTTTTCATATTGTTCGACAGGTAAATGAAATGACTGCTAAATCGAAAGAAGAGCACAAGAACAAGTGGGGTATCAAGGCTCTCAAACATAGAGAAGCCACAGGACAAACACTTAAAATACCTCCTTGTCTCCGACTCAAAGGCCTTTGCCTTGTGCAAATTTCGGTTTAGCTGATCCATTTCCGGGTAAATCGACAAGAGCTGGTAACTTCCTTGCACTAGAAAGACTTGGGTATCATTCTAACATAGGCAATTTTGAAAACAAAGAAGTTACTTTCACTGGTCAATTTGCCTCCTTTTACGAACAATATGATGAGGATGTCAAGGTCATCTCCCGATTTCCACAAGGTACTACTGTCGATTCTTTCTTCCTGAGAGCACAGTTGCTTTGTGCTTACATCCTTCATTTTCTTTTTTTTCTTTTTTTAGCTCTTGGCCTAAAGGAACCTTTAAAATACAAACAACCAAGTGGCAAGGTCCAAGAAGCTGAGGACGAGTAAGGTGATGATGAAGACAGTGAATCTCCCCTTCAGGCATCTACTCCAAAGAGGAAATCCAGCAAGGCTTCTGTCAAGAAAGCAGAAGCTAGTAAGAAGCCTCCTGTGTCGAAGAAGAAACCTGCTAAGCCCAAGCGCTCGACTGGCTCTTCCCAGCAGGACACACCTAAAAGAAAGGTGAAAGAAGCCAGTCCTCAAGCTCACCCCAAAAGACGCAAGATGACAGTTTCTGAAGCTCCTTCCTATTCGACACCTCAAACGGTTCTTACTTCTCTTTACTTGTGCAACACTTTCTTTACGCATGGCTCATTTTTTCTTAAAAGCTTCAAAACTTCATATTTGTTTCCCTTCTAGGAATCCCCTGTCGAAAAATCTACTTCCGCGAGTTCTGAAAATACTCCATCAGCTGATTTGGCGATGGTATGCTATATGAACCATTATTTCTCTTCATGATTTTATTTACATTGCACAAGTATTGGCTCACTGTTTACACCTTTACAGAGACCCAAGGCCAAACCTTCGCAAAAAGGCACTTCGCAAGAATGCACTTCTACAGACCTTCATTCGGTCGAAGAGATTGGCTCGTCGAGTACTGACAAGGTACATTCCTTCACATCATATCTTGATGCATCTTCAAACTCATTTTCCGTTTAAACTACATTTCTATTTCACTCAACAGGGCTCCCCTGAGCGGCCATATGTAGATACTTCTTTACCTTTGCAAATGGTTTTTCCAAACCAAAAAACCGCTGAGGTAGGCCTATTTCTCACCCCCTTTGTCAAGTTTAACATTAGGCTTGTAACTCATTTGAGTTTTTTTTTTAAAACAGGAAAATCCAAAGTCTCAAACTGCACCAGTGGTCGAAGAAACCACTGCTATGGACATTGAAATGGCTCAACCTCAACTCTCGACGGGAAGTCCAACTCCAAGCCCTTCTCAACAAACTGATCCTGCTCCCAGTATAGAAATCACTCCTGCCCCCCAAGCCACTGAGAAGGTATCTCCTGTGGTGATTATAGCAGAAAGTATTGACATGGATCGATTTTTTGATGATCTGACCATTCCATCTACTCAGCCTGCCTCGTCGAACAACCCTGTGCCACAAGAATTCAGAGGCAAGCTGATGCACACAGTACAAGAAATTCATGCTCTTCGCAAAAAGCTGCCTCCGGTTCAACGAGGTTACTTCAATGCCATCTATGAGTTCATTGAAGATCTGACTCCTAAATTGCCACAACTCGACAACAGCATACTGCCTTATCAACAAGCTCTTAAAGAAAAACAAGAACTTCGTGATAAGCTAGTATCGCCGACAAATACGATTGAATTAACCAAGCAAGGTGCTCCCCATCAAGCCAAAATACCTGAACTGGAAAAGACCGTGGCTCGCTTGAAATCAGAACTAGCCATTGCAGAGGCTCAACTACTTGAAGCCACGAAAGCATCATGTTCAGAAGAAATCAAAACACTTGATCAACATACTGTCGAGGCGCAAATGATCTTGTCCAAAGTTGAAGATCTCGAAGTTGATTTTGCAAATGCTGAAGCCGTAAAATTGGAGTTTGCCGCAATTTGGGATGATATCAAAAAAACGCCACTTTAATTGCTTTTTAGCTTCCTTCCTGAACTTGTATGAATTTTCCTGTCGAATGCATTCGTTCGACATAATCTTTATCTATTCTGAAACAACTGAACTTGATTTGACATTGTTTTACATCAATCTTTTCACCGTCTAGTTTACACGTTTCTCTTGCAACTTTAATTTTCAGTTTCAAACCATAACTCTCATTTAAGGCCCTTGACCAGTCAATTTGACTGGTAGTACTTAAAAATTAATGCAACTTGCCACTATAAATAGAGGTGTTCACCTGGCCATTCATACCAACACACTCTATTTCTCTCGTGTACAAACACTCTCAAAACTATCCCGGCCTCTTGTTTTGAATCACTGAGAATGCTTTGCTGTTACCTTTCCACAGAAATTAAACCCAAGTCTCGTTCTTTCTTACCACCAAATTAACTCGACTGAAGGTGCCAAGTTACGATGGGCAATCCTTCCACCTGTTTCAAATTCTTGTTCCCTGACTATTATCACCTCGTTTGGGAACCAGGAGACTCTAAACCCAAAACTTCTCTCAAAAGTTTCTGTCTTAACAGTGAAAGAACCACTGGGTTTTGGTAATTTGCCTAATATTAACCATGAGTTTTGGTAAGTTGCCTAATGTGGCCTACCAAGCTCATTGGTATGTGTGAGAAAGGTAAGAGCCTGAGGCATTTTTCCTTAGAATAGTTTTGCGCTCCTTTACACCTCATGTTGAAAAACCTCACATGAAGGATCTGCAAACTATAAGGAAAAGTTTTGTCCCGTCGAGGCCTATAGTCAAGCGCATTATGGCCTCGACTGCAAATCTTAGTCTCCGCTCTCCTTCTGCTCACTTGGGACCTGGGCATTCCTAGTCGACCTGTTCAAATTTTGACTTCACATCCCCGTCGATTTGGATGCTGCTCCCCTTCAGCAGCTCTTGCAAACTTGATTGGCTCGACCAATAATCTGCTGATGTCCCCCATGCTTTTTGAATTTCCTTCTCTTCATGGGCTGAATTCTAGCATGGTTGCTGCTATTGTATCTGATACTTGTTTTTTTGTAACAACCTTGAGTTTCAGGACTTTTCTTTACTTGTATAACCTGGCTATCAACCTATTCGACAATGTATTGTAAATTGCCAAATGGCCTATAAATGAAGGAGTTCCTTTTATCTTTCAAGGCTGTATTTTCACTTCGCACATTGTCGGTCTATATGACTTTAAATATTTGCCATTAATAGACTTAATTCTAAAACCAGAATTAACATCGACAAGTGCATAAGCATTCCCTAAGAACACCTGAACCACCTTAAATGGCCCTTCCCACTTCGGGGACCATTTTCCAAATTCTCGACACTTTTTATCCATTGGCAGAATAACCTTCCATACCAACTCACCAACTTTGAAACGCTTATACTTAACTCGACTATCATAAAACTTAGCTATTATTTCCTTTTGTCGAATTAAGTGTTCTAAAGCAATCAACCTCTCATCATGAAGTTCATTTAATTCGTCAAACATTAAGTCCCAGTATTGATCCACTGGTATCTCATCTTGTTTTTGAATTCTCAATGACTCTAGATTTATTTCAACAGTAATACGGCTTCATGCCCATATACTAACTTGTATGGCGTCGTACCTGTCGATTCTTTAGGCGAGTTCCTGCATGCCCAAAGGACTTGTTCCAAAGTTAAATGCCACCTCTTTGGTATCTGCCAATGTGCTTCTTTATTAATCCTATGATAATTTTGTTCATAGCTTCGAACTATCCATTTGCCTGAGCATAATATGGTGTCGAAGTGATCATCTTAATCTTCCTTGATTCAGCATACTCAACGACTTTCTTACCAACGAACACTGACCCTTGGTCTGTTGTTATTGTTTGTGGTATACCAAATCTACAAACAATGTGGTTCTCGATGAAATCCACAATGTCCTGTTGTGTTACTTCTTTCAGAGCCACTGCTTCTACCCACTTGGTAAAGTAGTCAACTCCTACTAAAATGTACTTATGCCCTTTGGAAGAGGTAGGATAAAGTTGACCTATGAGGTCTAGAGCCCATCCCCTGAAAGGCCAAGGCTTAATAATAGAATGTAACTCACTGGTAGGTACATGCTGTATATGGCCATGTTTTTGACATTCTTCACATGATTTTGCAAATATAATACAATCCTTAACCATGGTAGGCCAATATACCCTTTGTCTTCTTACAATCCATTTCATTTTTTCACCTGCCTGATGAGCGCCACAAATTCCCTCATGAACCTCTGCTAAAGCCAAATATGCATCTTCTTCACTAAGGCATGTTTCAAGATTCCCATCGACATACTTTCTATACAAAGCCCCTGCAAGAACAATGAACTTAGTTGCCTTGTATTTAGCCTTCCTGTCGACGTTATCACTTGGATTTTCCAGGTATTCGATAATTGGCTTTCGCCAAACAACAACATTCGACGAGTTTGAAACGAGGACATCCCTCTCATCCAATGGGTACAGTAACTCACGAATCTCAATGAGTTCCGCTAAAACCTTTGAGGATACCTTATACCTTGAAGCTAATTGGGCTAACTCATTAGCCTCTTAATTTAATTCTCTTGGTATATGTTCCAACTCTACACTGTCGAACTGCTTCATCAATTTGCTAGCCACTCGACAACACTTAACAAGATTATGGCTAACACATTTATAAGTTTGAGTTAACTGCCTTATAACTAACTGTGAATCGCCAAAGACTTTAATAGTACGAGCCTGCATTTCTACCAAAATCTCCAAACCCACAATCAAGGCTTCGTACTCAGCCTCATTGTTAGAACAAGCATATTTCAATTCAAACATTAATTTGGTTGGCACACCTAAAGGTGAAATTATAAGAATGCCAACGCCAACACCATTCTTATGTCTTGAACCGTCGAAGTACAAATGCCATGGCTTTAAATCAACCAGCCTTGTCGATTCTTTTATTTCCAAACAAGGAAAGTGTCACAAAAATCAAAGAATCGCTTGACCTTTAACAAATTTTCATAGGTACATATTGCAAAGAAAATTCAGACAACGCAAGTGTCTATTTTCCAATTCGACCATTCAAAATTGGCTGGGACAACATGTACTTAATTACATTTGTCTTCGACATCACTAACACATTACAAGGCATCAAGTAATACTTGAGTTTTGTACAAGAAAAATACAATGCTAAGCAAAGCTTCTACAAAGACTATATCTTGTTTACGCATCATTCAAAGACTCGACTAAGGTAGTAAACGGCCCTCTCGACATTGTTCTCATCTTCTTGAGCCAGTAAACAACCTATGGTCTCTTCTGATGCAGAAATATACAATTTCAACGGTCTACATGGTACTGCAGGCATCATGACCGGTGGACTTATCAAATACTGCTTGATTTGGTCAAAAGCTTCCTGATGCTGTTGAGTCCATACGAAAGCTTCCTCTGCCTTGAGTTTTACTAAAGGAGCAAAAACTCTAGTTCTTCCTGAGAGGTTTGATATAAACCTTCTAAGAAAGTTAACCTTTCCCAGGAAAGATTGAAGTTCCTTTTTGTTAGTGGGTGGCCTAGCCTCCAGAGCAGCCTTAGACTTGTTCTTCTCTATTTCAATGCCTTTTTTATGCACCAAAAATCCCAAGAACTTGGCAGCAGACACACCAAACGCACATTTCTCAGGATTCATCCTCAAACTGTGCTTCCTCATCTCTTGAAAAGCTTGTTTCAAATGCTCCAAATGCTCCTCCTGAATACTTGACTTGACAATGACATCGTCGATGTAAACCTCCACAAACTTGCCTATCATCTTGTGGAAAATAGTGTTCATTGCTCTTTGGTAGGTTGCACCAGCGTTCTTTAAACCAAAAGGCATCACCACCCACTCGTATGTTCCAATCGAACCTGGGCACCTGAAGGCAGTTTTGGGTACATCTTCTTCAGCAATAAAGATTTGGTTATACCTTGCATGTCCATCCATGAAACTAAGAAATTCATGGCCAGACGCTGCATCCACTAGCATATCAGCTATAGGCATTGGATATTCGTCCATAGGCGTAGCAGCATTGAGGTTCCTAAAATCAACACAAACCCTCATCTTGCCATTCTTCTTTATGACAGGCACCACATTCGACAACCATTCAACATATCTAGTTGTCCGAATGAACTTGGCCTTCAACAAACGTTCCACTTCTTCTTTTATTTTCAAAACAACCTCAGGAGCAAACCTTCTGCTGGCTTGTTTGATAGGCTTACACTCAGGTTTCAGAGGCAACCTATGTTTGACCAAGTCTCTCCTCAAACCAGGCATTTCATGATAATCCCAAGCAAAGCAATCCTTGTATTCTGAGACTAACTCCACAATCTGCCTTTTGAACTGGTCTGACAACAAGGCACTAACATATATTGGCCTCTTCCTGTCACAAGATCCCCGATTAACTTCCTCCAAAGGATCCTCCACCTCGAAACCAATCTTATCTTCAAACCCTTTTTCAAATCCCAAGCGGCCATCGTCGAATATGCAATCACCAACACACCTTCTTGAGCGTTTGGTCGCCGATCGGCCTCATGGGCCGATAATTGTGTTGCGATTTTCAAAGGGCATTGCTGGCCGACCGCCGATTGTCTTCGGCCTCATCCAGCAATTTGACATTGAACTGGTCCATCAAGCAAGCATTCAAAGTCTCTTTCTCGATAACACCATCCTGTACAGATATTGGTTTCACCTTTGGGTCATACACCTTGAAATCCACATGCATCTGTTGTAAATAACATGGACTATCATCAGCTTCAATGATCTCAATATCATCATGTGAATTCCAGAAAATCACCACGGTGCCTTTGTCGAAGGTACACTCCAACAAAGATGAATCCAATCTCTACCCAACAGGACATTGTAACTAGACCTTGAAGGAATAACCACAAACAAAGTGGACCTCTCTACCGATCCAACCTGTACATCTAGCATGGCTACCCCATCTGTTGGGGCAGATCTTCCTCCAAAATCAGTTACCACTATGTTGGTGGGCAACAAATTTGTTTCATCTTTTCCCAGCTTCTTGAACATAGCTCTTGGGATCAAATTCACGGACGCACCCACATCGACCAACACTCTGTTAACTATCTTTCCTTCAAGCATTGCCTTAATATGCAATGGCCTTAGGTGACTTCTTTCTTCATTAGTTGGTTTGTCCAAACGGGCAAAGTTGTCAAAGATGATTACCATGTCCTGCTCGACAAAGTGCCAACCAACATGAAAGTTATCATATTCCTCTTCGTCAGGAACTTCAACAATTAACTCATACTGAGCTTCGTACTCTGCCGGCAATACTGATACCAACTTTATGTTGAAATTAGTAAACTCCTCTTCAGTAGCCGTTTCTTCATTCTCTAGATGACTCCCTAACTTCATATCCTTCTTGTCAAAAAGATTTTCTTGAGGTCCTAAATCTGACAGAGTTGTTCCCATTGCCATCACTAACTCATCCAGATTTTCGTCTAAGTTAGTGTCGAGATCGAACTCCTCTTTGTCATTCAAACCAATGAGATCTCCTGGGTCATACAATGCCTCAATAACCTCTTCCATGGACAAATCTGTCTTGACACCTATTCGTTCCACTGGCTCCATTGGTTCATCCAGCAGATCAGAATCATTAGCTATGATCCTCAATTCCTCCATGGACACGTCACTTCCAGTATCCTTCTCTGGGGCCGCTTGGACACCAATGTTGCCTTGGACTAGGGCTAATCTTTCAGCTTCAACCAAACCCACTAGCCAAGGCTTTATTCCCTCCCTTCAAGAATTGGCCTTGCCAGGTTTGACACTCTGTTTGAAACCTACTACAGGTCCCTGTCCCCCTGCCTGAGACATTTGACCCTTGTCGAAGTTAGTTCCCTTGACATCAACTACTACACTTTTCAATTTCGGTCGGGGCTCTTTAGACAATGGCACCTTCTGAAGACCCACCATGAAACAGTCTTCAGTTTGGGGCTTAGACGACTCGGCAGTCTTCATGTTATGCTTGTGTGCTTTCCTTATCCGCGGTCGTCGACGTTTCTGACTTCTCGACAATGGTGCCTTCTTCACTTGGCCACCACCTGGATAAGGGATTCTGCCACACTGGTAATCTTCATCCCAAAATGGCATCTGTCGAGGATTACTCTTCCTTGCCCTCACCCTATTTCTGTGCTCAGGGCAACGAGCCTTTGCAGAATTCTCGACCCATTTATTCACCATGACATTAGCATCAGGTTTCCTAGTCTTGTTTACAACTCAACCAAAAGACCCCCTATAGTTGCTTCCTACGGACTCCCTTGAGGATTCAACCAGCCACCCCCCAACTGCTCTGTTAAGCCTATATGCAACAGGCCTTTGCATTTGGTTGACTGAAACAGGCATCTGGTTTACTGGAACATGCCTCTCGCTTACTGGAACAGGTTTAAACCTCTTATTTGCATAACCAGTCTGCATGTTCTGGCATGCTTTAGCCTTCTGAACATTGCTGGCTTTCTGAGCAGTTTTTTCGTCGAAATAGCTGTCACAATGTGGGCATAATTTCAACTGGCCCCTATTGTTTTTCCTCCTCAGAAAGTCTTCGAAAGTCTCATGAGGCCTGGGGTAAATGTCAAAAGGATCTCCCACGTTCACCACATATTTCTGCTTGGCGCTAATGTTCACCATGTTGCAGCTTCTTGAATTTTGGCCTTCGACATTGGATATGTTGGGAAATCAAGAGATAGAATTTTAAAAATTCTTTTAAAATCAATCTCAAGAGCGGAAAAATTCCCTTGCCAAGATCGCTTAGAACTACGAGAATCACAGGGATGTTGTGTTTACCTCTTGAAGCGTAGAGGAGATCGATCACCAACACCACGATCTTGTAGTGTCTCTACTCAGTCCACACGAACGGTAGCATCGTAATGCGTCTTGCTAGTTGACGGCAACAGGAAGGAGGCACAGAAAGGACTAAGAAGCTTAACCACTAGGGTTTTGGGGCATTAAGCTTATATGCTCCCTTCCTTTCATTCTATTGCCCTAATGGGCCTCATACAATATGAGCCCATTTCCTTCTTATTTAATTAAATCACTATTTAATTAAATAATTTGATTCCGATTAGACCGTTCTATCGTGTGACCCTATAGGTTCCCATTAAGTTGGTAATAATATTAAATATTAAATTAATATTAAATATTATAAGCAATGAGCGGCATCTAGCAATGCATCATTGCTACCCAATTAACGGGAAAAAACCGGTGATCCGATTTTAACCTTACCGCGACCAAGGTTACTGTGAAGTCGATGTCCCTTCGTCCATATGTCTTAATTGAACACGAGGCATAAATGCGTCATCCTCGTTAAGTCCAATCATATGTTCCTCGATACCAGAATGAACATGTAATCACAAGCGGGCCCAATATCATATATTGACCCACTTCCGCGTGGCCACGCATATTTCACGTCTCACTCTATCGAGAGGCCCAAGACATTACTCCTGTTATGTAGGAGGGACGAATCCTGTCTACATCACTCGCACCCCTCAACATGATTCATTGAAGGCCCAATTACTATCTTTATGATCATCCTATTACGGATGACGTTTGATAGCATTAAAGCCTACAACTCCACATGTAGGAATCGCAGTGACTTCAAGTCAAAGGACTACTTCACTATGGTCGCCATGAGGAGCGCCCATGACACTTACATAACTATTATGAAGCGTCCTCATAGTGGGTCAGTCCAATATAAATATTACTCTTAATATTTATATCTGTGTGCCGACTTGATATCGCATATCTATGACCCATGAGATGTGGTCATCAGTCTACTCACACAATAGTCTCTATGCATTATTGTCATCCTAATTAATAATAATGCTCGACTACGGACGCTTTAAGAATAACGTTCTATATGTTCAATGGGGTATCACGATCAAGTCATACTTGATGTTCCATTAAACGAACAGTCTATTCTAAGGACTTTATTATGCTATAAAATAAATAACACAATAAATGAAATGCCTCATATGTATATCAAATATATATAATCAAAGTCATGACACAAATGATAATCTACTAAAACTAGATTGGCCACTAGGGCTTACACCAACAATCTCCCACTAGCACTAGAGCCAATCGGGCATCAATCTAATAACCATCGATCTAGTGTGAGCATCATGCTTCACGAGCAAGAGGCTTCGGCTGGTCCGCAACATTGTCCAAAGGTAGGTACTGCATATCTTTACATCTCCTCTATCGATGATCTCTCGAATAAGATGGAAACGCCTAAGTATATGTTTGGATCATTTGGTGAGATCTAGGTTCCTTGGCTTGCGATTGCTCCATTGTTATCACAAAAGAGGTCAATCGGTGCGAAATGCTAGGAACAACGCCAAGTTCACTAATGAACTTCGATCCAAACAAATTTCTTTGGTCGCATTAGAGGCAACTATATACTCAACCTCTGTAGTAGAATCAAGAATCGCCTCTTGCTTTGAACTCTTCCACTAATGACCCGCCATTTAGGCAAAATACAAACCCCGATTGCGATCGAGAATCATCCTCGGTTTGGAAGCTAGCATCAGGTGTAACCCTTTACAACAAGCTCTTCCTCACCGCCATAAACCAAGAACGAATCCTTAGTCTTTCTCAAGTACTTAAGGATGTTCTCGATACCGGCCCAATGGCCTTCACCAGGGTCGATTGATATCTACTCGTTACGCTTAAAGCATACGAGATATCCGGTCTAGTACACATCACGGCGTACATGATAGAACCAATTGCCGAAGCATATGGAACTTTACTCATGCTCCCTTTCATCTAATGAGGTAGGGCATTGTCCCTTGGACAAATACACGCCATGTGACATGTGCAAGAGGCCTTTCTTGGAATCTTGCATATTAAAGCGCCTAAGCACTTTGTCAACATATGTACTCTGACTAAGGCCGAGTAGCCTCAGTGATCTATCTCTATAGATCCTGATTCCTAGCACGTAGGATGCCTCGCCTAAGTCTTTCATCGAGAAACATTTCCCTAACCATGTTTTCACATTTTGCAGTGTAGGGATATCATTTCCGATGAGTAGTATGTCATCCACATACAATACCAGAAAAACAATTATACTCCCACTAACCTTCTTGTAGACACAAGGCTCATCTTCATTCTTGATGAATCCAAACTGTCTTACAGTTTCATCAAAACGAAGATTCCAACTTCTAGAAGCTTGCTTTAATCCATAAATGGACCTTTGCAACTTGCATACCTTTTCAGCATTTTTTGGATCGACAAAACCCTCGGGTTGTGTCATGTACACATCCTCGAGAAGATTCTCATTAAGGAATGCAGTCTTGACATCCATCTGCCAGATCTCATAGTCATGGTATGCAGCAATGGCAAGTAGGATCCGGACGGATTTAAGCATTGCGACTGGGGAGAAGGTTACATCATAGTCTATTCCATGAATTTGCTTGAACCCTTTCGCCACCAATCGTGCCTTGAAGGTATTCACCTTACCATCCATGTCAGTCTTCTTCTTGAAGACCCACTTGCACCTTATGGGTTTTACCCCTTTGGGTGGCTCAACCAAAGTCCATACCTGGTTAGTGTACATGGACTCCATCTCAGATCCCATGGCCTCTAGCCACTTCTCAGATTCTGGGCCAATTACGGCCTCCTGGTAAGTCACAGGCTCATCTTGATCCATAAGCAGTACATCACCTTCTTGAGTTAGGAGAAGTCCATATCTCTCAGGTTGGCGACATGGCCTGCTAGACCTACGCGGATCTTGTGCTACTTGAACCATTAGTTGAACCACAACACTTTGTGAAACTGGTTCTTGTTCCATTACAGGTGGTTCGGTATTTTGTGGGTCATGGATTTCTCCAAGTTCTACATTCCTCCCACTGGCTCCTTTAGAGATGTATTCCTTCTCAAGGAACACTCCAGTCCTTGCAACAAACACTTTGTTCTCGGAGGTGTTGTAGAAATAGTATCCCTTAGTTTCCTTAGGGTACCCCACAAATATACATTTATCTGATTTAGGTCCAAGTTTATCTGAAATCATACGTTTCACATAAACATAGCAGCCCCAAATCTTTAGAAAGGACATACTAGGTCTTCGGCCCGTCCATATCTCATATGGTGTCTTTTCAACCCCCTTAGATGGAACACGGTTAAGGGTGAAAGCAGTTGTAAGTAAAACATATCCCCAGAAAGAGTCATGGAGGTCTGACTGACTCATCATAGATCGAACCATGTCTAACAAGGTACGATTCCTCCTTTCGGACACACCATTCCATTGTGGTGTTCCAGGTGGTGTGAGTTGGGATACTATCCCACACTCCTTCAGATAGTCATCAAACTCCTGGCTTAAGTACTCACCACCACGATCTGATCGTATGGCCTTAATACTCTTACCAAGTTGGTTCTCCACTTCGTTCTTGAATTCTTTGAACTTTTCAAAGGTTTCAGACTTGTGTTTCATTAGATACACAAACCCATATCTACTGAAATCATCAGTAAATGTAACGAAGTAGGGAAAACCACCTCTAGCAGTTTTGCTTAGTGGACCACATACATCACTATGTATTAAGCCCAAAAGATCACTAGCCCTTTCACCTTGTCCAGTGAACGGGACCTTGGTCATCTTTCCCAATAAGCAAGATTCGCATACCTCAAATGATTCATAATCAAATGTGTAACGACCCGTTTCCGGACCGCTACCGAGCTCAATATACCGAGCTCGAGTTACCGAGCTCAACACACCGAGCTCAACTAAACCTGTATGAGATGTGTTTTAAAACGAAACTCTTGTGCCTTTTAAAAAATACGATATATTTTTTTTTTATAAAACCAACTCGTGCACATCAGAGTAATTACAGCTTTTCGAAACATGGTGCAACTAAGACACAAGACTTAAATTCTAATAAAACATACATGCATATATACCACTCGAAATAATAATGTATACAAAATACAGAGTAGCAATGTATAAAGAAAATACACCTAAGGTATGACGACTTCAAAAGAGCAATCATACCCTGGGGGTACTTCCGGCAGACTCCCACGCAGGGGGCTGCTCCAAAAGTAAGACCACCAGTCTACCCTGAAACGACAAAACAACACTGCCCAAACTGGTCACGACATACTACTCCAAAAGAAAAACAAGGTACAGTCATCAAAAAAAAACAAACATCCAACAACATAATCTATCACGACAAATAGAGGTCGTCGCCCTGGTCCTCGTCGAGCTCCTCCTCGGCAACACCTTTGCCGAAGTTCCTCGCGCTTCGACATCGCCTGGGTAACCGTCATGGATTGAAGGCACCACGGGAAAGGGTCAACTTCTCAACAATTCAAGATAAGCACGGCATAAAGAAATAAGCAACACAATAATGTATCTCAATCACCACACGTGACTCGACCATCTCACTCTAGACTCGACACAACTCGCAATCCATTTTCTCTCGACTCGACAATTTTTCCGGAATGCACACGCTGCATCAGTATGTCGGAAAGTCCAGCCGAAGCCTTGGGATCCTCGCTCTCCCTAGGACAGCCAACTCAGGTCCCATAGCGTGGCGACGTCTAGTCAATCTCCCGTAAACAAAAGGGGACCTAGCACCCTTAGTTATCCGGGTCACGGCTCAAAAACGTCATACGACTCACCTAGCTCGCTCACTCGATGAAAAATTCGCCGCATACGATATTCAAAGAGTTAAACACAAGATATTCAACCGCATGTCAAATAAAAAGAGCAAGCTCGACATGAAGAAACGCAATTCAACATGCAATACACAATTCACAGCATATATTCAATCACATATTAATTACATGCAAAAACCCAATCATATCTCAATATTCCAAGCTCGACACCAATCAAGGAATCCATACACAATAACATAAACACGTAGAATATGAAGTGCCCTTACGCTAGCATACTATGAAAGTATTAATGTGAAGCGCCCTTACGCATAAACATATACACGTAGAATATGAAGTGCCCTTACCGAACTCCAAGTTAAAGCTGCTCGACAACGACCTCGACACGGCTGTCTTCAACGAGCTCGACAACGACTTCGACACGTATCGTCCTCGATCTGGATTCCGCTGCTTCCACGTCCTCGGGTTCGCTCTCCCGTACACCTCGATTCGGAAATCACACGATCTCGGGAATCAGACTTCCTAAAACAAGCACAACTTAGTTCGATCTATGGGTTCTAATAACACTTAGCTCTCATCCCAAACTTAACCACAAAGTTAGGGTTTTCGATCAAAAGTTCATGAAAAAGGTTATCTGATGCTTCAACAGATAGATCGACAACAACAACAACCAGAAGTAACAAACGAAAAACAAGAAATCGAAACAAACCAAAAATGAAGGGTTTTTGGGCACTGCCCATTTCAGAAATCAGAGAAAGAAATTTGTTTTACGAGCCCAAATAATCGGTTAGAAAAGTAGGTAATATCATGAAGAAGAAAACCCATCAGTTTGACATGATTTGGAAGCATAAAACTAGCTAAAAATGGAAGGAAGAAGTAGCGCTAAACAGTAGCACGAAGGAAGAGAAAAATCTGTTTTTCCATACCTCAGATGGTGGTCGAGATGGTGATTTATATGTCAAGGAGATGATGAGGAACAAGATTGATGAAGAAAGCTTATGCAGAAGCTCGATGGAACTCAAGGTTTCTTCGATGGA
This sequence comes from Calophaca sinica, assembly GCA_037113605.1. Lineage (NCBI taxonomy): Eukaryota > Viridiplantae > Streptophyta > Magnoliopsida > Fabales > Fabaceae > Calophaca > Calophaca sinica. The sequence goes on along the minus strand of CM073734.1, from coordinate 47,424,339 downwards.
AATTTTGGAGAAAAACAAGGAACTCAGAGCAGAAGGAAGGAAGAAGAAAGAAGAAAAGAGAAAAAATGAGTGTTTGAGGGAACCGATCGTGGTATACAGCTGGTGAGAGAAGGGGTATAATCGTAACTTCGGTTATGAGATGCCAATCCCATCAGTCATTCTACCCATCTAATCGCTCCTCTCTCATAATTACCCTCTACTCTGTCGGTCAAAGATCTAGACACGGCGACGAGAACGGCAAGCCGACAATATAATTATTACAAACAATATAATAATAACGCTGAATAACGTTCGAAAGAATACGAGTTATCATTATCTCGACACGATGTCGACAAGGGTGCTCGTGCAAGTGCACAAGGCTCTAACACGAGTTCGTGCACGCGGCCTCCTCAGTTCGACATGCGACCTCCTCAGCTCGGTACGCGACTTCATCAACTCGACACCCGACCTCCTCAGCTCAGCAGCTAGTGCACGCAGTCTCCTCAGCTCGGCAAATGACCTTGGCAAACGATCTTGGCACGGGATCTCGACACAAGGTCTTGGTCGAGGTCTCGATCCGACGTCCTAATACGAGGTCGATCTCGTCCTCAGGTGTTACAAAATGAGTCCAAGAGTCCATCTTTATGGAGTTTGGAAATACGCTTCTCACCTATATGGCCTAAACGACAGTGCCAAAGGTATGTCGGGTTCAAATCATTTGGTTTGACCTTTTTTGCATTTATGTTAAAAATAGGCATATCAAGATCAAGGACATAAAGCCCATTACTCATAGGTGCACTAGCGTAGAAAACATCATCCAAATAAAGTGAACAACATTTGTCCTTAATAATAATATTAAAACCTTTCTTGTCCAAACAAGAAATAGAGATAATGTTTCTGCTAATTGCTGGAACAAAATAACAATTATCCAATTCCAAAATAAGCCCAGAGGGAAAAGTCAAAACATAAGACCCTACAGCTAATGCAAAGAACCTTTGCTCCATTTCCAACTAGCAGTCCACTTCACCCTTGGTCAAAGTCCTACTCCTTCTTAGTCCCCGCACATTAGTACAAATTTGAGAACCACATCCCAGATCTAATACCCATGATGCTGAAGTAGATAAATTAACCTCAATAACATAAATACCTGAAGTGGAAGTCTCACTTCCTTTCTTCTTCTTGCACTCTTCTAGGTATTTTGGACAGTTCCTCTTCCAATGTCTAGGTTTTCCACAATGGAAGCAGGAAGCATCCTTAGCAACCCTGCCTGCTGGCTTCTGGCTAAAAGAACTTTGCTTGAACTGTTTCTTGCCCTTGTCCTTCGTAGCCCAAGAAGCGGGCCTCTTGCCTTTCCCCTTTCCAGAGTTGACCATCATAATGGCCTTTTCCTTTCCCTTGTTAATATTTTGCTCGCCAGCTTCAACATACCGCAAGCTCGCAACGGTTTAGCAAAATCGTTCATGTTATCTCGCATGACGAAATGGCTAAAGTTATCCCAAGAACGATTGCAGGATAAGGTCTGTTGCCACTCTAGGCCTAAAGGAAATCCCACCTCTCGAGACACTCGGTACCCAATCATCTTAAGTACATGAGGCCCTACCGGGTTTCCTTCACCACCGCCGCAATGGAAAAGGGCCCTGGAGGTGTCAAATCTCTCCTGCCTAGCTTGCCCTTGAAAAAGCATCTTAAGGTGTTCGATCATATCGAACGCCTCCATGTTCTCGTGTTGCCTTTGCAACTCCGAAGTCATGGTAGCTAGCATGAGACATCCAACATCTATGGCGTCGTTGAGGTGCTTACGTAAGCATCCTCTCACTTTTAAAGGCGGGCGGCCGGGTGCATCGTGCATCGCTCATCAAGTGCATACAACTTCCTCTCTTGTTTGAGAACAATTCTCAAGTTTCGCTGCCAGTCGAGAAAGTTGCTTCTAGACAGCTTGTCCTTCTCAAGGACAGATCGCAATGACATGGTATTAGCGGTGTTACCAGACATGGTAATCTAAAACAAAATAAACATGCAGAGATAAGTATCATGACAATAACATATTTAATAAGGACTTTTATTAAATACGCTCCCACTATTTTACTCAAACCAATGACCCTCCTCATTGGCTCGGAAAATCCCGTTGGAAGATTTTCTAGTGGGCCAAGATCCATATTTCGCCACGTCCTGAGTCAGCTTTGGCTGATCGCCCAGAACTCGGCTATTTAGGTAGGAAACTATTTCCAATTGCATCTGTATGCAACTCTTGGATCAGCTGGGTGAATAACCCTTTATTCTAATTCATCTTATGAATTAAAGCCCAACTCTTGCCTCTAGGCCCGTCTCAATCCTATTGAATTTGGCCCAGTTAAGTCAAACTCGATGGTTGGCAGTTGGATATTTCACCTATCGCGTCTCACCGAGATAAAACGAGGTGCTCAGCTTTGGAATGACCCACACTCATTCGATCAAGGCCTTGACGAGTGCCGCCCATCAGAAGGCATTTAGACTTAATATTTTCTTTGAGGGGATTTTTACTGTAAATGATCTCACCGGCGTTGTATTAACATACAAGGCGTTTTGCTCTCAGCATACATGTCACACATGTCTATGTACATTCATCTAACATACAAAACATACAAGACATACATGCTCATACATATTTTAAACATTCAGATAATATATTTCATGCAACACTTGCGTAAATATAAAACGAGATATGATATTACGGTTATGGTCTTCTAAGAAAGAAAAAAAGGTTAAACTATTACAATTCTTTAGGCTTCTCAAGCTCCTCCATATGGTGCTGCCTTCTCTTCAACTCTTTGAAATAAACTAATATTTATTATTATTTTTTTAAATAAATAAATAAGGCACGACACGCAGGTCGTATTTAAATTATATTTTAAATAAATCACGACATGCAAGTCGTATTTACCAAAATAAAATAACACCATAATCTAGGGCCATAACCATAAACCGTACATCTAAAATAATAAGATATTAATAACTCTTATTATTATTATTAATGAAATTAAATAATTAATCCAACAGATTAATTAAATAATTAAAATTAGTGAGTCCAAAAAAAACTATTTATTTAAGTTGCTTTGAAATCCCGTGCGTGATCTTTACTTCTATAGCCAAATACCAAAACAAAAGCTACTGGAATAAACAACATCAAATATTGCCAACAATTGAATTCAAGAACCCATTACTAAAACGTGAATTGATTTTATTTAATACTAATAATCCCAAATCTATTCTGGATTCAATAGAATTAAAAGGCCATAATTATTTGCATTGAAAGCCAATTACTTGACATGCCAATTATATTAGAGCAATAAAACCTTTTGAAAGCAAATTGGTAGGATGAATAATTGGAATTCAATGAATATTAAAATAGCTTTCAATTTGATAAGAGATACATGCATCAAATAGCGTTCATCTACTGGCCAATGAATTAACACCAATAAATAATTACTATTTGAAAACCAATTTCCAAATATAACTTCAATTTCAAAGGCCCAGATAGATATCATATCATGGAGTATGGATTAAAAGTCAGAACTTGTTTTTCAAGCCAAAGATATGCGTTCAAAATTAATAATTGTTTTTGAATAAAATTCTTTTGAAGCCTATACCTAGAACTCTTAGTGAATCATATTCACGGATGAAACCAACGGATGAAACCAAGTTATACCTTTTAATGAAATATCCAACTGAATAAATCAATATCAAATATTACCCTTTTTTTTTAATAAAAAAAATGAGTTGTTTATGCCTATGAAACAATATCAATTGAGTCGAACTCTTGAAGCGTATTCATTGAATTAATCGAACAAGCCAAAACGAAAAACATGGATAATTATTCGTTTAGAAAATAATTGAATCAAAAGGCAATAAAGACAAAACATAATTCATGAAACAAGATTCAACACATTCAAGAAAACAAAACTATATATATCGCATATATATAAAAAAGTTTTCACTAAGAATATTCATGTGCTCACTGAGAAGATAACATGCATATTAATTGAATCATATTCAAACTCATGTTATCAAATAAGACAAACAAGCACATAGGATTCAAGGTAACTAAGACCAAGGCTCTGATACCACTGTTGGGAAATCAAGAGATAGAATTTTAAAAATTCTTTTAAAATCAATCTCAAGAGCGGAAAAATTCCCTTGCCAAGATCGCTTAGAACTACGAGAATCACAGGAATGTTGTGTTTACCTCTTGAAGCGTAGAGGAGATCGATCACTAACACCACGATCTTGTAGTGTCTCTACTCAGTCCACACGAACGGTAGCCTCGGAATGCGTCTTGCTAGTTGACGGCAACAGGAAGGAGGCACAGAAAGGTCTAAGAAGCTTAACCACTAGGGTTTTGGGGCATTAAGCTTATATGCTCCCTTCCTTTCATTCTATTGCCCTAATGGGCCTCATACAATATGAGCCCATTTCCTTCTTATTTAATTAAATCACTATTTAATTAAATAATTTGATTCCGATTAGACCGTTCTATCGTGTGACCCTATAGGTTCCCATTAAGTTGGCAATAATATTAAATATTAAAATAATATTAAATATTAAATTAATATTAAATATTATAAGCAATGAGCGGCATCTAGCAATGCATCATTGCTACCCAATTAACGGGAAAAAACCGGTGATCTGATTTTAACCTTACCGTGACCAAGGTTACTGTGAAGTCGATGTCCCTTCGTCCATATGTCTTAATTGAACACGAGGCATAAATGCGTCATCCTCGTTAAGTCCAATCATATGTTCCTCGATACCAGAATGAACGTGTAATCACAAGCGGGCCCAATATCATATATTGACCCACTTCCGCGTGGCCACGCATATTTCACGTCTCACTCTATCGAGAGGCCCAAGACATTACTCCTGTTATGTAGGAGGGACGAATCCTGTCTACATCACTCGCACCCCTCAACATGATTCATTGAAGGCCCAATTACTATCTTTATGATCATCCTGTTACGGATGACGTTTGATAGCATTAAAGCCTACAACTCCACATGTAGGAATCGCAGTGACTTCAAGTCAAAGGACTACTTCACTATGGTCGCCATGAGGAGCGCCTATGACACTTACATAACTATTAAGAAGCGTCCTCATAGTGGCTCAGTCCAATATAAATATTACTCTTAATATTTATATCTGTGTGCCGACTTGATATCGCATATCTATGACCCATGAGATGTGGTCATCAGTCTACTCACACAATAGTCTCTATGCATTATTGTCATCCTAATTAATAATAATACTCAACTACGGACGCTTTAAGAATAACGTTCTATATGTTCAATGGGGTCTCACGATCAAGTCATACTTGATGTTCCATTAAACGAACAGTCTATTCTAAGGACTTTATTATGCTATAAAATAAATAACACAATAAATGAAATGCCTCATATGTATATCAAATATATATAATCAAAGTCATGACACAAATGATAATCTACTAAAACTAGATTGGCCACTAGGGCTTACACCAACAGGATATTCCTTGGCCAAATGGATCTGTGTCCACCTTCATGCTAGGCTTCTGCTTGTCGGCAAACTTGAACCTACCTTCTTTGAGAGCTTTTTGAATCAAATCCCTGAAACGAAAACATTCATTAGTAGGATGGCCTAAAGCCCCATGGTACTTGCAATAATTTAAACCATTGGAGTTTTCAGGCCCTTCCGATTTATGATCATCTGATAACTTAAGCTATTTGTCTTTTATCAAGATATCAAATATTTTATCAGCTTTTGTTATATCAAATGTGTACGTTTTCTTATTCATAAAACTCATCTTTTCCCTTCCCTTGGAAGGTATTAATGCTTGACAAGCATAGGGTGGCCCTTCTTTTAACTCAGCAAGACTTATCTCTTACTCAGCAATAGCCTTATCCTCGCTGTCTGTTTGATCTTGTTCGACACAATTAACCTTCTCACGCCTTACGAATTTCTTATTGTTTTTGAAATTCTTTTCAGACCTGAGTTGTTCAATCTGTCAAACTTTCTCCCCTAACTGGGCAAGATCTACTATGTGTTGGTTTACTAATTTCTTTCTAATATGGTAATCCAACCCACTAGCGGCCATCTTAACAATTTAAAGCTTGAGAACAGTGTGAAACACTGCTCTTCATTTGCTTGAATCTAGATATATAATCATCTATGGATTCATTATAAATACGCTTGACATTAAATAAATCAGTCAAGTTCACTCTTAAGTCACCCTCAAGAATTGATCATGGAACAACCCTTCTAATTGTGCCCACGAATGGTGAATTGGCCTCAGCGTGGAAAACCAAGAAAATGCATTCTTTGTCAAGGAACTCGGAAAAAACCTCATTTTCAACCCTTCCATTGTGGCCAATTCTCCCATTTCTATGGAGTATCTAGCAACATGTTCGACAGTCGATTCTCCACTGTCACCAGAAAACTTAGACAATTTGAGGATTTTCATTCCTCTTGGCACTTTCGCTTGTTGTACCCACTCAGGGAACACAGATATAAAGTATGGCCTATTGGCTTGACCAATATTAAAACCAAGTCTATTAAGCATTTGCTCAACAGCTTGATTCACATTCTGCTCAATCTGGTTCCCCATGATATTGTGCCTGAGGTTGACCAAACCTTGGTGCATTGGAGGTCCTTGATCATGATTCCTTTGCAATATTTGCACTTGGCCATAGGCCAAATTATTCGCATTATGACCAAGGTTCTGGTTTGGCTGAACTATCTCATTTCGCACCATAATAGGGTTATTCACATCCTGGGGAATGCCCCCCATGCCTTGACCTTGAGGCGTGACCCCTAAGCCCTGCTGAAGATTTGCATCTACTGGTGCTGCCAAACCCAATGCCTGATTCAACCTTTCCATTTTTAAAGCCAATGCATTGCATGTTTGATTAGTAGTCTGCATGAGAGGTGTAATTACTTCACCCATCTGCTGTGTGAACATGTGCACCATCTCATGATTGCTATCATCGACTTGTTGTCGAATGCTCGCCAGCGAGTTTTGTGTCATTCCTCCATTATTTTGGGGTATCAACCTCGACATGTCCCCTGCTCCTGATCCCTGTCGATTAGTTGTAGTAGTGGTCACACCTATCATGCCTTGAGTATTAGAAGAACCCCCAAACGGCACAAAAGGCTGGTTGGCATATTGGTTGAACGTGGTCGAACCAATAGCAGGAACCGTCGAGTTATGCAAATAACCATAAGGCATCCCAAAAGGAGGCTGTGTTACATGTGTCGTTGGTCTAATGCTCGAATTCCTCACACTTCCAGGCGTTGTTTGGATTTCTAGAGCACTTTGAACCGCCAAAGGCTCAGAGAGGGCAACGCTTGAAATAGGTTCGCCCATCGCATTGACCATTGTCATCCCAGTACCTGCGCCAATGACAGAATTGTTCCTTTGAGGAACATTCGATACCCCAGTGTTTGTACTGGAAATCGACACGTTCAAATTGCTTGTCGAAGCATTCGCGTTAGTAACACTTGGCAATGTGGCACTGCTACTTGCGCTGCCACTCATGTTTCGTTGTCTAGACACGTTAGAAGCAGTTACTTTTCCACTTCTTAAACGCATAAAACCATCGTTTACAACGAGTTTACTCTAAACTCGTCCCACCGGGCGTGCCAATTTGTTTACTGGGAAATTTGGTTCAGTAGAACTGTGTCTACCAAATTCATCAAACAAACAAATAATTAGTTTTTTCAAGTGATTGCGTGATCGAACGAGTTATGTGGTAATCTCGTGTTTTCAACAAATAGTCTTATCTCTGAGTAAACGGCCGAATTCTCGACCGAGAATCACTTTGCAATGTTCTTGGCCACTAAGCCATTAATCATTGTGTTTTTTGCCAATTTTAAGTATGATGATTTTTCAACTAACAAGTGAATTGTAGTCGAAATGGCACAAATTATAATAATTTAACCAAGCTTGGCCGTAACTGACCAATGACTTGATTATCAAGTAACTTTAAACAGAAAGTAAAGTTAAAACATTTGAAATGAATGATGTATACAAAATGACTTTGAAAGCAGGTAACATGCAGAAAGTAATGAAGAGAAATGTAAGTTTCGAAAGACAGTAAAATAGCCAAAGTCAAATTTAAATGCATAAACAAAAATGTAAACTTGCAAATGAATTAAATGAACAGGGAAAAACAATAATTGATAAAATTAACTTGAAATTGAATTGCTGAATGTAAAAGTTTTGAAAGGCATACAGTGATCGTTTTCCTTTAATCTGCTCTACTGTCGAGATGTTAGGAACTTAGATCATGTATCCAACCTTGATTACATTGTGCGAACTTCTATTTATAGACAAAAATATGAAAAACTACCTATCATCCGACCAGACACGTGTACGGATACAAGGTCAGTAGTTTGTTTCGCTAAAAACTATAAAACTTCGACAGTATCACATCCTGTCGAGTTGTACATTTGTTTGCTTAATGCCTAAGTCTTACTCAACCAACCACGTCTGATATCTTCGACACTTCAAACATCCCGTCGAACAATCTTCACATCACCTAGTCTTTAAGACTTAATCAATTCTTTACCTCAATTTCTGGCTCCTTGCCTCTTCATTCATCGAACCCCTGAGCTCTGTCGAACAAACTCCAAATCTGAAATTTGGTACCTAACACTAGCATGCGCTCAAACAAGCGTAGTAAGAAGACTTATTTAGATAACTTTTTCTTGAGCACATGTTATTCGAAGAATTATACCTTACAACATGTGGTTAGATATCGCTTCAAATGTTGCTTGTCTAGGAAAACGTTATCTGAATTATTTCTTTCGATAATGCTTTGACACAAAAGTGTTGTTAGAGTGCCCAATAATTTTTCAGATTACGCTTTCGCCTTGAAGCATCATCTGAACGCCATTATCTAAGCCCAATTCAAATGAGCAAAAAGAGCAGGGAATGCACATGACAATTGAGATTCTTTTGTAATAAACTGAGAAACCTTTTGATGATTTATAGGTTTTTTTAGCATAAAAATAGAGAAGCTAATGACAACTCACTAGCCAAAGAAGGGTAACAAATGGAAAGAAGGTAGATAATATGGATGTGAACAAGATTGGTATGTGAAACTCATATGTTCTCTAATGTTTCTGCTTTATCATTTTTTATTTGTGATGTACAAGTATTGTTAATGTTTCTTGAGAAGAAAAAAAGAAGAAGTTTAATGGTGGAAAATTCTGCATATGTGAATGAAAATGTGACATTTTGATGCATGAAATCAATCAGACATTGCAAATGAAAAGGGAACCCATTTGGACAGCTTCACACTTACAGGAAACTATTATAGGAGTGCATTCTGTTTTGCTGAATAAAGGTGACAATCCGAGGCACAGTTGGACCATTTTGGGAAGTAAATGTAGATGTAAAGCTCAAAGTTGAAGAATTGTAATTGGCAATAATAATATATAGATTTTGGATGTAATAGGGAAGAATGTTATGAGAATTTTGTGTGTATTATATACGAGTGTTCTCTGCTATGAGACAATGAAGGCTGTTTGAGAGGATTGTTTCTTGTGCCAGGGGTGATGGATGTATGGATTGAGTACCCCTTCTTGTACAATTTTCCCACTAATATCGTGAACCAAGGGGATTTATAGATTATCTTCTTTGATTCCTTAGGGTCATTAGGGAGGATTCTGTTCTCGAGATACCTGTGGATGTCAGTATACCAACACTTGGCCGATTATATTTCCCCAATCTCCATTTTTTTGACGCTTGAGGCTGGCAGAACCTCTTGGATTATGGACCAATTGTTTCCCATTCCCTTAGTACTGGCCAACCTAGAAAGGATGTTGGCTCTGATATTCTCGACTTTCGAGATGTGGCTGAAATCAATAGTATGGAACTTCTCGCTTAAGGATGTGACTTGAGCCAAGTATTATTATTAGATGGGTTCTTTGGCTTGATACTCACCTTTGACTTGGGAGACTAGTTGTTGAGAGTCACTGCATAGGACGACGTTGGTCGCTCCCAGGTCTAATGCCATGGAGAGGCTGGCCAAGCAAGCCTCGTATTCTGTTTGGTTGTTGGAAGTCAGAATATCAAGCCTTAGGGACTTATCAACTATGATTACTTTGTTGTTATCCAACACAATTATGTCCCCACATCCTTTGGCATTAGGGGAACCGTCTACGTGTACTTCCCACACTATTCCGGTTGGAGATTTGTTGATTCTGTCATCTTGAGCACAAAGCTTGATAGAACTTGGGCTTTGATTGCCTTCCACAGTTCATATTTTATGTCATATTCAAATAGCTCAATAGACCATGCAATTATTCTTCCTGCGATGTCCAGTTTATGCAAGACTTGCCTGATTGGAAAGTTGGTTCGTACTATTACCGAATGAGCCTATAAGTATTGTGTAGTCGTCTTGTTGTGAACACTACGATTAGTACGACCTTTTCTAGTTTCTGGTATCTCTATTCGGCTCTATGGAGGGTATGATTGTCAAAGTATATCGAGTATTATCCTTCTTCTGTTTCTCGAATCAAGGCTTCCCCGATGGCTTTGTCGGCCACAGATAAGTATAGGTATAGGTATAGGGTGTCACCAAGTTTAGGCTTCATAAGGATAGGGGAATGGTCAAGGAGTCCTTTAGGCTTTGAAAGGATGATTGACATTCCTCTGTCCATGCAAAATTTTTCCCTTTCTATAGAAGCTGGTAAAGGGGTTGGACTTTTTAGGCGGCCTTGGATATGAAACAAATAAGTGCGGCTACCCTCCCAGCCAGTTGGTATACCTCTTTGAGATTCCTTGGGCTTGTCATATCAAGCATGTCCAAGCATTTGTCAGGGTTGTCTTTGATGCCCCTTTGTGTTAGCATGAACCCTAGGAAATTGTCAGCCTTGATCTCAAACGCTGACTTCTCTGGGTTGAAGTAGATATTATGATTTCTCAACTGGTCAAATATCATCTTCAGGTCCTTATCGTGGTCAGTCTTCCCCCATGTCTTGACTATCATATCATCGATTTTAATTTCAAAGGCCTCGCCGATGTAATAGCCCACATTTTCATGTTTCTATAATCTAGGGTTTTAGAGGACAGTTTGGATGTGTTAGGAATAAGAATGAGTTTTTATGAGTTTTATGCAATCATAATCAATTATACCATTCTCCTAATCGATTAGGACTGGTTTTCAAACCTTAGTATAGCTACCAGACACTATAATCGAATAGACTGTGTTCATAATCGATTAGATTGTGCTCAGACCCCGTAGTATGCATTCCAGTAAGCTTGATTGTAACATCCTAGTTTTTCCTCTCATGCCTATATATTGTTTGTCGAGTCTATGGGGTGTTACACAAGAGTTTTGAGTCTATTAGTAGCGTATTTGACCAATAAGTACCTAGTACATAAGGACCATCTAGATTCATCTCTCTTGCTGTGATTAGTACAATTCAGTCACCGTATTCCTCATTTTTGAACACTTTAATGACTTAATTGGATTTACGTTCCTTCATGAGAGTTGTAGATTTGTCTCTTATCTTTCATTTGGCTTTGGTTTTATTCAAATTCGATGTCTAAAACTCATGATAAGTTTTTCAAAGTCAATGTAGTGCAAGTGTGGTATTTGGAATGTTTGAGTCAACTTCTACAGTATTTTTACCATCTTAGAGTCTTATTTTGATTAGTCTCATTAGAAATTATTTTGTAGGAAATTCTCTTAGCTTTCCAACGCCACCAAGAATGCCTCAATAGAGCACTATTAGCTCTAAATATGGCTAAAATAGTAGCACAGGGCATTCAGAGCGGAACCTAATCGATTACCACTAGTTGCTAATCGATTAGAGCTTGTGAAAATGACCCAATATGCTTTCAAGAGAGCCTCTAATCGATTATAATGTGTTTCTAATTGATTAATTCGTGCCCAGAGCGTCCAGCACTGATTCCATAGAGTTTCTAATCGATTAATTATCATATATAATCGATTAAAACGCGTGCAGAATCATTTTTACTGATTTGAGCTTCTCTAAACTTGTCCTCTAAGGCCCATATCTCTTGGCCACTTTAAAAATATGACCTAGGTCATCATTTAACACATCTCCATGAGTTTTATACTTCTCAAAAACTTCTTCAAGAGTCTACTAGGGTTTCCACCCATCTTCTTCCTCAAGGAGAAAGCCTCCATGGAAGAGCTCCTTTCCAAAGCTTGAACCAGGACAACGGCACATGGAGTTCCACCTTCTCCTCAACATGGAAACGTTAGAGCAAAATGTGAAATTGTGTCTGACACTCTTATAGTTTTGATGATAACAATAACATCAGAAACAAGATGAACAATTAATCTTATGAGTATTTAATGAGTTTGTTAAGTGTGCAGGGAAACTTTTTTAAAACCAACTAAATACATCAAATAAACATAATGTATTTATAAAGACAGAAACAAAATGACAACGACATGAACATGACTGAAATTTTCAGCATCTGAAGTTCAACATGAAGTCTAAAGTCCAACACTGAAGAAATGAAGCAATGTCTTATCAACAATAACAACAAAAAATAGACAAAACTGCATTAGATGCAATACTTCAACTAATATGTCTGACTTAGAAGACCTCGTGAAGACCTAGTTCAAAATCAGTACACTAAATGGTAGTGTTTGAATTTGATCTAAATGTACACAAAAACCTAGTTCGGAATTAAACCAGTTACAATAAAATAACACTATTATTGTAGTATAATTTAAAGTATTGTACGCCAATTCATATAGATGTTGAATCACACCGTAGAAGTCGTCTTCACCTCCATCAGTGGCACCTTTTACATAAACTCCGCTGTTAATTTTTTGTTTTTGCCCTCTGTTTTTTACTTAGTTTGAAATTTGTATCTGTTTACGAAGAACGTATGCCATTCTTTGACACGTGAATGAGAAGACCATGAGATAAGTTTCTCAAGTGTTGGATGTTAGGGGATGGTGCCTCATTATGCACCTACGTATGTGCCATATGAAAACAAGTTATGATTGGTTTTTCAAACAATTTTTTGTATTGTTTTTAAACAATAAATAGTTCAAATAGTTTATACATACATGCCTGGTTCCTAAACCATTTTGGGAAATATTCATGAATATAGGCAGAAGAGTCTTTTTCGCTTGTGGGATTAGTTAACAAGAATGCCCTGTTCAAATTAGATAACAAATGATCATGAGTAGATATGGATGAAAAATTGAAAGTGGTCAAAGTGATACATACGTAAGGTACGGTGATACTTCGGTACAGTTGATCAATACATGAACATGGGCTGACTTGAACTCTTCCTCCATTAACCAGTGAGTCGACTCCTTTCCAGCATGACGACCGAGGAGGCCAAAGACTGATAAGGCTAGCGGATGTCTTTCACTTTCAGTTTCTATTTCATTCCTACTATTTCATGGTGTCAACATGAAGTTCGTGAAATAATGGGAACAAAAATAGATTGTTTCACAGTGTAAGTAACTTGCACAAATTTATCCTTTAACCCTGGCCTTATTTTTCACCGATCGTTTTGAGTCACCCATAAATCTATAAAATAGCAAGGTAATCAAAATGGATACATTAAATATTCAAATGGATAATTATATTAAAGGATTGTTAGTTACATTACCTTTCAAATGGATACATCGACCAATATTGAACGGTCCACTAAGCCTAGCTTCATGTGCAAGATGCACTGAGAGATGCTTCATAGAATCAAAGAAAGCAGGGGGAAATATTCTCTCCAACTTACAAAGAATGACTGGTATTATGCTCCATGTTTATAAGATCATCATCTCTCAATGTTGCAGAACACAAATCTTTAAAAAATTGACTCACTTCAGTAAGTGGATTCAAAACATTTGTCGGCAATGAACTAAATGTAATAGGAAGTAAACACTCCATGAATACATGACAATCATGACTTTTCATCCCAAGCATGGTTCCTTTCTTCATGTCGGCACATCTTGCCAAATTGGAAGAATAACCGTCTGGCATCCGGAGTTCTTTTATCCACCAACAAACTGACTTAGCTTCCTCAGCAGTTAACGTGTAATAGGCTTTGGGTTTCAGGGTTTTCTCATCCGAACGAGTCGTCAACTGCAAGTCCTTTCGCCTACAGTAAAGAGGTAAGTCTAGTCTGGCCTTGTCATTGTCTTTCGTTTTTCCTCTCACATTCATCATTGTGTTAAAAATATACTCAAAAAAATTCTTCTCAATGTGCATAACACCAAGGTTGTGTCTCAATAAATTATCTTTCAATATGGCAGATGTAACACCCCGCCGCCCTATTCATGCTTTATTCTACATAATTAGCCTAACTCGCATAATTAGTATTAATAAAATACGGGGAATTAAAACCGAAGCCATAAATAAGACAACGACACGTCACGGTGAAGTAACTAGTGTCATAAAAATATATATATAGATATATATATATATATATAGGTTTTCTCAAAAAGATGGCCTAGATTATCAGAGTGCAAAAGTAAGTATAAACAGTACAATACAGTCATCCAGAATATAAAGCCTATGAGGCTAACCTGCACCTTATCTAAACAAACCAACAAACAAACATCAACAGAAAGACTCCTGGCCAAAAAGACTGAAGACCATCAGTGAGGTAGATGCCGAGAGTTCCTACTCTGGAATCCAACTCGCCTGCAACTCAGAACTCTCCCAAACACTGATCTTCGGGGCCTGCCTTGCCATCGGCAGTATCACCAGGAACTGCTACTGCATCTTCCTCAACACAATCTAATATAGAGATAATACATATACACACAAACATACAAACACAGGGAGGTAAGAATAACACATCCATTAAAAAGCGAGAAATGTATAAGTAGAATGAGTGTTAGACAATCCAACAGATAATCATATATATACAAGTAGGATCTAACTACCCTCTTCCACTTACCCCATGTCTCTCAATGAATTGTGAACTACGGCATCTTTTCTTTACTATTGTCACTGTACTCCCCATTTCTATTAGGAATACTTATTGGCAAACCTCCTTTCCGTTAGGTTGCCATCCCCCTTTTCCGTTAGGGACTCATGTCTCTCTTTTCATATAGAGCATGGGGCGACACTAGCCTAGTCCACGAGGTATTCCCCTTTTCCATTAGGAATCCTCCTCCCCCTTTTTCCGTTAGAGACGTCCGTTTCCCCCTTTTCCGATAGAGAACGGAGTGGATCTAACCTGTTGGGCGAGGTATCCCCCTTTTTCGTTAGGGATCCTCTCCACATCACATTCCCGTCAAGAATGGAGTGGTTACTAATGAAGTATCATATGTATGCATCCAACACCTCATAATAATATGCCTCACATCATGTTATGCACACATTCCCAACATATCACTTTAATCATGTTAACTCATACCAAAGACTATACTTAGACATTTTAGCATGCAAAGGCAACATATAACACATTTCCACATATGAGGTACATATAACCATGTTATCCTAAGCATGTTACTGCTCACATTGATCATATATATCACAACGTACAATTAAGCATGTTATCAGGCAATCACGTTTAATAATAAAATAATCGTAAGTTGGCTGATGGGTCTACCACGCCTATCCTTAGATGTGGCGCACCGGAACCCCTATCCTTAGGTGTTACTGACATCAACTCCTAGTAGGGCTTAGGTCACCTACACATGCCAAACAATCATTTCTACTACACATAACCCAATGAAAGTGCATTCTTTCTCCCACCTGGTATTCGAAGAACTCGGAACCACCAACAGATACTAGAACACAACTACGAACTCACAAATAAGCAAAGCAACACTCTCCACACTAAGTTCAGATTCAGCCAACAACAATAAACAAGTCCAGAGTTACCCAACAATTTCACCGAGCATGCCAGAACGACCCACAATTAATCGGAAACACAAAAATGCACTCGGATTGAATTAGGGCAACTAATGAAATTACTAAAATTCAAGAAGTGTCATGGCCAGAGGCTGACCAAGGTATCCAGAGACTTAAACTTATCCAAAAACAATGTCAGACAAGGTTTCACGGTCAACCGATACCCGAACTATCACCAAAACCCTAAAATACGAAGAACAATTAATTAGGGACAATCCAAATCACTAAGGGAATCACGAATTCAGAATAGTGATCAGTGCATTTTAATGCACTCTTTATAGCTTTGTATTTAGTGGTTTTGATTGTGTTCTGTACCTAATATCTAAGTCTTAGCACATTTCTAGACTTTGGGTCTTAATTGAGCAGTATAGTAAATTATTGATTAACTTTTGTGTTTACTGCATATTGACCCCTGTCCACTCTGCAGGCCATAACTTTAGCTATAGTTATCCGATTGAGGCGTGCGAGCATGCGTTGGAAAGCTAAGGAATAGAGCTAAAATTCTTCTGTTGGGCTCGAAACCCAATTCTGTTGTCTTCAATGCCAAAACTGTGAATTACGGACGCAGTAAAATGTAAAACGGGTTTTGGGCCTAATTTTGGTCGTTTATTGGGCTTTTATCTTATAACCCGTTAAGGGATTTAGGTTGTTCTTTGAGCTAAGACTTAAAAAGGACTAATCAGCCGTTTTAGCCTATCTTACGTTTTATTTTTACAAACTGTTGTGCCCTAGCCGTCATGGAAGCCTAAGCTCCTAAGTTGATTCATCGGTGAAAGGTTGTCGTTACAGATTTTGAGGTTCGGTGACTAATATTTAATACAATTTCGTTTTAATTTCTTTAATTCCATCTCTATCAATTTTGAATTTGGTTTGAATGTATGCAATTGATTCAGTTCGTTTTCTGCTTAGTTAATTGTTCTGTCTTCATTGTGAAATGCGATTCAGTTGTGTATGAACGCTTGATTATATGCATCTGTTTCGTAACTTTTATTATTTTGAATTAGTTGACTGTTTAAATTAATTGATTCGAGTAGAAATTGATAGAGGGTTGATTAGAATTCTGTTATTATATTGGTTGCATTTTAAGATGGCGCTTGTCTGCTCCCGTGACCGATTGAACCCGCTGTTTTGGCGCTTGCTTGAAACGGTGTGAATTCGTATAAACTGATTAACGCTTGCTTAGTTAGTTTATGTCAACTGTGAATCTGAATTTGAATGAATTGTTGTTATTTAGAACCTGTGATAAATCCAAGACGAGCACCCGGAAATCGGTGAATCAACTGTCTCTCTAATCTGATAATCCTCTCAACAGAAACTGTTTTCACAAAACCTCCCCTTTTCGTTATTGTTGATTTTTGTACCTCCTGAATTTGGTAATTTTGGTGTTAGAGGTTCTCGTGAGACGACCAAGGTCTCTTGCCTTGAATACTATAAGTAAATCTTTTAATTATTTTGACCCGCGTACGACCGCTGATCAAATTTGAATTCGTATAAACTGATTAACACTTGTTTAGTTAGTTTATGTCAACTGTGAATCTGAATTTGAATGAATTGTTGTTATTTAGAACCTGTGATAAATCCAAGACGAGCACCCGGAAACCGGTGAATCAACTGTCTCTCTAATCTGATAATCCTCTCAACAGAAGAACAGAGGCTTTGGTCTCTGTCTCGTGATCCAAGGAATCTCCTCCGAGAGTTCCAGCAAAACCCTAACTCGTTCGGTACCGTTCGGTCAAACCGAGGTCCAAAACACAGTCTGATTAGGGCTAGGAACTAGAACTAGTTTGAGAATCACAAATTACCAACCAACAACAGGTATGAACAGTATAGGGTATTAGAGTTACCTCAGCGAAACAGCAATCGGAGATAAGCCCTAACAAGCCCGAACGGTAACAGACGAGTTTATACCCTCGGATTAATGAACTGGTAATTGAGATTGCTTTGGATGATGATCACAAAGCTTGGAATGTTTAACAATGGTGTATTCTGGTTCAAGAACACCCTTAGGTCGTAATTGAGAGAGAAGAATGGAAATATTCGAATTAAGGGATCAAAATGGCTTAAATAGGCAATTAGGTGTCACTGGGCGCGCATCACGCGCGGCCCTGTGTGCCTTGGGCGCGTGCCACGTGCATTTATGTGCTCCCTCTTTGTCTCTGCGGGCACCATGTGCGCTTAGGCGTGCTCCACACGCGTTTGGACAGCTTGCTTCGTCCTGAAGGAGTCGCATGCATGTCTGCCACGTGTCAAAACTACTCAGAAGCTGCTGCCACACCATACACCAGCGCGCGCCACGTGCGTCCCATGGCTAACTAGACCGGCGTCACGCGCTCCTGCGTAGACTTGTCCGGTTTCGCGCGATTTCTTCGATTCTGACTTCTGTGCGGTCCAAAACTCGATACCCTAACACTTAAACATGATTCTAAACATAAAAGGACATCATATGGACTCAAGAATAAAGATTCTAAGTCCCATATACTCATCTGGAAACTCACACTCGCTAAAGGGTACAAACACACAAAACCCTAATTCTGACTCCGATCGTTCTCAAACTTTACCAGGCTTCTAAGACTCATACCAAAACCTTATCAAACACTATTCCAACCTCAAATAACATACCAATCCTCAACACATGCTCTCTAGCAAACACATAAAGCGAGCACACAGCCGAAAGGTCAAGTACACAGTCAAATACACACAAATCCCACCTAGGGCACACAAGTACACTTAGTCACACATAAACACACACTAAGCAAGATTAGAAAAATGAGGATGTTACAGCCTAAAAAATACTTCTTTTTGTCCAGTTATGCTATTGTTCGTATCCTTCAAATCGATCCAATACACCGTAATCTGTGATTTTTTACAGTTCCATAACTCTGCTCCAAATCTGTTTTGGTGTCAACCTTGGGGGTGGGCCACCTAATTCAACTTCCCCCTTCTTGAAGGCATTCTTATTCCTTTTAAATGGATGATCGTCTATTAAAAACATACGATGTGAGTCAAACCAGAACCCCCCCCCCCGAATTTCAAGGTAAAGGCCTTTGTATGCTCCATGTAATGCGAACATGCCAATTTACCATGAGTACCTCAACTAGACAACATTCCATAAGTAGGGATGTCATTAATGGTCCACATCAGAGCTGCCATCATTGAAAAATCCTTCTTTCGTGCAATATCATATGTCAAAACACCATTCCACAACCTTTTGAGATCGTTAACGAGAGGTTGTAAATAGATGTCAATACCAACTTTTGGATTATTTGGACCTCATATAAGACAAGTTAAGAACATATAGGGTTTAGACATGCATATTTCGGGAGGAAGATTATATGGGGTAAAAATAACTAGCCTGCAAGAATAAGGTGTGGCCGAAGATTGAACATACGGGGTAAAACCATTAGAGCAAGTCGTACATTACATGGATTTGCGGCAAAATCAGGATGCACACGATCAAAGTGCTTCCAAGCTTTTCCATCAGACCGGTGGCACGGCATACCTGAAGTGCTTCTATTCTCATAGTGCCACATCATTTTGCTTACAGTCTGTGTTGATGCAAACATTCTCTATAGCCTTAGAATAATTGGCAAATAAAAATTGCCTTCACTTAAACTAGTTTTTTCATACTCTTGCCACTATTAGTGTATGCAATATACCTCGGCGCATGACACAGTTTGTACAAAAGCAGTGCACCATCATCTGTGCTGAATTCATTGTCATAATATAATATGCACCCTTTTACACAACTGTGAATCCTTTTAGCTTCCAACCCCAACTTGGACACTAAGTTTATAGTCTTATAATAACTTCTTGGCAAACCATCTCTAATAGATGTTGAGTCCAACATCATCTTCGTAACAAGATCCAAGCATACATCGGTAGCACTACAGTTGGACTTAAGAGATAAAAGCCTCACACACATTATTAATTTAGAGTATACAGATCCTTCAAACAACGACTTATTTGTTTCTAACAAAAGATTACAAAATATGTGTGTTGTCTCATTTAAAGGTTCATCTGTGTCATCATACTGTTGCTTCTAGAATGATACGTTCACCCCCAAGGCATCACAAACCATATCCTGCATCAATTCAGTTAGCTCACCATATCCCGTATCCACACAACTTCTTGAAGCACATGTGCAATTATCGTCAACACCTAAATCAACACGAGACAGGTTTTCACCACGTTTAGTCCAAATCCAGTAATTAGGCCAAAATCCAACTGAATATGATGCACTACCTCACTTGGGCTCTTAATCCTTCTACAATCGCAATTAAGGCACGGGCATCTAATCTCTCTATTAGTTATGAAAACTTCATGTGCCATTGAGGCTTTGACAAAGTCATCAACCCCAACTATAAAAGATTGTTTCAAACCCCTTCTCCCCAGATACAACCTATCGTACATCTAACTACGACTCAAAGGAAAAAAAATTCCATCTATCTGCATGTTAAAAAAAATGCAGATACATTTAAATATGACAATTTCAGTAGCACGCCGGACTTAGAATCGTTCTATTTCTTTAAATGGTATGACCCTATCCTATTCGAGAAGAAACTTTTGCAGCACTCATATAATTAGTGTTCTGAAAACCGGACCAGACCGGCCAATCCGACCGGTTCAACCGTGAACTGGATACAGGTCCGGTCTGATCACATGCGTAAATCGTTCTGTCACTGTACCGGTCAAGAATTGGATGGATCGCCCTTAAACTGTGAAAACCGGTGGGAACCGGCCTGGTTCCGTGTTGACAGTTTTTGCTCATTTGTGTCAAAAGTTGTTTGGAAATGTCTTGGCAAGGATTCAATTCCTCGTCTCTAAAGCCATTTTGCTGCACTAACAACCACTAACCACAACTGTTGTTGATATAAAATCCGGACCGCCTCATATATATAATCTAAGTACTGTTTTTTAGCACTTTACTTTTGTCTTTTATTTTTTTTACTTCAATGTCTTCACTTTACATTTTAAGGCCCACAATTAACAATTGTGATGTTTAATTATTTATTAAAAATGAAAATCTAAATGTGATTTATTTATAAAATAAATTTAATATTAGATATTATAACATATATTACTCAATATACTATGTTAAAATTTTAAAAATTATAATTTATTTATTTCCGGTCCAACCCCGATCCAACTTTTGAACTTTGAACCAATATCTCTCCTAGTTCAATGTCTGGTCCAGTTTTCAGAACACTGCATATAATAGTCATTCCTTAATTCATCTCTTATACTTGACAAAATTTTGACAGTATTTCTCATTGGTCTCTGAGTACACTAAATGATTGCAGTTATGAATACCGCAATCAAATATGCACCTAGAGAACAAAAAAAAATGAATCGGACCGAAATTTAATCAAATGTAATGATATGAGAATTAAGTAATAACTATTATATGAATAAAGAAAAAGTTTTTCCCCAAACTGTCATATTTGGACAATTCAATGTTCAATACAATCAGCACGTAGTACCCAAAAGTAGTACACGCGCTCAATGATATTGAACCTTAAACGAGAATCTAAGGTTTTTCTCCAATATTAATAACAAGCCTAGAAATAAAACAACAAGCCTAGAAATAAAACAATAAGCTAATTAAAATATATTTAATAAAATTTAATACCAATTTTGCTCCGATATTAATAACATTTAATATATTTCATATATTTCATATATCTAATATATTTAATATATCTAACAATAATACATTTAAAATTATTTAATATATTTAAAATTATCTAATACAACCTAATATAAAAACATTGATATACAACCTAAGTATCAATAATACATTAATACAACCTAATATACATGTCATACAACCTAATATATATACATGTCATATAACCTAATATACATTTAATATATTTAAATTTCATACAACCTAATCAATCAATACAAATACAAATTAATATACATTTAATACATGCCAATCAAAATCAAGATCTCAAACCCCAACTATAACAATATACATGTTCCAAATTTCCTAGTAAGTTCCCTATACCTAAAAGCAATGGAAAAGAAAGTTAAATCAAACAAATCATACCCAAACCAACTTCAATCATTATAGATTCAATCAGAGTCCATATTCAATCATTACAGGTATCAATTAATAGCCAATATATATAATATCTCATTTAGAGAAACAAACCTCGATCATGTGGCAGAGATGGTGGAGGTTGCATAGTGGCAACGGCAATGTCAAACAGCGATAATGTCGGTGGTGTGCAGTGGCTGGCGAGAGACAGTGCTACAGTGGCGGTGGTGGTGGTGCCTAGCTGTGGTGCGCGATGGCTGGTGGCCGCACCGGATAATAAGGAGTGGGGGTGGTGGTGGCCGCGACGGACATAGGGAGAAAGGAGAGAGAGAGAGAAAGACAATGTGTGGTGGCAGGGGAAGTGGTGTAGTGGCTGGAGACAGGAAGGAAAAGAGATGAGGGTTTTAAGGTGTGGTGGCTAGAGTTCCACAGAAGGAGAGATGAGAGAGATAGAAAATGAACATTGAAGGGGAGAATGTCGCGTTTTGCTTCATAATGCAGGTTACCGATGACTTTGTTTCAGTTACCGATAGCCCCAGCTCATCGGAAAACTCAACGGTCACACGTGGCCTTACCGATGACCACGTTTTCAACTACCGACGGCCTAACCTCAATGATCAATTGACAATTGGGGTTACCGACGGGCTAGGGTAGTCGATATTTGAAAACATGGTAGGAATCTAAAAGGCAACAAATTCGCTGAAGGGAAATGTCGTCGGTACACTTTTCTGACGGGCGTGGCCGTCAGTAATTTTCTGCAGATAACTGGTTAGGCATACTGACGGCTAAGGCCATCGGAAAGTGTCTCTTTTTGCAACGGGCTTTAGGCCGTCAGTAAAAGGCTGTCGGTATGGCCAATTTTTCTTGTAATGCTAGTTCAATTGACAGTGTAATGTTGTTGTTATTGATTATCCAAGAAAATTAGGTTCTGGGTTATTAAATTAATGACTAAATTATAATTTTAATCCTTTGTGTTTATTTTAGGTTTCACTTTGGTACTTTATGTATTAATAGTTCCGAATTGGTCTATTAGATATAAAAGTTTTACCAATATGGTATCTTTTGTTTTTAATTAGTTCCGAAATTGTTCCTTATATTACAAAAATTATACCAATGTGATCCCTTTTATGCCTCTATTTTGCAAAAAAAAAATGTACCACATTGGTATAATTTTTTTAACATAAGGGAACACTTCAAAACAAATGGACCACATTGGTGTAACCTTTACACATAAGGGACCAATTCGAAACAAATAATACATAAGAAACCAAACTGAAACCTAAAAAAAATATAAGGGACTAAAAATATAATTTAGCATAAATTAATTAAGATTTAATTACTGTGTAAGTCCCTGAACTATTTGGGAATTTATAAATAGGTCTCTGAACTAAAAAATTTGTAATTGGATCCATGAACTTTCAATATTTTGTAATTAGTCCCTGCATATTAATCGGGTCCCTAAATTTTTAAATAATTTTTAATTAGGTCCCTGAATTTTTAAATAATTTGTAGTTAGGTCTCTACGTTCAGGGATCCGATTACAAATTATCTAAAGGTTTAGGTACTTAATTGAAAATTATTTAAAAGTTTACGGTACAAATTTTTTTAAGTTAAAGATCTATTTAAGAATTCTCAAATAATTCAAGGACCTACTGAGTAATTAATCTATTAATTAATTATTATCTTTAGGATGTGGTAAGGATTGAAAAATTAAATAGAACTCGATCTGAAAAAATGATACTAATAATGGAGTAATCGATATTCGCACCGATTGCTCAATCCGATATCGAATCGAATATTAACTCAATATTGGACCCAAAGCTGGAAGGCTCGGTCCAAATCTCTTTCACATTTCCCTTTCTTTAATTTGAATTTTACAATTTCAATCTAAATATTTCAATTAACTAATCAATATTTTTACCCATGTATCTTTTTTCTTCATACTCACTTCACATTTTAAAAGGGATAAAACTTATACACAGTTCATTGTGTCTAGTTTTTATTGTTCTCCAATCACAATTCAACACATGAATTATATATGCAATAGTAAAAGTAAGATTATTTTAAATTTAAATTTAAGTAAACAATTTCATCTGCATGACGTGTTATAATTAGTGAGCAGCACAAACAGAACCTATTAAATATCACTTAAGTATTTTCCCTCGTTGATACCGTTGCTGGAAACTACACTAATACACACTTCACTTTGCTTCTTCTTCCTCTTTTAAGACACGATAGTTGTCTATCTTCCATTGTTCTGCTTTCATCTTCATTTCTTTTCATGAAAGCTTTGCTTTCATACTTTCTTCCTTCTCCATACTTTAAACTCACAAGTTTTCCTCTTAAGCATCATTTTTTCCTCCTTTGAAGTAGATGTACCCATGGGCAAACGGGCTTAGCCGCTCAAGGGAAAATATTATAAGGGGCAATTTTTTTAAGTATAGACACTACTAGAAATTTCGCTATTTCCTGCGAATTTTCTTGCAGAAAAATATCCGCAGGAAATTTCTACGAATTTTACTGTGATTTTATGAAATACAGAGAATTTTTTTGCAGACTAAAATTCGCAGGTAAGGTCGCAGAAATATTTTACATTTGCTGCAGATTTAGCTACAAAAATAAATTCAAAGAAAAGTTATAGTTTTTCCTACGGAATTTACTGTCAAATCGACTCTGCTAAAGAATTTTGCAGCAAAATCCCCAAGAAAGAAGGTCTGATAGAGAACCCACGAGATTCGTAGGAAAATCTGCAAGTAACGTTGCTGCCGATTAGAGATCCGCAGCAAAATTAGACTTTTTTTTTGAAAAAAAAAAGTTAAAATAAACATTCAATTAGAAAGGAGGTCTGCGAGGAAGCAGAATAGCGCAATAGGTTCCCAAACACATACTCATCGTCACTCATGACCTCATTCTCTATTCTTAATCTCACTCACGACAGAAAGAGGTCACTCTCGTTTCGCAACTGGAGCTTCTGGCTGGGACCTCGGTGCGTATCTTTCTCTCCAATCTCGGTGCATTAATCTCTCTAATTCCAAGAAATTCATTTCGGTGAAAACAGAACTCGCATGCGATCTTAATCTTTGAATTTCTCAAGTTTCAAGATTTCTCAGATTTGAACGGATCTTCTCACTTCGCGTCTTCTCAGATTTGAACCCTAAACTGTATGCTTTGCATTTCTCTGCTTCGCATCTCCCTGCTTCACATTTCACTCCTTCGCATTTCTCATTCATTTTTGAGCTTCACATCTTAGGGTTACTGTTGTTGTTTTGATTAGGTGAAGAAGCTTCATGATCTGAAATTAGGTAAAACCAAGAATTCCGGGGGTTTATCTGATTAACAAGATTTTCATCCGCAGCTCAATCGTTCTTAGAAGAAGGTACTTCACATTTCTCATTTCATTTGTGATTCAATGAATTTGTTTGTTATACATGGATGCTTTAACTGTGGTTGCTCTTTTTAGTTCCTGTTTTGAGAGTGTTGCAGCTTTTTAAGTGATTCAATGAATTTTTTGTCTTCATTTGGAATTTCATGATAGTAATTGAAGTTGGATGTGCTATCAGAATACTTAGTTGTCTTCATTTAGAATTTTTTGTCTTCATTTGAAATATATGGAAATTGATTGTTCTTTGGCTCTGCTATCAGAATACATAAGTTAATTTGGTTTTCTATAGAACTGAAACTTTAGTTTAGATTCATTTGCAATTGCTTTGTTTTGTGTGTGTGTGTGTGTGTGTGTGTTAAGACATTATATGAAATAAGTATATTTACAAGATGACTTGGAAGAGTCTATGAATAACACAAAGAACCCCTTTACCTTTATTCTCAGAACTGATTTTTTATCTAAAGAATACTTCCAGGAAATTGCAGATGCAATGAGTGTAGGAGATTTTGTTTAAAGGGTTGAATCTAAAAATGTGGCTCCACTTGACTCCCTGAATAGTTTAAGCACCCGATAGCTTGGAGTTCCATAAACTTGATGAGAATCAAATACAATTGCATATGGATTCCACCTAACCATAGAAATAAAATAATGCTTATACTATTTTTTTTATATGCTTATTTTTATAGCTCTTTACATTCATGGTCATGGGAATTGAAATTCTTAATTTCTCTCAATTTTTTTAGGATGGAACAGGTCTTCAGTTCAAGTCCGTGACAACAGGGAAATATCTGTGTGCAGAGTCGAGGGGAAGGAGCTATCCTTGTTGCAAACTGCACATCTGCTTCGAGTTGGGAAAAATTTAGAGTCAGCTATCCTAATTACTATTTATTCATCAATTAGAACTGATTTTGGATTGAAAAAAGGTTATGTTGGATTAATTCTCTTTAGTATTGTGCAGTTGTGGAGGATAAACGATGACACTTTCAGATTCAGGATTTTTAACAAACAGTTTGTGGGATTAAATGGGATTAACGTAGTTGCTATAACTAATACTTCCACTGATTGTGGAGAAGATTGTTGATGATTGGCAGGTCCGGAAACAAACATTTTATAAACAAACAGGATTGGGGGAGGATGAAGTATATGGGCAAGAGCTGGAGCAATTACTTCTACAGTAGTGTCCAGATGATCAGGAGTATAATCAAGATTAATGTAGACAAACAACTGAAACGTAGTTTCTTATGTAATTATATTAGTTTATAACGTTGTTTGGATTGTAGGGAATTTCAAAGAAGCATCGCATTTTTTTTTGAGGAATTAAAGCCCTTGTATCGTAAAATAGCTTTTATTCGAATACTTAAACACAAGTTATACAAAATTTAGAATATGTTAGTAGACTTTTCCCCGCCTTTTCCATATGGTATAACACTGTTTATTAGGTTTTCCTTCTTGAATGATACATTATTTTGCTTAATTTGGTTGTTTAATTTGGTTTACTCCACTGTTACATGTTTCTCGTTTGAATGAGGAAATGAGTAAACCAAGAATACTAGTAGCCAAAAAAAAAAATTACCTGCAAATTTTGTTGCGTGTTTCGATTTGCTGCAGATTTTTCCGCATGAAATTTCAAAAATTGGAATTTTATCCCTGAACCCGTTGCTGCGGATTTTATGGCTTTTGCTGCGGATTTAAGAATCTGTAGGAAACGATTTCCCATGAAGCTTTTACCTGGGAACCTGAATCTGCAAGAAAATCCGCAGGAAACGCGCGAATTCCAGTAGTGAGATGCTAAGACATTTATGTTCTTTGGGGGAAGTTCACCCATGTGGAGATATACCTAGTTTCACACTTGCTTGCAAGAATCAGTGAGTAACAACAACAAATAGAACAACACAAATACATAAGGGGTACCAAGATTTTTAATGTGAAAAACCCCTCAAAACAAGGGTAAAACTCATGGATTGTCCACAATACAAACAGCAACTCCATTATAATCAAATAAAAGTATACAAACGAATATCAAACTGGTGCAAAAACCGTGATTACAACTAGTCAAAAAAACCAACCACTAATGCTCACAAATGAGAAATAAGAAGATGAAAGTCAATAAAAAAAATAGAGCTATTATGCGAATATAATATCTCAAAAACCATGTGTCCTGGTTTTGTTGATCAAATTTTAGCCCGATCTAACGATGAACGCATCTGCAATTGCAATTTTATGGTGAATGTCTTGTGAGTATGCGAGTTGGGCTTTTCCCTTGTCTTTTCACTTGTTGGATATTGTTCTCTCAATAGAATGATCTCTACATCCCTAGTTTGACCTCTATCCACTTAGAAAAGTGATAATTCAATATTTTGAGTGATTTATATGGGGCATCTACTTACTAAATAACCTTCTTTTATGGTTTTGATCACTATTTCTCATCCATTTTCATTTAATTTTTGCAGAATTAATTTGGAGAAGAGAAAAATTGTAGAACGGTACAAAATGGAGAGAATTTGATGCAAAAAGGACAAGTTTTGAAGTTACTGCAATATGCAAAGGCTTTACACACAATTACGCAAGGCCCTACATCAAGAAAAATGGATCCCAACCACGTTTTGGGCTGCACGACCTGCATAAACATGCAGCAGGACTGCGTAGAGGTGCGCAAACGTGTAAAAGTTATGATAAAAATACACGCCCTTGCTTCATTTCGAGAAACACACTGCAAAAGATGAGCACGACTGTATAAATGCATGCTGAAGGCCAATCTGCCACTTTTAAATATGTAAGGTTGTGCAGGCCTATATAGAGGTCATGCAGATGCGCGGTTTTAACCTAATTTGAGAGTTTTCTGTAAATAGGAAGCTTCCATCATCAGAAAGAGGATCTGGGAAAAACCCTCTTTTGGAGACCCTTGGCCTTGGACTTTTGACCTTGGACCTGACTTTGTTGAGAACTATTCTTGAGGCACTAGAGAAGGTTCCCGGAGGATTTCTTGAAGGTCCAACCATAGATCAACAAGTGTGACTGTCTCCAGGTTTTTAGTTTATGATTGCTTTCAATGGGATTTGTAGAACTTTGTTATACTATATTTACCATGACTATGAGTAGCTAAATTTTATCTTAGAGTTAGGTGGATCTTATGCCTTACGCTTTGAACATTTATTAATTATGAAGTAGTTTGTAATTTTCGTCTATTAGTTAAATTATTCTTTGTGTTTAAATCCTTATAAGGGGTAGCTAACCAATAACAAGTTAAGTAATTGATTAGGTAATCTCACCACAGTTAATTAACAGAACTCATGGACTAATTGGTAAGCAAGAATTGGATTGATCATAACCCAATTCCATTATTTCAAACAGTAGTTTAATTGACGAACTTTCAGTACCTTAATGCTTTCCTTAACTGTTGTCTTACATGATATATGAGGATAATTGATTAAGGATAAGACTATTGCTATTGCATTGACCATAACAAGTAGTAATAATATTAGAGTAAGTGATTGATAACAAATAGGAAACTCAAACTATTGAGTAATTGGTAATATTTAGAATATTGGAATCGGTGAAACCGGTGACCCTAAGCTTCCCACTAATTGAACATTTCTCTCATGTTACTTGTTTTATTACTTTAATTTGCAAATTGATATCGATCTCACAATTATTTTCAAACCTCGATTATCTAGATAACATAAGGATATTAATCGAACTAATAGTTTCCGGTAGTCCCTATGGGTACGATACCTGGAGTCCCAAATACCCCACTTTATTAATTCTGCAATAAGGTGCACTTATCTTTGAAGCAGCAACAAGCAAAACATGAAAATGAGCTTGTACATTTGGGCCTTTCTCCATATAGGAAGGAAACCCAAAACCCAACATATCCTTCTTACGACTATGTAGATATGGTCGCCAACCTAGCGATATGACAAGTTTCATACTTTCCTCTTGATAATGTTTTAGTCATCATATCAACATCATTATAATCAATGTGAATTATTGCCAACTCCAACAACTTTGCATCTGAATCATCACACCTCACTTCACTATATATGTTTGGAACTTGCATCAAAGGTTGGATTCTTACCATGATGAATAGAATTTTGACTATTAACAAACAACAAATATTTGTCCTAACCAAAACCTAGCTCCTAGAAGAATTTCATCACCCATAGAAACTCCTTGCATGCTTCTATAATGGCAACAAACTTTGTCTCTATAGTAGATAATGCTACACACTTTTGCAACTTAGACTGACAAGCCACAGCCATTCCGACAAATTAATCATATAGCCCGAAGTAGACTTCATAGAATCAATGTGTTTTGCCATATCCAAGTTTGAGTATCCCACCAAAGTAGGCTTATCACCTCCAAAACAAAAGCCCCATACCAACAGTTCCACAAAGATTCCTAAACATTTATTTCACATTATTCTAATGCTCTCTACCTAGGTTTGATTAATCTACTGATTGTACCAAAAACATGTGCTACATTTAGCTTTATGCACACCATTGCATACATCAAACTACCACAACAGTTACATAAGGAACCCATTTTGTATCTAGTTTCTTAGCTTCATTAGAAGGTCTTTGTTTTTACCACTTTAGCATTTTCCATCTGGAATCTCTACAACACCCTTTTAATATAATCTTCTTCTTCTTCTTCTTCTTCTTCTTCTTCTTCTTCTTTATATCCCACATGATTCTCATACCTAGAATATGTTTAACAGCTCCCATGTACTTCGTGGCAAATGATTCGCCCAATTGCTTCTTCAACATATCATTCTTGGAAACATTTTTCCCAACAGTAAGAATGTCATCAACATATATTAATAGGATATGAAGTCATCATAAAAATACTTTTTAACAAAGACAACGGTCAAAAGTATTCTCCTTATTGCATTAATCCTATATAACAGGCTCAAACTTCTTAATACCGCTACATCGAAACCTACTTAAAACCATATAGGCTCTTTCTCAACCTACACACATAGTCTTCCTTGCCTTTAAATTAAAAGCCACCAGGTTGTTCCATGTAAATCTCATTCTACAAAACACCATGAAGGATAGTTGTTTTCATTTGCTCTTTCTCTAAATCAAGAATAGCAGCTAAACTAAACACGATTCTAATGGACGACATTTTTACCACAGGTGAGAAAATCTCATTAAAATCAAGACACTTTCTTTTATTGAAGCCTTTCATGACTAATCTAGCTTTATACCTCAGAGAAATTGAATTAATCTCATGTCTCATCTTATTAATCCACCTATTTTCGAAGGTTCTTTACCTTTAGAAAACTTCACCAAAAGGATTTCATCTCGTCTAGCACTACATTCAATCACTTTTGTTTTTCTTCACTATTCATGGCCTCTTTAAAACACTCAAGTTCTCCCCCACCAGTCAAGGTCACATACTCATTCGAAGGATACCTTATAGATTGTTGTATTTTCCTGTTAGACCTTTTGAGTTGGTCTTGAGATAGTTTGGGAGCATTACCATGATTTCCATTCTATGACATCTTGTGTTTATCTTCATTATCACTAGTTAAAACATCTAACTCATCTCCAAGTTGTTGAAAATCAGCATAATCATGTTTCTTATCATTTTGAACATTACTCTTAACAATATCCAAAACAGGAAACTGTATTGGATCAACATCACTACTATCTTTCTTGGGTGTAGTCTTCTCCAACTTATCAATGTCTTCAATGGTTTGGTCTTCCATGAGATCCACATCATAACTTTAATTAAGATTTTTCTGAACATGATCATATAATCTATAACCAAATTCATCTTAAATATAATCGATAAATATGTGTTGCCTTGTCTTTGCATCCAACTTGGATCTTTCATCCTTTGGAACATGTACAAAAGCCTTGAAACCAAAGACTCTCAACTGATCTTACCTAATATTCTTGCCAAACCAATTTTCATTTGAGACTTCATTGTTCAAAGCAACTATAGGACTGAGATAATACATACACCACTAAAATTCCTCACCAAGAAATGTTGAGGATACTTAGCTTCAGAGAGCATACACCTCATTCTCTGAATCAATGTTTTATTCATACTTTCTGCTAAACCATTCAGTTGATGAGGGGTTTTAGGAGAAGTATTTTCATTTGCAATACCCTTCTGTTTTCAATAGACATCAATGGGTCCACGATACTCAACACTATTGTCAGCATGAATGTATTTCAGCTTCTTACCTCACTATCTCTCGACTGAAGCCTAAAACTGTTGGAGTTTCAAAAGGAACAATTTTAATTTTCAGAATCGAAAAATCCTCTTGAGCGAAAAAAATCATTTCACATGGACCATGTCATTGCCAAGAATCACAAAGATAAGGTCAGAGATTACCCTTGAAGTGTGTTTTACCATCACCAAGACGTCAAGTGTCGTCTTTCTACTTAGTCTATGCAAGCATTTGCCGAAGCTGGGGTGCCAATGCTAGTTGGCTTCTCCACTGTACTTAGACTCCTCCTACTCACCTTAGGGAAAGGTAGCCTCCAAAAATGATAATGCTCCTTTTTCCCTTAAATAAGTGAGTGACCTAAGCCTTACTGGGTGAAGCCGAATAACCTTGCCCATTTAATTAAATCTCATTTAATTAAATTCTTGTGTTAATTAAATTAAAACTCACTTCATTCAATTAACATGTTGACTTAAATTAAATCATAATTAATTTAATCAACTATTGACTTAAATCAAATCCCATTTAATTTAGTCAACTACCAAGTGCTTTGATAAACCACTCTTTGGGTGTGACTCTCATTGGTTCCCACTAGATTGGTCATGATATTAAATACTATATCAATATTAAATATTCAATATAATATTAAATATCACAGAAAGTGGTTGACATCTAGCAATACGTTACTGCCACCCTGCATATAAAATATGGTAATACGATAAGAACCTTGTTGCAACCATGTACACTTGAAGCTTATGTCCCATCGTCCATATGTCCTAATTGAACATGAGACACCAATGTGTAATCCTCGTTATGTCGAATCGCCTGTTCCTGAATCCCCAAGTAGACGTGTAATCTCGATGGGCTCAATATCACATAGTGACTCATTCCTTGCATGGCCATGCAATATTTCGCGTCTCACTTTATCGAGTGTCCTATACATTACTCATGTTATGAGGAGGGACAAATCATTTCAACATCACTTACATCCCTCAACATGATTCATTGTAAGCCTAAGTACTACCTTTATGAGCATTATGCATCCTGTAACAGATGACGTTTGATAACATCAAAGTCTACAACTCCACATATTAGGAATCATAGTCACTTCAAGTCAAAAAACTTATCTACTATGGTCGACATGAGGAACGCTTATGACACTTACATAACTATTTTGGTGCATCCTCATAGCAGATTAATCTGGCATAAATATCTCGTATCTTATACATGTGTGTTGACTTGATATCCCATATCCACGACCCGTGAGATGTGGTCATAAGTCACCCACACAATAGTCTCTATGCATTATTGATATCCTTATTAACAATAATACACGACTACGAATACTTTAAGGTTAGTGTTCTGTAGTTCAATGACAAGCATCTCAGATTGAGGTGAAGTATGTTGTACTTTCCTTAGCAACTCCTCATTAAGCGCACTACGTACCATTTTCCATTTATGAAGAAGCAACATTATTAGGGTATGAACTTGTGATAGAAACATGAAATATCTCCAAATCTCAGTTAAAGATACTACTAGCAGTAGTCCCAAGGCTCATCAATAAACTAGATACTCATTCCTAACAATTGATTAAGGAGCATTTGAAATTCATTCATGGGATATGAAATGGGAGTCCCCTCCTTGTACCATAAACTTATAAAGCTCTTCATATTTATTGACTTGAGCATTAGAGTGACTTTACAAACACTTAACCCCGCTCTTTGTTGCTCTCCACCCTACAAGGTAGCAACTTAGCTTTCTCAGGAGGTGACCTATTGCGATTTGGATTCAAACTGAATTACTAGGATGAAATAATTTGGGGAAACTGAAGAATTTGTTAAGACTCTAGTGTGATTTCACGATGAGATATAAAACTATTATGTTTAGATTTTCTTTTATTTCATTATTTAAATAACAAAGTATCAATGTACAAGTAATTATATGTTCATCAGTCATATGAAATTTCAATTGGGAAAGTTTTTTAGATTGGTTGTTATTGTTATGTCTTTCTTTAGCCAAGTGGCTATTGGTTTCAAATGTTGTTGTTTTCATTTGTTATCTTGCTCACAAAGCTTGATAAGTATAACCAAACATAAAAACAAAGGTGATCCTCTATCAATATCAATATAGAAAAAAACTATCAACAAAATACTAAACTATCCATTTTTAAAATATTGACACGTCATCAATTTTAAGGGTAAAATAGTCAATCTAACTTCACTTATTCCCTCAACTTCTTCTCTCTCTTCTCTCTTCTGAAATTTCAAAAATTTTATCTCTCTCTTCCTTCCACTTTTTGAGTTCACTTTTTTTTCCTCTATTATTTTTTATTTTTTAATTTTAAAATTTTAATTTTTAATTATTAATTTTTTATTTCCAATTTTTTAATTCTTTTACTTTTTAATTTCCTTATTTATATTTTAATCAATATCAACATAGAAAAACAGACTACTAACAAAAATACTAAACTACCAATTTTTAAAATATTGACCGTCATCAATTTTAAGGGTAGAACAATCAATCTAACTTCACTTCTTCCCTCCATTTCTTCTCTCTTCTCAAATTTCAAAAGCTTTTATCTCTCTCTTCCCTCCACTTTTTGAGTTCACTTTTTTCTCTCTTCATTTTTAAATTTTTATTTTTTCATTTTTATTTTTTATTTCTGATTTTTTTAATTATTTTATTTTTTAATTTCTTTATTTATATTTTAATATTTTATATTCTGATTTTATTTTTTTAATTTGTTTAGTGTAATTTTCATATTTTCCTTAATTTTAATTTTTTTTATATTTTATCTTTATAATTTTTTTATTATTTATAAATTATTATTTTGTTTTTAAGTCTCAATGGGAAAACATTATATATTATTGGTATAATTTTTGTCTCTGATCACACATTATTTTTCTTTTGATTCTCAACAGGGAAAGCATTACATGTTATTGATATAAAAGATTACTTTTCTTTTGCGCCTAGATGGAGAAACATAACGTGTTGACGGTATAATTTTATCGTCTTTGAGCATATATTATATTTTATAAATGCTTTACTATTTTATAAATGATTATTTTACTTTTGTGTCCCTACAGAGTTTTGTTATTTACAATTTAATTTTTCTTTTTTTCCTAATATTTTTCATTTTTTTAAATTTTATTTCAATTTCTTTAAACACGTATCAAATTTTATAAATGTTGTTATAATTTCTTTATGAGAAAACCCTAAATGATTATTTTTGTGTTTAATTTCTAAATTTTTTTATAATTTGTTATTTTTTAATTTATTTTTATATTTTTTGATATTTTGATTAATAAAAGTCTTTATTATTTATAAATTATTATTTTGAGTTTAAGTCTTCGTGGAAAAATATTACATATTTTTTGTGTAATATCATTTTTTTATTTAAGTTTTTTAGTGTCCTTTTTATTTTTTATGTTATGATTTTTTTTTTATTTGTAAATTTTTTTACTTATTAATTTTCCTATTTTCTTATATTTATACATTTAATATTTTGACCGATTTTTTATATGTTGTCATTATAAGTGTCTTTAATATTTATAATAGAATATTTATAGATTATTTTACTTTAAATTCTCGACGAGAGAAACATTACATATCGTCGGTATAAATGATTACTTTTCTTTTTGTGTACCTGTAACATCCCAATTTTTAAGAAAAGTGATTTTAACAATAAAATCCTGAATACTTAAGATAAGTCATAGAGATTGATCGCCTCAATGATTTACTGAGAGTACGTGGAATTATTTTGACTTATTTTGAATAATTTATTTATTATAAATATTATTATTCATGATGTCAATTCGAATTAATTGACAGCGTAGACGTATGCTGCTTTTAAAGAGAATTCATCAATTATACTTATTCTAAGTTTTCTGCGTGACGCGGTAACGCGTATTTTTGTTGACTACGAAATTGATTGAATTAAACCAAGATGAAATTAAATTTAAGAATTAATATTTAATATTAATTCATGGTTCGAAAATCGTCAAAAAAACTCTAACGAAGTTTCGTCGCGTTTCAAATTGCCAGGTAAATTTTATCTGCATTAAAATTTAAAACGAACTCCGAATTCGATGAAAATCGAAACGTAAATTGTTGTGATTATTTTTTAGTGTTTTTACTTGTTTTATTATTGATGATAGTTAAATGGGAGTTAATTGGTTTAATTTTAATAAATCATTGTCTACTCCACCATACACCACACTTATATGTTCCCCACCCTAGCACTCTCCCTATTCCCTTTTATTCTTTCCTGCGTGAGAAAGAAGCAGAGTTGGAAAAGTGAAAAAAAAAAAGAAAGAAAGGGAAACGAGGGACAGGGGAGGAAAAGAGAAGAGAAGGGGAAGAAGGAAAAGGAGGGAGGCCCGCGATGGAGGAAGGGGGAGCATGGACGCAGCCGCGGCGGCCTGAGGGTGGAGGTTCGGGGTGGTGGCGCCAAGAAGCAGAGCCACGAGCGAGAGAGGAGGAAGAAGAAGCAGGATAGACCGAGAAAGAGTCCGCGAGAGAGGGAGAGAGAGAGGCAGCTTGAGGGAGAGACAGAGTAGGAGGGGGGCCGAATCAGAGGAAGAATTGGAGCTAAGTTCTTGAATGAGAGGTTTGAACCAAATCATTTTTTTCCTTGTTCTTTCTTAGCAGAAACCGTCGGGGTGTTTGGGTGTGTGTGGTATTGATTTTGTTGCTTAATGCTTGTTTTATATCTTGTTATATGATTGATCATGATGATGGAAAAAGATGAACACATAAATCCCCCAAATTTGGAACCCTAGGGCGCTACACCTAATGGAAAGGGGTTGTGAGTTTTTTCATGTGATTCATGCAATTGGTTAGTGATTCATGCTTCTTAGGAAATTCTAGTGTTGTTGTTGTTGTAAAGATTGGATTTGAAACTTGGGTTGAGTAATTTTTATTGAAACCCTTGATTTTTGAATTTGGAATTGGCCATGAATTATGTTTTGTTTTGGGTAGTGAATTGTTGTTTGATGAGGGAAAGGAATTGATCCAATGGTGTTGTTTAATTAGTTTGAAGTTTTGCAAATTGTTTGGAAGATGGGTGTGTAGGCCGAGAGCTCCTCAAGCTTGAGAGGCAAATATTTTTGTGTTCCTAGCTTTAAATTAGTTGTATTTGTATGTTGTAGAAGTTTGGGGAATTATGGAAGTGATGGGATTGAAATTAGAGTTGTGTTGATTTTAAGGGCGATGAAACAATTAAGGTGAAAAGGACTTTTTGAGGTCCTAGACACCAATTGGAGCCTTGATTTGTGTATATGGAGAAAAAGAATTTGATAAAACGATGTGGTCTTAATTTTAAAATAACTAAGCGTAGTATTTTGAAAAATGGTTGGAAAAGAATTTAGATTGAATTTGATTTGTTTGGAAGATGTTTTGATTGTGAAAGACTATGATACACTAAGGTGCAAAGGGATTTCATTATCCCAAGACCTAGTGGAGCCTTGAATGGAATACGGTTTTGTGTCTCAAGTTTCAAGAAGGAAGAATTAGTCTTTGAAATATTATCTTTTAACTTTGTGCGCTATTTCAAGTAAGCCTTAGCTTTTAAAAGTTGTTAGTTTAGGGTGCTTTTTATTTCAAGTGTATGTGGTCATTCGAATAGGTTTTTTGGGTTTGAGAACCTAGGAAGTTAGAGTTAGTGAATGCTTAGGTTGCGCTAAGTCTGCTTCATGTGTTAGGCTCTGAGTGATCCGAGATCGTGCAGGGCGCTTCACATTCTAGAGTTAGTGTTTATGTATTTATGCGTAAAGGCGCTTCACATTCTAGAGTTATTGTTTATGTATTTATGCGTAAGGGCGCTTCACATTTAATACTTTTCATAGTATGTTAGCGTAAGGGCACTTCTAGACATCGTAGGCTTTTATTATTGTATGTCCTTGTGTAAGGGCAATTTTTAGATACGAATTTAATTTCAAGTGTTCATGCGAAGAAGTCTGAGAACCTAAGGGTTCGAAGTGAGGGTCTTGTACCTTTTCGCTTTATTTTTGTTATATATGCTTATTATTTAGTGGGCTTGTCTGCAAGTGGTTGGCAGCTGTCCCCAACCCCCCACACTTGTTTGTTCCTCTCTGTGAACTCCATCGAGTTGCAGAGGGATGGATTCTATGATTTGATTGTCGACTGTTGTTGTTGAGCTGTGCAACTATTTAATATGAGATTGAATGCATGTTGCGAATTGCGTATTGCTTGTTGAATTGCGTTCTCCATGCAAACTGCTTTTATTACTTAAGTTGTTGGATTGCGTTTCTTCATATTAAGCATGCTCTTATTATTTGATATGCGGTCGAATAATCTTGTGTATAACTCTTTGAATATCGTATGCGGCGAATTGTTCATCGAGTCTGAGAGCATTATCGAGTCGTCGAGACGTTTTTGAGCTGTGAGCCGGACAACTGAGGGTGCTAGGTCCCCTTTGTTCATGGTGGATTAGCTAGGCGTCGCAGCGTAGGAACCGGGGCTGCTTACCTAGGGAGAAGCGAAAGATCCCAAGGCTACGGCTGGTATGTCAGTTGATGGATTTGCGTCTGCTTTCCAGAAAAATTGTCGAGTCGAGAGAAAATGAGTCGTGAGATGAGTCATGAGAGAGTCTTGAGTTGTATCTTGAGAACTGTGCATATTGTTGTTTGCCTATTATCACGATTTGTTATTTCCTGTAATATGTTGTGTTATTACATACTTTGTTGTCGAATAGGCGTATCTGCTCTTTATTTTTAAGAAGTTGACCCTTGTCAGTGGTTCTGTCAATTAATGATTGTAACCCAGATGGCGAAGCAAGCAGAGGATTGGAACTGCAAGGAGGAGCAGCTGTAGATGGTCATTTAGCTTGACTTGTACTATGTTGAAGAGTCTACTAGCAGTCTAGTAAGGAACGTATTGTGTCGACCAGCTATAGAATAATTGTTGTTGTTCAGTATTGTAATAAATGTCTGTCATGTTTCAAGATATGTATTGTTAGACGTGAATTGATGGAACATTTGAATGTGGTCATGTAATGTCTTAAATTATTTTCCGCCATGTTTCTAAAAGTCGCTGTGATGCTCTGACTGCTTCTTTAAAGAATTTAAAAAATATATATATATATATAGGACCACATTTCTCGAAAACCCTATGAGCAGAGTATTCCACCTTTCGGAAACATGTCAACTTTTGTCAGAATGTTCACTTAGTAGCACTCCAGAAACAGGGTGTTACAATACCGACGGAGAAACATTAGATATTGTTGGTACATATTTATTGTCTTTGACCACGTATCAATTTTATAAATGTCTTTATTATTTATAAATTATTACTTTACTTTTAAGTTTCGACTAGGAAACATTACACATCGGCATAATTTTATCGTCCTTGAGCATGCATCAAATTTTATAATTGTTTTATTATTTATAAATGATTCTTTTACTTTTGAGTCACTACAAGGATTTTTTTATATTTTATTTTTTCTATTTTTCCTATATTTCTATTATTTTTGGAATTTTTTGAATTTTTTTATTTTTTCAGTATTTTTATTTCATTGTCTTTAAGCACGTATCAAATTTTTTAAATATGTTTATAATTTCTTTATAGAAAACCCTAAATAATTACTTTTGAGTCCATCAAAAAAAATATTATATGTTGTCGGTATAATTTTTTTTTTGTCTTTGAGCACATATCAATTTTGTAAATATCTTTATTATTTATAAATGAATATTTTACTCAGGAGTTCTGATGGGAAAACATTACATGTTATCTATATAATTTTATTATATTTTATCTCATAACAATTTTATAAATCTTCTTATTATTTATAAATGATTATCTTACTCTTGCGTCATGACGGTGAAACATTACATGTTTACTTTCGCTCTTTCTGCAGTTTCTCTTTATTACTTTATTTCATATTGTGTTGTGTAAACTGAGCCAACGTCATTTCACTAATTGTTCTCATTCTCTTATATTTTGTTTAGAGTACTGTTTCTTTCCCATTCATCAGATTCTCACCCTTTCATCTTTATTCCTCTTTTGTTCTTGCTTCGGTGGTAAGGGGATGAAATGTTTTATAAATGTTTTTATTATTTGTAAGTGATTATTTTTCTTTTGCATCCCGACGGAAAAATATTAGATGTTATCGAAATAAATTTATTGTCTTTGAGAACATATCAATTTTATAAATGTCTTTATTATTTATAAATTAATTTTTTTAATATTTTTTGTGTTTTTATTTTTTATTTTTCTATTTTTCTTATATTTATATTTTTTATAATTGATTATTTTATTTTTGAGTCCCTACGGGATAACATTATATGTTATCGGTACAATTTCATTGTCTTTGAGCACATATCAAATTTATAAATCTTTTTATTATTAATAAATGATGATTATTTGCTTTTGAGTCTCGACGGGGAAACATTACATGTTATCGGTATAATTTTATTGTCCTTGAGTATATAACAATCTTATAAATCTCTTTATTATTTATAAATGATTATTTTTTGAGTAACGATGGGAAACATTACATGTTATCGGTATAATTTCATTGTCTTTGAGCACATAATAATGTTATAAATCTATTTATTACTTATAAATGATTATTTTGTTTTTGAGTCCCGACGGGGAAACATTATTGATATCAGTATAATTTTATTGTTTTTGAATATATATCAATTTTATATTTTTTTTAATTATTTATAAATGATTATTTTGCTTTGTGAATTCCGACGAAAAAACATAACATGTTAATATAATTTCATTGTCAGAGCACACAACAATTTTGTAAATCTCTTTATTATTTATAAATGATTATTTTAGTTTTAAATCTCGACGGGGAAACATTAAATATTGCCGATATATTTATTACTCTCAATCTTTTTGCATTTTTAGAAAACTAAAGGCTAAATTGCACTTTTCGTCCCTTAACTTTTTTTTAGTTTTCAATTTCGTCCCTTATCTATTTTACTTTTCATTTACGTCCCTTAAGTTACAAAGATTACGCTACGTTCGTCCCTTTTGTTTGTAATTTCTTTAAACAATAAAATCAAAATCATACTCCTATCAAAGTTCTTATTGATGAAGCAAAATGATAAATGGTAATGGAGCAAAATAACAGAGTATCAATGACAATGACATTGACCTATACACACACAATAAAGGGATTATAGACGGAGGGGACGGACGTAGTGTAACTTTCGTAAATTAAGGGACGTAAATAAAAAGTAAAATAGTTAAGGGACGAAATTGAAAACTAAAAAAAAAGTCAAGGGACAAAAAGTGCAATTTAGCCAAAACTAAAACTACTAAATATATTTGTCATAATTTAATATATTTTTTTACAGACAAATGTATTTCAAAAATACGTGAAAATAAAGTGACCTGTGCGAATGCATGAGTATCTTGCTAATTAATGTATAACTTCACCTTCTTATCATACAATACTATTTTGAATTTCTTTCTGATATTATGCCTTTGTAGCTGTTAATTGCTTGCCACTTTAAGATCCCTTTAATGGAAATATGACTTACTCATTGCTATTAGTCACTGCAAGAAAAACTAATGCAAGCGTCTTTACTAGTTATGATAGTTTATAGGATGGTTCTCATCATATTTATCGTATCATCAACAAGTTTAACTTTGAATGAATAAATTATATTTATGCCTCGTTCATTTATCTATTGATAGCTTAGTTGATATTCTGTCCCGAGAGCATAGTCTGATAGTAAAACATACGTAAGAGCTATGTAGACGTTAAGAGCATGGTTCGAACCAGTATTGCTCCACTTTCCCCTCCCCTTTTACCATATGTATTAGACAGAAAAAAAAAAGCTTAGCTGATATTCTTTCCTCAAAAAAAAAAAACGTAGTTGATATTCTAGGTTCAATTTGCCACTATGACATTGTGTGTTTCTTCTTAAAGCTTGGCTATGGATTATTTTCAAATTAGCTATGAATTAATTTCCTAGCTAATTATTAACTCATACTATGCTATGGCATTCATAGCTAATCCATATTTAATTCTTACTTAATTTAGTTAGTTAGAGATTAGCTAACTATGTTTCTTATGTGTTGCGTAAGGGTGTTCATGGGTTAGTTTGCTTCAGGTTTAGTATAAAGTACAATCCAAATCGATCATATTTAATGAATTGGTTTGCTTTAGATCTTTTAAATGTTTTGGCAAATCCAAACCACAACAACCTTATTAACAAACCAATAATATTTAATTGGACTGATATGATTTAGGTCTTCTCAATTTTTTCACCAAATTCAAACCAATTAAGACTAGGGTTGTTTCGCTCGAATCATTAGGTTAAAATAATAAAAACTCATTAATTTTTTGAAATTTTATCCTCACATATTATCTTTTTATATATAAAATTTTGAATTTTATATTATTACAAGGTAAAAAAAGTTTTTTTTAAAGATTCTAAATAATAATTAAATCAATTTGAAAACATTAAAAGGCTAACAATTTTATGATATGAATTTGACCTTTTAAAGGCTTACCTGTTTTTAAATCCTTATTAAGATTTACTTTTTTAAAAAAAAAATATCATGCAAAAGCATCACAATAATAACGGCGGCTGTCACCCTTATTAATATTTTCTTTTTAGCAAGACTTTTAAAATAAGTCACTTGCTTACTTCTAAATTTGTTAATCGGCCTAAGATTTTAAATAGGTCAGTAGGCCAAGGTTTTTACATAATAATTATATAATTTAAATATATTATAATAAAACAAAGACAATTATAATATTAATTATTATATTTATATTTACTATAATATGCCTATTTGTTTAGTAAACTATTTTAGATGATTTAAAACTTGACATTTTTAGTAGATAAATTTTTCAAAAAGATATTAGTAAATAAGTCTAAGTCAAATAAGAGCTAATGCAAGTCAAGTTATAGTTATCGGCGTGTCATTTGACCGATATTTCCCCTCTTTATCATTGAAAACTAGTTCTAAAACTTTACCATTGTTTTTTGAAAAAAAAGACCCTGTTATTGATTTTGGGATTTTAGAAGATGCAATAAAATCTTTGAGTGAAATTTCAAAATTAATATTGAGTGTTGAGGTTGCTGTGTCTTCTTATATTATAAAATCGATAATATATTGTTCAAAATAAATTGCCAGCAATACAAAAAGTTGTAGACAAAAATATTTTTGTTAGGCACAATCATAATTTCACTACAATTAGGATATTTATGTTCAGTAGGTTATTTTGCCAAAAAATGTTCATTAGGATAAATTACTCCGTGAGTCTTTTCAATTTTATTAAATTTTTAAATAGATGCTTATAATTTAAAAGTTTCTAATTAAATCTTTATGTTTTTATATTTTTTAAATAAATCCTCATCAGTTAATTATTCAGTTTCTATTAATTTTTAATAAGTAATAAGTATTTATTTAAGAATTTAGGTTAACTTTAAAAATCTTTTTTGATAAAAATTAAACATAAAAATATAATCCATAGATATCACCGTTAAATAAGTCTTATATTCAAAGTGAGTTCAACAAAAATTAATGATTAGCAAGAAAGTATGACTTATTTAAATTTTTTAAACACAAGGGACTTTGTTAAAAAATTAATTATCGAAACTTATTTAAAAATTTAATGAAATTATAAGTACTTACAGAATATTTAACTTTTATATTAAATAGAATTAGAGTATATTTTGTTTCTCAATAGAGAGAAATATAATTTTTAAGCTAAAAGAAGTAAAAATATAATTTAAGTATTTTTTTAAGAAATTCATGGTATCGGATTA
The DNA here is from genome assembly GCA_037113605.1 of Calophaca sinica. Taxonomy (NCBI): domain Eukaryota; kingdom Viridiplantae; phylum Streptophyta; class Magnoliopsida; order Fabales; family Fabaceae; genus Calophaca; species Calophaca sinica. The sequence goes on along the minus strand of CM073734.1, from coordinate 47,381,116 downwards.
TGATAAATAAAATTAAAATATAATTAATAAATTTGAATGGTATTTTATTTCTAAAAATCCCCTTTTCCATTTTTATGTAAACTTTTATTATAGATTTAATTTAAAGTTAAAAATATTTCATATATAAATTACTGCAATATAAAATTAAGTTTAATCAAAATTAATTTTACAAACTCACAAAGAAACACATATCATCTCAAATTAATTTTAATTGTTTGGAGGAATAAAAAAAGGCAAGAAAAGAAAGTTTTGGACCGGTTTAAAAAATACGTACCCCATATTTTTTTTATTTTTTTTGGTAAAAAGAGGACATACCCCGTATTCTTCCCCTCATTTCAAAACGGTCTCAAGCAAAGCAAATACTATTTATAAGCCTTTTCCTCCCCTCTGTGGCTCTAAACCTCTCTTCCAAATAAATCTTAAGACAAAAAGAGGTTTTGATAAATTTATCATTATAATAAATCAATTACACACACATTGATTGAACTGATATAAAATTATTATTTTATATGCTATCAATTATATTAATATATGTACGATATATAAAATATATTTTAAATAATATTTTTGGTATATTTTTAATATTCATATATTGTTTTAAATTAGAAATATTAAAAAATAAAAATGGATTTAAGTCTATTACTATTAAATAGTTTATTATTTTAAGTAATAATAAATGATTTTAAAAATATATTTTATGTTGTTTTTAGTTTAATAATATAAGATATTGAAATACTTAAATATATTTAATTTTATTATTTTTTATAATATATTTTTTAAAACAATGTTTTGAATAATATTTTAAATGTATTATTATTATTGTTATCATATGTATGTGAGAGAGAGAAAGAGAGATTAATATAACAATAAAATGATGATTTATATAAAATAAATTATATATATGTGTGTGTCAAAAGTACCTTGTAACACAGATTGAACCAAATTACACAATTTGAGAAGTATTTGGACTAAAATCGCCCATATATTAATGTAGAAAGACCAAAAGTGCAATTAAACATACATTAGTCAGATCATCAGTGAAACACCCCTCTATGCTTCACAAAACTAACTCTACTTTTATAGTGTTAAGCACATAATTAGCGATAATATCATCTACAATAGTAATGGAAATACGAGTTAATTTAAAACTGTTCACATACATGCATCATACACCAAAGGTACATCACATACATATATAAGATATATAGTCGTCATACATCATCAGAGTAACACGAAAAGCGAAAAATTAAACATAATGTTACACAGACAAAGGTAAAGCTAACCTAGCTACTTGTCCCCAAAATACCTCAAAACAAAACAAAAGAAACAAACACTCACTGGCCAACCCGACTGACTATCTCCTAAAGAAGAAACAAACCATCATCCACTGTCAGCCTCCTTCCTAGGTATACTCTGCCTCTGGTAGACTCGCAAACCGGGTGGGTTGGGACTCCTGAAAATGATGATACAACACCTCATAGCGTCCAACATCGAGTTGCGCACCTGCCTACGAGCTCCTCGAAGAAGAACCCCAATACGACTTTGTTCATGAAATTTGTTCATGAAAAGACTGGGGTGAAGTAGGCACAAGACAATCATGTGGAGACCACCACATCTCATCAAAAGGTAGGCATAAGATAATGTGGTAGTCACTTATGTGAACTCTCTCAGGTCCATCACTTAGGGTGTAGTAACAACTAACTAGTCCTATATACATAACAGTAAAAGTCGAGAAGTCTATTTGCCAATAGCGTCCTCCATCGTTGTGGAAGATAACTTCCACACTACTTTTGATCAGGTGTCTCACTGGGATCTGTAGTATCTAGTTGTCGGCATCGTCCTCTTCTTCTGGTCATAGTCTAAGTGTAGAACAAAGCAATAAAAATAACATAACATATGGAACAAGGGGATCAAATGTACTATACATCATGCTTAGGGAACAAAGAAATAAATAATAACATTTTAACATGTAATACAACAAACATAGGTACTTAATCAACCTCGAGACATTGTTCAATCATCATCAAAACTTTATTCTAGGGATCATTCTTATAAAAATCATGTCACTGTTTGTAATGTTCCGACTCTAATCGGAGAATTACTTGCTAAACTAACAGGAATTAACGTTAAACATGGGAAAAATTTTGTTTTGAATAATGAGAAATCAAAATAAATCCTTTGAAATAAATTACTGTGGCTAAATAAACTTTTGAATACACAAGGCATTCCCAAACAAATTCGATAATAACAGACTTTACAGCTTTCTAAAACCTTTCCACAAATTACATTTTTTTCCTTAAATAAACTATAGAATTAACATACAATCCTATATAGACTTATAACAGAAAAGGAAATACTTTTAGACTTTAAAAGACTCCGACTCATGATCCGGTACTCAAGGTCTCACGCGGCGGCAAGATCGAGCATTATGACTTGCTCTGGGCTTCTCCAAATGCTAGGTACCTGAAAACAATACCTCAAACATAGTGAGTTTACAAAACTCAGTAACATAGGACTAACATAAATCATTTTACCGTTGTTCTCAGCCATACTTGGTGTGCAAAGTATGGAAAACTCCTCTATACATAGATACAATTATCAACTGTGCTAAAACATTCAACCAAACACTCGTTCATAAACATCTCTAGCAAATATGACAATTTCATACATCAAGGATTGCTCGTGACAGCCGAGACGTATCATTTGGTAACAGTGATATAACCGCTTTGTACAACCGTCGTTGTAACAGCCGAGACGTGTCATTACCGCATAGTGGTACAACCGTTCTGCACTTACAAATCCTTTTGAGTAACAGTCGGGACGTATCGTTTGGTAACAGTGGTACAACCGCTTTGTACAACCGTCGTTGTAACAGCCGAGACGTGTCGTTACCTCACAGTGGTACAACCGCTCTGCACTCATAACTATTTCGTAACAATTGGGACGTGTCTTTTGGTAACAGTGGTACAACCGCTCTGCACAACTATTTGTAACAGCTGGGATGTGTCGTTACCACACAGTGGTACAGCTGCTCTGTACGGCTATCTTACTAGAACCATTATAAATTCAATAGTCCTAATACCATACTTTTAAAGGTTCAATTCAAACTTAAGTTGAATTAACTGTTCTAAAAGATTCCTGTGATCTCTCCTTAGTCTCATAAATGAGCCTAACCATGCTATCATTTCCTTTTATAAGAAATCTTACTCTAAACCTTTGAATTGCTTACACATAGGCTTTTACATTTCCATAGTATTTACCTTATACATGAATATGGCAAGCAAAGATGCTCATTCACAAGCAAACATAATCCTAAATCATTCTTACATATAAGTATGAAAGACCTCTTAAGCATAGGCAAGGTATTCGACGGAGTCGAAAACAATGGGCGAAAACTACGCATGTAGTGCTTCCAGCGCTTTCTGGGGCGCTTCAAGCGCTGTGAGGGGCGCTTCCAGCGTTCCCTCTGCAGAATTTTGCCAACTTTCCCAATTCTAATCCCCAGCATCTCCATCCATGATTTTCAATTCATTCTAAACCAAATTCAACCAGATTAGGATTCATGAGCAAGGCTCAAAGCAATAAACATGGAAGATCAATTCATTTATCATATGAATCATAAGCAATCACATAATGCAAACATTACCAGACTCATAAAAATGTTTATCAATTCACATAACTCTGTTCCAATCATCATGTTTTCCCACAACCCCAACAATGGAAATCAAGCACTCATACCAATTCAAATGGAAAAGAATGCTCTAATGTGGGACTTATGAGTTTCCAACCACTAAGTGAGAAGAACTCACAATTGATACATTTAAAAATCAACCCATTCTCATGATTCACAACTCATCCCAACTGGAGCTCGATGGAGTCCCCAATTGGCAACACATCTCATAGATTTATGTGAGGGTTGGGGACAGCAATCCAACCCTCCTCCAATGCACTAATCCAAATCAATGCAAACATAATTATGATATTTGAAAATTCCTCTTTTAGAACATATATCAAACACCTTGCATACAATTAAATTCTATAAGGTTCTCATATGACATCAAATCCCATTAACCCATTCCAAGAGACATAGAACCATCCATTAATTTCAAAGAAATCACAACAACTCATTTAACATTCAAAATCAAGAATTAGAATAATAATCTAAGCACACCCTAATCAGAGGTTTTTGAGGGGAATCTTATGTTACGTTAGGGCTTCCTCAAGATTGATGATGAAGACCCCCAATGTGTAACCCTTGAGCTCAACACCAAGCTTGAATCCTTGATTCTACTCCATGGGAGTTTGAACCCAAGCCCTAGCTCCAAATCTTTCTACTTCTTCTTCTTCTTCTTCAATCAACCACAAATTGAAGTTTGGATCCTCCTCCTCCTTCCATTTCCCTTTCTTTCTTTCTCTTCTCTCCCTGATTCGAGCTCTCTCTCTTTCGCTTCCTGTTTCTCTCTCTCTCACTCCCTGTTTCTCTCTCTAGCTCTCGATCTCTGCTTCCCTCAGGCGCGCCACCGCGCCGTCGTGCCTCCAGGGCCGTCGTGCCGTGCCCCTCTTCCTCCTTCTTCTCCACTGTGCGCTTCCTCTCTCTTTCTTCCCCCTTCTCTTCTTTTTTCCTTCTTCTTTTCTTCTCTTTTCTGTTTTTTCCTTTTTCTCTCTTCTGCTCAGCGTGTGTGTACGCTAAGTGAGGAGAAAGTGAGGGTGCTAAGGTGGGAGCAAGGGGAGTGTGGTGCACGTTGGGATAAAGACATAGATTTAATAAAAATTGGCCAATAAGCCCCTATTTAAATATCATAATTTACTCTTCATAAGAACTTCAGATAAATTAATCAATTAAATACTAATCATGAATAAGTAGTTCCACATTTTCTTAATTATTAGAGAAAATTACCATTTTACCCCTAAGTTCTAACTTTGCGTTAAAACGCTAGATTAACGGTTATTAACCTCATTAATCCTTAGGGATTAAAACCCCTTTTTCATTAGGGTATTTAATTACCAAGGTTAGGGAAAGTTGGGTGTTACACTATTCCTAGTGCATGTCGGTCGTTTCAGAATTCATAATCATCATCATCCCCTACCCCAAGGAAAGGTCATTGAGAAATACCAAATTAAATATCATGTTACCCCGATTACCTCCTCCCAGAGCAAGGTAACATAGGAAGCATCACATTTTCCCAGAGCGAGGCACATTCTCTTATGAGGATGGTTATGCATATGTCATGTCATGAATCTTTCCTTTATCAATTCGTTTTATCATTGTCTCTAAGCCTAGTATCTCGACCTTACTTCACCATCTCTAGTGATACATAACGATTCGGGGTATCCTCTCAATTCAATCGCATCAATCATTCATCAACAGGCGAGATACACAACTCATCCTACTAGTCAAGTATACCAATCACATAACATGCTAAGCAATCAAGCATATCAATAATGCAACTACATGTTTTCAATCCAAACATATCCATCAATCAAATCAAAGCATACCTCATATAATCATGCAGACATATTACCAATCCAACATATTATTCATGTTACACATATCACATAAGTCAAACAAATCAATCAGTCAAAGCATGTTATCACTCAATCACATGTTATCAATCAATTGTATATAGCAAGCATAGGCTACTAACCTATAATGCATAACCATAATCAGTACCACCATCTTGTATTCCCCGATATAGGTTTAGGTGTTGTCGGTTATGACCCATGAAGGGTTATGGGTTTCTCCTAGGCTCGATCCCGATTCTCTACATTTAGAAACCCCTGAATACCCCCGAAGTTAGACAAAATTCTGGCAACAAAGGGTTTGGGTTTGGAGTCAAATTTGATGGGTGCAGTAAAGACAAAAAAAAAACCATTGGTGTCTAAATATAGAAACTTCATGGAAATCCAAATTTAGAGGATCAAAATTCATTTCTACTCTTACATCCTGATAATAGGAATTGTCTCGCCACCTGATGGAATGTTGAATAAAATTAATAAATTTTAGATTACATTATAATACATTAATATTAAAATTACCAATGTATTGGCCCGTGCATCGCATGAGTCACATGTATCATGAAATAAATTATTGATGATGAAACCTTATTAGTTAAAAGTTACCAAATTTATATGATAAAATAATAATAAACGATCAATGGTGATTGAACTGAAAATAGAAACTTATTTAAGAAAATATAAGTAATTGCGATGAAATAATAATGAATGCATCAAAATGCTAATTAAAAATTGAGTTTTTCTAACATGTACAACTTTACACACGATAAGAATCATTAATTGCCCATATTTTTTTTCTTATTAATTACTTAGTTTCTTATTTTGTGGGTAGAGAGAGATTACATAAAGGTGAATCTATTAAATAAATAGAAAAGTGGGTAATTAATAAGAAAAAAGTGAGTAATTAATGATCCTTATCCTATGCAAAGTTGCACACTTTACAAAAACAATTAAAAATTAAGTGGAAGGCAAATATAAATTTGATTATGAAGCATTGAAATAAGTAATGAGTGGGAAACTAAATGTAGAGTAAAGATCCTCTCTATTTTTCAAAAGAAATATAGACCTTCATTATTATAGTTTGGAGTGCACAAATGCTCAATTTATGTCATCATTTTAAAAATACGTGTCTTTATGCATCCAAAACTATAATAATGAAGATCTCCTTTTTTTAGAAATTGAGAGAATCTCTATTCCTAAATGTATGTGGAGGAAACACGTGGAATATCCTACACGAATATTACATGGAAAAAACTTGCTTTATTTTTTTTGGTAAACGGAAAAAACTTGCTTTAATATATACCAGTATATTTACCCGTGCTTGCACGGGTTATCTATATGAGTTGTAAGAAATAAGAATAAATTTGGATTTTTTTTTAAAAAAATTATTAGCAGATTTAATGTTTTTTAAAAATATTATAGATATTTCATTATAAAGTAGAGAATATATGTATTTATACATATGCTCTAGTTTTAAAATATAACAAATAAAATAGAAAATATCGGTTCTATTTTAATTATATCTAGAGATGATATGCTTTACTTTATTATATTTCGAATTTGAATTTGATTTAATTCAAATTTGATTGAATGATAAAAGTCCAAATATGAGCATTAATTGATTAATGTGCCTTAATTAACGAAATATCATGATTTAAATTTTTTTCTTCCATTTAGGTGGGAAAAGAATGAATTTGGAGCTGTCATATGACAGGAATATACGTGGCAAAACTCCATTTTATATAATACTAGTGTATTTACCCTGTTCACACGGGTTATATATAAGAATTGTAAATGTATTTAACATACAAGATTAAATTTGAATTTTTTTTTTTAAAAAATAATTAGTGGATTTAAATTTTTCAAAAAACATTATAGATAATACATTATACATATAAATTACAATAAGATAAACTCGAAATAAGTTACATGAAAAAGAGATAATCAATTATCTACGCTTCCCAACAAATTAATGCTAGAATAAATTATTTTTTTTCTCGTGTATAATATCGGAGCTTTAAAAAGGAAAAAAATACATATTGATTTAACATTTATTATAATTATAATTACACATAAACAATCATTTGGATACCGAAATGCTGAAAATATAATTTATATTTCAATGGAATGCTAGAAATTTTTAAATTTTAATAATATGCAAGAGATAAAATATACAAATTTTGAAAAAAATAAATTTAATATTATATAGTTATGATTTTTAAATTAAATTTTATGATGTTCGTAGTAAAATTAATCATTCATGAAAGACTATAAAATTAAAAGTAACCAAATTTATATGGTAAAATAACGATGAATAGTGTTAGTAAAAAAATAATGATGAATAGTCACTGATAATTGATATAATTAATAACTAAAAATAGATAAGTCATTTATGGAAATATATAAATGATTTACACTGCAAAATTATTGTTTGACATGAGGTAATATTTGTTGCTATAATTAAAACAATAACAAAAAATAAAAGAAATTAAAATTGGTTTAGGAAAAAAATTAATGATTCTTATGTTGTCACATTACTTAGATGATATTGTGAGAATGACAAAGGTATAGATATGGGAATTAATTGATTGATATGCTTTAATTTATTACATTTTGGATTTGAATTTGATTTAATTCAAATTTGATTGAATGTAAAAGTCTAGATATGAACATTAATTGACTGATACGCCTTAAGTAATGAAATATCATGAATTAAAAATATAAAACAAAATATTTTACATTTTGTAGGGAAAAGAATGAATGAAGAGCTGCTACGTGTTATGAATCTACATGGTAAAACTCAATTTTATATAATAATATACTACCTCCGGTTCTAATTATAAGAAGAAATGACAAAAAAAACACAAAGATCAAGGTGATATATTTAATGTTGTAAAATTGAACTCTCTTTCCAAAATATACCCCTAATTATGTGCATAAAAAATATACACGTCTATTAAATATACAAGTTTGTTAAAATAGAGGTATAAAAGGCATTTTAGCAATTAATATATCTAGAAATAAGTCTATTTTTTTATAATTAGGACCAAAAGATCCTCAAAAAATTCTCTTATAATTAGAACCGGAGGTAGTAGTAGATAGTAGATAATAGATAGATGATAAATACTCCCTCCGTCTCAATATAAATATCATATTTGACTAAATCACACAGTTTAAGAAAAAACAATAAATGAAAAAAAAAGAGTGATAATTTTACCAAATTAACGTTATTAACCATTGATGTATTAACTATTGTCATAAATGTAAAGTGGAGTATTTGAGGGTACAATTAGCAGAAAATATTTAATACTTCCTTTCTCCCTAATTATAAGCACCTTAAGATAAAAACATGCAGATTAAGAAAAGTAGTTAGTTGTCAATAATGTGCATGTTTTTCCAAATTTACCCTCCATTTATTAGTGACTTGTCATATCCCAAAAAATCTATTAAGAGAGAGAAAGTGCTATACTAATTGTATTAATTAGGGTAGTATTATAAAAAAATAATTAATACATCTTGTAAATTGAAAATAGGCTTATAAAAAGGGACACATTTTTTTGTCCTAAGGAGCTTATAATTAGGGACGGAGGGAGTATTACATTAAAAATTAAAAATGACATATATTTTGAGACAATTTTTTTTTTGTAAATGTAACATATATATATATATATATATATATATATAACATATATATATATATATATATATATATATATATATATATATATATATTGAGACAGATAGAGTAATTGATAACAATCTTTCAGACATTAAATTTATTTAAATATCATAATTAATTCAAAGTCTTAAAAAATGGAAATATTTAATACTCTCTAACAAAATATTTGTATTTTCGTCAAATACAGAAAATAAAAAATGTATATTTGTTAACTGCATTGCAGTTATTTGTAACGATTACTATTATTGTGAGGTGAAAATTTCAGATCCTCTCACAAAGTTATACTAGATTACATTTAAATATCATTTAAATAAAGTATTGAGAATACTAAAAAAGTCATCAAAATGTGGTAAAATACAAAACTGAAGTTCACGCGCCACATTTGAAATTGGGGAAACGCATGCGGGGCAACTGCAACCCTGCCAACCAGAGGGAAAACTACGTATACAGACAACCTGCACAAAATTAATTTTTTAAAATATAACAAAAATTAAATTAAAAAAAGCAGAAACAAAGAGAGAGAGAGAGAGAGAGCACTTTACCACTTTTATACGCTGCACGCATCCATCTTGCGAAAACACAAGCAACAAACAAAGAGTGTTCCACACAGAAAACACAAGCAAAACAAAGAGTCACATTCATGGCTTTCTCCCTTCACTCCTGCAACTGTTGGGAGCTTAATACGCCACAGAACCAGAAAGAAAAGAACAAGCTTTAGAGGTGCTCAACTTGTTTTGTTTTATTTTTCTTTTTTCTTTTTTAATTTTTTTGTTGTTTATCCACAATTTTTAACACCCCCACTGAAAATTCCTCTTTCTTCCAATCCAAAATTTGATCTTTTTTTTGTGTGAGGGGTTTCATTATTAATTATTAAGTATCTCAATTTGCTTAATTTCTAAGCTTTGTTTCTGGATTTGTAAAAAAAAAAAAAAACCAAATCCATTTGTCCAAAAAAAAATAAAATTCCTTCTTTCAAATCAGTTCTGGGTGGTGGGTGTGGGGGAAGAGAGAGAGAGAAAGAGAGAACAAAGAAAGGTGCTAACTTTTGAAAAACTGGGGTCTTTTGTGTGGTTAATTGGTTTTGTGGGCACTCTTATTGTTCTTCTTTCTTAGATGAATGCCATGCCCTTACCTTTTGAGGAATTTCAAGGGAAGGGAGTGTTGGATTATTTCACCTCAGCCTCAGATTCATTTTCACTGCTTTTGCATCAACCACCACAAAAGTGGACCATAGGAAGCAGTAGCAGCAAAGAGGGTTATTGCTATGTGGGCAGCAGCACTGAGCCCACTTCTGTTCTTGACTCAAGAAGAAGCACAAGCCCTCCTATTTCCTCTTCCACAACAATGTCCTCTTCTCTTGGTAGCAACAGTGGTTCAGCCAACAACAACACAGCCCCAACAGTCTCAGAAAACCACCACCACCCTCCTCATGATCCCTTGGAAACCAGCCCTGAAAAGTGTGATTGGGATGGTCAAGATCAGTCTCTTTTGAGATTAATCATGGGTGATGTTGAAGACCCTTCTGCTGGATTGAGTAAGCTCTTGCAAAACAGTGGTTGTGTGTCTCAAAATGTTGATTTCCATGGTGGTTTTGGTGTTGTGGATCAACAAGGGTTGAACATTCACCCTTCTGTTCAAGGGAATTACCCTGGTTTCCCTTTCATTTCTGAGAATATTGATGACCACAACAACAATGCAAAAGCTGGTTCTGTTTCTGTTTCAGAATCTATCTTTTCTGGTACTTCAGGTAGCTATCCTCCTATGTTGGCATCATCATCTCCTGGTGTGTTTAGTTCTTCTCAGCATCAACAGCAACAAGAGTTTGGAGTGGTGGATGAGAAACCTCAAGTTATCAATCCACAGTTTATGTTGAACCACAATCAAGTTCAATTCTCAGAGAACCCTTCTTTCTTTGTGCCATTGTCTTACCCCCAAGTGCAAGTGCAAGAGCAACAAGTTTTCTCTCAGCATCAATCAAAAAGGCCACTTTTTGACACTGCTGGGAACAATTACCAGGTTCCAAGGTTGCCCCTTTTGGATTCTGGGCAAGAAATGTTTGCTAGGAGGCAGCAACAGCAAACACAGCTTCCATTGTTTCCTCATCATCTGCAGCAACAGCAGCAATCATTGGTTATGCCATCTGCGAAGCAGCAGAAGGCGAGTTCTACTATTACTACCGGAGATGATGCAAGCCACCAGCTTCAGCAGAGTATATTTGATCAGCTATATAAAACTGCTGAGCTGATAGAAGCTGGTAATCCGGTTCATGCGCAAGGGATATTGGCGCGGCTCAATCACCAGCTCTCCCCAATTGGTAAGCCTTTTCAGAGGGCTGCTTTCTATATGAAGGAGGCCTTGCAGTTAATGCTTCATTCAAACATTAATAATTTCTTGGCTTTCTCGCCTATTAGTTTCATATTCAAAATTGGTGCTTATAAGTCTTTTTCTGAGATATCACCGGTTCTTCAGTTTGCCAATTTTACTTGTAATCAAGCCCTCATTGAAGCTTTGGAAAGGTTTGATCGAATTCACATCATTGATTTTGACATCGGGTTTGGAGTACAATGGTCTTCTTTTATGCAAGAGCTCGTGTTAAGAAGTAGCGGTGCACCTTCACTTAAGGTTACCGCGGTTGTATCTCCCTCAACTTGCAACGAAATTGAGCTCAATTTCACCCGAGAAAATTTGAATCAGTATGCGAAAGACGTCAACATGTTGTTTGAGTTCAATGTTTTGAACATTGAATCATTGAACTCTCTTCCTGGTCATTTATTTGATAATGAGGCTATTGCTGTGAACTTGCCTGTTTCATGTTTTCTAAGTTATCCAACATGTTTTCCTATGGCCCTTCACTTTGTAAAGCAGCTAAGGCCGAAAGTGGTGGTCACTTTGGATAGAAACTGTGATCGAATCGATGTACCGCTTCCCACCAATGTAGTTCATGTACTTCAGTGTTATTCAGCCTTGCTTGAATCACTTGATGCTGTAAATGTGAACCTAGATGTGCTCCAAAAGATTGAGAGGCATTTCATCCAACCAGCCATCAACAAAATAATCCTTGGTCACCACCGTTCGCACGACAAATTACCCCCATGGAGGAGCCTGCTTCTTCAATCTGGGTTCATTCCCTTCACATTCAGCAACTTCACAGAAGCTCAAGCTGAGTGTTTAGTACAAAGGGCACCGGTGCGAGGATTTCAAGTGGAACGAAAGCCTTCCTCTCTTGTTCTATGCTGGCAGCGGAAAGAACTTATCTCGGTTTCAACTTGGAGATGCTGAGCAGCGGCTACTTAGCTTGAATTTCTAAATGTGCTTGGTAATGGTAACTTATTATGCTGAAGTTTATGTAATTGTTTGTGTAATTTAGGCTTATTTATGAGATCTGCGCCCAAATGTTTTCTTAACTAAATGGGTTGGTATCTACAATTCTATCATTAGTATGTATGTCCCTTTGAACATGGGTAGTAATTATGCCATCATCTTAGATGGGTAACTGTTTCTTTGTTATCTTGAACACAAAGCAAATTGCTTAGTAAGAAACGAACAATTTAGCCAAGATTGTTGTTTCTATGTTTATTATCCTCATGATTTAGTCTAGTCATTATTGAATTGCATTATTACATATTATGAGCTGAATTTGGCATACATGATTTAAGTATGTAGCATGAAAATCTTGTGCCAATTCAATTATGTTTATGTGCAGGTATATTGTTAAAGGGCATTGTATTTAATGTTGCTTAACTTTGATAGATTCAATTGGGTTTATGCTAATCGTGTGCTTGGTTAGAGCAATAAATGGTAAGGGAGATAGTTGGATCATTTGGATCTATTATTGCATGGATTGAAACCACACACTATTCCTTTATCCTGGTTTATTGTATACATAACCCTAACGAAAAGTAAAACAAAAAAAAACCCTAACGAAAAGATGCTCTTGCGGCGAATAATTGTGACCGTGAGAAAAAAATGATAATTAAGGAGAATAATTCTGAAACACTAAAAACAATTTTTTTACGTTTTCAGAATTTCTGGATATAATAGATGTGTTTTAAAAAACTCATTCTAAAAAATTTCCGGAATGCATTTTCAACTGTTTATTAGTAGAAATGAAATCAGAAAACATGAGAAGCAAAGGGGCCTGAAGATGTTGCATTTTCTTTTGGCTTTTAGAATTCTTATTATTATTTTTCCTGAATTGTTATGTTTTTATTGAAGGGACAGGAAACATTACAGGAAAAACAAATGTGATTATAGAGAACATTACAGAATGACACCCAAAGAAAATTCATGCATAATTAATATATTTTTTAAGTGTTTGACCTAAATATAAAATTGGGTAATGATTGAATAAGATTTTTCTAATGTTCGAAATGTTTAGAGATAAAAAATCAAAGAACTTGTTTGATTGTGGCCTTGTGACTTGTCCAGATACAACTCCTCATACAATGGATTCAAACTTTCATGTCCAGAAACGTTCTCTTAAACTGACCCCAAAATACAACTTAAGGAATCAGTTTATCGCTTATCAAAAAAAAAAAAAAAAAGGAATCAGTTTATCTTACTTAATACGTTGACCTTTTTATTTTTGTTCTAAATAAATTAGAACATAAAATGAATCATGAGAAACCGTTGGATTTACTCTCGTCTACGCAAGACCATTTGATGTGATGTCAAATTAGCATTGGCGTTTCATTGCCGCAACTCGGTCTCCACCTTGTACCTTATAATCAGGTGTTTTGTCTATTCTAATTTCTAACGTGAGTAATTCATAAAATATGATATATTAATAGTCGATGATAAAATTTAGGCTTAAATATGATTTTCGTCCCTGTAAATATGGGGTACTTTGGTTTTAGTCTCAGCAAATTTTTTTTTTCTGTTTTCATCCCTGCAATTTGACCCATTTGTCATTTTCGTCCCTGGCCGTCAAACTCCGTTAAAAGAAGATGACGTGTCTAATGGAGCTACACGCTGGCATTTCCACGTCATCAAAAGAAATATGTTTTTCGTCCCTGCAAATATGAGATACTTTGGTTTTAGTCCCTGTAAAAAAAAAAATTTGTTCTCATCCCTTCAATTTGACCCGTTTTCATTTTCGTCCCTAGTATTTCCACGTCATCAAAATAAATATGTTTTTTGTCCCTGCAAATATGAGGTACTTTGGTTTTAGTACCTGCAATTTGACCCGTTTTCATTTCCGTCCCTGGCTGTCAAACTCTGTTAAAAAAAAGATGATGTGTTCAACGGAACAATCCAAACACTGGCCACAACACTTTTCTTCTCTCATTGCCCAATTTCAGCTTCAGTTTCTCAATCTTTTTGCAACTATCTTTGCTATGAAAAAAAGAGAAGAGAACAGAATAATCAAAACGTGCGAAGAACAGAACACCCAAAACATTGAAGAACTGAACAACCAAAACGAAAGAAGAAAGAATAGAAGAACAGAGAAATAAGTGAAATGGGGATAATTTTGTGTTCATCTGAACAATTACACGGGGGTTAGGGATTGACTTGGAGAAAACTAAGTGAAGTCACCGTTTAATGCCAGTAACGCGTGTCTTTCCATTGTGATCCATTTGAAGGCCAAAGGATATTCCAAGACAAATCCTTCTACCACATCCAAATGGTAATAGTTCAAATTGATGACCCCAAAGGTTTCTTGGGATTTCGCGATCAAATTCAAAGGTGTGAGCTTGTGGTTGTCGCGCTGCTGGATCACAATGGGAAGACACGCGTTACTGGCATTAAACGGTGACTTCACTTAGTTTTCTCTAAGTCAATCCCTAACCCCCGTGTAATTGTTCAGATGAACACAAATTTATCCCCATTTCTCTTAAAAACCCTAACCGAAATCGTCGAAGAAGAGGAGAAGAGGGTTGGACCGAAGAAGAAGAAGAGGATCAGAAATGACAATGGGTGGAGGTTCTTTGTTGTCCGTTGCGACTCCTCAGCGCAATTTTGTACTACGTTGTGGCTACCGTGAGCCTATGAGGCTGTACGTCTCCAACTCCGGTGACAAACCTAGGCGAAGATACTAAAAATATGTCAACTAGAATGTGGGTATCACATTTCTCTGTTTTCCTTATTTCTTCGCTTTGTTCTTTCTTCTTCTCTGTTTCACTTATTTCTCTGTTCTTCTGTTCTTTCTTCTTTCGGTTTTGGTTGTTCTGTTCTTCAATGTTTTGGTTGTTTTGTTCTTCGCACGTTTTGATTGTTCTGTTCTTTTCTCTGTTTTTTAAGAGCAAATATAGTTGCAAAAAGATTGAGAAACTGATGCTGAAATTGGGCAATGAGAGAAGAAAAGTGTCGTGGCTGGTGTTTGGATTGTGTTGACAGCCAGGGACGAAAATGAAAACAGATCAAATTGCAGGGATGACAACGAATTTTTTTTTTGCCTGCCTAAAACCAGAGTACTCCATATTTGCATGGACGAAAGACATATTTATTTTGATGACGTGAAAATGCCAGGGACGAAAATGAAAATAGGTCAAATTGTAGGGATGAAAAAGAATTTTTTTTACAAGGACTAAAACTAAAGTATCCCATATTTGCAGGGACGAAAAACAAATTTATTTTGATGACGTGGAAATGCCAGCGTGTAGCTCCGTTAGACACGTCATCTTTTTTTAACAGAGTTTGACGGCCAGGGACGAAAATGAAAATGGGTCAAATTGCAGGGATGGAAAAGAATTTTTTTTTTTGCAGGGATTAAACCAAAGTACCCCATATTTGGAGGGATAAAAAATATATTTAAGCCTAAAATTTAATGATTGATATTATAATAGATTATAAACATTATTTTTTTTATCAAAGACAGATACATTTTTTTAGACAAAGATAAAAGAAATAAAAAAAAACTGCAACAAATAGACTACTCTTGCCTAAATGAGGTGTCCATGACATCCGCCAACAACAAGAGACACATCACATGTCGCTCTCATTTTAGCAAGAAAATCTGCACATTGGTCCCCTTCTGTAAGCATGTGAAGAATACTTAATGCCAATTCCTTAACTTGTTGTGCTTGATAACCACGAGCACATTTTCATAAAGGTGAAAGTGGGAAACCCCCTCTAGAATAAACTTGACTGCAACCAAGGAGTCCGAGTAGCAAATCAAAGACAGATACATTGCTTTACATTTAAAGAGAGTTTATTTTTGAGAAATCAAATTCAAAATAGGACTTCACACAAATTCTTATATAGAGATATTTTAAAATAAATAAGAGCATATTTATTTTTAATTAAATTCCAAAGGTGGATTCTAGGGTGGAGCACCTTGACATGTGGTCCACCTTCCTCATCCTCACGGCTAAAATGGTGACTTGATTGGTGACGGTTCCACAAAAAAAAAAAAGAGAAAATGAACCTAAGTTGAGGCTTGAGGCACTCATATTCGTTTCTACTTGTTTTTGTTGAAGTAATATCGATCAGGTCACAGTCTCAGCTGTAAAGACATGAAGGACCGAGAGCTTCTGCTTCTAGTAGGAGGCGCCGGTCGTGGTCAAAGTTTCGTACAATTTTTCTAGTACCGGTCCATGTGGACCACATGTCAAGGTAGTCCACCTAAAATTATATGTACACATTTTTTTACCTTACATTATTTGTGATTGGAAGAGAGGGATAGGTAACCGAAAGGATTTGACCAATTGCAAAAAAAAAAAAAAAAAAATATTAATTGAACTGAACTATATTTAGCATGTTTTAAGTAACTTTAGTTTAGAAAAGATTTTTTCTTTTAAATCATTACATTGGAGGTGCAATGAAGGAGAAAAGTTGGTTGATGAATGATTGAACTCCTGACGTAAACATTATAGCAAGCTTTGAAAATCTGGGCGGGTGTTAATTATTGCCAATGCTTAACCTATTTATCAAATATGATAAATTATATCATCACGCATGGCATTAAAGTTTTAAACTGGACTTTTTGTTAATTTATTCTGATTTTACCATGACATCATTATTCTAATTAGATCTTAATATTTTATAACGTGTCACAATTATTAAATACAAATATAAATAAATGTAATTGCATGTTTTTATACTTTTATGAGAAAATGGGATATGCACAGTAAATGTAAACAAGTTTTACGTCCGTGGTGCTTAGTACAACTGGCAAAGTATTTGCCGCTTAGACGCTTGGGCGCGGGTTTGAACCCGCTACGCCCCCCTTTCAGCGCTCTTTGGAGTGCGTAGTAGGCCGCTGGGCCATAAGACCAAAAAAAAAATGTAAACAAGTTTTACACCGACGTCTAATGAGAACTTATCATTGTACAGTTACTTTTAAAATGCAGTTACAAAGTTGGGTGATATGACAATATGATGAAATCTCATTAGATATTGATGTAAAATTATTTTACACCGACGGTGTATCCCCATTAAACTCTACTTTTATTATTAAATGAAACATGTGGATAAATATTACTAATAAATATTGCACCGTTCGGCACCTATTTAAAAAATTTAGAGAAACCTTTAGATTGATAAATATGAATCTAAGTAGAGGGATTTAAATTCATAGAATTTAATTTGATTCACATTCATAGAAAGTTTTTTCGCATCCAAAGAAGTACTATTATTTTTTTATAACAAAAAATTTAGGGCAAAGAATGACGTCTCAATCCAAGATAGGAAAACCCTCCAGACTCTTTGAACACTTACATACTATTATTATTATTATTATTTTTACAGAACCAAAGAAGTACTTTTATTATTATTTAACGAGTTTCACATCTCATGTGATTATTTATAGGTCAAGTGTCAAAGCAAAATCATATGATATTTTTTGGGTTACAAAAATCATATGATATTGATAAAGTTTATTGATAATACCCCAAAATTGAACTCAATTTTTAATTTATTCTCTAATAAAATAGCATGTTAAAATAAAATTATATCTTTAGCACACTTGACAATAATTTTATTTGGAGCACAAAAAGGGAAAATAACGAATTTGAATCCCTGCAACGTAAACAGATTGCGACGGATGATGTACCATACAAACATGTAGTAATACTGTAAATTGTATCACTATTTATTATGCAAACTATCATCCATATGATGATGAATAGGAGTGACCTCAAAAACTTGGGGAGGAAGAAGATGCCTTGCCTCCTCTGCTTTCCAAAGCCAAGTATCTAAAACATCATTTGTGCAAGTCATCACGTCCTTTTTTTTTTTTGGAAAGGCCAAAATTTATTGCAAATAATCAGCAAAACAGATGGAGCTGGGCTAGAAAAGCCCAAAAACCACCGAGGTATCTGTCATGCTACAAACCACAGATGGTTAAAACCAATCTCCTCTGAGTTCCTTAGGGTACATTTGTTTTATATTGCGATAGAGTTGATTCTGAAAAATTTATTTCAAAACAATTGATTTTAAAAAAAAACGAGTATAAAAAAATTGATTTGTGTTTGGTAATGATATTTTAAAAGTGGGTTCAGAAGAATTGATTTCGTTTAGATGATAAAAGTATAATCACTTTTGATGTGTAAATATAAAGAATTTTGTGGATCCCACACTCAGAATTGATTTTATTCAACGGAAAAGCTAGGAACTTCTTGCTTCTATCAGAATCAATTCTACTCACCATAGAATCAAATTTATCCACTGAGATTTTATCACCGAAACACAAGAATAGTAATTTTCAATTATATTGACATTATTTTTGCTTCCAGAATTGATTCTGGCCTGCACAGAATCTAAAACAAATAGACAAAGTTAACAACCTTATTCATCCTACATCTCCACAACATAATCACTGACCATCAACTATAACAGACCAGGCTATATAGGGACCATATCATCCTAATCTCAATATTGTAATTCGGATAGATGGTGATGGAACAACATTCACACCTTGAAGCCTGATCTCGTCCTGCAATGGTGTTCGTGGTACCGCATCAGAACATACCAGGACAACAACCGTGAAGGTCGTAGCTATATTATAGTCTCCCCTCCCCATCTTTGTTATTTTCATACCCACTTTGGTTCCTATCCCAAATCCACTTTGTTGTTTTCCAACCAATTCAGAATTTTTGCCCCTTCTATCTAATTATTTATCTACTTCGCTGATCCAATTTTGGCTTTGTTTGGAAAAAATTAGTGGATAGCGAATAAGCTAACGGATAACGAATGAACTTATAGCGGATAGCGGAAAGCAGATAGCTAGCGGATAGTAGATGAGCTTATAGTGGATAGCTGATAGCGGATAGACTTACAGATTGAATTTGAAGTGTTTGATAAAATTAGGGATTGAACTAATTGATAAATGTAAAATGACATAAAATGAATTAATATCTCAATTATTGTTAGTATTTAATAGAGGATAAAGAAGAAATTTATTTAAAACAATGAGGGCAAAAACGAGAAAAAAAGTAATACGCTATAAGCTTTAAGCTTAAACGCTACTTGAAGTAGAGTCTAAAAAAACGCTATAAGCTATTAAAAAAACGCTATAAGCTATTGGTTACCAAACAATTCTATTTTTTTAAATAAGCTATCCGCTAATCAAATACGCTAATCAAATCAGCCATAAGCTAACGAATTGAAATTACCAAACAGAGCCTTTATATAAAAGCATAGACCAATTATCTTTGACAGATCCTAATACCACCCTTTCTCATAGCTACCTCTATACATATATGAATTGTAGATGCAACATGCTACATACTACTCCCACCACCCCTATTACCACCTGAGTTCTGTCTCTGCCATTTACTATCGCTCCCCCTGTTGTTGCATTTCCATGACAACACTTCGCCTTTAATCCTTCGGTTGCGGCCCCGCGATCCACAGATTCTACCTCATATCAAAACAGGCAGCCGGGTTCAAAAACCATTGGGCCATCACATAATTTTGATCCTCGCCTTTTATCTTTAACCAACTCCAAGCTTGTAATTTTGTTTCTTTAGCTATGTCAGCGATCTCCAGATTTTTGCTTCAAAAACCTGCTTGTTCCCAGCTTTCCAAATTGGCCACACACAAGCAAACCAAATTGTCACGAACTCTGGTCCCCCTACCACTATGTATCAGACCTTCGAATTCGTTCAAGTGGATCTTCTCCTCGATATGCATGATAGTGCTAATTCGAACTCTGGTCCCCCTACCACTATGTATCAGACCTTCGAATTCGTTCAAGTGGATCTTCTCCTCGATATAATTCACATTCAAATAACAAATGTCTAATAGTCTCGACCTCTTTACTGCAACCCGGACATGATTGAGAATCCCTATCTGTTGTCATCCTTTTGAATAGGTTGTCCTTTATGGAAATTTTCTTTTATAACATCCTCCAAGCGAACACCGACACTTTTAACGGCGTCAAATTCTGCCACACTGTTTTGAGACTCCCGTCCACCTCCTTAGGGAAATTTCTCATGATCGTTCTATATGCTGATTTCACTGTGTATTTTTCGGATTCATCCTCCTTCAATACCCATTCATCTCCTACTTCCTCCTTAAAATTGGTTTTCTCAACCTCCTCCTTCAATTGTTGCACTAATTCTTCTTCCAATTGGAACAATCTCCTCTGCCAACGCCAAACCCATTCCCACCCCCTCTCTGTCCATTGTCTCAAATCTGCAAATGCCGCATTTTTGTCACAAGATAACCTATACATTCTTCCAAAACGGTCTCTTAAGCTTCCTCTTCCACTCCATGGATCGTGCCAGAAAAATTTATCTACTCCACTTTGGCACAATCCTTCATTTCTTCACTCTTAAATGCAGTATCTTCACCCCATTTGTCCCACTTTTTTAGCTCTTCCTTTGCCTCACTGATTCTGGCCCCTAAATTCTCAGTGTTGCATATGCCATTCCTTCAACTTCTGTTTAATGAGTTTCAGCTTCTCCTTTAGAATAAACGCTCCCCATCCTCTCGCTTCAAGCTTCTTCCATTGTTCCCTAACAAAATTGTGGTATCCATCTACTTCACCCAAATAT